>CM053036.1:28211034-28811034 GCA_028564925.1 Lithobates sylvaticus | reverse complement strand
AAGAGCTAGGTAAATAGCGGAGGAGTCCGGCGAGAAGACCCCCAAGATGGAAGAAGACCCCTGGAGCAGTGCAATAAAATATTTTTTAAAAACTGTGTGTTTTTTTTCTTTACACTTTACACCTTAGGTGAATGGGTAGGGGTACATCGTACGCCATACTCATTCACATAGGGTGGGGGGCCGGGATCTGGGGGCCCCCTTATTAAAGGGGGCTCCCGGATTCCGATAAGCCCCCGCCCGCAGACCCCGACAACCAACGGCCAGGGTTGTCAGGAAGAGGCCCTTGTCCTCATCAACATGGGGACAAGGTGCTTTGCTTTCCCCAGGGCACCCCTATGTTGAGGGCACGAGGCCTGGTATGGCTCAGGAGGGGGGGGCGCGCTCGCTCGTCCCCACCCCTTTCCTGGCCTGCCGGGTTGCGTGCTCGGATAAGGGTCTGAGATGGATTTGGGGGGGACCCCCACGCCGTTTTTTTCAGCGTGGGGATTCCCTTTAAATCCATGCCAGGTGACGGGGCTAGTGCAGCGGCATTCACTGCCTTCGCTAGCCCCGTCTACCTGCAGTTACGTTCTAAATGAACGGACTGCTCCGTGTGTGGGCAAGTCCGTTCATTTTCAAATTCCCGCAGACTTTTTCCCGCGGATTGCCCCCGGAGAAGTCCGGGCATGTGTGGGCAAGTCCCCCCTCGGAAAGTCCGGCGGTTTGTCCGCTGGACTAGGTCCGGCGGACAAAGTCCGAACGTGTGTACGCAGCATTAGGTCTCTGTGCTGCCTCTCTGCTTAATGCCCTCCTTGCCTGGTCCGTGAGTTTTGCTGTGCGGCCACCTCTTGGCAGGTTTGCTGTTGTGCCATGTTCTTTCCATTTGGTTATGATAGATTTGATGGTGCTCCTAGGTCCTAGATTTGAATATTTGTTTATAACCTAACCCTGACTTGTACTTCTCAACAACATTGTCCTTTACTTGTATGGAGAGTTCCTTGGTCTTCATGGCAGTGTTTGGTTAGTGGTGCCTCTTGCTTAGGTGTTGCAGCCTCTGGTGTGTGTGTATGTAATGACAGATCATGTGACACTTATGCCCCTTACACATGGTCGGAAATTCCGACGGAAAATGTCGGATCGGACCATGTTGTTGGAAAATCCTGCTCTCAAATTTTCCGACAACAAAATCCGATCGCACTTTTTCCGATCGTGTGTAGAGAATTCCGACGGACAAAGTGCCACGCATGCTCAAATTACGAGACCAAAGCTATTGGCTAATAGCCTCTACGTAGTTCCGTCGTACGCAATGAACGTCACCACGTTCAGAATGATCGGATTTTCCGACAACTTTGTCCGACCGTGTGTATGCAACACCAGTGTCGGACAAAATCCGTCGGAAAAAATCCGTCAAAATTTTGTGGTCAGAATTTCCGACCATGTGTACGGGGCATTAGACCCTCTGTCTCACCCACAAATGCACCCATGGAGACGCTCCACAATACCTACGCAAGAAGATAACACACCCAATCGCAGTCTTCGATCGTCTAACCAAAACCTCCTCCTCATTCCCAAATCCTGCTACAAAGCAAAAGGGGAACGGAGATTCGCTGTCCAAGGACTACGGCTATGGAACGCTCTACCAACCTACATCCGCATGGAAGAAAACCATCAGGCCTTCAGGAAAAAACTCAAGACCTACCTCTTCTAAGAAGGGTGACAACAAAGCACCAATACAGCGCCTTGAGGCAATTCAGTTTGCATTGTAGCGCTATACAAATCATTCATTCATTCATTAGATTGCACACAGGTGGACATCATTTCACTAATTATGTGACTTCTGAAGGTAATTGGTTGCACCAGAGCTTTTATGGGCTTCACAACAAAGGGGGTGAATACATACGCACATGCCAATTATCAGTTTTTTATTTCTGAAAACATAGTTTTATGTATATATTTTTCAAATTTTACTTCACCAACTTAGACTATTGTGTTCTGATCCATCACATATAATTCAGATTAAAAAATATTGAACTAAAGGCTGTAATGTAACAAATTAGGTAAAAATCCAAGGGGGGTGAATACTTTTGCAAGGCACTGTAGTTGCTGCCGAAAACCGATGACATGAATAAGACGTGATTGTGAAGAATGGGAGATTTTTCTTTGGGAAGATAAAACGTATAAAAGTCAAGTAAAGCAACACTGTTATTGTTATACAGGATTTATATAGCGCCAACAGTTTACGCAGCACTTTACAACTTGACGGTAGACAATCAAATACAATACACTTTAATGGGTCCTGCTCCTTAGAGCTTACAATCTAAGAAGTAAGGTCAAGAGATACAAGAGGTACCGTAATAACTGTGGGGGATGTGCTGATGGAGAAAGTAAATGTACACTTGTTAGGTGGGGGCCAGATAGGCTTCTCTGAAGAGATGAGTTTTCAGGGATCGTCTGAAAGTGGACAAAGTAGGAGAAAGTCGGACAGATTAGGGTAGAGCGTTCCAAAGGATGGGAGAGGCTCTGGAGAAGTCCTGATGGTGAGCATGGGATGAGGTGACAAGGGAGTTAGAGAGCAGGAGGTCTTTGGAGGAGCAAAGAGAACGATTAGGTTGGTATTTTGAGACGTGGTTAGTGATATAGCTGGGGGCCAGGATGTGGATGGCTTTGTAAGTTATTGTTAGTATCTTGAATTGAATTTGTTGGTAGAGTGGCAGCCAATGGAGGGATTGGCAGAGGGGTATAGCAGACGCTGAGGGGTTTGTGAGGTGGATGAGCCTGGCAGCAGCGTTCATGATGGACTGAAGTGGGGATAGCTTATTTAAAGGTAAGCCAATGAGGAGGGAGTTGCAGTAATCGAGGCGAGAGATGACCAGGGAGTGGATTAGAAGCTTTGTGGTGACATTGGTTCGGAAGGGTTGTATCTTGGAGATGTTGCGGAGGTTGAGGCGACAAATTTTGGATAGCGATAGGATGTGGGGCCGAAAGGTTAGTTCGGAGTCCAGGATTACACCTAGGACCTTGGCGTGGGGGGGGACAAGTTGATAGTTGCGCCGTTGATATTGGGACTATCATTTTTTTCTTTGGCTGCATGTGTTTGCTAAGTGTAAATGCATTTTTACAAAAAATCACCAAAAAAGTTTACAATTTTGTGTTGGGTCGCATTCATATCTGTCTTGGGACGCAGGTTGGACACCCCTTGCTTAAAGTACACACAACCGGACTTTCCGTAAGAATAAAACTCAGACGGTCTTCCCGACAGAGTTACGACCGAACGGTTCATTTAGAACACAATGACGTACGACAGGACTAGAAAAGGAAGTTCAATAGCCAGTAGCCAATAGCTGCCCTTGCATCGTATTTGGTCAGTCGGACCAGCATACAGACGAACGGTTTTCCCGATAGAGATTGATTCCGTCAGAAAGATTTGAAGCATGTTCTATTTGTAGGTCCATCTGAATTTTTTGAAGAAAAACTATCGAATTATCCCACACACGATCGGAATTCCGTCGGACCTTTTCTGCTGGAAAGTCCGGTCCTGTGTACAAGGCATAAGGATCATTTTCTCTTATTTGCTTTCTTTTGGTCTCCAAAACTAATCATTGAAATATATTTGTTATATCTGTTCAGTAAGTACAAACAAATACCTGTTGATACTGCCCGAAATCCAGTGAGCTCATACTTTTCTCATCTATATGTGTGCTGCACTTATCTGCTAAATCAGTAATCAGCTCTGTCCTGTTCACGTCCGTGAACTACCGAACACCAACTCCTATGTTATGGCAATGATGAGAAGGGAAGGTGTTCTGTATTCCACAGAAGTCATTGGGCAGGGCTGATAAGTGATAGGGCAGATAAGTACAGCACAGGAAATTTTGAACTCACTGAATTTCTGGCATGAACAGTTGGGATTTTTTATTTTTTTTGCACTTTTTAGAGACCACCTAGAACACAAGGGCAACCATGCTCTTATTCAATACCTAAAGTACAGTGAGTGAGTGTTTTTACCCTAGGACAAGAAGTGTGTTTATGTCAGGATCACCAGCAGTGTTGCCAACTGTCAGTATTTTTACTGGCAGCCAGTAAAAAACAGGCAATTTTCTCCCGCCAGTAAATGCCAGTAAAAGGAAAAAGTTGGCAGTAAAAAATATGGCTGCGATGTTCGGCTCGGTCCAGAGCCTGCCAAGACCCTCCCAGTGCCTGCTACATTGTGTTTGGGTAGCTCTGGTGGAGGCGGTGCCCGTGAGTGTCGTGTGATGTCATGGTCTAAGGGAGCCAAGCAGAGCAGCCAGAGCCCCGTGCGTGGGTCTGCAGGACAGGAGCAGGGCAGGTCGGGAGCGGGACTGTCAGTGCTTTTTGGACTGGAGTGGACTGAAGGAACCACCTGGCTTAGAGAAAGTCTGTCACTGTGACTCAGGACGGGGACATGTCATGCCGGTGAGAAGTCAGCATCATCTGTTCTGCTGCCCACTTCTGTCATTGTCCCTGTGAGAGTCAACTTCATGTGTGTGCGCCTTTCTATTCTAATTTCTTGCCCTCCTGAGTCCCGTTCCTGAGCTACTTACATACTATATTGAAAATGAAATAAGAATTTTTTTTTTTTTACCCTAATATCTACCTTAAATCACATTGCTAATTGCATATTGTACTTGTTTGTAGCCTAAATACTAAAATTTGCACTTAAAACTGTAATTTTGTAACTTTTGGAAAAGCCAGTAAAAACTTGGCTGTGCCAGGAAATTTTGGGTGTCGTGTCAGTAAATTTCAATCTGGTAGGTTGGCAACACTGATCACCAGGTGAAGGTAAAGGAATAAAAACGATACCAACTGTAGGGTTGATGTGCTGGTACCTAGAAGGGCCATGCGTTGGTTTTCTTTTAAAGCGGTTCTGCACTGTGTTTTTTTTTTTTTTTTTTTGGGGGAATATGCAAAGGATTAATAGCTAAATTGGGGGACTCACCTGTTCCATCTTCCATCTCGATCGCAGCCGGTTTTCCTCCGATAAAATTATTTAGATGCTGCTTTTCTGCTGGGGGCCATCTTGCCTGTGGGCATGTGAAACCCCACAGGCACTTTAGATGGCCCAGCATGCACCGGCGTTACTGCGCCGAGCTCGCGCATGCGCAGTAACGGCAAAGTGCAGCTCACGTTCTCCAAAATCTCGCGAGATGTCGGCACATCTGCCGACATCTCGCGAGATTTCGGAAGATGTGTCCGAAATCTCGCGAGATTTCGGACACATCTTCCGAAATCTCGCGAGATCTTCCGATTTTGGAAGATGTGGCCGAAATCTCGCGAGATTTCGGAAGATGCCCGCACAGACTCCTGGGATCAATGACACCAGATCCCAGGAGACAGTGCGGTGTGACGACGATCGACGAAGAGACCCCGCCCATAATTGGTTCGCGTGATCACGGACATATGTACGCAAATGATCATGTACAGATGTGTGCAGGTGATCACGGACATATGTGTGCAGATAATCATTGGCACATGTGATTTTACTGGGACATATGTGAGGGACATGTGTTTTTATTTGGGGACATGTGTTTTTATTATTTGGGGACATGTGCGTTTTGGGGACATGTATGTTTTGGGGACATGTGTGGGGACATGTGTGGGGACATGTGTGTTTACACTAGACTGGTGATCAGTGAGTAAAAAGCTTTAAAAAAAACAGCCAATACTCACTGATCACCAGCCGGCTGCAGCGATCCGCTCTCCTCTCCTCACCGACGACTTCCGTGTGAGGAGAGGAGAGCCGATTGCCTAGCAACCGGCTGTTTGCTTAGATCACATGATGGCTGTGATTGGACACGGCCGTCATGTGATCAAGAGGGCCAATCACAGAGCCCTCCTGCCGATCCGAGATGCGGGTGACACGAGTGCATCGGGATCGCGCCACTGCGCGCGGACGCGTGCGCGCGATCCCGCTACTTCTGATGGACGTTCAGGAACGTCCGATCAGAAGTAGACGGCTCCCACCCGGCCATATATATACAGTGGCTGGGTGGGAAGTAGTTAATGTACATTTGAAAACTATGTACGGTACATAGAACTGCAGTATTTACAATAAAAATAGCATTTTGAGTTTTGTTTCAATCACAGACCCTTTGCTTTCTCTTTCAGTTGACCATGTCTTTCCAGAGGCTGGAATGAGCCTGACTGCCGCATATGACCAATGGAGGGAGTGGGCTGATGGGCAAGTCTGCTGTGATTACTCATTACATGTGGACATCACACACTGGCACGAGAGCCTGAAAGAAGAGATGGAGGCTTTAGTAAAGGACAAGGGTGAGATCCCCGCCACACTTCTATTTTAGTTTTTTTCGGGGGATTTTTTAAATCTGAAATACGGTAGTTGTATGATTCCATTTTGGTCTTGCTAATGAGAGGTATGGGAAGTTCTATCAAAGCAGATACATTCCTATTGTGATCAGTTGATATTGGATCTGGTACTTTGCACTTACTGAATAAATCCAGCAGTCTTCCACCTATATACCAGATATGGCAGACTCATCAGTAATTTACAACGATGAAGCAAGGCCAAATGTGGACATGGAGCATATGCAACTGACAACCATATAACCTTTCCCACCCAGAGGAACCAGAGCCAATCTAAAATGACTTACCATGTTTCTCCATCTCTTTCCTTTTTTTTCAGGTGTGAATTCATTTCTTTTATTTATGGCCTACAAAGACAAATACCAATGTTCGGATGCCGAGGTAAAATAAAATAAAACCTATGCAGATCTAATAATGACTAGCTAAATCCATTATATTAGGCTACTGTTGTAATTCCAAAGCTTAAATAGTGACCTGCTATGTCATACTCAGTAAATTTAGAGATATTTTTATACAAAAGGCAAAAAGGGTGTTAGCCCAAGCAGTGGCGGCCGGCATAGCGCCCAACTGTCCCTGATTTCAAAGGGACTGTCCCTGATTTGGAGCAATGTCCCTCTGTCCCTCTTTCCTCCTCATTTGTCCCTCCATTTTGGTCTGATCTATATAGTTGTATGTAAAATGCACTTTTTATTTTACAAAAAGTGATTTCCAGTGCTAAACATTTCATCCAAATTCTAAATGGCTGCCTTTGTAAATTTTAAAAGCCAATATAAAGGAATAGTAGTGGTAAAAACCTTTTTTTGGGTTAATTCTCCTTTAAGGGGTGTGGCAGGGGGCATGTCCTATGCCTGCATACATTTGCTAGTAGGTGTCCCACATTCCTATCTCAAAATGTTGGGAGGTATGGCGGGCGGTGGTCATTTTCTTTGGGGGGAGAGGCAAACAGTAACATACTCCCCCTCCCCATCGATCGGTGGGTGGGTCTGGTGCACTTACCCCATCTATGCAGCGCTTCTCCTGGGCTCTCGGTGGCTCTCCCGTTCCCCTGCTCTCCACGGGCGATGGCTTTGGCTTCCGTTTCTTCCCTTCTTTTCGGCGGCCAATCGTGAGTCTTCTCTTTTCAGCCAATCAGAAAACGGGTCTCACAACTGCTTCTGATTGGCAGGATTGAGGATCAGTTTTACAGCAGCGAATATTCATTCGTTGTTGTAACACCTGGGTGGGCTCATGGCGCAATGCTCTGTGCCACAAGCCCACATATTTCGAAGCCTCTAATTAGGTGCTTCATAAAAACACCCCTGCCGCTGTAATTCAGGCGCCAAAAGGGGCCAGATCCCTGAATAGGAGGTGGCAGCAGCGGCCATGGATAGATTCATGCTATGCATGAATCTCTCTATTAGTCATCTAGGGGGTGGCGTGGAGAGAGCGGGCGGCGCCCGGGCGCTCATAATGGACAGGCCGCCACTGAGCCCAAAACAAGCCGTCCAATGAGCAATGTGAACTATGATCAGCATAAGAGTGCATATTTCAGTCCTCTTGTGCTCTAGGTAGCCAAAGCACCCATTGTATTAGGCTCCATTCACATCTAGGCATTTTTGGGCATTTTTCTGCTGTAAGCCTCAGCTCTAAAAACGCCCAACAAGAAAAATCACATTAATTTCAATGACTCCTGTTCACATCTGAGCATTCTGTCGCCTGAAGCAAAACGCCCGTTGCTCAAATAAGAACAGGAGCTTCTTTTTTGGCAGATTATAGGAGTGTTTCTGCTTTTTACATTGGTTACCTTTTGACCTATACAATATCGGGGTAAAAATTAGGGGAAAAAATCCCATAACTTTCTGCCTGAAAACGATATGCTCAGGTGTGAATGCAGCCTTTAGAGCTAAACACAAGGCAAACAGATACATTCACTATTAAAATACTAGACATGTGCGGTTCGTTTCGTTCCGAATTATTATTCAGATACATTTTTCGTTATTCGGATATATCCCAATACCTGAATTACAATATAAACAAATTTTACTGAATGCTCCGATTAAGGAAACTAAATTCACCCAAATTTTCGGAAATTCGGACTAAAATTCGAATCGAATTTTACATCAAACTCCACTCGAATTCTAACTGTACACATATTGCTGAATTTAAAGACTGTGTGTGTTATTAGAGTACCATTTCAAAATAATGCTGTTTTAGTTAAGCCAAAGGGGATTTAACCACTTGCCTACCAGGCACGAACACCTCCTTCCTGACCAGGCCATTTTTCAGCTTTCAGCGCTGTCGCATTTTGAATGACAATTGCGCGGTCATGCAACGCTGTACCCAAATAAAATTTTTATAATTTTTTCCCCACAGATAGAACTTTATTTTGGTGGTATTTGATCACCTCTGCGGTTTTTATTTCTTGCGCTATAAACAAAAGAAGAGGGACAAGTTTGAAAAAAACACAATATTTTTTACTTTTTATTAAATAAATATCCAATTTTTTTATTTTTTAACAAATTTTTTCCTCAGTTTAGGCCGATACGTATTCTTCTACATATTTTTGGTAAAAAAAAATCGCAATAAGCGTATATTGATTGGTTTGCGCAAAAGATATAGCGTCTACAAAATAGGGGATAGATTTATAGCATTTTTATTATTATTTTTTTTTTTTACTAGTAATGGCGGCGATCTGCGATTTTTTATCATGACTGTGACATTGCGGCGGACATATCGGACACTTTTGACACATTTTTGGGACCATTCACATTTACACAGCGATCCGTGCTATAAAAATGCATTGATTACTGTATAAATGTGACTGGCAGGGAAGGGGTTAACACTAGGGGGCGCTGCAGGGGTTAATATGTTCCCTATGTTAGTGATTCTAACTGTGGGGGTAGGGGACTGACTGGGGGAGGGGACCGATCGCTGTCCCTATGTACAAGGGACACACCATCGGTCTCCTCTCCAGTGACAGGACGTGGATCTGTGTGTTTACATACACAGATCCACATCCTGCTCAGTTACTGGGCAATCGCGGCCGCCGGGCACGCGAATCGTGTCCCCAGCGACGCGGCGCGCACGCGCCCCCTAGTGGCCAAAATGTAGACGCCCTCATATGACGGCGTCCCGCCACAAGAGCAGCACCACTCCGCCGTCAATTGACAGTGGGCAGTCGGCTACTAGTTAAAGAGTCATTGATGAAGATTTATTTTTTGTTTGTTCACTTTGCCACATTCAAATCGGAAAGAAAAAATATAACATTTTTGGATTCAGCCAATTCACAATTTATCGATTCGAACATTTTGAATCGAAAAAAAATTGGTAAATTTTAAGAAAACTTGAAAAATTCCAAATACAAATTCCGAATACGAATTGAACGAAACAACCAAATTTAATAAAACAAAATAAAAACAAGAGGTTTGGGACTTTAAATGAAGCCTGGAAGAACACAGGCCTCCATCCCTATTCAGATACATTAAACGAACCGTTTGGGACTTTAAATGAGGCAGGTGATCAATATTCAAATACAGAGTAGATTTAATCAAATTGTATACATTCACATTACATGAAATATAAATATTAGTAAAAAAACTATTTCATATACATACACATGTCATAAGTAATTAGCATATACATGCATGCATAAACATTAGAACAGTCCAATCCATTAACCCATCCTAGTTGGGCAATTAAATGCCAATCAATGTATTTATGTCCTGTCCAACATTAGTAGCTTATGATGGTATGTGTGTTGGCATCCCATATAGCTCGACGCGTTTTGTGATTTAATTCACTCATCAGGAGCGGGAGCCTATTGTATATCTAAGGGGAACGTAATAGCAAGTCAGATATATGGCATAAAAGCAACATAGTAATAAATTGTTAGGACAGGAGGGAAGGGTAACCCCTCCCAGTCACTTACATGACATGCAATAGGAAAGGGGTATCCTGTGTTATGGAATGGGACCCACTAAATGAGGGTCCCATTCCATCACACTGCATACCCCTTTGTAAGTGACTGGGAGGGGTTACCCTTCCATCCTGTCCTAACAATTTTTTACTATGTTTCTTTTATGCCATATATCTGACTTGCTATTACATTCCCCTTAGATATATAATAGGCACCGGCTCCTGATGAGTGATTCAAATCACGAAACGCGTCGAGCTATATGGGATGCCAACACACATACCATCATATGCTACTAATGTTGGACAGGACATAAATACATTGATTGGCATTTAATTGCCCAACTAGGATGGGTTAATGGATTGGACTGTCCTAATGTTTATGCATGCATGTATATGCTAATTACTTATGACATGTGTATTTATATATATATATGAAATAGTTTTTTACTAATATTTATATTTCATGTAATGTGAATGTATACAATTTGATTAAATCTACTCAGTATTTGATTGATCAAATCTACTCTGTATTTGAATATTGATCACCTGCCTCATTTAAAGTCCCAAACCGTTCGTTTACTGTATCTTAGTGAAACAAAATAACTAGATTAACGAATCAAAACGAAAGGAAACAAATGTTATCGTCATGCACATGTCTATGAAATACTCACGTAGGAGCTGGTTTACCTGTTAAAGGATTTATAATTCTTTCTCTTCATTGCTGAGACTAAAGCCAGCCATAGATGGATTGAATTGTGGCCGGTTCAGCAGGGACTGGCCGAGATTCGATCCATCTATGGGCAGGCTGGTTGTACTGAAGTTGATCCATCCATTGACTTCAGTTCAACCAGCCTTTCAAATTTTTACATGTTATTAATTCCGGTGGCTATAGTCGTCTGCACTAATCATTGTGTCCTGCCCGGAGGGAAGGGTCCCCACCAGCAGAACACAATAGGGTTTCCCGACTGTGTTGATGGGGGAATCATGCAGTTTTATTTTCTGCAACCCGTGGTTGATTATCTTATCGCAGCCTTGAATGTTATTAAGCTACCGTTGTTCTCACCTCCATCTTCTCTTCACAGATGTTTGAAATCTTCAGCATCATTCGGGAGCTGGGTGCCATAGCGCAGGTTCATGCGGAAAACGGGGACATCATTCTAGAGGTACCGTCATCCTCACCCCCTCTCATCTGCAGCAATAGTTGCTGTTAAAATGTAGCTAAACCCAAAACCAAACATTTTTTTTTATATTTTAAAGCTTACCGGTCCTTAGATGTGGTGTCTGCCTTAGTTTTTTTTTTCAGGCAGTTGTTTTCCTTAGTTCTTTAGTTTAGTTGCTGCGAAGGGCAGTTATAGGCAGGGACCGTGGCCATGTGTTTGTTTTCTTTAGTTTCTCTGGTTATCCTACACTTCTTGTTCTAGGGAAGCCTTTCTCAACCTTGTTAACCCTATTGAAACCCTTGAAATCATATTTAATTCTCAGGGATCCCCTTCATTGGGGTCAGTGGGAAAAATGCCCCATACAATAGTGGTCAGTATTTACGAGCTAAAGTTCAGCACAAACTCACAGGAAGTTCTCACATAATAGTAGGCTGCTGTCCTATTTAGCTGCGGCCTTGTAACAAAGGGGTTGGGATTGCTGGTGACATCATTGACCTTTTATGGGCACATGGACACATTTCTTCAATGACATTGTCAAAACATGGCCATATTAGGTCAATGATGTTATCTGCATCCCAGCCCCTGAGTTACACGTGGCTGTGGGGCAGAGAATTTCATGACTGCCGCTGGTTGGGGTGGGGGGTCTGCTGACAGTTTCCAGCAGGTTTTGGCTGAACTGAATTTAGCCCTAACCCTAATTCATCCTTACTGTCCACCAATGTAAGGGACATTTTTACCATTGACCCCCCATGAAGGGGTTCATAGAAATTTGAAAATTATTTCAAGGGTTCCTCTAGAGCAGTGGTTCTCAACCATCCCTAGTGCCGTGACCCCTTGATAAAATTTCCCAAGTTGTGGGGAACCCTAACAGTAAAATTATTTTCGTAGCGTGGGTTGTCAGCACCCAAGGCAAGACAAGTAATTTGCGCCCCTGACCCATGGATATTTAGCGCTCCCTGAGTCCCTTCCACTTGTAAAGTATTAAAACCCCATATGGTACATTTTAGGATGTACCACTCTTTCTCTTTGTTCTCCTTTCTTTCGCTTTTATCTCTCTCTATCCTAAATTCTTGTTTTTTTTTCCCCATCTCTCTCTCTAACCATCTTTCTTATTCTTTCTCTCTCTTTTTCTTTGTTCCTCCCCCTCTTTTCCGATACCTTCCATGTATTCTTCATTTTTATTCCTTCTCTTACTCCTTGGTGGGGGGTGGGATGAGTGGCAGTGCTGGGATGAGTTCTGATCATCCAACTTAGGTGCTCATGATCAAGGTCATCTGCTGATCTGAGAACTGTAGTGGGGACTTTTAATGGCAACTATAATCACAGGTAGTGTTACTCACTGTGTCTCCGGCTTTGTGGTGTCTCGCAGCAGTGACACCTATGCCGAAATCAGGAGATAGGGTCTCCTTCAGCCCCTCCCACTTCACATTCCTCACCAGTCAGCTGACCTCTAGTCTCTGCCCCCCAGCCATGCCGTGAACTGAATGGGTGGCTGCGAAGAGGCTGAGTGGGCGGCCACGGGCTCCAGGAACAGCCCAGCTGGGCAACTACAGGCTCCAGGGACAGCCCTGCTGGGCAGCCGCGAGAAAGCCTGGGAGAGCGGTGCGGGCTTCAGGAACAGCCCAGGATTCGGCGACCCCTGGCAAATTGTCATTCGACCCCCAGGTTGAGAACCACTGCTCTAGAGAATCCTTTCTCAATCGGGGTTCCTCTAGAAGTTGCTAGGGGTTCCTTGAGCAATTAAAAATGTCTTCCTCTTGGGTAGGTTATATTGTATACTGTATAAAGAACATTCTTTCTATTTACCACCACAATAAAGTACTGCTAGCATGAGGTATAGTAACAATTGTCAGGGGTTCCCTGGGACCTGAAAGTTGCTTCAAAGGGTTTCTCTGTGTGGAAGAGGTTGAGAAATATTGCTCTAGAACAGGGGTCTCTAAACCTTTTAAACAAGGGGCAAGTTTACTGTTCCTCAGACTTTAAGGGGGGCTGGACTGTGGCCAATGTGTGTAGAAAATGCTCTGGCCTCAATGGGAGTAAAGAAGCATTCATAATTGGTGTTAGTGGGAGGAATATTGCCAAATTGTTGATATTAGGGGAGGAAGAAATAGTGCCCCATCATTGCTGTCATTTGGAGGAATAGTGCCCCACTGTTGGTATCAGGGGAAGGAATAGTGGCCCATCATTGGTGTCAGTGGGAGAAATAGTGTCATGCAGTTGGTGTCAGTGGGAGAAACTGCATCCCATCATTGGTATCAGGGGGAAGAATAGTGCCCCATTGTTGGGGTCAGCGGTAGGAATAGTGTTGGTGTTGGTGTAGATGTAGAAGGAATGGTGCCCTGTATCAGTGAGAGGAATAGTGTCCCAAGGGCCTGATAAAGGCAAGCAAAGGGCCACATCTGGCCCCAAGGCCATAGTTTGGAAGCCATTGCTCTAGAGCAGGGATATGCAATTAGCGGACCTCCAGTTGTTGCCGAACTACAAGTCCCATGAGGCATAGCAAGACTCTAATAGCCACAAGCATGACACCCAGAGGCAGAGGCATGATGGGACTTGTAGTTTTGCAACAGCTGGAGGTCCGCTAATTGCATATCCCTGCTCTAGAGTAAATCTAGCTCATTCCAAGTGGTACATTGAAAGAATGCCCCCCTTGCAATGGTGGACAGAATGTCGCCCTTACAGATTGCTGAACAGAGCATTGCTGTCATGCCGCTGACTCTGCCAAGTGGTGTTGGCCCTGGAATTATGCAGGAACCATCAAATGAGAGGTCAATCAGCCACAGCTCAAGGAGCCCCTGACAACCTCTTGAGGAACCCTATTGGAGAATGGCTGTAGTAAGTTGACAATGCTTACTTACTATTCTGAATCCACAAAGGGTATGTCAGTTACCGGTACCTAAGAAAGCTAATTTTCTTTTAGATTTCAGTTCAGTGTGCAGGTGTAACAAGAACACTGGATTTCTGTCAGGATCACAGGGTATTTTTCTCTACTTGCAGAAAATGTTCTAGGCCTAAAAAACATTGCATCTACCACATCTATGGACTAGTAAGCTGTAATATACTACAATTTTTATCTTGGATTTAGATGAAAGTGACACTAAACTGTAGTCTTATTTGGCTAAAATAATTCATACACATCCACTACTTACCGTATATACTCGAGTATAAGCCGACCCGAATATAAGCCGAGGCACCTAATTTTACCACAAACAACTGGGAAAACTTATTGACTCGAGTATAAGCCTAGGGTGAGAAATGCGCAGCTACTGTAAGTGGAAAAGAGGGTCAACAATGCCCATTTGCAGCCTCACTGTGCCTATTTGCATGCCATAGGTCCCCCAAACTTCAAACTTGGTAGTTAATGGTTCCTAAATGCCCCCTAGCTGCAGCCAAAATTTGGGGTCTCTGGACCCAAGGGGTCCCGAAATGACATTGCTGCAGATGGACACAGTTGACCGACTTTGGGGCCCTGTATCTCGGGGTCACTTGGTGCTAGGAACCCCATCTTTGGATATGTTGTAGTGCTAGTTCCACTGGGTTTGAATACCGAATTTGGGATTCCTAGCACCAAGTGCCCCCGAGATATGGGGCCCCAAATTCGGGTCAGAAAATGTCAAGCACCTTTCTGCAGCAGAGAATGACATTTTCCGAACCGACTCTGGGGCCCCGTATCTCGGGGTCACTTGGTGCTAGGAACCCCATCTAGTTCCCCTGGGTTTGAATACCAAATTTGGGGTTCCCAGCACCAAGTGGCCCAGAGATACGGGTCCCCAAAGTCGGGTCCGAATTTTTAATTTTTTTTGCTGCAGAAAATTGCTTGACTCGAGTATAAGCCGAAGGGGGCACTTTCAGCACAAAAAATGTGCTGAAAAACTCGGCTTATACTCGAGTATATAGGGTAATAGTCCTGTAATCAATTTTTCACAAAATTGTTTCTTGCTGTGTTTTTCTGCCTCCTTGTCCTCGGTGAGCTCTTGAACCTCTCTTTCTCTTCCTCAGTTCCATTTGTTTGAAACAAGCAGAACACATTAGTTGCAGTCATGTGCACTGCTCAATGTACACTACAAACCCCATAGTCCATCTTAGGAGTAAGCAAACAGGAATTCAGATCACAGCAATGAGTAAAGCCTCGTACACATGATTGGATTTTCCGATGGGAATTGTGTGATGACAGGCCCTCTGGCGGAAAATCCGACCGTGTGTACGCTCCATCGGACAATTGTTGTCGGATTTTCTGCAGACAAATGTTGGATGGCAGGTTTTAAAATTTTCCACGGACAAATGTGTGTGTCGGATTTTCCGAGCGTGTGTACATAAGTCTGTCGGACAAAAGTCCAAAGTACAAACACACATGCTCGGAAGCAAGGATGAGCCGGAAGCGGTCGGCCTTGTAAACTAGCGTTCATAATGGAGAATTAACATTCGTGACGCGGCAAATTATGAAATCTGGAAATGCAGCGCACAATTCTCTTCTTCTTTATGGGATAATAATGAAGCTGCTTTGCTGGTGATACTGATGGAGTTATTGCAAACAAATTTTCAAAGGCTTTTTTTTTCTAGTGATATCAAGAATAATATAATGCTTGTTATTTTTTTTTTTTTTGGGCAAGTTACCACAACACCATTATCCCGTCATTTTAAGATCAAAGAGACAACTATGTTGGTGTCCCTTGTTAATTTTACATTGTATTTTTTGAAATGTAACTGCCGACTCCCAAACTGTCATTTGAAGTTAAACACATAGCCAAGTATTATTCTACACAATTTTTTTATTGTGCATTAAAAAAAAGAAAACAAATAAAATTAGACATGCTATCTGCCAATAGAACAAAAAGTGCATTCTGTGCATCCAAAAATATAGAAAATATCCCAAATCAAATCATTATTCAACCAAAAAATAAAATAAAAGCTTCATGCTTATATCCTGCTTCTTGATATAGGGGGTCAGCAATGCCAAGAGTTGGTGAAAGCAGGGGTCTGTCATCCGGAGATAATTCCGAAAATCATCCGGATTATTCTCCTGGAGCTCCCGCAGCAAAGGCATATGATATAATTGGTCACGATTACTAAAGCAACCAATTTTTGAATGAATGAATGAGTAACTTGTATAGCGCTACATATGCAAACGTAATCACCTCAAGGCGCTTTTTGCCACCAGTGTCCATCTGGGTCTTCAGAAGAGATGGGTCTTGAGCTTCTTCCTGAAGGCCAGATGGTTTTCTTAAAAGCGGATGTTGATATAGCACGGTCGTTTACCCCGCAGGGTCGAGACGCACTTACAAACACATACTAAGGCCAATTTATAGACAGGATCTGATTAACCTACCAGCGTGTCTTTGGAATGTGGGAGGAAACCAGAGTACGCGAAGGAAACCCACACAGGCACAGGGAGAACTTTAAGTGTGAAGATACCGCTCTAGTCTGTAGTCCCACAAAGGAAGTAGTAACCACCCTAATTGGGTTCGGCTGGTGCTGGCTCTGCTTGTAATAGAGGAGAAAAAGGAAGTCTGAATGGCCACACTTCAAAAAGGCTTCTTTATTGATAATGGGTAAAATCCAAAAAATACAGTTACATCATCAACGATACAGCATGCAGCATAGATAGCTAACGCGTTTCACGCCTCAATGGCGCTTAATCATAGCTCAGGCACAGGGAGAACATGCAAACTCCAGTCCAGTCGTGGTCGGGATTTGAACCAGCAACCATATTGCTGCTAGGTGAAAGTGCTAATCATTACACCACTGTGTTTGGTCCAAGAACTCTTCCTCCTGTTCCTGGACTGGACTTGGGTCAAAGCAATAACTCCAAGGCCAATAATAAATAACACGTTATCTCCTCCGATTCCACAACATGTATGGTTGACGAACGGCCGTTCACATGAAAAGTGCAAACTGAAAAGCACTAAATGAAAAGCGTGAAATGAAAAGCGCAAATCAACAATCACCAAACTTCTACTAACACGAAATTAGCAGAAGGAGCCCAAAGGGTGACGCTAAAGAGCTGAAAAAACACGTAGTACGTCAGTACGTTTGTGTTTGTTGGCCAACAATTCCTTGCCGTTTGTATGCAAGACAAAATCCAGGCACACACCTTCGGACAAAAGTCTGAGCTTTTGTCTGTGGAGTACGAGGCTTTATCGACCTTATGCGGCGTACACACGGTCGGAATTTCCGATGGAAACAGTCCGATGGGAGCTTTTCATCGGATTTTCCGACCGTGTGTAAGCCCATCGGCCTTTTTCTGTCGGAATTTCCGACGGACTTTGAATTGAGAACCTGTTCTCAATTTTTCAGACGGAAAACCTTTCTATCGGATTTTCCGATCGTGTGTATGCAATTCCGACACGCAAAATTCCGACGCATGCCCGGAAATAATTTGAAGCATGCTCGGAAATAATTCGACGCATGCTCGGAAGCATTAAAGCGGTTCTGCACTCTTTTTTTTTTTTTGGGCTATATGCCAAGGGCATATAGCTCAATTGGGGGACTTACCTGTTCCATCTTCCATCTCGATCGCCGCCGGTTTTCATCTTCTTCTTGTCTTCTTCTTGTCTGCTGGGGTCCATCTTGCCTGTGGGCATGTGAAACCCCACAGGCACTTTAGATGGCCCAGCATGCACCGCCGTTACTCGCGCGTGCGCAGTAACGGCACATCTGCCGACATCTCGCGAGATTTCGGAAGATGTGGCCGAAATCTCGCGAGATTTCGGAAGATGTGGCCGAAATCTCGCGAGATTTCGGAAGATGCCCGCACTGACTCCTGGGATCAATGACACCAGATCCCAGGAGACAGTGCGGCGTGACGACGATCGACGCAGAGACCCCGCCCGCCGCCGAAGAGAGAGAAGACCGGAAGTCATCAATTACAAGGTAAGTAAAAAAAAAAAAAAAAAAAAACATTTCATTTAGTACTCTTTGCCTGATTTGGAAGGCAAAGAGATTTACTAAATGAAATGGGTGCAGAACCGCTTTAAACTTCCCTTTTGTAGTGTCGAACGTGTTTTATGCCGCTGTGTTATTGACTGTCGGAATTTGGTGTGATCGTGTGTAGGCAACACAGCTTGAGCGGAATTCCGTCGGAAAAACCGCCAGAGTTTTTTCCAACGAGAATTCCGATCGTGTGTTCCGATCGGCATTATATTGTAAGCTCCTTTAGGGCAGGGATAAAAATGTGAAGCGCTGCGTAAATTGATGGCGCTTTATAAGTACGTGTAATTAATACAAATGAATAAATACTTGAGTTGCGGCACTTTCAAGTACAGGCTTATGAAGGTCCCTTTTGAATGTTAAAATTTTTTTTTCCCGTTATAACAGCAGTTCAGCAATCCTTCTCTGTAGCTTAATGGATAAACAATGCAATCACATTGCTGACGCCTTCCCCTCCCAAGCAATTTACTTGTGTTTCATAATTCATGTTGTACAGGAACAAAAACGTCTGCTAGAACTTGGCATCACTGGACCTGAAGGCCATGTCCTCAGCCACCCAGAGGAGGTAATGAGCTGCTTTCCTTCATTCACAAGCGAGGTGTCTGTTCCCGATGGCTCCAGCTGCTGTACGTAATGTGATTTCTGTTCTGCTAGGTTGAGGCCGAGGCAGCTTACCGTGCCATAACCATCGCCAAACAAGCCAACTGCCCCCTCTACATCACTAAAGTCATGGGCAAAGGGGCTGCCGATGTGATCGCCCAAGCAAAGAGGAAAGGTAAAATATTAGCTTGTCGGTCTTCTGCTGGGGGGGCCATTTTGTAAAAGAATTTTAATGGGAATATGTTCTCTGCTCGTTCTTGCAGCAAATTTAATTTTGTGTTGGCCAAAAAGCCAATTGTCAATCATTCTAAGAAATCACACCTGTACTGCAGTCTCCTGACCCATGGAGAACCAGGACCATTAATAACTGCACCGAGGGGCCGATGCGTCAACACATTTCTCATTGCTTATAGAATCCAGTCGGAATTGCTGATTTATTTCTATACCTGGGCTGTAAGATTGGCAGTTGGGGGCTGTTTTCTTTAGCACCCTTTTTCATACATCAGCGCCCTCATACCCTTCAAGTACGCTCACAAAAGAAAGGAAAAAATATGAAAGACTGCCACTGTTGACCTCATTATAAAGGGCTGCTGACTCCCATTAACAACAATAAAAACAGCATGAAACTTTGAACAATCGACACTTGTGTTGAATTACCAAAGGCAAATAGGCTCAAAGTGGGCGCAGCCTATCGCGTTAGGGCGTGCACCCCCAAGGTTTACATAAAACACTATTACATGTGTACAACAAACATGTGTTGCTTTGCTGTTTACCTGTTTTCAGGCCTACAGTGGCGGCCCCTCCATTAAGGGCACAATGGGCGCCACCCCCTATATCAGGGGTCTCAAACTGGTGGCCCTCCAGCTGTTGCGAAACTACAAGTCCCATGAGGCATTGGAAGACTGACAGTTACAAGCATGACTCCCACAGGCAGAGGCATGATGGGACTTGTAGTTTTGCAACAGCTGGTGGGCCGCCAGTTTGAGACGCCTGCCCTATATGGTCAATGGATAGATTCATGCATTAAAAATGATTAATATTAAAAGTGTTGTTGTTACTATCACTGCCCTATATGCTTTACTGGTATTTAAGTGTCAGCCTTGTCCTTGTCAGGTACGGTGGTGTATGGTGAGGCACTGGCAGCTGGACTGGGCAGCGATGGGACTCACTACTGGAGTAAGAACTGGGCAAAGGCTGCAGCTTTTGTTACCTCACCACCTCTGAGCACCGACCAGTCAACCCCAGAATATCTCTGTTCATTACTGTCCTGGTATGTATAGAGTTCTATTATAGTAAATAATGCATGGTCATATGTGGGTGGATCCATTCAGATATTTTATTATGTTATATAATTATTTGTTATTTTTAGATATATATATATGTGTATGTATGTATGTGTATATGTATGTATATATATATATATATATATATATATATATATATATATATATATATGTATGTGTATATATATATATATATATATATAAAATGTGTGTGTGTGTGTCTCGTTGTCGGTCGGTCACCCAGCACTTACCCAATCTAGGTTCTGGGCGGGCATCTCCTCCTCCTCTGCATCACGGCGGCTTCCGCCGTGCGTCTCACCCTTCCTCCTCCTAGGCATCCGATAGGATCGTCTGTCCTTTCAGCCAATCGGGTGATGGGTTTTACAACCCGCTTCTTGATTGTCCAGGAGGAGGATCAGTGTGAGAATAACGAATATTCATGCGCTTTTGTCACACAACTGGGTGGGCTTGGGGTGCAGTGATCTGCGTCCCGAGCCCACTCTATTTTGAAGCCTACTAGAGCCTCTGGCTATAATCACGTGCTTAACCCCCCCCCCCTCAATTGGAATCCATGCATCCGGCTCCACAAATGTAGATTAGGGGGCCAGATGCATGAATGGGGGGGGGGGGTGGCACCTGTGTGCCCCTAATGGACAGGCCGTCACTGTATATACATCCCCGCCATATGAATCCATGGACCCGGCGTCCTGAAAGGGGCCGGGCGCATGGATAGGGGGCAGTGGCAGGGGTAGGTGGGCCGCCACAGGGGAGGACAATAAAAGGAGATATAATTACCCGCTCCTCCACTCCTTCTCCTGCAGCCTCTGCATTCCCATGCTCTAGTGGTCTAGGATCTTGGCATCATCAAGGCCAGGTGACGAGGGACAGGCCACTACCGAATTGTGGGGGAGCACCGTCTACTGGGGGAGTAGAGGGTCAGGTAAGTATAGCTGTTTCTCCTCTGCCCTAGAGAAAACCACTGCAAGAGATACTTTTTTTCTGCACAGATGTGGGCTTTATCCATCTTTGGTGTTTTGGCCATCTTCCCATTATTAGAAATAGTGCATGTTCCCATCTCAGTGCAGCTTGTTTTGAAAAAATACACATCTGTCTTTTTTTCTGCATATTAGTGTGTTGGGGGGGGGGCCTATAGAAGTCAATGGCAGCACAGCAAAGTGAATATAACATGCATTTTGATGCACTGGCAACAGGTATTACCAGGCATTGATCAATGCCTATCAACCCTATCAACTCCAAATTTCTAAATTCAAAAGTGTAAGAAGTGAGGACCCCCCACCATGCCAACATTATAGTTATATGAAAAAGGATTGAGACAAGTAGAAGTTTTCTCAAAGAATAAAGGACTTTGATAGGCACAACATGAGGCGGAACGGATGTACACAGTATCTCACAAAAGTGAGTACACCCCTCACATTTTTGTAAATATTTTATTCTATCTTTTCATGGGACAACACTGAAGAAATTGCACTTTGCTACAATGTAAAGTAGTGAGTGTACAACTTGTATAACAGTATAAATTTGCTGTCCCCTCAAAATAACTCAACACACGGCCATTAATGTCTAAATCGCTGGCAACAAAAGTGAGTACACCCCTAAGTGAAAATGTCCAAATTGGGCCCAATTAGCCATTTTCCCTCCCCGGTGTCTTGTGACTCGTTAGTGTTACAAGGTCTCAGGTGTGCAGTTTGCGCAGCGCTTTACAACATAAGGGCAGACAGTACTGCCCATCAGTGCCGCCTTTCAGTGCCCATCAGTGCCACATATCAGTGCCCAGCAGTGCCGTCTATCAGTGCCACCCATAAGTACCCATCAGTGCAGCCTTTCAGTGCCCATCAGTGTTGCCTATCAGTGCCCACCAGTGCCACCTATGAGTGCCCATCAGTGCCACCTATCAATGCCCATCAGTGCCGCCTATCAGTGCTCATCGTCAGTGCCCATCAGTGCCATGTCATTGGTGCCACCTCATCGGTGCCGCCTTATCAGTGCCCATCAGTGCAGCTTATCAGTGCCCATCAGTGAAGGAGAAAACTTTCAGGATCACAGGATTTATATATATATATATATATAGCGCCAACAGTTTGCGCAGCGCTTTGCAACATGAGGGCAGACAGTACTGCCCATCAGTGCCGCCTTTCAGTGCCCATCAGTGCCACATATCAGTGCCCAGCAGTGCCGTCTATCAGTGCCATCCATAAGTACCCATCAGTGCAGCCTTTCAGTGCCCATCAGTGTTGCCTATCAGTGCCCACCCGTGCCACCTCTGAGTGCCCATCAGTGCCACCTATCAATGCCCATCAGTGCCGCATATCAGTGCCTATCAGTGCCGCATATCAGTGCCTATCAGTGCCGCCTATCAGTGCTCATCGTCAGTGCCCATCAGTGCCATGTCATTGGTGTCACCTCATCGGTGCCGCCTTATCAGTGCCCATCAGTGCAGCTTATCAGTGCCCATCAGTGAAGGAGAAAACTTTCTTATGTTTTTTCTGATGGAATTCCGCTCAAGCTTGGCTTGCTTGCTTGGGAACAAAATGATAAAAATTTAGTTTGGGTACAGTGACCGCGCAATTGTCATTTAAAAAGTGACAGCGCTGAAAGCTGAAAATTGGCCTGGGCAGGAAGATGCGAAAGTGCCCGGTATTGAAGTGGTTAAATGTCATTCAGCGGTCTCACATATCTGTGACATCAAAATCCTCCATAATCTAATCTTCTTGCAGTAGAGCTTAATGATGAAGGAGGTTGAGCTTTATTTGTTCAGTGAGTAGGATTTCATTAGTGCTGGAGGTGGGGCTAAAAGGTATAGTATGCTGATTACGCTGGGAACTCTTGCAGCGGAATTCAATAGAGGTTGATTTTCTAAAGGCAAATAGGCTGTTTACTTTGCAAGGGAAGTTGCACATTACAAGAGAATTTTCCCCAGAGCTTGGGAAATGTGATGAAACTTCCCTTTGCAAAGAATACCCAATCCCATGCAAGGAAAATAAAAAACAGCACTTTTGCTTGATCATGATTGGATGATGGGAGCCAGCAGAGTTTCACCTCTGGAAAAAAACTCCTTGCAGTCTATTTACTTTTAGTAAAACAACCCCATAAATTAAATTACAATTAAATTAAATTAAAGGGAATCTGGGAGAAGTATCACCCTCCAAAATACCCTAAAACCAACACAGGAGTTCTAGCTGCAAAAAAGTTTTTTTTTTTTTCAATTTTGACTTTTAATAAGGACACTTACCTGTCCAGGGAGCCCACGATGTCGGCCCCTGAGTCCGATTCATCCACCGGCTCGGGTGCAGGCACTGCCATTCCAACTAAGGGGAACCGGCAGTGGAGCCTTCAGGCTCCACAGCCAGTTTCTTACTGCACATGCGCGAGCCACGCGACGCCTATTGAATGGCCAGCTCGTCTTCATACAGGTCCCAGAATGCAGCGGGGGTGAAGGAGGAGGTCTCGCGGCAGTAGAGGACATGACATCCTGCGCTGCGGCCGAGCTAGGACGGAAATACACTAAGTACTTCTAAAAAGGAATGAAAGAAAAAAAAAAAGAAAAATAATTCTATATATATATATATATATATATATATATAGATAGATATCCAAAAATGAGGGTGCCCCCAGTAGAGTCCCTCCTTATATCAGGCATTCCCAGTAGGGTCCCTCCTTACATCAGGTGCTCCAAGTAGTGTCCCTCCTTACATCAGGCATTCCCTGTAGAGTCCCTCCTTACATCAGGTGCCCCCCAGTAGAGTCCCTCCTTACATCAGGTGCCCCCCAGTAGAGTCCCTCCTTACATCAGGTGCCCCCCAGTAGAGTCCCTCCTTACAGCAGGTGCCCCCAGTAGAGTCCCTCCTTACATCAGGTGCCCCCAGTAGAGTTCCTCTTTACATCAGGTGCCCCCAATAGTGTCCCTCCTTACATCAGACATTCCCAGTAGAGCCCCTCCTTACATCAGCTGTCCCCAGTTACCGGTGGCGTCACTAGGGTTAGTGTCACCCGGTGCAGAAAAACATGGCATTACCCCCCTCCCCCTCATAGTCCTCCCTCAGTACAGACCCTCCTCCATCAGTATAGACCCTTCTCCATCAGTACAGACCCCCCTGGACAGTAGGGTCCCTCCTTACATCAGGCATTCCCAGTAGAGTCCCTCCTTACATCAGGTGCCCCCAGTAGAGTCCCTCCTTACATCAGGCATTCCCAGTAGAGTCCCTCCTTACATCAGGCATTCCCAGTAGGGTCCCTCCTTACATCAGGCATTCCCAGTAGGGTCCCTCCTTACATCAGGAATTCCCAGTACAGTCCCTCCTTACATCAGGCATTCCCTGTAGAGTCCCTCCTTACATCAGGCATTCCCAGTAGGGTCCCTCCTTACATCAGAAATTCCCAGTACGGTCCCTTCTTACATCAGGAATTCCCAGTACAGTCCCTCCTTACATCAGGCATTCCCAGTAGAGTCCCTCCTTACATCAGGTGCCCCCAGTAGAGTCCCTCCTTACATCAGGCATTCTCAGTAGGGTCCCTCCTTACATCAGGCATTCCCAGTAGAGTCCCTCCTTACATCAGGTGCCCCCAGTAGAGTCCCTCCTTACATCAGGCATTCCCAGTAGGGTCCCTCCTTACATCAGGCATTCCCAGTAGAGTCCCTCCTTACATCAGGTTCCCCCAGTAGAGTCCCTCCTTACATCAGGTGCCCCCAGTAGAGTCCCTCCTTAAATTAGGCATTCCTAGTAGGGTCCCTCCTTACATCAGGCATTCCCAGTAGAGTCCCTCCTTACATAAGGAATTCCCAGTACAGTCCCTCCTTACATCAGGCATTCCCAGTAGAATCCCTCCTTACATCAGGTGCCCCCAGTAGAGTCCCTCCTTACATCAGGCATCCCCAGTAGGGTCCCTCCTTACATCAGGCATTCCCAGTAGAGTCCCTCCTTACATCAGGTGCCCCCAGTAGAGTCCCTCCTTACATCAGGCATTCCCAGTAGGGTCCCTCCTTACATCAGGCATTCCCAGTAGAGTCCCTCCTTACATCAGGTTCCCCCAGTAGAGTCCTTCCTTACATCAGGTTCCCCCAGTAGAGTCCCTCCTTACATCAGGTGCCCCCAGTAGAGTCCCTCCTTAAATCAGGCATTCCTAGTAGGGTCCCTCCTTACATCAGGCATTCCCAGTAGAGTCCCTCCTTACATCAGCTGTCCCCAGTTACCAGTGGCATCACTAGGGTTGGTGTCACCTGGTGTGGAAAAACATGGCGTTACCCCCCTCCCCCCATAGTCCTCCATCAGTATATCCCCTCCTCCATCAGTACAGACCCCCTGGACAAACCAGCCCCATCTCTAAAGACCCCCCAGGACAACTCAACCCCCTCCATCTGTACAGACCCCCTCCAGGAGTACAGAACACTCCAGGACAATTCACCCCCCCCCCCAGGAGTACAGACCCCCCAGGACAATTCACCCCCCAGGAGTACAGACCCCCCAGGATTATTTACCCCCCCAGGAGTACAGACCCCCCCAGAACAATTCACCCCCCCCCCCCAGGAGTACAGACCCCCCAGGAGAATTCACCCCCCAGGAGTGCAGACCCTCCCCAGGAGAATTCATCCCCTCCCCCCAGGAGTACAGACCCCCCAGGACAATTCACCCCCCAGGAGTACCGCCCCCTCCCCCCCATTCATGCACCCTGGCGTGCAGCTGCCCGGAGAGTTACTTGCTGAGACTGTCACTGACTCTCCGGGCGGCACAATGTGATAGGAGGCAGCCAGTGAGAGAGACAGCTGATAGGGGTTGATTTACTAAAGGCAAATAGACCAAGCACTTTGCAGTTGCTCCAGAGCTTAGTAAATGAGGTAAAGCTTCCCTTCACAAAGAATAGACAATCACGTGCAAGTAAAATAAAAATAAAAATAAATTTTTGCTTGCACATGATTGGATGATGGAAGTCAGTAGAGCTTCTGTTCATTTACTAAGTGTCTATTGGCCTTTAGTAACTCAACCCATTTTTCCTACATGATGGGAGAAAGTGACTAAAACAAAAGATGTTTTATCTTTTAGCTAAGAAAGCAGTGGCGGCCAGTCCATACGGGGCGCAGGGGCGCCTTCCCCCTAATCCATGCGCCCCGGCCTCTAATCTGCATGCAGGGCACCGGACGCATGTATTCCAACTGGGTTTTTTTTTATTTTTTAGGGCTGGAAGCTCTAATTGGCTTCAAAAAAGGATGGGCTTGGGGTGCAGAGCACTGAACCCACCAAGTTATGTGATAATAGCAAATTAATATAAATAATAATAATAATAATATAAATAAAAAATATGTATGTATAACAAATCAACAACACAAATAAATGGTGACATTAGCATATAAACATAATAAAGTGCATTGTGCAAATTATTATATGATGTATCCAGAAGTGAGACCTTCCATATATAAAGATATAAGAGGACTTATATAGTATATAGTATACTTATATAGTATAACCACTGTATAACAAAACAGTCCAAATAGTGAGTGAAAATCACAAGTTAGTTTCAATGATGATTATAAGGGACAATCCAAAAATGGCTTAAGGGCTTAACACGGTATGTGCATCCACCACCCAGGGAAGAAGAGTGAATACGCTTACCAGAAGACAACATCAACCGAGCATATAGTAGTATTGATCAGGATGGTAGTCACAGAAATGATATCCAGGAATAAGACATCAAGATTCTTCGCAGCGATAGACCCTCTTGTCAAATCATAGACTCCAACGTTTATAGAAGACAAGAGACCTCCACATAGTGTAAAACTGTTTAGCAACACATTTTATTAAAAAGTAGAAAACCTACTCAAATTTCGAAATGACAGGCATCAATAAGACATCTCCTTAATGTGATCACATGGGTATTGAAAAGTGCCGCAATGACATGAAGCTGACTCAACCAAATCCGACGCGTTTCGTCTCCAAAGACTTCAACTGGGGTATGAGTCGGGGTCCATACATTGGGCATTAATATAGATAAAATAATCCACAATTATCTGAAAAACCTGTGTAAAATGCTCAGACACGGACCCATGTCCATCAATTAATATTCGCTATTGTCTTCCTGATTCTCCTCCTGGCCAATCAGGAAGCAGGTCCTGTGACCCGATTGGCCAGGGAGTCTTAGGACTTCCTGGCCAATTGGGTCTCAAGACATACTTCCTGTTCAGCTGGGAGGAGAAGCAATGGCCAGTCTCTTCCTTCCCCCTGCTTCCTAAATTACGGTGAGTCTCCCGCGGCTGGGTGGCGGTGGATCGCCGCCACGTTCTCGTACATCTAACGCCCGGAGGAGGTTGGCCTGGTTGGGTGCTTATGGCGAATGTTGCCTTCCCGTCTGTCTCTCCGAAATATGGCATTAGTTTGTCCCTCCCCGAAATATTTAGCACCAGCCGCCAATGTAAGGAAGGTGCAAATTACTTTTAATGGCAAAGATGGGCAACTGGGTGGGAAACCCGGCTGAAGGCACAAAATGTGATAAATGCTGTTTCTGGGCTGACAGTCTAATGACAATTCTCTCCTGCAGTTCTGACCTCCAGGTAACGGGCAGCGCTCACTGTGCCTTCACCACAGCACAGAAAGCCGTAGGGAAGGACAATTTCACCTTAATACCAGAAGGCACCAATGGGGTGGAAGAACGAATGTCAATAATCTGGGAAAAATGCGTGGTAAGAAGAATACGGTTTTTGTATTGCAACAAAGTTGGTAAATGCCACAAAAAATTATATTAAAGGAAAAATGTAAAAGGAAAAAAGTCAACACTTATTTTTATTCCTAATAATCTGATATAAGAATAATCAAGAAGTGTTGGACACGGATTGGTTCCAAAACAAACAACATTTATATAGTACCATCATCCCAAATTTGAAAAATTCACAATAGCTAGGAGATACGGGACTATCACTGGTACAAACTTTAAAGTTTCCCACATACATATAGAAAAATATATTATTTATTGAAAAAAAGAAGCAAGTATATAAAAACTTACAGATTGCAATGTTGCCTATTCATATAAGTCTATACACATAACCTATATTGGGTAAACAGGAAATACTGCGATCAAGTACATAAATGTGATACGTCCAAGATTTTCAACATGTTTCACCGATGTGGCTTCTTCAGGAAAAAAGACGCATCGTATAAAGACAAACAGGAACGTATATCCTCTAGGTGTACATAACAGAACATAAAAAGAGAAAAACAAAATGAATGAATAAGAAAAACAACAACTTTTACAAATACGTGGCCATACAGCGCATACAGAAAGCCCAAAGATCCCTAAATGTATCCCCACTAATACCCAAAAAGTCCCCCTACCTCCAAAATGGGGGGCATCTGGGTCAACTTCTGTCAAACAAGAGTTCCCCGGGATCCGCCCCGTGACTTCACCTCCAGATGAGATCCACACATAAAAGCCAGATAACCCGTAGGGAGGAATTAATTTAAAGCGTGCTCCAACAAGTACAAAAAAACACCTGCAGTAATATCGGGACATTTGCATGTATATCAGTTACTAAGTCAAGAGGCTGTCTTGTTTTTCTTATTCATGAATTTTGTTTTTCTCTTTTTTATGTTCTGTTTTGTACACCTAGAGAACCTAAAACGTTCCTGTTTGTCTTTATACGATACGTCTTTTTTCCTGAAGAAGCCACATTGGCGAAACATGTTGAAAATTTTGGACGTATCACATTTATGTACTTGATCGCAGTATTTCCTGTTTACCCTATATAGGTTACGTGTATAGACTTATATGAATAGGCAACATTGCAATCTGTACGTTTTCTATATACTTGCTTCTTTTTTTCAATAAATAATATATTTTTCTATATGTTTGTGTGAAACTTTAAAGTTTGTACCAGTGATAGTCCCGTATCTCCAAGCTATTGTGCATTGATATAAGAATAAGCACAATATGGACAAATGCAGCAGTAAGGTATGAATAATAGAACCCTGCTAAAAATATGAGCATTGTCATTACTGTATAACAAAAACCTACAACTTTTTTTTAAGACATAGCAAGAGAACAGACTATGGGATTTTTAAGGTGCCAAAACACAACAAAAAATAATAAAATATATGAAAATTACATTTAGAAACATCTAAAAATCAACAAGTTGTCGTCATAAATAACCATACAATACATGGAACAGAGTCAGCTGATTCTAATCTCTACATGTTTCGTCAAACGATGGCTTCTTCAGGAGTGCTTTTATCAATCACTGAATATATGATCACTATAAATTGAAAATTACATAATTTAGACACATCACATTATAATATTCATAAAAACACATAATTATATCAAAATTTGAGCATTGTTCATAGGTCTCCATTACCATTTGGCTCGAAAACCACTCTTTCATCAACACATGATTGGATGATGAATGTCAGCAGCTCTTGTAGAGTTCAGCTTTGACTTTGCAAAGTTTATAGTCTGTTTGCCTTTTAGTAAATCAACCCCAATACTGTTTGGAGTTAGGCTTTTAACCACTTCACCCCTGGAAGGTTTTACCCCCTTCATAACTAGGCCGTTTTTTTTTTGCTTTAACTGACAATTGCACGGTCGTGCGACACTGTACCCAAATAAAATTGATGTCCTTTTTTTGATCATGTGTACGTTTTTTTATTTTTTGCGCTATAAAACGAAAAAAAAAGAAACAACAATTTTGAAAAAGAAAAACATATTTTTTACTTTCTGCTATAAAACATATCCAATAAAAAAAAATAAATGTAAAAAAAATCAACTTTATTCATCCATTTAGGCCAATATGTATTCTGCTACATATTTTTGGTAAAAAAAAAAAAAAACCCAATAAGCGTACATTGATTGGTTTACGCAAAAGTTATAGCGTCTACAAACTATGGGATATATATATGGATTTTTTTTTTTACTAGTAATAGTGGTGATAAGCGATTTTTAGAGGGACTGCGACATTGCGGTGGACAAAACTGACACTAAGGGGTTGATTTATAAAAGGCAAACAAACTGTGCACCTTGCAAAGTGCAGTTGCACTCCGGAGCTTAGTAAATAAGGTAAAGCTTGCAAAGAACACCCAATCACATGCAAGGAAAATAAAAAAAAAACAGCACCTTGCTTGCACACGATTGGATGATGGAAGCTTCTGCTCATTTACTAAGCTCTGGAGCAACTGCTCATGCAGGGTGCAACTGAAAAGTGCACAGTATATTTGCTCCCCCCCCCCCCCCCCCCCACACGGGAGCACACAATGGGGGTTATTTACCAAAGGCAAATCCACTTTGTACTACAAGTGCAAACTACATGTGCAAAGTGCACTTGAAATTGCACTGAAAGGAAGTGCAGTCGTTGTAAATCTGAGGGGCAGATCTGAAATGAGTGGAAGCTCTGCTGATTTTATCATCCAATCATGTGCAAGCTAAAAAATGCTGTTTTTTTTTTTCTTTGCATGTCCCACCTCGGAACTACAGCGACTTTACTTCCAAGTGAACTTTCAGTGCAATTTCAAGTGCACTTTGCACTTGTAGTTTGCACTTGTAGTGCAAAGTGGATTTGCCTTTCATAAATAACCCCCAATGGATCGACAGGAGGGATTCCCCTGTCAGCACTGTCTGTGTTGATGGGGGAATCTTGCAAATTTCTTTCCTGCAACCCACGGTTGCAGGAAAGAAATTCACAATGTGTATGGCCTGCCTTACACTTCTTGCATTCAAAAAATCCATTTAACCACTTGACATCCGCACTATGGCCGAATGACGGCCACAGCGCGGATCTGAATTCCTGGGAGGCCTCCCCTGTGCACGCTCCCTGCACACCCTGTGATCACTGAGTTACTGAGACTCGGGTGATCAGAGATCCAAATAAGGGGCGGGTCCCGGCCCCTTACCATGTGGTCAGCTGTCAGCCAATGACAGCTGATCACATGATCAAAACAAAAGCTCGGTAATCGTTTTTTTTTTTTATCCTCACGCTGACAAGAAAAAAAGCCAATCACGGCTCATCTCAAAGGGACATCGGTCCTGAAAAGGAAGAGGCAATTATGCCTCATTTATGCCATCTGACAGTGCCCACAAGTGCCACCATCAATGCCCACAAGTGCTGCCTATCAATGCCCACCAGTGGTGCCTATCAGTGCCACCTAGAAGTGTTGCCTATCAGTGTAACCGATCAGTGCCCATCACTGCCACCCATCAGTGCCCATCACTGCCACCCATCAGTGCCCATCACTGCCACCTATCGGTGCCCATCAGTGCCGCCTCATCAGCGTACATCAATGACGGACAAAAATGACCAGTTTTAAAATTTTATAACAAAAAAAAAAGTATTTTTACATAAAAAAAAAAAAAAAATATCGCACAGATGATCAAATGCCACCAAGTTCTATTTGGGGGAAAAAAATTATAAAAATTGCATTTGGGTACAGTGTTGTATGACCGCGCAATTGTCATTCAAAATGCGACAGCGCTGAAAGCTGAAAATTGGTCTGGATAGGAGGGGGATTTAAGTGCCCAGTAAGCAAGAGGTTAAGGATGTATTGTGTAATACAAAGTTGCTCATATTTCTGTGTGTTATATTTACTGTAATTTCGTTTTAATTGGTAAAATGGATGATGTGGATAAAATAAGAGCCCACCAAGAGAATGCAGACTTTGTCATACACATAATGATAATTTGATAATGATAATTTGATTGCGCATTACAAAAGTTAAAATTATATTTCAATTGCAAAGCTTATTCAACACACTAAGAATATCTGACTTGGTGAAATGCGTTGTTTTTCTCGGGCTTATCATTTCTCTCCGTGAAAAGAACCGCACGTTGATTGAAGATCAAACAATTGTATCATTATGTACAGTATGGGCCCAATCACAATGGGCTCATCAATATGCATTATGTGTATTTTTCCAGTACAGCAACATGCATTGACAAGACAATATCCATTGTTCTCATTAGGATCTGTTCCCTCCAATGCATGTCATTGAGTGCATTGAGAAAGAGTCTTGTATATTGCCCTTTGGTGCCTTGGCCTATATTTTCCGAGTTCCTTTCCTTTCTTTACTTTAAGAAATAGGGATTGAATCTTTCAAAAATGTTTTGTATCTATAATATTAATACCGTATATACTCCAGTTTAAGCCAACCCGAATATAAGCCGAGGCACCTAATTTTACCACAAAAAACTGTGAAAATGTATTGACTCGAGTATAAGCCTAGGGTGAGAAATGCGCAGCTACTGTAAGTGGAAAAGAGGGTCAACAATGCCCATTTGCAGCCTCATTGTGCCCATTTGCAGCCTCACTGTGCCCATTTGCAGCCTCACTGTGCCCATTTGCATGCCTCACTGTGCCCATTTGCAGCCTCACTGTGCCCATTTGCAGCCTCACTGTGCCCATTTGCAGCCATAGGTCCCCCGAACTCGGTAGTTAAGGGTTCCTAGATGCCCCCTAGCTGCAGCCAAAATTTGGGGTCTCTGAACCAAAAGGGTCCCGAAATGACATTGCTGCAGATGGACACAGTTGACCAAAATTGGGGCCCCGTATCTCGGGGCCACTTGGGGCTAGGGACCCCAAATTTGGTGTGGTTTTTTTCAGCACATTTTTTTGTCCTGAAAATGCCCCCCTCGGCTTATATTCGAGTCAAGCATTTTTCTGCAGCAGAAAGGGGCCTTGTATCTCGGGGCCACTTGGTGCTAGGAACCCCAAATTTGGTGTGCAAACCCAGTGGAACCAGCACTACAACATATCCAAAGACGTGGTTCCTAGCGCTAAGTGGCCCCGAGATATGGGGCCCCAAATCGGTTCGGAAAATGACAAGCACTTTTCTGCAGCAGAGAATGACATTTTCCGAACCGACTTTGGGGCCCCGTATCTCGGGGCAACTTGATGCTAGGCACCCCATTTTGGGTATGTTGTAGTGCTAGTTCCACTGGGTTTTCACACCAAATTTGGGGTTCCTAGCACCAAGTGGCCCCGAGATGCAGGGCCCCTTTCTGCTGCAGAAAAATGCTTAACTCTAGTATAAGCCGAGGGGGGCATTTTCAGCACACAAAAAGTGCTGAAAAACTTGGCTTATACTCGAGTATATACGGTACATTTAATTTTGAGGTGAATGAAGTCTAGGGGATAGTAACGTGGTCAGGTTTTTTTTTAAACATTTTTTTTTCATTGTTTTTCTTCTCTTCTTCAGACCTCTGGCAGGATGGACGAGAATGAGTTTGTAGCCGTGACCAGTACAAACGCAGCCAAAATCTTCAACTTGTATCCGCGGAAGGGAAGAATCGCCACAGGCTCAGACGCTGACCTAGTTATCTGGAATCCAAAAACATTAAAAATCATTTCTGCCAAGACACACCATTCAGTAAATAACGCTTTCACTTGTTCCTGAAGAAATTTTTATTTAGCCATTCATGTTTGTTTATGACAAAAATTAAAGGGGTCGATTTACTAAAATTGGAGAGTGCAAAATCTGGTGGAGCTGTGCATAGAAACCAATCAGCTTCCAGCTTCAGCTTGTTCAATTAGGCCGGGTTCACCTTGGTGCGACAAACGCTCCAACATTGGGAGCTCATGCCGCATGACGTGTGAAAATCTATTTTTCCCTATGAGCCTTCTTAGCTGGTCCGACACAAGACGGTCCGACTTTGAAAATGCTCCCTGCACTACTTTGGTCTGACTTTTTCACACTTTTTTTTAGGTGAATGGGTTAAAATGTACCCGATACTCATTCACATAGTATGGGGGGCCGGGATCTGGTGGCCCCCTTGTTAAAGGGGGCTTCCAGATTCCCATAAGCTCCCCGCCCGCAGACCCCAACAACCAATGGCCAGGGTTGTCCGGAAGAGGCCCTTGTCCTCATCAACATGGGGACAAGGGGCTTTGGGGTGGGGGGTGCCCCTGTCCCAAAGCACCCAACCCCCCATGTTGAGGGCATGTGGTCTGGTACGGTTCGGGAGAGGGGGTGGGGAGCTCGCTCGTCCCCACCCTCTTTCCTGACCTGCCGGGCTGCGTGGTCAAATAAGGGTCTGGTGTGGATTTTGGGGGGGACCCCAAGCAGTTTTTCGGCGTGGGGAGTTCCCCTTAAAATACATGCCAGACCGAAGGGCCTGGTATGGTCTTGGATTTTTTTTAAAAAGTGGCATGGAGTTTCCCCTAAAGATTAATACCAGACACAAAGTGCCCGGTATTGTCGGGTCCAAAGTCAAATCCCCGTTCATTGAAGTCGGACTTCAAGTCGCAGGGCAAAGTCGGATCCACAGTCGTACGACTCTCGTGGCCGGGTTCACACTGGTACAACACACGCTCCGACATTGGGAGCTCATGTCGCATGACGTGTATAAATCAATAGGTCCCTATTAGAGCCGGCTTAACTGGTCCGACACAAGTTGGTCTGACTTATGCGGCGTACACACGCTCGGACAACCCGCCGGACTTTCCAGCGGAGGTCCGCCGGACTTTCGAACGTGTGGACTAACCCACACACGCCCGGACTTTTCCAGCGGACAATCCGCCGGAGTTTTGGCCAAAGTCCGCGGGACTTTTGAAATGAACGGACTTGCCCACACACAGAGGAAAGTCCGTTAATTTAGAACGTGACTCCGGGTAGACGGGACTAGCGAAGGAAGTCAATGCCGCCATGGTAGCCCCGTCACCTGGTATGGATTTAAAGGGGAATCCCTACGCTGAAAAACGGCGTGGGGGTCCCCCCGAATCCATATCAGACCCTTATCCGAGCACGCAGCCTGGCCGGTCAGGAAAGGGGGTGGGGATGAGCGAGCGCCCCCCCCCTCCTGATCCGTACCAGGCCGCGTGCCCTCAACATGGGGGTGCCCTGAGGTAAGGGGGGCCCTGCGGCCCCCCCACCCCAAAGCACCTTGTCCCCATGTTGATGAGGACAAGGGCCTCTTCCCGACAACCCTGGCCGTTGGTTTTCGGGGTCTGCGGGCGGGGGGCTTATCGGAATTCGGGAGCCCCCTTTGATAAGGGGGCCCCCAGATTCTGGCCCCCCACCCTATGTGAATGAGTATGGGGTACGATGTACCCCTACCCATTCACCTAAGGAAAAAAGTGTAAATAAAAAAAACGACACAATTTTTTAAAATACTTTATTGCACAGCTTCGGGGGTCTTCTTCCGTCTTGGGGAGCCCCACACATGGTCGGAATGTCCGGCGGACTCTAGTCCAGCGGACAATCCCGCCGGAAAGTCCGATCGTGTGTACGCGGCCTTAGAAAAAGGTTCCTGCACTACGTTGGTCCAACTTTGATCCTACTTCAGGCCATTGATTATCACTGAAGTCGGATCAAGGTCGGAACCTTGTCCTAACTATCTGACTTGTGACATCGGACTTGGTGATTACAGCTTCAGTAAAAGGGATTTATGTCACACTGGGATTGTTTTGATTGGTCAAAGGACAAGTCAGACTATCTCAAAGTCGGAGCAAAGTCTTATCCTGTTCATTCAAGTTGGATGGAAGTAGGACTGATGTAAGACCGATATAGGACCGATGTTGCAGGGCAAAGTAGGATGACAGTCGTACAACAGTCGTGTCGTACCAGTGTGAACGCGGCCTAAAACCTGGAGGACGATTTGTTTCTATGCACAGCTGCACCAGATTTTGCACTCTCCAGTTGTAGTAAAGCAACCCCAATGTGTAGTAGCCCATAGAGACCAATGGTAGGGGCATAAATGAATGGTAGTGATGTGTGTGACAAGGGGCACAACTAGACATGTGCAATTAATTTCGTTCCAAATTAGTTTTTCGACAAAATTCTACAAATTAGTTAATTCAGAAATATTCAAATTAACGAAATCCCGTTTAACTAATTTTTCCGAAAACGAATATTCGAATTTAAATGGAAAATCGGAATTCAAAAATCCCAAAATTTGAAAATCTCAAAATAAGAACGAAAATTCAAAAGAAGCTCTGATGGTTTTCCCAACGGAATTCCGCTCAAACTGTCTTGCCTACAAACGGTCACACCAAATTCCAACCGTCAAGAACGCGGTGACATACAACACTACAATGAGCCGAGAAAAAAATTAAGTTCAATGCTTCCGAGCATGCGTCAAATTGTTTTTGAGCATGTGTAGGAATTTTGCGCGTCGGAATTGCTTCAGACGATCGGAATTTCCGATAGAAAAGTTTTGCGTCTGAAAAATTGAGAACATGCTCTCAAATTGTATCATGCTTTTCTGGGGGGGGGGGGGGGGGGGGGGGGGGAGCGGGGGGGGGGGGGGGGGGGGGGGGTTCACCTTCCTCTGGATCAACTGTGGGTATAGGATTGTGTATATGGGATTGTAGATTATTTATTATTTTTTATGGTTGAACTAGATGGACTTGTGTCTTTTTTCAACCTAACTAATTATGTAACTATTTAAGGCTTACATCTAGGTGTCCCGTATCACAGGCGGATTTGCCGTGATTCTGTCCGCGATCCCAAATTGACGCAAAATCGCGGGACGCGCTTGCAATCCCTGTTACTTCCAATGGCACCCCCGATCACGGCGCGATTGTGCCGCGACTATTGCCCAACGAATCACCGTAAAAATCGCACCAACAGACGCCTGTCGCTCAAAAGAAGTTTACGTCCTGCAATTTGCGTCGATTTGGGATCGCAGGCAGAATCGCGGCTATTCCACCCGCTATCCGGGACGCCTAGATGTGAACCGAGCCTAAAAGTCTTGTTTTTGTACATACAGTAACTACTTCCAGCTATACCAAGACCTCAATAAATGAGAACATATAAAAACGGATGTTATAAACCTAATTCTCCTTTTAAAGAAACCCTTTTTCTGCGTGTAATAACTGTTATCTAAGTAATAGCAGTGTTAACCCCAATTGATTACGGTGTTCTCTATATCAGCTGCCAGACGTGTATAATTTAAAGGTTTCTTTTTTACATTTTAAGCAGAATAAAATATAATACAGAAAATTGCAGGCAAACACAATCCCAGGCAGTGACTTATTGTTCTCTGCATAGCAGCAGTCAGGTAAGCCATAAACAATATTTTTTTATTAGTGATGCCTCAAAGCAATGGTAAAGGTATTTTGGAGGCATTTCAGTTCGGAAAAAAGATCACCTAGTGCAGAGGGATTTGAGGGTCAGCTTAGCCAAAAATTAGCCAACTGCGATTTGCAGGAAAAAAAAAAAAGCTCAATATCCCTATAAACACAGTCAGTGTTGATGGGACAATCCCTCCCGTAGAGCTATTGAGTTCTCCCGACGGGGGGGTTTCCGGGGAGCCGCCCCTGCCAGGAGAAAACCCAGTGATTATTGCTAGCGGCTATAGCCGCTGGCAATAGTCGCATGAAAAATCTAACAGGCTGGTTGTACCCCAGTTGATCGATTGATTGAATCAGCCTGCACATACCTGGTTCGAAACTTGGCTGGTTCCTGCTAAACCAGCCGAGGTTTGAACCGTCAATTTTTTATTGAAAGCCTGTGGCGTGCAAAACACACTCAAAAACTCACCCGGTGCATAAAAAATGTGCACACACATAAAGAGTGACACAAAAAAATGCAACGGGTACACAAGCCCTCTAAAATCAGAGGGCCTTGGACTGAATCCCCCAGGGGGGTTAGGCTCCTGACAGGGACAAGGACACATAAAACTTGGTCCATCTGGCCGAAACCAGGTGGACCCCGTTTTTTGGAAGAAATACTAGGTGAGGCTCCCCCGAAGGAAGACCCCAACCCTAAGAGAGAGGGTGAACTAAGCCAGAAGGCCATGTCCACCCCCTCCCCAGACGTTCAGGACAGGCCCGGGGACCTGTGACCCTACTAATCACACGTGCAGTGACAAACAAAAACGTGACAACACACAAAAGAAAATAAATAAAATAAATAAAGTGGGGAAGGGATAGTGAAGAGGAGAGTGAAAAGGTGGCCATTGTGTGAAACAATGACCAGGCCCTCTGGCCTGGAATAAAAAAATTCCTCTGGTCCCAGCCAAAAGGCCCGTCCCAAGAGGCAGGTGCTTAAAAAATTGCTATTGGTGCAGTGACCGTGGTGCCCAAAATCAATGTGACCCTCACTCACAGCGACTCTTAGGCACCCCTGGACTGCCACTCCAGGGGCACATTCTCCAAAGGCTTTCAAGACCGCCCTGACCAACGGTCCGGACCACAGCAGCCCCCACCCCAGGCAGGAAGGCATGAAGTTCAGGAAGCTTGGTGAGAGCCCTTTGCCATCAGTCTCCACCGTCACTCCCATCACTCCTACCTAATTACATTCGGGAAGTACTAACCGCTCCTCCTCCGCAGCATAAGGGTTTGAACCATCAATGGCCGGCTTAACCCTTGAATTCTAATTGTGAGATATAAAAGAAATACTTGCACTCATTTTCTTATGCATGTTTTTTTCTACCTCTGCCAGGATGTGGAGATGAATATATTTGAAGGGATGGAATGTCATGGCGCACCAGAGGTTGTTATTAGCCAAGGACGGGTTGTTCTAGAAGGTGAAACTCTTCACGTCAGCCAAGGGTCAGGCCGCTTCGTTCAAAGGAAGACGTTCCCTGATTTTGTCTACAAGCGGATTAAAGCCAGGACTAGAGTGAGTACTGTTCAAGTACATTTCTGTTTCAGCAATGCCCTTAACCTGATTTTGTTCTTCCCCTTCCCCTTGCTTCCCCATTGGCCAAAGAAGGCTAACCCTTTCATGCTGCCAGTGTATATTGATTGGGGTGGAGAACTTCTCCAGTGCTGGCAGTGTATGCAGGTGGCAGGCGGTAGTATGAAATCATTTCACTGTATCCAGTCACTGGAGAGAAAAGAGGGTTAGGGTCACACAAGAGATTCACTGACTCTACAGTGGAGATCAATTATTTTCATCCTATCTTTTTAGGAAAACCAACAATGTAATTTATATTGGCGTGGTAAAAGACAAGTTCCTCAGATTGGGATTTTAAACAGACCACAAACAGTAATCGTAAAAGAATATACAATTTATTAATATATCTGACAAAAAACAATGTTCAAAGATAATAAAAACAAACACATGTTGGGGGCAGATATTAGAACAGCTGAGAAGGAAGCCCAAAATTGTCAAGGCGACAGAGCATCCAACGCGTTTCAAAAAAACACAGTGCAGATCTTCTTGAGGGACTAAGCCCCCGTACACACGGTCGGAAATTCCGACGGAAAATGTCCGATCGGACCATGTTGTCGGAAAATCCGCCTGTGTGTGGGCTCCATCGGACTTTTGAGATATGAGATCCTGCTCTCAAATTTTCCGACAACAAAATCCGATCTGACTTTTTCAGATCGTGTGTAGAGAATTCCAACGACAATGTGCCACGCATGCTCAGATCAAATTACGAGACCAAAGCAATTGGCTACTAGCCTCTACGTAGTTCCGTCGTACGCAACGAACGTCACCATGTTCAGAATGATCGGATTTTCCGACAACTTTGTCCGACCGTGTGTATGCAACACCAGTGACGGACAAAATCCGTCGGAAAAAATCCGACAGATTTTGTGGTCGGAATTTCCGATTGTGTGTACAGGGGCTAAGAGGGTTTGAAACTTCCTAAACTGTGGCTTAAGACCCAAGTGCAAGTGTTCCACCGGAACAGCAGAAAATAATTCAACAAATGAAGAAAGAGAATTGTCCGTCAGTTCCACGCATGAACAACAGGCCAGGGTATCACCGACCGACAATGATTCACGTAAGACATAGTGGGCACTCAGAGGGAGTGCTGCTGGCTGATAAATTTGACTGTGATATATCTCAAATCACAGGAGCTTCACATAGAACAAAAAATATTTGACCTCCAGAGGCGTATCGAGTCCAAAATAGACACCGTCTCAATCTCTATATACAAGCGTCCACAAAATCACCGGCCAATTGTACAGGGGTCTATCATGAGACTAGGGTACCCATATAGTCTTGTAACTGGAGTAGGTAAGTAGGTAAGTATGGCTTCTTTCCGTCTGCCAGGTGGAAAAGACCTTTAAACCTGGCAGACGGAAGGAGCCATACTACCCCACTCCAATTACAAGACTATATGGGTACCCTAGTCTCATGATAGACCCCTGTACAATTGGACAGTGATTTTGTGGACGCTTTTATATAGAGATTGAAACTGTGTCTATTATTGACACGATAGACCTCTGGAGGACGAACATTTTTTGTTCTATGTGAAGCTCCTGTGATTTGAGATATATCACAGTCAAATTTATTGGCCAGCAGCACTCCCTCGGGTGCCAACTGTCTTACGTGAATCATTGTCAGTTGGTGATACCCTGGTTTGTTGTTCATGCATGGCTCTGATGGACCATTTTCTTTCTTCATTTGTTGAGTTATTTTCTGCTGTTCGGGTGGAACGCTTGCACTTGGGACTTAAGCCACAGTTTTGGAAGTTTCATGCCCTCTTAGTCCCTGAAGAAGATCTGCACTGTGTTTTTTGAAACGCGTTGGATACTCTGTCGGCTTGACAGTTTTGGGCTTCCTTCACAGCTGTTCTCATATCTGCCCCCAACATATGTGTTTGTTTTTATTATCTTTGAACATTGTTTTTTGTCATATATATTAATAAATTGTATATTCTTTTATGATTACAATTTGTGGTTCGTTTAAAATCCCAATCTGAGGAACTTGTCTTTTACTATATGTATCAGGGATGTGGTCTGCAAACAGTATAGTCAGCTAGCTGTGGCAAACTCTTTTTTCATTTTTATATTGGCATGAGTATATACCAGCCATTCTCATCCAGGGTTTCTTGAAACCCAGAGGTTCCTCCATAAGTGGTTGATTAACCTGTACCCGCATAGTTCTAGGGCCAATATTGCTCGGCAAAACCAGCAGCATGACACCAACAAACTTTGTATCTGTCCTTAAGGGTTGCCTTCTTCCTACTGACCACCAAAGTAAGGAATATTTTCCCCAGTGCCCCAATTGGTTTTAGTAAGGTTTCCCAGAGACCCAGAATTTATTTTAGAGGTTCCTTGGAGATAAACAGATTGAGAAACGCTTTGGCTTCTTAGTTTTATCCACAATATAGAGATTCCAGAAGGCCAGTAACTAATGTTATGGCTATTTACATGACAATATACAGTATATTTTCCATATAATAGAACCACTTCCAGAAGTCAACCCTCTCAGTCCTCATAAATATCAGCTTTTAGTAGATGATGGAGAGTTGAATCAATGGGTTGTCATGTCTGTCAGGGACTATGGTGGAGAGTTCTAGGTGTTTTAAATAGGTCCAACTGTCCCTATTGATTATTATTTAATTTAGTTCATGGAGTGGGAAAATTACAACCACCCAATTAGAAAGAAGGAAAATCTCCAAACAGAACTGGAATCTATGCTGGATAGATATCACCAATGCGCTCCCCAAGAAATATAAGACGCTAATGAGTGAGTCAGTCCGATGGTAAACCTATAACTGACTCCAAATGATTACGTTTAGGAGTTTCACGTGAAGGTTGCTGTTAATGCTGCAGAATACAAAGACATTTTAGACATTTATGTGCTTCCAACCTTGTGGGAACTGTTTGGGGAGAGAACTGAATCCAGCTGTATAAAGGCATGGTTTACTGAGTGTCGTGTAGAGGAACTTTAGTGTCCTGTGTAGAGGAACTTTAGTTTGGAATAAACTGGAGCACTGATTGCACACTTATGCCGCGTACACACGATCGCACATTCCGACAACAAAATCCATGGGATTTTTTCCGACGGATGTTGGCTCAAACTTGACTTGCATACACACGGTCGCACAAAGTTGGTTGGAAATTCCAAACGTCAAGAACGCGGTGACGTACAACACGTACAACGAGCCGAGAAAAATGAAGTTCAATAGCCAGTGCTGCTCTTGATTCCCAGCATGCGTGGCACTTTGTGCGTCGGAATTGTCTACACACGATCGGAATTTACGCAAACGGATTTTGTTGTCGGAAAATTTGAGAACCAGATCTCAGATTTTGTGCAAAGGAAATTCCAATGGAAACTGTCCAATGGAGCCTTCACACGGTTCGGAATTTCTGACAACAAGTTCCGATCGCACATTTGCCGTCGAAAAGTGTGTACGTGGCATAAGTCTACTCGTCCAACATCAGTAATCACTTCACAAATGCTTATTTGGCTTTAAAGGCTCAAATTCTCAGAGACTCAAGTACCCCCAAAGGGCCATTTTTGTAGGTTTTCCTTTCTCTTGGACAGGTGCTTTAAATCAGAGTCAATGGCTTGGTATTTTGGACAGCTATTTTATCTAAGAGAAATTCCCAAAACATGGCCTGCTGGGGGTACTTGAGGACAGGGTTGAGAACCACTGCTCTAGAAGACAACACATGTGTTTGTCAGATATTTTAAGCCAGCAGTTCTCAACCAGGGTGCCATTTGGGTTTGTCAGGGTTGTTTTCACCAGCAAAATAGAAATGCATGACGCTAATCCAGAGTGGACAGTATTCTAGACAGCCACAGCTTTCAGAAGGGGGGGTAAGTCCAACTCTAACTAGACCTGCTCCATCTCCCACCCACTGCCATCTTGCCGCATCCTCGCTGTGATAAAGAATGGAGGGTAGGACTGTTAGGCTCCATCTGCATGGACATGTAGCCATGCAGCGAATCCCAGCAAAAAGAATCTACTGATTCCTGTGGGTGGGATTGACAGCTGGGACAGTGACAGTGGGACAGTGGGATTGACTATAGCTGCAGCCACCAAGCCTGTACAATGCAATGACAGGCTGTTGGTGGCTGCATCTATTCTTATGCAACCAGCCGCGATCACTACAGGTAATCTCTGGCTGAGCCAACACTCATGAATAGCTGTGACCAGTGGCGGCCCATCCATTAGGGGCGTCTGGGCGCCGCCTCCTCTATCCACGCCACCCCCTATATGGTTAATGAATAGATTCATGCCTATCATAATTCTATCCATGGCTGCCGCAGCCTATTCAATTTTCAGCCAACAAACACAAACGTAGTGACATACTACGAGGAATTTCAGCTCTTGCGTGCCACTCTTTGGGCTCCTTCTGCATATTTTGTGTTCTGTGAGTATTGATTCCGAGCATGCGTGTTTGTACTTTTGACTTTTGTGTGATAGACTTGTGTACTGACCATCAGAAAATCTGACAACCAACTGTTGTCCGCCAAAAATTTACTAGCCTGTCATCCAACATTTGTTGGCAGAAAGTTGGACAACAATTGTCAAAAGGAGCGTACTAACGGTCGGATTTTACGCCAACAGTCTGTCAACAGACATCGTGTGTACGAGGCTTAACTCACTGTCGGTGGGATGACTTTCAGTCCCGTGTTGATGCAGATAGTCCAGCCAAATAATCAGTTTGTTATTTCCCGGATAGTATAGATCCTTATCCAACGGCTATAGTATCAGCATGGGTGTCTGTGTAAGCAGCTCTCCGGCGGAACCCGACTTTATTGTTGTGAGCAGAGAATGGACTTCAGACCGCTCTCTGCTATAAATGGATCACAGAAGTGCAAAACTAATTGCACTCTTGTGATCCATAGGTGAAGCCCAGCCAAACAAGCTCAGGCTGGACTTCTTTAAATATTACTGATAAATATCACACTTCGAATTTGAAGGGCCTCTTTAAGAAAGTTTTTAAAATCGGTTTAAAGGTTAACCGCTTGCCGACCAGCGCACGACGATATACGTTGGCACAATGGCGCGGCTGCGCAAATGGGCGTACCTGTACGTCTCCTTTAAGATGTGGCATTGTGGGCGTGTGCATGCCCGCCGCGTACTCGATGTCCACTGAGGGGGCCCGCGATCGTGTCACGGAGCAGAAGAACGGGGGGATGCCTTTGTAAACAAGGCATTTCCCCGTTCTGCCTAGTGACATGACAGGGAGCTACTGCTCCCTGTCATCGGGAGCAGTGATCGCTGTCATGTCAGTGGAAGCCCCCCCCCCCCCCACAGTTAGAATCACTCCCTAGGACACACTTAACCCCTTGATCGCCCTCTAGTGTTTAACCCCTCCCCTGCCAGTGTCATTTACACATTAATCAGTGCATTTTTATAGCACTGATCGCTGTATAAATGACAATGGTCCCAAAAAAGTGTCAAAAGTGTCCGATGTGTCCGCCATAATGTCGCAGTCACGATGAAAATCACAGATCGCCGCCAGAACTAATAAAAAAAAATAATAATAAAAATGCAACTTAACTGAAACTATCCCCTATTTTGTACACGCTATAACTTTTGCGCAAACCAATCAATATACGCTTATTGCGATTTTTTTTTTATTTTTTTACCAAAAATATGTAGAAGAATACATATCGTCCCAAACTGAGGAAAAAATTTGTTTTTTATATATTTTTGGGGGATATTTATTATAGCAAAAGGTAAAAAATATTGCTTTTTTTTCTAAATTGTCGCACCTTTTTTTGTTTATAGCGCAAAAAATTAAAACGGCAGAGGTGATCAAATACCACCAAAAGAAAGCTCTATTTGTGGGGAAAAAAAGAACATCAATTTTGTTTGGGTGTAACGTCGCATGACCGCGCAATTGTCAGTTAAAGCGACACAGTGCCGTATCGCAAAAAATGGTCTGGTCAGGAAGGGGGTAAATTCTTCCGGGGCTGAAGTGGTTAATAATCTTAATTATCTCAGGAGATGCATGTTTTTTTTTTTTTTTGTATGATATATGTACTTGTAGTAGTGTTAATTATTTTTACTATCTTTGTAGCACATTACTAGACTACTGAGCAGTTTAATAAGTCTGTATAAATGAGGTCACAGAGCTCTACCCACTTGAAAGCGTTCTCTGCATGACGGATTCAATGTGATGGCTACTACAGCCCTGCAGCTCTGCTCGTCTGGAAAAATCACTGTGGATTAATGTTATGCTGGGACCTGGGAACATTTAAGTCTTATTTTTCTTATAAAGTCCTTCCCCAGTTATCCTCACATAAGGGCAAGACTGAGAGGGAAACGTATGGAGGCCTCTGGGTGTCCTCCGCACCTGTCATCCTGGAAATACAGTTCTGCCTTTTTGATTTGAATCTCAGAATGCAGAAAGTAATGATGTCATTATCCCCCCAGCAGCCTATCACTTCGCAGGCATTTAGCCGTGATGATTTCTGATTGGTTTGCATGAATCACGGCTCTTTACGCATTACTTTACAAAATATAGTATATGGTGCTTAGTGTACTATCATATTTATTCAATAGAGCAGTGCAAAAATGGTGTAAAGAGTAAGGATGAGCCGAACACCCCACCGGTTCAGTTCACACCTGAACATGCGAACAGGCAAAAAACTCGGACGAACACCGTTAAAATCTATGGGACACGAACATGAAAAATCAAAAATGCTAATTTTTAAGGCTTATATGCAAGTTATTGCAAGGTCCTGCCCCAGGGGACATGTATCAATGCATGAAAAAGTTTTAAAAAACTGACGTTTTTAAGGGAGAAGTGATTTTTTTTAATGCTTAAAGTGAAACAATAAAAATTAAATATTCTTTTAAATATCATTCCTTGGGGGGGTTGTCTATAGTATGCCTGTAAAGTGGCACCGTTTTCCCATGTTTAGAACAGTACCACAGCAAAATGACATTTCTTAACCACTTTCAGACCGGACCATTTTGCTGGCTTAAGACTAGATCACTTTTTGCGATTCGGCACTGCGTCGCTTTAACTGACAAGCGCGACGTGGTTTCCAAACAAAATTGACGTTGTTTTTTTCCCTCAAATAGAGCTTTCTTTTGGTGGTATTTGATCACCCCTGCGGTTTTTATTTTTTGCGCTATAAACAAATAAGGAGCGACAATTTTGGGAAAAAAAAGCATTATTTTTTACTTTTTGCTATAATAAATATCCCCAAAAAATATATAGAAAACATTTTTTTTCCTCAGTTTAGGCCTAAGCGATTATTGATTGGTTTGCCCAAAAGTTATAGCATTTACAAAATAGGGGATAGTTTTATGGCATTTTTATTAATTTTTTTTTTTTACTAGTAATGGCGGCGATCAGCGATTTTTATTGTGACTGCAACATTATGGCGGGCACATCGGACATTTTTTTACACATTTTTGGGACCATTGTCATTTATACAGCGATCAGTGCTGTACAAATGCACTGATTCCTGTGTAAATGACACTGGCAGTGAAGGGGTTAACCAGGGGGTGGCAGTGTAGGGGTTAAGTGTGTCCTAGGGGCGTGTTACTAACTGTGGGGGGCGTGGCTGTGTGTTAGCGAACACTGATCTCTGCTCCAATCACAGGGAGCAGAGATCAGTGTCACTTGTTGCTAGGCAGAACGGGGAGATACTGTTGACTTCCGCATCTCCCCGTTCAGCCTCCCCGTGAGACGATCGCGAGTGTCTCGATCGAGTCTGTGGGACCCGCGACCGGACTCATGGGGGTCCCGACCGGCGGCGCGCACGCGATAGCACAGCCGCATTCTTAAAGGGACGTACCTGTATGCCCTTATGCCTGTCTGTGCCATTCTGCCGACGTACATCATCGTGCGCCGGTCGGGAAGTGGTTAAGGAAAAAAGTAATTTAAAACTGATGGCGGCTGCAATGAATTGTCGACAATATAGATAAAACTCATTGAAGAAAATGGCATGGGTTCGCCTCCCCCCAGTCTATTACCAGGCCCTTTGGGTCTTGTATGAATATTAAGGGGAACCCCGAACGAAAATGTAAAAAAAAAAATAGTGTGGGGTTCCCCCCAAAATCCATACCAGGCCCTTCAGGTCTGGTATGGATTTTAAGGGGAACCCTACGCCAAGATTTTTAAAAAAATAGCGTAGGCCCCCCCCCCCAAATCCATACCAGACCCTTATCCGAGCACCCCCCCTCCTGAACCGTACCAGGCCACATGCCCTCAACATGGTGCCTCAGCAGGACTCTCCAGCACACTGATTGACCCCTGCTGAACTGACTGAATTTGAATCCAGCTTAACTGTTTCGCTTTTGAATTTTTACTAGTGCTGACGGTGGGAGGTCCACTTTGGGTTTAGGGCTTGCAAATTTGTAACAGATGAAAAACACATAAAAGACAGAGCAAGTTCAACAGCTACATGAAAATTGCTCAAAGTAGATGAAAACAACTGGTCACCAATTGATTAATATGCAGACAAGAGATTGATGTGAACATATTGTACCATACACCAATCTATGTGGGGAATGCTCGGGGTTAGGGTGGTAAATAAGCCCAGGTATGATAAGAGGTTTGCATTACTGACCGATTCTGAAACATCCTGAATAGGCAGATCTTGGCGTCTTTCTCTGTTTTCCAGATCTTCCTGCTGTTACTGAAGTTGGGAAACATTATGCTTTAAATTATCTTCCTCAAGGACATGGACATACTGGACTAAGTCATCAAATTTAGTCTCTAGGTGATCCATGCATTCTCCTATCTATTTTTGCCCTTCCTGTGCAATTTTGCCCCCTCCTAGCTTTGAGCTATATTATGCAAAAGTACCTGGAGTTTATCAGCATGTCTTTTATGAGATAAGGTACTGGTGAGGCAGAGATGGCAGCAAAGAAGCACTGTCCTAATCCTTCATGACATGAGCAGGTCTGGAGGCTCTGCTGGGCAGTCGAGATTAATCAAGATTGGGGATGAAGGCCACATCCGAAAGGTCTTCTGCCAGTCAGTTTTCCCCATAAGATGTGCGGGTGAATTTTGTGGTAAGAACGGGTGCCCCCAGGCTAATAATCACAGCTTGACGTGGAGCAGGAGTTATGGAAAACGCAGATGTGGTGGAGCTCCCGTGTTAAGCATCCGCCATGTCTGACTGTACCATACTGTAATTAGATGAATGAAAGATCATTTTTGATTGGTTGCTCTGGGTTACTGTACTTTTCTGTTTCAATATGTTTATTGGTTTTGAGAATAAACATGAAAATACAAAGGCAAGCTTGTGAATCGCCCACACAGGGGCTAGATAATGGGTAGACATTACAATTTGAGCAATAAAGATCACAATTATGATAACCAAAATGACAGAAGTCTGAAATTTTGGGATGATACTGAAAGATGAAAACTGCAAAAATTGCATTTTCCCAAAATCTACATGCAGCCACCACAAGGGGAGGCTTTTCTCCTGCAACCCACCCCATGGGCCGCGACAGTGTGGACAGGAACAGAGAGGAACTAGAATATAACCAAGGAAAACAAAAAAAAAGAAAAAAGAAAAGAGGGTTGGTTACTGTACTTTTCAAAGCATTGCTCGTATCCATTGTTATTGGTTGAACTAGATGGACATGTGTCTTTTTTTTTCAACTGGACTAACCATGTAACTACATTGCCTTTTGCAGTTAACTCAATACAAAGAACCTCTGTGGAAATCTCTGATGTTAGCTGCAATGACTCTTGGACTGAATTCTAGTTGTGTGGCAGAGAAGCTTTAACCCAATCATTCTCAACCAGCATTTCCTTGAGCCATTGCTGATTGACCCCCTCATTTGATGGTACCTGCATAGTTTCGGGGTCAACACCACTTGGCAGAGTCAGCAGCATGACACCAATGATCTTTTTAGCTATCTGTAGGCAGCATTATGAACATCATGGTAAAGGGTGGGCATTATTTCTCCTGAGCATCAATGCATTTTTCCAACGGACCCTCAATTAATTGGTTTTAGCAAGGGTTCTGCGGTTCTGTGGTTCCTCGTGGGAAATGGTTAGGAAAGGCTGCTCTAACCAGCTTTGCTGCTAGAGACATCACTCCTTATCTTAAATGCAGTTAAGGAGTCTGAGAATTGCAGCTCTATCAGGTGTTTTGAGTCTTGTCAGGTCCTCTTTAACTCCAAAAAAAGAAAACTGTATGAAAAACAATGTGGAGAAAGGACTTAATTCTCTGTGATACCTCCCAAGTGACCTTCCCCTATATTTATCCGTGATGTTGAAGGAAGTTCTAAACAAACTATGGTGTGGGCACTGGGACCATTTCTTCTTTGTGATCCTTTGATACACACATCTGATATGTATTTTTATATAAAACAAAAGGAAATTAGCTCATATTCACTTATAATGTATAGTATGAAATAAGGGGCTCGTAGGCACTTGAGATAAAACTCGGGAAAATAGGACGTGGCAGTTCTCTCTGAAGAATTGGCTTTGATGGTTACAAAGGCTCTGGCGGTTCCTCTGGGGGGTTACATTACAGAATGTAGGGGATAAGTGCTCTCTAAGCATCGCAGCTAATGTTGGTTACAATATTATGTTATATCGAGATCCCAGGCAAGAGGAAATTAGGTCAGTTCATTTGTGCTGTAATCATTACATATTCTAACACGTTCCTATGGGGACTGGAATCCTATAATTGTGTCCTGCGTGCCAACAGCCTACCGCACAAATTATTAATCATGTCGAATTGTCTTCATTTTTTTGAAGTTAGACATTTCAGATGCTGTTTGAGAATAAATTTAGCTCATTTTATATCATGCAAATAGCAATTGGCACCAACCAGTAAGAAATCAGCTTTTCTAGTTCATTAAAGTATAACTAAAGGCAAAACATTTTTCAAGATTTGGATAAAATGGACAGGAGTTAGACGCACTGTGACTGTGTCCCTGTTAGAGAAATCTACTCTTTCTAATTGTCCCGATTAACAAGTCAGGGGGGATAAACGTGGGGGTAAATCTAAACCTTATGCCGCGTACACACGACCGGACTTTTTGACAGCAAAGGTCCGATGGAACGAATCCGTCGGACAATTCGATCGTGTGTGGGCTCCATCGGACTTTTGCTGTCGGAACTTTGTAAATAGAACATGTCTTAAATTTTCCCGCCGGAACTCCGCTGGACCCAGTTCCTATCGAAAAATCCGCTCGTCTGTGTGCTAGTCCGACGGACAAACAACGACGCTAGGGCAGCTATTGGCTACTGGCTACGAACTTCCTTATTCTAGTCCGGTCGTACGTCATCATGTTCGAATCCGTCGGACTTTAGTGTGATTGTGTAAATTGGAGACATCATGTAAGGACGTTATTCCACTGCATAGCTTGGTGTCATCTGCAAAGACGGAAATGTTACTTTTAATCCCAGACCCAATATCATTTATAAAGATATTAAAAAGTAAGGGTCCCAGCACTGAACCTTGGGGTACACCACTGATAACCTTAGAACATTCAGTGTTCAGTCCCAACACTGAACCTTGGTGTAGACCACTGATAACCTTAGAACATTCAGTGTTCAGTCCCAACACTGAACCTTGGTGTAGACCACTGATAACCTTAGACCATTCAGAGTAAGAATCATTAACCACTGCTCTCTGAATTTATTTTTTTAGCATGTGTACCCTCAAAATGAGAATGTCTGAATCTTGTTTCTGTGTCTCCTGATATAGTTGGCAGAGGTCCGTGGAGTTCCCAGGGGGTTATATGATGGACCTGTGCATGATGTCACAGTGGTTACTAAGTCTGTAGCACCCACGCCAACCTCCCGGGTAGCACCGTGTGCTGGAAAAGTGCAAATGGCGCCAGCTCGAAATCTTCATCGGTCTGGGTTCAGTTTATCAGGTAAGTTAATAACACCAAGATTGTGAGCTCAGTGTCAACTTATAGATGTTACAAGGCTTTCATACTAACACTTCTTTAAAGAGACCCCGTCGTCCGTCCGACCATTCAACAACAATCCTCCCATAAGATTATTACATTCAACGTATTTTATGCATGCTATCTACCTGTAAAAGCCTCCCTTGGGTAGACATGGGAAAGCCATAAGACTGGTGTTGGCTGCCACTATCTTGGATATGAAGCCAGTAGCCCCAGCAGACTCTGATATAGACCTGTCCCTCTTTAACCACTTGCCTACTGGGCACTTTTACCCCCTTCCTTCTCAATGTTTAGGTTTCAGCGCTGTCACACTTTGAATGACAATTACTCAGTCATGCAACACTGTACACATATGACATTTCTATAATTGTTTTCACACAAATAGAGCTTTCTTTTGGTGATATTTAATCACCACTGGGTTTTTTTTTGTGCTAAACCAATGAAAAAAGACAGAAAATGGAAAAAAAAAAAAAATATTTTTCAGAGTTTGGTATAAAATTTAGCAAACAGCTAATTTTTGTCCTTCACTGATGTGCGCGTATCAGGATTTACTGATGGGCACTGATGAGGCAGCACTAATGAGGTGGCACTGATGGGCACTGATAGGTTACACTGATGGGCACTGAGGAGGCTGCCTGATGAGCACTGATTGGTAGCACTGATGGGCTCTGATAGGTGGCAATGACAGGTGGCACTGATAAGCACTGATAGGTAGCACTGATGGGCTCTGATAGGTGGCAATGACAGGTGGCTCTGATAGGCGGCACTGATAGGCAGCACTGATGGGCACTGGTATGCGGCACTAATAGGTGACACTGATGAGGAGGCACTGATTGGCAACACTGATGAGCACTGATTGGCAACACTGATGAGCACTGGTGGGCACTGTTGGAACTGCACAGATAATCAGGACACTGATAATCAGTGCCCCAAATATCAGTGCCGATATCCCTTTAACACAAGCCAGTTATTGGCTCTCTTCTCCTCACGCTATCAGCGTGAGGAATAAAAAACTGATAGCCGGCTTGTGTTTACATCCCTGATCAGCTGCCATTGGACACAGCGGCCCTTTACCCTGATCTGTGATCAACTGAATCCGACGGACAGGGAGCGCGTGGGCAGCGCAATCACGGGAGGACATCCATGTATGGTCCGCTGTATCCGTTTTTTCCGCTATTGCATGGGTGGAAAGTGTTTAAGTTGCTCCCCGGGCCCCATCAGTTACATAAAAGGTTATGTAGCGAGGGGAAGTGTGGTGGAGCTGGGCCAGCACAGAATAATTCGATACAAAAGAGGAGAGGACTATGATATGCAAGGAGGGAGGAGCTGTGCTAGGGAACTGACCCAGAAGAAGCCAAATTTAGAAAGTTTAAAAGCACATTGCAAATGAATAAAAAAAAAAATGTTTATGAAAAGAAAAAACAGTGTAGTAAGCTTTTAAAATACCGCATTTGTAAAATGGTCGACATACAGTACATGTATTATTTTTGTTATATGATTGGGGTTCGTCCTTGGCCATCAGCAATAACATTACGGCCACTGACCGGTAAAGTGTAGACATGTGCACTGACAAAAAATGTGTTAGTTTTCGTTTCATTCGTCTTTTTGCTTTTTTCGAAAATTCGGAAATTAGAAAATTCGGAAATCCGAAAATTTGGATTTTTACATTTCCGAACTTCGAATTTCTGAATAATTAAATTTACAAATTTTCGAATTTTCGAAAATCCCGAAATTGTAAAATTCGTAAATTTGAAATTCGGAAATTCGAAAATTCGAAATTCAGAAATTAAAAAATTAAGAAATTTGGAAATTAACAAATTTGTCAAAATTTGTTAAAAAGCAAATTCTGAATTAAACGAATTGCACATGTCTAGTAAAGTGAATAACATTGATTATAATGCTACAATGGCACCTGGATGTGGGTAAAGCGCCACACAAACTGATGGCGCTATATAAATCCTGTATAGTAATAATAATAATATTGATGGCTTGGGGCCAGATATCACAGCATACCTTCAGAGGTCTAGTGGAGTCCATGCCTCGATGGGTCAGGGCTGTTTTGGCAGCAAAAGGGGGACCTACTCAATATTAGATGGGTAGTAATAATATTAGGGTGGGTGGTCATATTGTTATGGCTGATCGGTATATGTATATACAGTAAATATATTTAGTATACACATATGCATACGTATACAGTATACACCAGGGATATGCAATTAGCGGACCTCCAGCTGTTGCAGAACTACAAGTCCCATGAGCATAGCAAGACTCTTACAGCCACAGGCATGACACAGAGAGGCAGAGGCATGATGGGACTTGTAGTTTTGCAACAGCTGGAGGTCCACTAATTGCATATCTCTGGTATACACAATGTGTAAAATCCAATAGCAGGATTAACAGAATAATAAATGTATCTGCCCGCATATTCTTTTGCAGGATCCCAAACTGATGACCATATCCCGAGACGCAATACTCAGAAAATTTCAGAACCCCCTGGTGGTCGCTCTAATATTACTTCACTTTCATAGTACTGGATACAAGTGGATTTCACAGCCATTTAAAAGGGGAGAGGAGATCACAAGAGTCTGCATGATGATTTTGTGAACAATTACCCTTTGAGGCAAAGATCCCCCCACTGGCCCTGATCCACATATGTGTATGGTGTCTAATAGGGGAGAAGGTTAGCATTATAGAAGGATGTAAGCACTGTTTTGTTTTTGAGACTACGTGATATAGTCAATTGTTGGCTTTAAAGTGCCCCTTTTCCTGCTCACAATGGAGGCAGTCAAGTTGCTGGTAAAAGAAAACCTTGTTACGGTGTACCTTAAACTTTCATTAGGAACCTTGTGACATCAATGCATGCCTAGTCTGGGTCAACTACTAACTTTGGCATTGCCAGTTGGGGTGGTGTGTCTGAGAGAAGGTTCGGGTCCACAATGACCTCTGTGGGCCTCATCAACTCTACTAATTTGTCTTTTATTATATCAACTGATCTGGGACTTGGCAAACTTTTAGCATGCATCTAAATAAATCAGATGCCAGGGCTACTTTTAGTGCCAGTCTGGGCCATCACTATGTAGACAGACATGGCTACCTACACTCAGTTTCATTGGTATTTTTTACATCAATGAGGCAGATGTTCTCTTGTGAAGACAACCTCTTATGAGTATTATTTCAGTATAAGATATAGTATAAGTATATAGTATAAGATGGCTTCCTCTCCCGAGTCTCACTGGCATCTTGTAAACTACTAACACTCAGTTGATGTCACAGTATGGATATGTTCTAGTTCAGCACAATATCTCTGCCTTTACTGTTTTTCACTTGTTCCCTTCAACATTACTGGAATACAATTTTGGTTTACCTACCAGGACTAATGCCCCATACACATGGTCGGAATACAATAGGACCATGTTGTCGGAAAATCCGGCCGTGTGTGAGCTCCTTTGGACTTTTTCCATCGGAATTTCCGACGGAAAAAATTTGAGATCCTGCTCTTAAATTTTTTCCGACAACAAAATCCGATCGGACTTTTTCCGATCGTGTGTCGAGAATTCCGACGGACAAAGTGCTACGCATGCTCAGATCACATTACGAGACCAAAGCTATTGGCTACTAGCCTCTACGTAGTTGCGTTGTATGCAACGGACGTCACCACGTTCAGAATGATTGGATTTTCCGACAACTTTGTCCGACCGTGTGTATGCAACACCAGTGTCGGACAAAATCCGTCGGAAAAATTCCGACGGATTTTGTGGTCGAAATTGCCGACCGTGTGTACGGGGCATAATAGATTTTTATTATAGGCTCCACCTTATTGGTGATAGATATCACCTGACAAAAGATTGCCTTTAGTTCCATACCCATGTTATCTCTAATGCCCCGTACACACGATCGGACTTCCCGACAACAAAACTGTGGATTTTTGTTCGAAGGTTGTTGGCTCCAACTTGTCTTGCATACACAAGGTCACACAAATGTTGGCCAACAATTACGAACGTGGGAACGCGGTGACGTACAAGATTTGCAGCGAGCCGATAAAAAGGAAGTTCAATAGTCATGTGATATCTCCATTACAAACGCTAGTTTTACAAGACCGAGCGCTTCCGGCTCATACTTAATTCCAAGCATGCATGGAAAATTTTGTGCGACAGACTTGTGTACACACGATTGGAAAGTCCGACAACAAAGTTTTGTTGGCGGAAAATCTGAGAACCTGCTAGCCAACATTTGTTCGCACATGGCCGCCTTCCCATGAATAATGGAAATATGGCTTCCTCTTCTGAGTTTAATTGGGAAACTGTGACATAATAGAAATATCATTGTAAAAGTTCCTACTAATGGCCCGTACACACAGTCGGACTTTCCGACAACAAGCTCACATCGAACATTTCCCGTCGGAAAATCCGACCGTGTGTACGCGGCATTAGAGCTCCAGTCTCATGTTGGCCTGGCCCACAATATGGCTGACTTCATTGTGTAAATGACGGGTGCACTCTAAAGCAAACATATTGAATAATTTCACTTTAAGGAAGCCAAAATTGCTGCCAACAAGCAGCAATCCTATTGTAATGATTGGATTGTTTGTTGCACAAGAAATGTTTAAACACATTCCAAGCAGAACACGTATTTCAGGTAATAAGTATGGTGGTTGTATCCTGTAAACCAAAGCCCAGTTCTGGAAGATGGTAACTATATTCCATAAATATTTCTTTATATCACTCTATCTAACATAAGTGCTATCTCAAGTCAACCGTGCATGTGTATAACCCAATGACCAGAAAGAACTGTACTGTATTAATTATATATCAATATGCAAGTTATGTTTTCTTTGGTTAAGTGTGCAAGGTACTTAAGTAACCATACAGTATATGAGGATTGGCAAGCGTTGCTTAAAAATTAGGTACAAGATTGCCCAATGTGAAAATGTTATTGATAAAAGTACAGGCTGCGATTATTTATACTGGGGATGTAATGCTACATGGTATTGTGCAGATTCTTGGGTACATATAACCTTAATACAACAGTTGGCAGTTGGCTGACTTATCAGGAAATCTATGCATACTATGAGACATCAGCAGACCCACTTGAAAATGGATCCTGATAGATGATGGCCATAAACACTGGCAATCTGAACTTGTGCTTATTAAAAGTAATTGTGTGATGACCAATATAGTCCAAATATCTTAATTTTATAACTGCTTCTGAAAATGTAGCCTTAAGCCTCGTACACACAATGGGATTGTTGGCAGGGGATTGTCTGTTGACAGACTGTTGTCCTAAAATCGTACTGTTAGTACGCTCCTTTTGACAATTGTTGTCCAACTTTCGGCCAACAAATGTTGGATGGCAGGCTAGTAAATTTTTGGCGGACAACGGTTTGACGTCAGATTTTCGTATGGTCAGTACACAAATCCATCACACAAAAGCCGAAAGTACAAACACGCATATTCGGCATCAATGCTCACCAAAAACGAAATTAGCAGAAGGGGCCCAAAGGGTGGCGCTCAAGAGCTGAAATGCCTCGTAGTACGTCACTATGTTCGTGTTTGTTGCACGACAATTGTGTACCGTTCGTATGCAAGACAAGATACTGGCACACGCCCTTAAGACAAAAATCAGACGCTCAGTTGGCCAACAATCGTACCGTGTGTACGAGGCTTTAGGCTCCATTTACACTTGTCATGAAACTTTGGATATCAGAGTTGCGTGACAAGTCGTTCCCCATGTTTTCCTATGATAACCATTCATATATGTGTGACTTAAAGTTGCAGCGACTTCAGAGAAGTGTATGCACTACTTTGGTCTGACTTTCATGCAACTTGAGGGCCATAGACTTCAATGTTAACCCTTAAAAGTTGCATGAAAGTCGTACCTGATTGGTATACAATGCAACAGTTGTGCAACAGTTGTCCATTATCACTGGTCAAAGCCAAAGTCGTATCCAAGTTGTACCCATCCAAAGTCGGGTCAAAGTTGCATCAAAGTTGCACTCCAAAGTCGGCGCAACTTTGGAGTCGTACAAGTGTGAATGGAGCCTTAAAGCGGAGGTCCACCCAAAAAAAATAAAATTAAAAGCCAGCAACTACACATACTGCAGCTGCTGGCTTTTAATAATTGGACACTTACCTGTCCTGGAGTCCAGTGATGTCGGCACCGCAGCTGATGTTTTCATCAGCTGTCGGGTTCTGCCACCACCATTGCAGGTAAGGGAACTCGGCAGTCTAGCCTTAAGGCTTCACGCCGGGAACCCTACTGCGTATGCGCAAGGCTCCGCTCCTCTCTCCTACTGGCCCGGCAACAGAGGGAGGAGGAGGGAGCCCCGCGGTGATGTCATGGGCGGCGGCCTGTCAAAGGTATCCTGTCCCCCCTCCCACCCCCCCCCCCCCCCCCCGAAAGGTTCCAATTGTGGCACCGGAGGGGGAGAGGAGACAAATGAGCAGAAGTTCCACTTTTGGGTGGAACTCCGCTTTAATGTCTGATTCTCAACAGACACAAGAATTACTTCCAAAAGAGACACTGCACTTCCAGTAGGCGGATAATGAAATATTGATCACACTGATGATGAATGGCCTTGTTTATTAACAAAGTCATGTAATCACCATGTTAGTGTTGAGATGCCAATCATGTGGCCTTATTTGTAAACAAAAGGTTAACATTAGTATTACCATTAAGGTTTGCGTTAGGGTTAGTGTGTTTGGTGCAAGAACATGTCCAGAATAGTTGGGAGGAGCTTCCCTAACCTTCAAAATCTATTTAAATATTGCAAAAAAAAATCTTTTTCCGAAAGACTCCAGGGTATTTTTCCAAAGGTCCTACTTTTTGGTAAAATTACACTGAAGCAGACTCACAATTTAACTCATCCCTACCTTTTGTTGGCAGTCCATTGTCTCATCTTAAGGCTATTCTTGTGGCCAGTTATCTCCAGCTGACTACTATATAGCAATATAATCATATGGCACAGTGGCTTATTGATTAGCCCTCTTGTCTTAAAGCGGTGTTGTACTCAAATTTGCAAGTTAATCTTAAAGAAATCTGTTAGTGACAGAGATGATCAAATGCCCACTAAAAAATTTTTTTTTGCCGTAATTACCTTATAATCAGAATAAGTATCTTGGCTTCCGGGCTTTCCTCCCGTGGGAGTAGGCGTGTTCCCCGGCTGCGCAAAGACCCCTAGGAGCTCTGTCCGAGTCTTCCCATGAATCAGTGGGGAACGCTGTAATGCCGAAATCTCGCGAGATCTCCGCGTAATGCCAAAATCTTGCGAGATCTCGGCATGATGCCATAGCAACTCGGAATTCAACAGCGCTGCTTGCTCTTAGCATTGAGCATGCGCAGGATCGATCGGTGAATGCTGGGAGCACAGCATTCACCGCATCCCGGAAGTAAATGCTTGTGGGTTTCAAATGCCCACAAGCAGAATGGAATCGTCCAGCGAGAATTTTTATAAGTTACCCAAACGGACGAAATCGGCGATCGGTGGGGAAAAGAACTACAACAGGTAAGTGACATATTATTAATGTCTTTAGTATACAATGAAGGAAAAAAAAAAAAGGATATGTTGGCGGAATCCCGCTTTAAGCCTAGTACACACGATCAGAAAATCGTATGAAAAATAGTGCTTTCAAAGTGATCGTACGATAATCTGGTCGTTAGTACACAGCTTTCGAGAGCCGATCACGACAGTTCATCAGAAATTATCCCAAGAGACAAATCACGAAAACTTTTCTCATACGATACCAGATCATATGAATTTTTTATTTAATTAGTACAGTTTTCATCCAAAAACACAATACAAATACAATACATACATCACTTCCAAAGTTGTATTTCGTCGTTTAAGAATTTTCGTAAATTGAGTAACCTCTTCATTTTCATTATAAGATTAGTATGGAAAAAACAACAGATGATCATTGGTGCGATAGTCTCATTGTGTGTACGACCCTTTAGGCCCCTTTCACACTGGGGCGGTGAGCCGCGGTGACGGTAAAGCAGCGCTATATTTAGCGCTGCTTTACCGTCGTTTTCACCGCGGTTTTCGGCCGCTCGCGGTGCGGTTTTACCCCCCGAGCGGCGAGCGGCCGAAAAAGGGTTAAACACCCCCCGCAGAGCGCCGCCGTAGCGGCGCTTTGCGGCGGTATTGCCGCGGTTTTACCGCGGTGTCCCATTCTAATCAATGGGAAGGAGCGGTATAGGAGCGGTGAACACACCGCTCCTATCCCGCTCCAACGATGCTGCTAGCAGGACTTTTTTTGTCATCCTGCTAGCGCACCGCTCCAGTGTGAAAGCCCGCCGGCTTTCACACTGGAGTTAAAGGGGCCGGATTTTTTCATGCGGTGAACAGGCGCTATTTTTAGCGCTGCACCGCATGAAAAACGCCCCGGTGTGAAAGGGGCCTTAGTGTAGTGCTGCAGCAGTTGTAAATAATTTCAAAACTAAGGTGCTATGGTGACTTGTATATTGATGCTGTGAAGCGCTGTGTAATAAAATAAATCAGTCTAAATAATTAAAACAATTTTTCTTGATCAATATGGTTTATCTACATCCTGAAACCTAACTTTTTTTTAACATTTGGCAATCTTGTACAGTAAGTGTGGATGAGTTATCAACATGTATTAACCCTTAACATTCAAAAAGCTAAGTCATTTACACAGGGGCGGACTGACAACTCATGGGGCCCCCGGGCAATAGGAGATCATGGGGCCACCCAGTATACACACACACAGTATACAATCACACAGTATACACAGACATGTTTCTATTGGCTGAGAAGGTACTGGAGAGGTGGGGCAGCTATAATCTCTGGATTTTTAGACCAAAAGGATGTCGGTAAGGGACATTTCAGAGACAGATGTAAAAAAAAAACACAGATTTTTACATACTGTCCCTGGTTTTACTGAGGCTGGCAACCCTGATGGGGCCCCCTAGTGGCCCGGGGCCCTCGGGCAGTGCCCGAGTGGCCGAATGGTCAGTCTGTCCCTGCATTTACATATTCTAGAACTGTAAGGACGAGCTGTGATATGGATTATGAGAACTATACTGGTGCTTTAATATTGTAGCTGAAAATGGAAATCAGGACTTAATATCATGGGTGTAATTTTTTCTTTTTTTTTGTTAAATATTTGCTAAAAGTCTTTGTTTTTTTAATTGCTTAACAGATACAGATATTTAATCTTTTTCTAAAGAAAATCATAGCTGTATATATCTGTGGGATTGGAACAGGTGGTGGTAAAGGGGTCCAGAGGCAATATGTAGCCCTTAACCCTGTGTCATACAGCCTTAACAGTCCCAGGCTCTACAATTTGTGGTTGGTTAAAGTCTATGTCCAAGCATTACCCAAACTTACCTCAAATCTCCATCTTACCCTCCAGAACAGCTGTTCTCAACCAGGCATCTGTGAAACCCTAAGGCTCCTCCAGAGGTTGTTATGGGTTCCTTGAGCAATAAGCAAATTCTACCTCTAAGATTAGTAAGCACTGACACCTATGATCTTTTAGGTCATGGGTGCTCAACCTGTGGAGGTCATGGGTGCTCAAGCTGTGGCCCTCCCGCTGTTGTGGAACTGTTGTGGAACTGCAAGTCCCATCATGCCTCTGTCTTTGGGAGTCATGCTTGTAAAGGTCAGCCTTGCAATGCCTCATGGGACTTGTAGTTTCGAAACAGCTGGAGGACCACAGGTCAAGCACCCATGTTTTAAGGTATCTGTAGGGCGTGGGGTGGTATTCTTCCCACTGACCACCAATTTAAGAAGCATTCTTCCCACTAACCTTCATGATAATGTAACATCATTTGTAGATATTTATTGGTAGGGGTTCCCTATGTAACGCACAGCCTGTTGCCTAGGTCAGGAAATATAGCTGGCTGGGGTTTCTTCTGCCTATAGCAACATTCATTCCCTTATGGCAAGCAGGCCTACCAGTGTTTGGTGGCCCCCAGGTCTTAGAACACAATGCTATAGTTACTGGCCAAATGGCAATGGGACTGAGACATAGAAGCAAGCGTAGTCCAAAAATAGTTCCAAAGTCAGAGCTGGTAGCAAGCAAGCGTAGTCCAGTTAGCAATCTGAGGTCAAGTTCAGGCGTCAATCTAATGAGTAATCTGGGTACAAGGCAAAAGTTGGCCAACAAGGGAATGCAAGATAATAGTAATGGTCATCAGGGAAACAAACGGGGAGCCAGAAACCTAATGCTATCACAAGTACAGTGACACAGTCTGATATGGTTTAAATAAGGTGCCTCCTGCGCTGAGGACCAATCCAGCTTGGGGGCGTGTGGCCAGACCCGTTACCCCGAAACTGGTGGAATCAGCTTGGAGTTAGAGAAGACTTATTAACCCTTAGCTGATGGGAGAAGTTAGAAGGCTGCCCAACACCCTGTTCAAGAAAAAGGTACCGTATATACTCGAGTATAAGCCGACCCGAATATAAGCCGAGGCACCTAATTTTACCACAAAAAACTGGGAAAACTTATTGACTTGAGTATAAGCCTAGGGTGAGAAATGCGCAGCTACTGTAAGTGTAAAAGAGGGTCAACAATGCTCATTTGCAGCCTCACTGTGCCCATCTGCATGCCTCACTGTGCCAATTTGCAGCCATAGGTCAAACTTGGTAGTTAAGGGTTCCTAGATGCCCCCTAGCTGCAGACAAAATTTGGGGTCTCTGGACCCAAAAGGTTCCCGAAATGACATTGCTGCAGATGGACACAGTTGACCGACTTTGGGGCCCTGTATCTCGGGGGCCACTGGGTGCTAGGAACCCCTAATTTGTATATGTTGTAGTGCTCCACTGGGTTTGCACACCAAATTTGGGGTTCCTAGCAGTGACAGCGATATACGGGGCCCCAAAGTCGGGTCTGAAAATGTCAAGCACTTTTCTGCAGCAGAGAATGACATTTTCCGAACCGACTTTGGGGCCCCGTATCTCAGAGCCACTTGGTGCTAGGAACCCCTAATTTGGATATGTTGTAGTGCTAGTTTTACTGGTTTTGCACACACTGGGGTTCCTAGCACTAAGTGGATCCGAGATAGGGGGCCCCAAAGTCGGGTCGGAAAATGTAATTCTCTGCTGCAGAAAAGTGCTTGACTCGAGTATAAGCCGAGGGGGGCACTTTCAGCACAAAAAAAATGTGCTGAAAAACTTGGCTTTTACTCGAGTATATACGGTATGTCATATTAAAGGGGAGTTCCAGGCATTTTAAAAGTCAGCAGCTACAAAAAGTGTAGTTGCTGACTTTTAATAAACAGACACTTACCTGTTCCACGGTCCAGCGATGCAGCCGAACGGGGTGTCGCTCCTCTCCCCCTCCTCTTCGCCGGCGCCTCCATTGCCACTCAGGGCACCCGGCCGTGACAGCTTTCGTCTTCACGGCCGGGCACGCACGACGCATGCGCGAGTCGCGCTGCGCTCCCGGAGTGGATAGGCGATCTCCTGGGACCTGTCACGTGTCCCAGGAGATCGCCTAGAGGGAGGAGTCGCCTAGGCGGTTCCTGGGCAAAAGGAGGAAGGGGGACAGGAAGTCCCCCTCCTAATGAAGCCCCCACTCCCCCCCCCCCCCCCCCCCCCCAAAAAAATGACATGCCAAATGTGGCATGTAAGGGGGTGAGGAGTGCTTAAAGCGGAAGTTCCATTTTTGGGTGGAACTCCGCTTTAAAGAGGTTGAGACATTTCGTTTTTTCTTTTTGCCTTGCTTCTTGTACTCCCTGTACTGGTATCACCGGGCTTGTAATAATTTTGCAGGAGCAGCTGTTGGGAGCTCAGTTCATACTGATGTAGGCAGTGCCCATACAGCTACAACTCCCAAGAGCTATTTTTCTAAACACAGAGTGTGGGCAAGATTGTTGGGGCTCAGTCAGCAGCGGTATTTTGCTGGGAAAGTAATCCATAAATGCATGTTGAGAGGAACAGAGAGGGGTTGTTAGAGGCTGAGTTCTGTAGTGCAGCAAGGCAGGGCTGATGAAATCCAGTGTAGAGAAGGCATTGTGTTGTCAACCCAATTAGTTACCATAAACCAGTGATGGCGAACCTATGGCAAGCGTGCCACAGCTGACACGCAGAGCCATCTCTGTGGGCACACGAAAGGGTCCAGGACAGAGCTAGAGGTCTCTCTCTCCCCTCTCAGGCCCCCTCCCTCTCTTTCAGCACCCCCTGTTTTTCCGTCCCCCCCTCTTTCTCTCCGCTCACCCCTCTCATAGCATCTCTCTCGCACCCCTCTCTTTCTGTCCCTCTTCTCTCTTTCTGTCCCCCCTCCCTCTCTCTGTTCCTTCTCTCTCTCAGCATTTCTCTCACACCCCTCTCTCTCTCACCCCTCTTTCTCAGCCCCTCTCCGTTTTTCTGTTGCCCCTCTCTTGCAGCATCTCTCTCACACCCCTCTCTCTCTGTCCCCTCTCCCCCTTTATCAGCCCCCCTCCCTCTCTCTCAGCCCCTCTCCCTGTTCCCTCTCTCTCTCAGCATATCTCTCACACCCCTCTCTCTCTCTCTCTCTCTCTCTCTCTGTCCCCCCTCCCTCTCTCTGTTCCTCCTCTCTCTCAGCATTTCTCTCACACCTCTCTCTCACATCCCTCTCTCTCTTTCCCCTCCCTCTCTCTCAGCCCCTCTCCCTCTCTCTGTTCCCTCTCTCTATCAGCATATCTCTCACACCCCCTCTCTCTCAGCCCCCCCCCCCCTGCCTCTCAGCATCTCTCTCACACCCCTCACTCTCGCTGTCCCCTCTCTCTCTCTCTCACACCCCCCTCTCTCTCACACAACCCCTCTCTTTCGCTCAGCCCCCCTCTCTCGCGAATTGCAGTGTTGGCACTTTGCAACACAAAACCAATGTATTTATTTCAGTTTGGGCACTCAGGCTCAAAAAGGTTCGCCATCACTGCCATAAACCATAGGTCTATGTATGGCCGAGAGGTACCCAATAGGTTTTCTTTTCCTGGCATACACTTGAATCTGTTGATGGAGAACATATTGCAGATGGCTGCTAATATCATCTTATTCTAGATCTTGTAGGACCTCAACAGCTGAAGGGTGAAGGGTTACTATAACATAGTATTGAATCTGGATTTCATGTTGTTCATTGGTTTTTGGAGAGCCCTTCGAGGCTTACCACTGATTTAAACAAATCCACAATTCCATCTCAAACAGATCATTGTAAATGACCATCGTCATATAGAGTTTATGGTCTAGATTTTACTTGTGGCCATACATTTGTAATTTTCCTACAGAGCAGCAGAGTTATAGATAAACATTCTTGATTATTTTCTTAGTCTCATTTTAAATTTTACTAGGGCAATGCAGTTCCTTTTTTGACCTCACAATCTAAAACATTTAGTTCCAACAGAGCACATTCCACTGGACATCTAGCACTGTCAGCAGTTAGGTACCGTTCGTCATGAATATTGTTTATATTATTGTCAAGCTATGCATGTTTCTATATGACACATGTTTTTTCTTATTTGTTATTAATAAAGTTTGTTGAAAGCGGTCTGCATTCTGATTGGCATATGTGGATGGGTGAACGGCTATAACGGCAGAGGAATTTACGAGTTATAAAGAATTTTTAAAAACTTTGATAGTACAATGACTTCAGCTGCCTTTAACTGGCTAATGTATGTAAGTGAAAACCCCAAATAGCATTAACCTGATAATAATATACTATGTAACTTCCTGAAACTAAACTAAATTTTTTTATAAAATAAAGTAAATGTAATACAGTGGAAACTTGGATTACGAGCATAATCAGTTCCAGGAGAATGCTTGTAATCCAAAACACTCGCATATCAAAGCGAGTTTCCCCATAGAAGTCAATGGAAATGAAGATAATTTGTTCCGCATTGACTTCTATTACATGCAATACCGCATGTGGCCAGATGTGGGGGGGCACCCAAGAGCCTTGGAAATACTCTGGGACAGTTTGGCTGAACTCGGAAAGGCTTGGAAACACTCGGAGTATTTCCGAGTGTCCCGGACGCCCCCGCACCTCTGGCCAAATGCGGTACTGCACGCAACATTAGCTTGAATTCCGCTCGTTTTGCGAGACAACACTCGCAAACAGAGTCAGGATTTAAAAAAAAAAGTTGCTCGTCTTTCAAAATGATTGTTAACCACGTTACTCATAAACCAAGGTTCCACTGTATGTTTAAAAAAAAAATTGAATGTACCTGCCTCTGCGAGCTCCACTGAGAATCCTGCTGAATTATGTCCATAGCACCGCCATCCTGCCTCGCACCGCTTCAGGACACACACCGCTGGCTGCCGCCATGCCTCTAAACTCCTTGGCTGGTTATATTTCTTGCCTTGGTATGTCTAAAAGAGGACAGGGACTTTGTCATCCGCTCTACTCCCCGGCCAGCAAAAGGGGCCGCACAGCGTCTCTTTTCAAAGGCTGGTAAGGACCCCCCCCCCCCCCCCCCCGCCACGCCAGGTTGTTGATCCTGGAGGGATTGAGCCTGATGATAATCGGGGAGACCTGGATTCCACCCCCTTGCTGCTCACTGATCTTCCTGATTCCTCACATGTGAGTACACACAGCACCGTGCTTCCAATATGGTAGGGATTGACCAGCAGGCCAACACTGATCCTGAACCTACCCTATGGCCTCATTCACACCTTTGCATTTTTTAGTGCCTTTTCAGTTTTGCAGAAACACTCTACATGAATTAATGGTACTAAATCGAAGACATAAATGTAATGTACCATCGTCCTATAACCTAGAAAATTTGGGCACAAGGTTTGAGGCAACTATGGACTCTCATGGTACGGCAAAGACTCACATAAACATTTGTATAAAAAAGTATAAATTTATTAAGACAGCAACATCATTAAAAAAAGGTCCTATGAGGCTCCATTCACACTAGCGCGTTTTTTGATGCATTTTGCAGAAATGCATGGAAATTTTTTAACATGGGTTCCTATGGAACATGTTCACATCAATGCATTTTTGTGCCTCTGCGTTTTTGGAAAGGGTCGGGGACTTTTTTTCATGCAAAATGCAGCGTTTTGCATGTAATAGAAGTCAATGGACCCACATCCAAAACGATTTTGCCGCGTTTTGCGTTTTTGTTTTTTATTATTTTTTATTTTTTTTACACTGTATATAGCTGGTTGCTAAGAAACCACAGTGTAAAAAAAAAAAAATGTAATTTTTTTTAAAAAAAAATACAAAAACGCAAATCGCGGCAAAATCGCGGTAAAAACGCGTGTCCAAAACGCAGCAAGCACCACAAAAAGCACTGCAAAAATGCTCAAAAGCAAAATGCATAGATGTGAATCGAGCCTGAGATCTCTGAAGGGGAACTGGACAGTTGGACGTGCATCCATCCAACCAAAAGGACCATGGATCTCGTCCTACCACAGTCCATTTAACATGGTTTTCTATGGGTCATGTTCACATCTGTGCATTTTATGGTAAGGTCGGGGGACTTTTTTTTCAGGTTTTTGGTTCCATAGACTTCAATGCATCAAAAATATGTATTGAAAACTGCAAAATGCACATGGAATATGCAAACTGCAACCTGCATAGGTGTGAACCAGGCCTTAGGGATATACTGGCTGCTATTACCACATGTAATACATCTATTGCTGATCTTAGGCTGGATTCACACCTATGGCATTTTTAGTGCTTTTTGCATTTTGCAGATTTGCACTACAGTCCATTTACCATGGTTTCCTATGAAACACGTTCTGTAGTGCAAATTTTTGCAATGCTTTTTGCGGTGCTTGCGCGTTTTTGGACATGCGTTTTTACCCCGATTCGCGTTTTGCGGTTTTTTTACATTTTTTTTTTACACTGTGGTTGCTTAGCAACCAGCTATATACAGTGTAAAAAAAAACGCAATACGCAAATCACTGCAAAATCGTGGCAAAATCGCGGTAAAAACGCGGTACTTGCGTTTTGGATGTGGGTCCATTGACTTCTATTACATGCAAAACGCTGCATTTTGCATGAAAAAAAGTCCCCGACCCTTTCCAAAAATGCAGAGGCACAAAAATGCATTGATGTGAACAGGTTCCATAGGAACCCATGTTAAAAAATTTCCCTGCATTTCTGCGAAATGCAAAATGCATCAAAAAACGCGCTGGAGCTTTACTGGGGAGGTGAAGGGTATGAAGATAGAGATCTCCCTAGGGAGGCAGGACATGCAGAAACTAAGGGAACGTACCTCTTCCCTGGATGGGCATCTTCGCACATTAGAGGATGACTGGCAACCTTTAGAATGTACCTGCTAGCCATCTCCTTCTTCATTTCATATACCAAATGGACCTTTTTTTTCTGCTATTTTTGGGCTTCCTCTTCTAGGGTTCTTCATGCTTCCTTGTTCTTCATGCTTCCTTGTTCTTCATGCTCCTCTTGTGTATGTCAACGTAGCCACCCTTTCCTTCTCACCCGAGATGGACTACACATCTATGTGCAGCTGCATTCAGTGCTATGGGAATTGAAAAGCATGGAGCGGAGCATGTGACCAGAAATAACAGGCGCTGCTCGTGCTACACTGGTACCGGTTAGATGCATCAGCGGAGGATGGGGAGTGCGCAACAAAACAGAAGCCTGGCTGAAACCAACGGTAAGGGACTTTTTTGAAAAAAAGAAAAAACAGAGATTAAAATGTCATGATGGCAATTGTTGCACAGCCCACAGTCTGCTTCACACGTAACATTGCACACGTTGCATGGCACACGTAGCGTTGCACATGTAGCGTTGCAGACGTAGCATTGCACACGTTGCGTTGCATTGACCAATGAAGAAATTCATGTTTTAGTGCATGTTACCACAATGCAAAATAATGTTCAAACAATGGAGTGGTGCCTTTTTTTTTTTTGACTGGCACCCCAACACACTATTACAGAAGTAGGCAACGCACCTGCACTGCAGCGCACACACATGCTGTATGTCGTAGTGCACAGTTACAAAAGGAATCATGTCCGGCTTATTTGTGTGTTATGGTGTGCTGCTATCCCAGGGGCCTCCGAACTTTCTAAACAAAGGCCCAGTCTATTGTCCTTCAGGCTTTAGGGGGGTCAGACTGTGGCCAGCAGGAGTGGAATTTTTCCTGGCATCAGCAGGAGTAAACATCAACACATTTGGTATTAGGGGAGGAATAGTACCCCATCTTTGGTATCATTGGGAAGACTAGTGTCCCATGGTTGGTGTCATTGGGAAGACTAGTGTCCCATGGTTGGTGTGTTGGGAAGACTAGTGTGCCATGGTTGGTGTCATTGGGAGGAATAGTGCCCTACTGTTGGTGTCATTGGGAAGACTAGTGTCCCATGGTTGGTGTCATTGGGAAGACTAGTGTCCCGTGGTTGGTGTCATTGGGAGGAATAGTGGCCCTTTGTTGGTGTCAGTGGGAGAAATGGTGCCCCATTGTTCATATCAGTTGGTAGAATAGGGTCTCATATCAATGGAAGGAATAGGGCCCCAAGGGCCAAGTAAAGGCAAGCCAAGGGCCACATCTGTAGTCAGCAGGAGTGTAATTTTTTCTGGCATCAGCAGGAGTAAACACCATCACATTTGGTATTAAGGGGAGGAATAGTACCCCATCTTTGGTATCATTGGGAGGACTAGTGTCCCGTGGTTGGTGTCATTGGGAAGACTAGTGTCCCATGGTTGGTGTCATTGGGAAGACTAGTGTCCCATGGTTGGTGTCATTGGGAGAAATAGCACCCTACTGTTGGTGTCATTGGGAGAAATAGTGCCCTACTGTTGGTGTCATTGGGAAGACTAGTGTCCCATGGTTGGTGTCATTGGGAAGACTAGTGTCCCATGGTTGGTGTCATTGGGAAGACTAGTGTCCCGTGGTTGGTGTCATTGGGAAGACTAGTGTCCCATGGTTGGTGTCATTGGGAGAAATAGTGCCCTACTGTTGGTGTCATTGGGAGGAATAGTGCCCTACTGTTGGTGTCATTGGGAAGACTAGTGTCCCATGGTTGGTGTCATTGGGGAGACTAGTGTCCCATGGTTGGGGTCATTGGGAAGTCTAGTGTCCCGTGGTTGGTGTCATTGGGAGGAATAGTGTCCTACTGTTGGTGTCATTGGGAAGACTAGTGTCCCATTGTTGGTGTCATTGGGAAGACTAGTGTCCCATGGTTGGTGTCATTGGGAAGTCTAGTGTCCCGTGGTTGGTGTCATTGGGAGGAATAGTGGCCCTTTGTTGGTGTCAGTGGGAGAAATGGTGCCCCATTGTTCATATCAGTTGGTAGAATAGGGTCTCATATCAATGGGAGGAATAGTGCCCCAAGGGCCAAATAAAGGCAAGCCAAGGGCCACATCTGTGGTCAGCAGGAATGGCATTTTTTCCTGGCATCAGCAGGAGTAAACACCATCACATTTGGTATTAAGGGGAGAAATAGTACCCCATCTTTGGTATCATTGGGAGGACTAGTGTCCCATGGTTGGTGTCATTGGGAAGACTAGTGTCCCATGGTTGGTGTCATTGGGAAGACTAGTGTCCCATGGTTGGTGTCATTGGGAAAAATAGTGCCCTACTGTTGGTGTCATTGGGAGGAATAGTGTCCCATGGTTGGTGTCATTGGGAAGACTAGTGCCCCATGGCTGGTGTCATTGGGAGGAATAGTGCCCTACTGTTGGTGTCATTGGGAAGACTAGTGTCCCACGGTTGGTGTCATTGGGAGGAATAGTGTCCCATGGTTGGTGTCATTGGGAGGAATAGTGTCCCATGGTTGGTGTCATTGGGAGGAATAGTGCCCTACTGTTGGTGTCATTGGGAGGACTAGTGTCCCATGGTTGGTGTCATTGGGAAGACTAGTGTCCCATGGCTGGTGTCAGTGGGAGAAATCGTGCCCCATTGTTCATATCAGTTGGTAGAATAGGGTCTCGTATCAATGGGAGGAATAGTGCCCCAAGGGCCAAGTAAAGGCAAGCCAAAGGCCACATCTGTGGCCAGCAGGAGTGACAGGGGAGGAATAGTACCCCATCTTTGGTATCATTGGGAGGACTGGTGTCCCGTGGTTGGTGTCATTGGGAAGACTAGTGTCCCATGGTTGGTGTCATTGGGAAGACTAGTGTCCCATGGTTTGTCATTGGGAAGAATAGTGCCCTATTGTTGGTGTCATTGGGAAGACTAGTGTCCCATGGTTGGTGTCATTGGGAAGTCTAGTGTCCCGTGGTTGGTGTCATTGGGAGGAATAGTGGTCCATTGTTGGTGTCAGTGGGAGAAATGATGCCCCATTGTTCATATCAGTTGGTAGAATAGGGTCTAATATAAATGGGAGATATAGTGCCCCAAGGGCCAAGTAAAGGCAAGCCAAGGGCCACATCTGGCCCCCAAGCCACAGTTTGGAGACCACTGTGCTAGCCCATTAAAATGAGGGCAAACCTGCATTACATCAGAGGGGGGCGGGGTCACTCGTACATCACTGGGGAAGCCCGGCTTTCACCTTGCGTCAGAGGGGGGAGGGGTCAGATGAAGGGTGGCCCCGTCCTCCTCAGCTAAGACCTTATCATGCTGTCGTGATTCCCGCAGTGTCTCCCGTGGAGACAGGATGTGCTGCGCTGGACGTCATCAGGAGAGATCACCCATCACTCGACCCTGGAGAAGAGATCACCCAAGAGTGGATTACCACCGCTGGAATCTTTTTTTAATTTTTTTATTTTTAATAAAGTACTTATCCCAACGGTGTCAGTGTGTTTTTTTACAATTTTTTTACACTTTCTTTGTGAAATGGTAGGGGGGCTTCCAGATTCCGATAAGCCCTGCGCCCGCAGACCCCCACAACCACCGGCCAGGGTTGTGGGGATGAGGCCCTTGTCCTCATCAACATGGGGACAAGGTGCTTTGGGGGGCTACCCCCAAAGCACCCTCCCAATGTTGAGGGCATGTGGCCTGCTACGGTTCAGGAAGGGGGGTGCTCTCTAGTCCCCCCTCTTTTCCTGCGGCCTGCCAGGTTGCGTGCTCAGATAAAGGGTCTGGTATGGATTTTTGGGGGGAACTCCACGCCATTTTTAAAAAAAAATTGGAGTGGAGTTCCCCTTAAAATCCATACCAGACCCTTCAGGTCTGGTATGGATATTTGGGGGGAACCCCACGTAATTTTTTTTTTATTTGACGTGGGGTTCCCCTTAATATCCATACCAGACCTGAAGGGCCTGGTAATTGAATTTGGGGGGAACCCCATGCTTTTTTTTTATCAATGACTTTCAATGACTGTTCTTTGTATTACGGGAGCTGGCAATTCATTATAGCCGCGAGTGATTTTAAATGACTTTTTTTCCTGCAGAAATGACACTTTGTGCAGGGACAGTTCTAAGCACGGGAAACATGCGCCCCTTTACAGGCATACTATAGACACCCTCCAGGTACGAAATTTAAAGGAATATTACACTTTTATTGTTTCACTTTAAGCATTATTAAAATCACTGCCCCTGGAAAAAACTGCTGTTTTTAAAACTTTTTTTTGCATTGATACATGTCCCCTGGGGCAGGACCCATTCCCCAAACACTTTTTTAGGACAATAACTTGCATATAAGCCTTTAAAATTAGCACTTTTGATTTTGAACGTTTGAGTCCCATAGACCTTTATAGGTTTCTAAAGTTCACACGAATTTTAGGTCTGTTCGCAGGTTCTGGTGCGAACCGAACCGGGGGGGGGGGGGGTTGTGTTCGGCTCATCCCTATCCATCAGTATCACCAGCAAAGCAGCTTTGTTATTATCCCATTTAAAATTAGCACTTTAGATTTCTCCCATATACTTTTACAGGGTGTTCGCGGCTTTTTGAATTTTCCGCAAACACCCCAAATTGTTCGCTATTCAGCGAACGGGCGAACAGGCAATGTTCGAGTCGAACATGAATTCGACTTGAAGCTCATCCCTACTGATGGAGTTATTGCAAACAAATTTTCAAAGGCTTTTTTTTTCTAGTGATATGAAGAATAATATTATTATGCTTTTTTTTTTTTTTTTTTGGGCAAGTTACCACAACACCATTATCCCGTCGTGTTGGTGTCCCTTATCAATTTTACATTGTATTTTATAAAATGTAACTGCCGACTCCCAAACTGTCATTTGAAGTAAAACACATAGCCAAGTATTATTTAGCCACAGTTTTTTTATTGTGCATTAAAAAATAAAAATTTACATTCTATCTGTCAATAGAACTTAAAGCGGTTCTGCACTGTGTGTTGTTTTTTTTTTTTTTTTTAATGCAATGCAAAGGATTAGGAGATGTGATTAGGAGACTCACGTGTTCCATTTTCCTAATTTACTGCTGCCGGTTTTCGTCCTATAAAAGAATTTATAAAAATGTTTCCCGCTGGGTGCCATCTTGCCTGTGGGCATGTGAAACCCCACAGGCACTTCAGAGGGCCCAGCATGCCCCGCCGTTACTGCGCCGATCTCGCGCGCGCGCAGTAACGGCAAAGTGTAGCTCACGTTCGCGAAATCTCGCCACATCCGCCACATCTGCCGAAATCTCGCGAGATTTCGGAAGATGCGCGCACTGACTCCTGGGATCAATGACACCAGATCCCAGGAGACAGTGCGGCGTGACAAGGATCGACGCAGAGACCCCGCCCACCGCCGAAGAGACAGAGGAAAGAACGGCAGCGATTACAAGGTAAGTGGGAAAAAAAAAAACACACTTCATTTAGTACTCTTTGCCTGATTTGGAAGGCAAAGAGATTTACTAAATGAAATGTGTGCAGAACCGCTTTAACTAAAAAGTGCATTCTATGCATCCAAAAATATAGAAAATATACCAAATCAAATCATTATTCAACCCAAAAAATAATGTCAAAGCAATAACTCCAAGGCCAATAATAAATAACACGTTATCTTCTCCGATTCCGCAACATGGCTGGTTGACGGACGACCATTTAGAAACAAACTGAAAAGCGCTAAATGAAAAGTGCGAAAAGAAAAACGCAAATCAACACTCACCAAACTTCTACTAACACAAAATTAGCAGAAGGAGCCCAAAGGGCGGTGCTAAAGAGCTGAAAAAACATGTAGTACGTCACTACGTTCGTAATTGTTGGACAACATTTGTGTGACCGTGTGTATGCAAGACAAGTTGGAGCCAACATCCTTCTAACAAAATTCCACGGTTTTGTTGTCTGAAAGTCCGATTGTGTGTACGAGGCATTAGAATTGGTAAGAAATGGCTCTACACACCAGACCCTTTACCTAAGCTAACCAATGACCATTCCTGTACCATAACCTAATGTATGCCACCTGCACACTTTTTTATTTTAGGCATTTAGTTGCTTATACAGTAGGTCTGAACCATAGTGTAGGGAACTGCTCTGGTCATTTCAAAGACTTGTCCCAAAAATTCCCACCACTTCCCAACCATTGACCAGCACAGTATCTGAAAAACAACAATGCAGTTATCACTCTTTTTTTTTTTTTAGCAGGCTTTAAAAAAAAAAAAAAAAAAAAAAAAAAACATGAAACGTTTAGTCTTTACAAAGTTTTATTCATTTTAAAAAATTCAGATTCTATTGTACAGCTTTTTTTTTTTTTTTTGTTTAATCTCTGCTACTGTACATAAATTGCAAAAACAAAAAAAAAAAACACCCATAAATGCACATAAATAATATGCATTACCACATATTTGTAATGCTCATGCCTTAAAAAATACATTCATATAAAAATTGTTACATTTACAGATGGAATTTGTCATGACACGTATTTTAGATTACATTTTAATTTTTTTTTTCATAGCAAGTGCCTTATCTTAAGTTTAGCAAGCAAAATATAAAATGTATTTAGTTTATTATTTGATCGATTAGCAGCATAAATACGAACACCAAAAATATCAGTAGATAACTAAGAAAAAAAAAAAATCAATTTGGCTAAAATTTTATTTACGTTTCTTAAAATTGTATGCTAAAAATGACAATGTATACATATATTTTGAGCATCTATTGGAATAAGTAATTGGTGACATTAGAGATATTAACATACAAATTGCAAGAAAATGTAAAGCTGCACTCCAGCCAAATATCGATTTGAAGAAGGGATAGAACCTCTGTGATATTTTCATCGTTTGGTAATAGACATGTGCAATTCGTTTTTGTTTTTATTCGTTTTCCGTTAAAATTCTTTATATTCGTTCATTCGTTATCGTATGAATGAACGAATGATTTGCAAATTTTTTTTTTACGAATAACGAATTATCAAATCGAACGAATATGAAAAACAACGAAAATCCGAAATAACCAAATTAGAAACAACGAAACTACGAAAAAAGAAAATCCGAAAAACGAAAACAGGAACAACGAAAATCAAAATGAACGAAAAAATTCGTACATTCGTAACTTTTTTTTTTTTTTTTTGTTGAATTGGTAATTTTCCGTGTCCCTTACAATGGCGCTGCTTAACGTGCCTCGAATGGATTGAACGAAAAAATTCGTACATTCGTAACGTTTTTTTTTTTTTTTTTTTTTCGATTCGTAATTTTCCGTGTTTCTTACAATGGCGCTGCTTAACGTGCTTCGAATGGATTGAACGAAAAAATTCGTACATTCGTAACTTTTTTTTTTTTTTTTTTTTTTTCGATTCTTAATTTTCCGTGTCTCTTACAATGGCGCTGCTTAACGTGCTTCGAATGGATTGAACGAAAAAATTCGTACATTCGTAACCTTTTTTTTTTTTTTTCGATTCGTAATTTTCCGTGTCTCTTACAATGGCGCTGCTTAACGTGCTTCGAATGGATTGAACGAAAAAATTCGTACATTCGTAACTTTTTTTTTCGATTCGTAATTTTCCGTGTCTCTTAAAATGTAATAATAGCATACACATTACATAAAATTATGAATTATGCTCCGATTACGAATCCACGAAAACAATGTTACGAAAGTACGAATAAATCAATCTTACGAAAGTACGAATGTAACTAAATCTACGAAAATACGAATGCGTCCGAATTTCGAATAAACGAAAATTAAACTAACGGAAAAACGAATCAACGAAAAAATAACTCTTACGAAAATACGAATCGTTACGAATACGAACACCGACGACTTACGAATTTACGAATCATTACGAATCAACGAAAACGAACAGAAACTAAACGAAAATAAACAAATTTTTCTATTGCGCACATGTCTACTTGGTAAATTTAATCTTACTTCCTGACACAAAAGCCTAATGGAGGTTCCAACCCTTGCTTATTCTCAAGCATTCTTATTATCTCAAAAACATTTTAAAGCTGACATCTGAAATCAGCAAATATTTTCTAAATGCAAGAGTCGTGCGTATTCTTATGCCCTGTACACACGGTCGGACTTTCCGACGGAAAATGTTCGATCGGATTATGTTGTCGGAAATTCAGATCGTGTGTGGGCTCCATCTGACTTTTTTCGTCGGAAATTTTAAACACGCAAAGTTTGAGATCTGGATCTAAAATTTTCCGACAACAAAATCCGATCGTTTAAATTCCGATCGTGTGTAGACAATTCCGACGCACAAAGTGCTACGCATGCTCGGAATAACTTACGAGACGAAAGCTATTGGCTACTGGCCTCTTTATAGTCCCGTCGTACGTGTTGTACATCACCTCGTTCTGAACGATCGGATTTTCCGACAACTTTGTGCGACCGTGTGTATGCAAGACAAGTTTGGGCCAAAATCCGTTTGGAAAAAATCAGATTTTGTCACTGGAATGTCTGACCGTGTGTACAGGGCATTACTTGAATCTTGTTGTGCATTTCTTCTAGATCTGTGCAGTAATCCAGTCCTTTTTGCCTTTGGGCCAGTTCACACCACATGCAGTAGAGTGCGTTTTTTATTTTTTTGCATCAAAACGCATGGAAAGTAGGTTATATGGTTTCCAATGGCATAGTTCACACCAGTGCAGTCAGTTCCAGGGCTTTGCAGTTCCAGAAAAAAAAAAGTAGAGCATGCTGCATTGTTCCTGCACTGGAACATCAAAAATGCACTGGAATGCATCAAAACACATCAAAAATGCACTGGACCCCAGTACAGTGAATAAAAAAACAGGAAAAAAGAAGGAAAAAATGTATTTAGAATGCATCGGAAATGCATCAAAAATGCATCAAAAATGCACCATAACGCAAATGCATCAAAAATGCGCTAAAAATGCGCATCTGGAATGGATCAGGAGTGTGTTTTTGTGGTGTGAACCAGCCTTTTCTGCAGGAGCTTCCTGTAATAAAGACCTGTCACTGCTGTTCTCCATCCTTGTGCAGAGTGGCCGGTCTCCGCCTCCTCAGGGGTCAAGTCCTGGGGAAAAAAGAGTGGGAACTCCCACCCAAGATCCACTCGCCCCCACAAAAAAAAAATGAAGGAGGGGCCGGCAGGGAGGAGCGCATCATGAGAGGTCTGACTAAATACAATCCCTTAGCAGCAGGGACCTGATCTACCTGTCAGCTAGCTGTGATTGACAGGTAGATCAAAGCGGAAGCTGTCATGGGGCCCCTTACTGGCAATGCCTGAATGGTCAGGTGTTGCGAACTGTGTCGGTAGCTGCTGGTGTAGCACCTGCCACACAGCTTGCATACTTCAATGTCTTGCAGGACGCGGCTGCTAATGGGAACTGAGTTCCTGTTGTGGAAAAAGTACAGGAACTCCGTTCCCATGTGTTCCCGCAGGACTTGAGCCCTGCGCCTCCTCCTGTAGTTTTCTGCAGGCAGCCTGTACTGGGTGGGGCCTGTGGGCCCCTCCCACACCTCTGCTGTATGCACAGGCTCATGTACAGCACAGTGATGATGTCACCACTACATTTATATAAATATTACATAATAATTAGACAAGATAATACCCAGGCTTGCAATATTACATAAGGACATATATAAGGGATACCCCGTCTACCCTGTATGTGAAAGGAACCATTATGACAAGCTCTTTGGACTTCAGAGGCAACTACCCTCCGAATCATCAAAGCAATCCTTCCAGGAGGGTTCTTGTTGGCCTTAAGTGATCTCTACATTGAAAACTCTAGAAAACGTTCTATGTCCGGTTCCGTGGTTCTGGGTCTGGATTGGGTTTATAAGATTGTCTCAGGGAAAAAGGTGGGAAAAAAAGACAGCAGCATAAGTATGGCCCTTGTACATGCAAGGACCCATCATGTTGCTGCCATCTCTTCTATACAGGGCATAGGACTTCCACCCTGTAGAGTTATCCAGTCTGAGGTGATGTGTGAATAAAAATGGGCAGCGCCAATATAATCAAAAGTAAATAAAAGCCAACAAAAAATAAAAAAAAAACAATGGTGCAAGTGTTCATCAATAATTCACATATAATTATATGTTGAAAGGAATTTAAAAGTTTCATATGTGAAAAGCAATCTGTACAAAAAAGTGTTCAGAGATCAGCCGCCACCTTCCAATGAAACCAAAACTCACCAGAAGCGATGGCTGCCATTACAACAGCATGTACTCTTATGACTTTGAAGCCTCGTACACACGATCGGATTGTTGGCCAACAAAACAGTGGACTTTTGTCAGAAGGGCGTTGGCCCAAACTAGTCTTGCATACACACGGCCACACAAATGTTGGCCAACAATTACGAATGTAGTGACGTACTACATTGTTCTTCAGCTCTTTAGCGCCACCCTTTGGGCTCCTTCTGCTAATTTAGTGTTAGTAGAAGTTTGGTGAGTGTTGATTTGCGCTTTTCATTTCGTGCTTTTCATTTCGCGCTTTTCAGTTTGTTTCTGAACGGTCGTTCGTCAACCAGACATGTTGCGGAATCGGAGGAGATAACGTGTTATTTATTATTGGCCTTGGAGTTATTGCTTTGACATTATTTTTTTGGTTGAATAATGATTTGATTTGGTATATTTTCTATATTTTTGGATGCATAGAATGCACTTTTTGGTTAAGTTCTATTGGCAGATAAAATGTCTAATTTTATTTATTTTCTTTTTTTAATGCAGAATAAAAAAATTGTGTAGAATAATACTTGGCTATGTGTTTTACTTCAAATGACAGTTTGGGAGTCGGCAGTTACATTTTATAAAATACAATGTAAAATTGACAAGAGACACCAACATAGTTGTATCTTTGATCTTAAAAACTACAGGATAATGGTGTGTGGTAACTTGCCCAAATAAAAAATAAAAAGCATAATAATATTATTCTTGATATCACTAGAAAAAAAAGCCTTTGAAAATGTGTTCCCAATAACTCCATCAGTATCACCAGCAAAGCAGCTTCATTATTATCCCATTACAGAAGAAGAGAATTTGGAGATTTCATAATTTTCTGCGTCACGAATGTTAATTCGAACGCTAGTTTACAAGACCGACCACTTCTGGCCCGTCCTTGCTTCCGAGCATGCGTGTTTGTACTTTGGACTTTTGTCCGAAGGACTTGTGTACACACGATCGGAAAATCCGACAACAGACATTTGTCCGCAGAAAATTTGAAAACATGCTAGTCAACATTTGTTGGTGGAAAGTCCGACAACAATTGTCCGATGGAGCGTACAAACAGTCGGATTTACCACCAACAGCCTGTCATCGAACATTTCCTGTCGGAAAATCCGATCGTGTGTATGGCAAAACATCCACAGCAAGCTTATTAGGTACGCCTGGTATCCACATCAAAGGCACTCCTTGATGGAATCAAGCTGAAGTGAATATAGCTCACCAGGAGCCAGAAAGATTCTACAATAGTGAAGTAATTGTACTTAACCACTTCAGCCCCGGACCAATTTGCAGCCAAAGGACCAGGCCCCTTTTTGCGATTCGGCACTGCGTCGCTTTAACTGACAATTGCGCGGTCGTGTGACGTGGCTCCCAAACAAAATTGGCATCCTTTTTTTCCCACAAATAGAGCTTTCTTTTGGTGGTATTTGATCGCCCCTGCGGTTTTTATTTTTTGCGCTATAAACAAAAATAGAGCGACAATTTTGAAAAAAATTCTATATTTTCTACTTTTTGCTATAATAAATATCCCCAAAAAATATATAAAAAAACATTTTTTTTCCTCAGTTTAGGCCGATACGTATTCTTCTACATATTTTTGGTAAAAAAAAAACGCAATTAGCGATTATTGATTGGTTTGCGCAAAAGTAATAGCATTTACAAAATAGGGGATAGTTTGATAGCATTTTTATTAATATTTTTTTTTTACTAGTAATGGCGGCGATCAGCGATTTTTATTGTGACTGCGACATTATGGCGGACACATCGGACATTTTTGACATATTTTTGGGACCATTGTCATTTATACAGCAATCAGTGCTATTTAAATGCATTGATTTCTGTATAAATGACACTGGCAGTGAAAGAGTTAACCACTAGGGGGCGGGGAAGGGTTAGGTCTGTGACGTGTGTGTTTTTTTACAGTAGGGGGCGTGGCTTTAAGTCTGACGTCACTGATCGGCTTTCCCGATGACAGGGAACAGCCGATCAGTGACAGGCAGTGTAGGAAGCGCGGAGAGAGGTTTGTTTACACAGACCTCTCTCCGTTCTTCAGCTCTGTGACCCGATCACGGGACACCAGCGGCGATCGGGTCCGTTGGTCCCGCGGCCGTGGTCACGGAGCTCCCGACCGGGTCGCGAGTCCCACGGCTGGGCAATTAAAGGGGACGTACCTGTACGTGCTTTTGCCCAGCCGTGCCATTCTGTCGACGTAAATGTGCAGGAGGCGGTCGGGAAGCGGTTAATTTGTAGTCAGAGTCTTCACATGGAAATGCGATAACCCTAACTACCAAGACCTGAGGTGTGCCTTGGCCTAGATGGTCAGTATGCCTAAAAGAGGGCACACCTTGCATGAATATATATGAAATGTGCAAGATGTAAATGAAATAATGAAAGTATGGGGGAAACAGGTGGGTGGGAACCAGGAAATGAGCCGACGAAGGATCTGACGGAGGAGGATGAGGGATATATACCCCCCAGACTCCTCCTACAGATTCAGGCTAGGCCCCGGACAGACTTCTAACATATTAAAACACAATGTACTTTTCTATTCATGTTTTTAATGATACAGTGAGGTAAAAAAGTATTTGATTCCCTGCTGAATTTTGTAAGTTTGCCCACTGACAAAGAAATGATCAGTCTATAATTTTAATGGTAGGTTTATTTTAACAGTGAGAGTCAGAATAACAACAAAAATATCCAGAAAAACGCATTTCAAAAAAGTTATAAATTGATTTGCATTTTAATGAGTGTAATACGTTTTTGATCTCCTATCAGTCAGCAAGATTTTTGGCTCTCAGGTCTTCTATACAGGTGACGAGCTGAGATTACGAGCACTCTCTTAAAGGGAGTGCTCCTAATCTCAGCTTGTTACCTGTATAAAAGACACCTGTCCACAGCAGCAATCAATCAATCAGATTCCAATCTCTCCACCACGGCCAAGACCAAAGAGCTGTCCAAGGATGTCAGGGACCAGATTGTTGACCTACACAAGGCTGGAATGGGCTACAAGACCATCGCCAAGCAGCTTGGTGAGAGGGTGACAACAGTTGCGATTATTTGCAAATAGAAGAAAAACAAAATAACTGTCAATCCCCCTTGGTATGGGGCTCCATGCAAGATCTCACCTCGTGGAGTTTCAATGATCATGAGAACAGTGAGGAATCAGCCCAAATCTACACGGGAGAATCTTGTCAATGATCTCAAGGCAGATGGGACCATAGTCACCAAGAAAACAATTGGCAACACTATGCCACTAAGGACTGAAAGCCTGCAGCGCCCATACGGTCCCCCTGCTCAAGAAAGCACATGTACAAACCCGTCTGAAGTTTGCTAATGATCATCTGAATGATTCAGAGAACTGGGTGAAAGTGTTGTGGTCAGATGAGACCAAAATCAAGCTCTTTGGTATCAACTCAATTCGCCAGGTTTGGAGGAGGAGGAATGCTCCACCGTCAAACATGGAGGTGGAAACATTATGCTTTGGGGTGTTTTTTATCTGCTAAGGGGACAAGACAACTTCACCACATCAAAGGGACAATGGACAGGGCCATGTTTTGTCAAATCTTGGGTGAGAACCTCCTTCCCTCAGCCAGGGCATTGAAAATGGTTCGTGGATGGGTCTTCCAGAATGACAATGACCCAAAACACACGGCCAAGGCAACAAAGGAGTGGCTCAAGAAGAAGCACATTAAGGTCCTGGAGTGGCCTAGCCAGTCTCCAGACCTTAATCCTATAGGAAATATGTGTAGGGAGCTAAAGGTTCGAGTTACCAAATGTCAGCCTCGTAACCTTAATGACTTGGAGAGGATCTGCAAAGAGGAGTGGGACAAAATCCCTCCTGAGTAAGGATGAGCCCGGTGTTCGATTCAAACCCATGTTCGAATCGAGCACCGGGTGTTCGCTCGCTCGGCGAGCCCAGAACTATTGGGGCCGCTCGCATCAAATTCGTGTGATGCGAGCGGCCCCGCAATGCATTGCGGCCCGCGCAGTGCAATGCTGGCTGATGATTGGCCAAGCATGCACTGTGACCCCGCATGCTTGGCCAATCACAGCGCCGGCAGCGAGGAGAGCCATAATTGGCTACAGGCAGGATGCCTGTAGCCAATTATAGCTCAGGGGCTTTAGTACACGCCCCACGGTATAAGAGGCCGCCGCGCCGGCGGCCTCGCATATTATGTTTCAGTCAGTGTCAGCGTGTCAGTGTGCTGCTGACTGCTGACAACAATATGTGCTCTATTTCTGGGGATTTGTGTGTGCGTGCTGTTAGAACAGCATTGCAGTATCACATCTGGGGGGTGTCTATAGGTGGCCTGTGAAGGGGGCAGGTTTCCTGTGCTTAGAACTTTCCCTGCAAAAAAGTGTCATTTTTGCAGGAAAAAAGCTATTTAAAATCACTCGCGGCTAATGAATTGATGGCTCCTGTAACACAGAGAACTGTCATTCATTAATAAAAAAAAAAAAAAAAAGCGTAGGGGTCCCCCCAAATTCAATAACCAGGCCCTTCAGGTCTGGGATGGATATTAAGGGGAACCCCAGCCAAAAAAAAAATGGCGTAGGGTCCCCCTCAAAATCCATACCAGGCCCTTGAGGTCTGGTATGGATTTTAAGGGGAACCCTAGCCAAAAAAAATGGCGTGGGGTCCCCCTCAAAATCCATACCAGACCCTTATCCGAGCACGCAACCTGGCAGGCCGCAGGAAAAGAGGGGGGGACGAGAGCGGCCCCCCTCTCGCCTGAACCGTACCAGGCCACATGCCCTCAACATTGGGAGGATGCTTTGGGGGTCCTAAAGACCCCGCCCCCTCTGACGCACAGGGACGTCATGGGGAATTCCATGATGGCTTTCCCCATGACGTCAGAGGGGGGCGGGGTCACCAGGTGCCCTCCGTTTTAAAAGACCTGTCAGATGGAGCGGAGCCTCACACAGCGGGAGCCTCCCATTGCGCGGAGCGGCCCAAGAAGACACCGACACCGACGCCGACGCCGACGGAAGAAGATGCCGGACGAGAAGGACGAGAAGACCAGCGCAAGAAGAAGCAGATCGGAGGAAGAAGAAAATGGAAGAAGAAGATGGAAGAAGATGAAGGAAGGAGAAGATGAAGAAACCGAAGGATGAAGAAAGAAGATTTTAATAAAGGAATTGTCAAAGACTGTCTCCTGTCATTTTTACCATTTTTGCCACTTTTTTGGTGAAATGGTAGGGGTACTTTTGTACCCCCTTACCATTTCACACAGGGGGGGGCCGGGATCTGGGGGTCCCCTTGTTAAAGGGGGCTTCCAGATTCCGATAAGCCCCCCGCCTGCAGACCCCCACAACCACCGGGCACGGTTGTGGGGAAGAGGCCCTTGTCCTCATCAACATGGGGACAAGGTGATTTAGGGGTCTTAGACCCCCAAAGCATCCTCCCAATGTTGAGGGCATGTGGCCTGGTATGGTTCAGGCGAGAGGGGGGGCCACTCTCGTCCCCCCCCTCTTTTCCTGCGGCCTGCCAGGTTGCGTGCTCGGATAAGGGTCTGGTATGGATTTTGAGGGGGACCCCACGCCATTTTTTTTGGCTAGGGTTCCCCTTAAAATCCATACCAGACCTCAAGGGTCTGGTATGGATTTTGAGGGGGATCCTACGCCATTTTTTTTTTTTTTTTTTTGGCTGGGATCCCCCTTAATATCCATCCCAGACCTGAAGGGCCTGGTTATTGAATTTGGGGGGACCCCTACGCTTTTATTTTTTCATTTTTTTTATTTTTTATCAATGACTTTTTTTTATGAATAAGTTTCAATGAATCACTGTTCTCTGTGTTACGGGAGCCGTGAATTAACATTAGCCGCGAGTGATTTTAAATAGCTTTTTTACTTTCAAAAATGACACTTTGCGCAGAGACAGTTCTAAACACGGGAAACATGCGCCCCTTCACAGGCATACTATAGACACCCCCCAGGTACGAAATTTAAAGGAATATTACACTTTTATTGTTTCAATTTAAGCATTATTAAAATCACTGCTCCTTAAAAAAAAAATTTTGCATTGATACATGTCCCCTGGGGCAGGACCCAGGTCCCCAAACACTTTTTATGACATTAACATGCATATTAGCCTTTAAAATGAGCACTTTTAATTTCGAACGTTCGCATCCATTATAACTAATAGGGTTCTAAAGCTCGCACGGACTTTAGGTCCGTTCGCGGGTTCTGGTGCGAGCCGAACGGGGGGGTGTTCGGCTCATCCCTACTCCTGAGATGTGTGCAAACCTGGGGGCCAACTACAAGAAACGTCTGACCTCTGTGATTGCCAACAAGGGTTTAGCCACCAAGTATTAAGTTAAGTTTTGCGAAGGGTTAAAATACTTATTTCACTCATTAAAATGCAAATCAATTTATTACTTTTTTGAAATGCGTTTTTCTGGATTTTTTTATTTTGTTGTTCTGTCTCTTACTGTTAAAATAAACTTACCATTAAAATTATAGACTGATAATTTCTTTGTCACTGGGCAAACGTACAAAATCAGCAGGGGATCAAATACTTTTTTCCCCTCACTGTATATGAAGTCAAATGAAATACTACACTATTGGAGAATCTTTCTGGCTCCTGGTGAGCCTTATTTACGTCAGCTTAGTTCCATTGAGGAGTGCCTTTGATGTGGATACCGGACGTACCTCATAAGCTTGCTGTGGATGTTTGACTTAAATTCCTATGTGTGCATGCTGTTGTAATGGCAGCCATCGCTTCTGGTGAGTGTTGGTTTCATTGGAAGTTGGCAGCTGACCTCTGAACACTTTTTTTTAGACGGATTGCTTTTCACACATGAAGGTGTTGGATCTCCTCTCCGTGATTTCTGTTACATCACTTTGCTTTTGAATTCGAACTTCCTTTCAATAACTAATTACTGTATTTATCGGCGTATAACACGCACTTTTTCCACCTTAAAATCAGGGGGAAATCGTGGGTGCGTTATACGCCGATCCCCGCTGTCTGTGGGGGCAAGAGGAGCGCCGCCGACATAGACCGAGCCGAGTGTACTGTGTACTCGGCTAGGCTCAGCTCCACTCGCAGTCATCCCCAGTCCGGCCTCCTAGCCTTTACGTCCCACCATTGGACAGGTGTGGTGTCCATCATAGGAGCTGGGCCAAGGGGCGGGATGGGGCGTGACTGCCAAGTAACCGAGTACACAGTACACTCGGCTCGGCATGGTCTATATCGGCGGGGCCCCTCTTCCCCACAGAGACAGCAGGAATGAGCCGAGAGGAGCCGAATACACAGGACATCTGTGTATCTCGGGGGCACTACATTTAAAAACCCATCATGCTGCAATTTTGGGCAAGGCTGCAGATGGACACTGGGCAAGGCTACAGATGGACACTGGGCAAGGCTGCAGATGGACACTGTGCAAGGCTGCAGATGGACACTGTGCAAGGCTGCAGATGGACACTGTGCAAGGCTGCAGATGGACACTGTGCAAGGCTGCAGATGGACACTGTCTTGCATACACACGGTCGCACAAAGTTGTCGGAAAATCTGATCGTTCCGAACGAGGTGACGTAGAAAACGTACGACGGGACTACGAAGAGGCCAGTAGCCAATAGCTTTTGTCCCAAAAATTTATTCTGAGCATGCGTGGCACTTTGTGAGTTGGAATTCTCTACACACGATCGGAAAAAGTCAGATCGGATTTTGTTGTCGGAAAATTTTGGGTCCTGCTCTCAAACTTTTTCCGTCAGAAATTCCGAAGGGAAAAAGTACGCTAGAGCCCACACACGATCGGATTTTACGACAACATAATCCAATCTCTTCCGACCGTGCGTCCGGGGCATTAGAATGAAATTTAATATATCAGACACTCTGGATGTTGCAGAAATGTATAAAACTTGAACTGGGGCCTTCACTAATATTGACTATTTAGATTCTCTGCTAATTTCTAGAGAGCAAATTACTGGTTTTGGGATTTGTGTTATAATTGAGGGGGCCCTCAGTAATGCAACAAACTCCATAAAATGGAGTTACTTCCTCATAGATAAAGTAGTACTTTTTAAAAAGAAGTAGTAGATAAAGTACTATTTTTATTATTTACTAGTGTCAATAAAATGTATAAAAATAAAAATCACGGCATGCATTTATTTACATTGCAATATACACAGCCAATATTCTAAAGAATTACAGTAAAAGAGCTTATTCATTGGAAAGATCGTTGATGATGTCAAAGTGCAGTAACCATGGAAACAAGAAATACTAAAGATTCAGATTGAGCATTAAGGGTTACTGCACTTTGACCTCTGCCTTAAAGTGTAAGTAAACCCCCCCCCCCCCCTATTGTTTTCAGCCAAGGAAGCTGCCATCTTTGCCTCTGTTTATTCTACAACTGCCATGATGCTGCACATGTCATCAGTTATGACACCAGACATTGGATGGTTTGACTGTTTGGTTGAGAGCACAACCAATGGGAGCGTTACATTTCCGGCACTGTTTTAAAACTGTTTTATGGATGGGTTTATTTCTGCTTTAAAGAGCATGAAAATTTAAATACATACAGTATACGTGTTGTTTTTATTCGGGAATATTATGTGTGCTACTAAATACACAATGAAACAAAGCAAAGCTTGCATTCAGTCAGTATTGGTAAACTAAATGTAAACTCTAACTGGATGACGACATTTAGTTTGCAAAGCACTAGGTTTTATTTCTACGAATGAGCTCTGGGGCCATCCTAAAAGAAATTTATGAAAAATAAGCTCGGCCTTAATGTCAGAAATTTTATGTTTCAATCTATTCTTATTGAGTAACATTTTTGTACATAAAACTACAATACTGTATATATATATATATATATATATATATATATATATATATATATATATATACACTGTATTTATTGGCGTATAACACGCATCGTTTCACCCAGAAAATCTGGCATTGATCAAGCTGTATTGATGAGCAATTGTGAGGCTGCAGATGGGCATTGATCAAGCTGCATTGATGGGCAATTGTGAGGCTGCAGATGGGCATTGATCAGGCTGCATTGCTGGGCAATTGTGAGACTGCAGATGAGCATTGATCAAGCTGCATTGATGGGCAATTGTGAGGCTGCAGATGAGCATTGATCAAGCTGCATTGATGGGCAATTGTGAGGCGGCAGATGGGCATTGGTCAAGCTGCATTGATGGGCAATTGTGGGGCTGCAGCTGGGCATTGATGGGCAATTGTGAGGCTGCAGATGGGCATTGATCAAGCTGCATTGATGGGCAATTGTGAGGCTGCATATGGCATTGATCGGGCTGCATTGATGGGCAATTGTGAGGCTGCAGATGAGCATTGATCAAGCTGCATTGATGGGCAATTGTGAGGCGGTAGATGGGCATTGATCAAGCTGCATTGATGGGCAAATGTGGGGCTGCAGCTGGGCATTGTGAGACTGCAGATGGGCATTGATGGGCAATTGTGAGACTGCAGATGGCATTGATCAGGCTGCAGATGGCATTGATTAGGCTGCAGATGGGCAATGGTGAAGCTGCAGATGGGAAATGGTGAGGCTGCATTAATGGGCACTGACCCTTATTTTGCTTCAAAGTTCTTTAGTTAAAATTAAATGTTTTTTTTCGTGAAACTTCCCTCCTTAAATGAAGGTGCGTGTTGTACACCTGTGCGTGTTATAACCTGATAAATACGGTTTATATATATATATATCACTTTTGTATTGTAGTTGTATGTACAAAAATGTTACTCAATAAGAATAGATTGAAACGTAAAAGCCAGATTTCTGACATGAAAGTCAGATCTTATTTTTCAGAAGTTTCTTGTGTGGACAGAGAGGGACCTCAGGTAAGTGTTAAGGGGGCTGAGGGGGGCTGCTACACACAGAAGGCTTTTTATCTTAATGCATAGAATGCATTAAAGTGGATGTAAACCCCAAAAAAATGTTGATGTCATAATGTAGAGAATAAGATTTCCTTTCATTTGAGCCCAGTCTTGCCACACAGATTTACTCCAGCCCTGAGAAATCCTCTTTTATTGTTCAGTTAGAAATATCTTGACAAAGTGCTGAAAACTTTGTCAAAAATGCCCCCCTTGCTGTGAGTGACAGGTGATTTACATATCTCATGCACTAGCCTGAGACAGGCACAGACCACAGATCCACAGACCAGAGTGAAAGAAAATGTATTCTCGAGTGAACAGCAAGAAGAATATAGGGGAGATGTATGTAGTCAGAGTTGGGCAGAGTAGAACATCCAGTGATCTGATGATTGTTATAGTGCAGTGTGTGTGTCTGAGGTCACCTGATCACAGATAACATTCCTATTCATCACCAGGATTTGTTGTGTGGGGGAGGGGTGAATTTCTGACTTTTTATAATTACATGTGTGCCTGTCTCAGGCTAGTGCATGAGATATGTAAATCACCTGTCACTCACAGCAAGGGGGCGTATTTGACAAAGTTTTCAGCACTTTGTCAAGATATTTCTAACTGAACAATAAAAGAGGATTTCTCAGGGCTGGAGTAAATCTGTGTGGCAAGACTGGGCTTAAACAAAAGGAAATCTTAGTCTCTACATTATAAAAAAAAAAATACATCCACTTTAAAGATAAAAAAAACAAAAAAAACTTCTGCCTTTACAACTCCTTTAAATTGAATCCCTAGACCAGTGATGGCAAACCTATGGCACACGTGCCACAGCTGGCACGCAGAGCCATCTCTGTGGGCACACAAGAGGGTCCAGGACAGAGCTAGAGGTCTCTCTCTCCTCTCAGCCCCTCTCACTCTTTTTCCGTCCCCCCCTCTTTGGGCCCCCCTCTCTCAGCATCTCTCTCGCACCCCTCTCTCTCTGTCCCTCTTCTCTCTCTGTCCCCCTTCTCTTTCTCTGTTCCCTCTCTCTCTCTCTCTGTCTGTCCCCCCTCCCTCTCTCTGTTCCTCCTCTCTCAGCTCACCTCTCTCTCAGCATTTCTCTCACACCCTTCTCTCTCAGCCCCTCTCCCTCTCTCTGTTGCCCCTCTCTCTCAGCATCTCTCTCACACCCCTCTCTCTCTGTCCCCTCTCCCTCTCTCTCTGTCCCCTCTCCCTCTCTCTCTGTCCCCTCTCCCTCTCTCTCTGTCCCATTTCCCTCTCTCTGTTCCCCCTCTCTCTCAGAATATCTCACATCCCTCTCTCTCTCTCTGTCCCCCTTCCCTTTCTCTCAGCCCCTCTCTTTCTCTGTTCCCTCTCTCTTTCAGCATATCTCTCACACCCCTCTCTCTCTGCCCCCCTCTCTCTCAGCCCCCTCCCTCTCAGCATCTCTCTCACACCCCTCACTCTCGCTGTCTCTCTCTCTCTCTCACACCCCCCTCTCTCTCTCTCAACCCCTCTCTCTCTCTCACACCCCCCTCTCTCTTACAACCCCTCTCTCTCTCTCACCCCCTCTCGCTCACAACCCCCCTCTCTCTCACACAACCCCCCTCTCTCTCGCTCAGCCCCCCTCTCTTGCGAATTGCTGTGTTGGCACTTTGCAACACAAAACCAATGTATTTATTTCAGTTTGGGCACTCGGGCTCAAAAAGGTTCGCCATCACTGCCCTAGACAAACAATTTTATGATTATACACCAACTTAAGCGCTCTCTACTCTTTCCAAAAGGTTGTGGTCGAGATACACTTTAAGTGAAGAACAAATGAAGATAGGAAATGTTCTGATCAATGACATTCTTCTCTTGTAGAGAAATCCAGCTAAATATTTTCTACAGATTTGAGACGCCTTTTGTATTTTATTTTGGAGATGTTTTTGCTGTCCTGCTTTACTGTAGATTAACACAATTGAACCCTTCCTAAGGACAACATGGAATGGAATGCCTATAAAGTCTCCGTAGGAGTTTAATCATGGAAAGCAAGTGTGTAATAACCCACAGAGAATTTTGTGTATGTTGCCTAGCTTGTGGGTTATTTTTGGTTAGTATCATCAGAGAATCATAAATAATGCAATAATTTTATAGTGTAATTCAGATCTTGATATATTTTCTTACATAAAAAATACTTTCATTTAATCTTCCCCAAAAACTGAAAGGAAAAAACGTATTTTGTTATGATCTGCACCACAGTATTTAGTCAACTTTGTGCAAATAAAATTCTATGTCACACATGATTATTATTTACCAGGAATATGAAGGGGCAGGACAGACGTCATACAATTATTATTTTACTGCAGCAGCTTAAATAAAATAGCACTGCAGTTTGTTTGCAACATTTTTATGCTTGTTCATATATTCATTTATATACAAACTTTAACCTGTACCGAGATAGTCCAAATACTCCTTCTTTTTGGTGGGTCTTGGCTGGGGACCAGACTCCCAAACCTATATTCTATTTAAATCTGGATGATGGTACATTGTGTATTTGTTATTATTTTCATTTATACTATTTCGTGAGGCAACCCATTCTTTTAATATCTTTGAAACATAAATGATAATAAAGTAATTAAAAAAAAACAACAGCCTTTCTCAACCTTTTCAACACAGAGAAACCCTTGAAATTACTTTCTGGCCTCATGGAACCCCTGCTAAAAATTACTTTATCTACAACTCATGATAAATTAATGTGATGGTCATAGGGAAGAATGCTCCTTATAACTATGGTCATTGGGAAGAATTACCTCCTTGTAGCAGGGCCGTTTTTAAGGCAGGGCAAAAGGGGCAGCTGCCCTGGGCCCTGTCATTGTTGTGGGGCCCAAAGCAGCGGCCTCATACTTGTCAACTATCCTGGTTTAATTTCCCTCGTCCCTTGAGGTTTTAGTGCCATGCTGTGTTCCAATATCTCAGTCTGAAGTGCTGCTACTAATGCTGCCCAGCTCTGCCCTATTGTTGTGTACAGATGACTGCAGCAGACCCTGTGTTTACATGCACATTACCGGAATTCATATGTAAATAGCGGTGGCATTCATATGTAAATAGCGGCGGCCAGCAGCATTGATGTGTATCATGACCCCCTGAGGTCATATCCACAGTAATCTCTAGCAACAATCAGAAATCATGTGCTGTAACCTCTAGCAACTAATCAGTGAGCCGTAATGTGTGCTGTAACCTTGAGCAACCAGTCAGTGAGCGGTAATGATACACTGTAACCTCTGGCAACCAATCGCAATAGCTGCCTGATCTGATTCAGTAAACTGATTTTGAGTCTAGCTGCTATTTATTGTATGTCTCAGAGCAGGTGGAGAGCGAAACTGCATGGGGGGGGCCCCAAGAAAAGTTTTGCCCAGGGTCCATTTAATATTAAAGACGGCCCTGCCTTGTAGATAGCCAAAAAGATCATTGGTGTTAGTGGGAACTTATCTGAGAGGTAAAAACTGCTCATTGTTCAAGGAACCCCTAGCAACGTCTGGAGGAACCCTATGGTTCCATGGAACCCTGGTTGAGAAACCCTGAGACTATGCTCCCAGTTTCTCAATATTCCATTTTTCAAATTTGCCTGAAACTGTCTAAACTTCCATTCGCAAAGCTCCATCTGCTCCTGTGGAATTTCAAGGTGTCCACAGCTAGGAGAAACAATCTCAGCCGATGCACCCTTTTTGTCTGGCAGGAGTCTAATGCCACGTACACACAGTCGAAATTCTCGTCGGAAAAAGCTCTGATGGTTTTCCCTTCGGAATTCTGACGGAATTTCACTCAAACTGTCTTGCCTACACACAGTCACACCAAATTCCGACGGTCAATAACACCACGGCATACAACACGTTCGACTGCACTATAAAATGGAAGTTTAATGCTTCTGAGCATGCGTCAAATTGTTTCCGAGCATGCGTCTGAATTTTGCATGTTGGAATTGCATACACAAGATCGGAAAATCCGATAGAAAGGTTTTCCGTCGGAAAAATTAAGAACAGGTTCTCAATCCAAAGTCTGTCGGAAATTCCGACAGAAAAAGACCGATGGGCATACACACGGTCGGAAAAACTGATAAAAAGCTCCCATCGGACTGTTTCCATCGGAAATTCTGACCGTGTGTACGCGGCATAACAGGGGCATTCATATAAGATGCCCAAACAAATACTGTATGGCACCTTTTCATTTAAAGGAGCAGACAGCTCTACTGTGAGGTGCTCGTGGACTGGCACATTCCCAAGTGTAGTTGGCTCAGCATTCCTACAGGAAAACCCAAAACTTTGTTTCTTGGGTATTATCCACAGCTCTTTCCTCTAGGGACATAGAATAAACCACAAGCAACTAAACAAGGCATACATGCCATAAAACTGTATAATATCTATTAAACTGTAACTTCTAACTCAGTACGTAATGGTCTTGCACTTCCTCTTTTGATCTCCAGAGAACAGTCCTAAAGAACCCCAAACTGCCTCAGAAAAGTATTCTCCACACATTCTTGCCTAAGAGACTTCCATAGCCTTAGCTTTAAGACTAGGCCTTGACATTGAGTCCATAAAACTCTAGACAGGGGTGAAGGCAAGACAAAGCTCTTTATCTACAAGGTGGGTGGTTGAGGGTCAGGTGCCACTCCTTTACGGGAGATGGTAACGGATTGCTCTTGTTGCACCAGGCCAGGACCATAAGCAACAACCATTAGAATGTGGAATATCACCACCAAAATCATTATTTTTAATCCTTCCATGGAAAATCCCATTTTAGAATAAGGTGGTTTCTATTTCTACGCTGCTTGCTTAGTCTTTCCTGCATGATACCTCAATGCAGTTACGTAAATCATCCAAATATCTTACAAGAGTGATCTATTAAAAAGGCAACTTTAGTTATAATGAAGCCATTTCTGAAAATTTCCAAGTTATAATGTAGCCATGGTCACCCTTCTAAATCAAGCTATGAATATAAAAGTTCTGAGTGAAACAAGCAACCAAGAGCTGCACTATATAGGAACCAACACTAGTTAAGTGCTCCTTATCGACTGATCCAGTAGGTCAGCTGTGTTTGGCTGCACTGCTTGTTTCTGTATCAAAGTTCACATCAGCATCCTGAGACTGACATTCATGACCCCCCAATCTTTAGGGTAATCTTCTTCTCAGCACGCCTCACTATTGGATGCTCCCCGTTGAGGAGCAAACTGATCTGCACATGTTGAGCGTGGAACTTTCGGCTTCGTTTTCAATGTCTGCCTCAGCTTCACCTTCTGCTTCTGCCTCATCTGTAGAATCCAGGCCCGATCGAGATCCCATTTCTGCAGTCTTCTTTAGCCTAGCCAAAAAGATAACAATAGACGTCATGTGAATAAAGGATTATGTGTCTACTTGCCCCAACCACTCACATTTAGCAAACAAGCCATGCACACAATGCTCCAGAGTTCTCTGCTCTAGCATCAGCCTAGTATAGTCAATGACAGGAGAGACATAGTAATATATGGGTTTATACACACAGTAGACATGTGCGATTAGTTTCGTACGAATTGGAAATTCGTACAAATTTTTCGAAATTCGTACATTCGTACGAATCCGAATTACGAATACGAATTCTGTACGAAATAAGAAATTTCGTTTACGAATTTCGGATCCAAAAAAAAAAAAGAAATTATAGCGGATATAACGAATGATTCAAATGAATTCGAGATTCAGTATAACGAATATCAACACTCTACGAATAATAACGAATTATCCGAAAACGTATTAACGTTACATAACACAAGTCTATTGTCTATTGTTCACCAATCACTCAGAGGAAGTACGAAATACGAAATTTAGTTTACGCATACGTACGAATCGTTAATGATCGCTATAATTTCTTTCATATTAGTTGAAATTAGTTATTTGTGATTGGTGAACAATAGACAATAGACTTGTGTTATGTAACGTTAATAAGTTTTCGGATAATTCGTTATTATTCGTAGAGTGTCGATATTCGTAACGATTCGTAAAGATTCGTAACGATTCGTTGAAAATTCGTATTTCATATGAATCCAAATTAAATTTCGTACACAAATTACGAATTACAAATTTTTTGACGGCTCCCATGTCTAACACACAGTGCCCTGAAAAAGTATTCATACCCCTTGGAATTTTCCACATTTTGTCATGTTACAACCAAATACATAAATGTATTTTGATGGGATTTTATGTGATAGACCAACACAAAGTGGCACGTAATGTGTAAGGAAAATAATAAATAGTTTTTCATTTTTTTTACAAATGAATACCTGAAAAGTGTGTTGTGCATTTGTATTCAGCCCCTTTACTCCGTTATCCCTAACTACAATCTAGTGGAACCAATTGCCTTCAGAAGTCACCTTATTAATAAAAAGAGTCCACATGTGTGTAATTTAATCTCAGTATATATACAGCTGTTCTGTGAAGCCCTCAGAGGTTTGCTACATAACCTTAGTGAACAAACAGCATCATGAAGGCCAAGGAACACACCAGACAGGTCAGGGATAAAGTTGTGGAGAAGTTAAAAGCAGGGTTAGGTTATAAAAAAATATCCCAAGCTTTGAACATATCATGGAGCTCTGTTCAATCCATCATCCGAAAATGGAAAGAGTATGGCACAACTGCAAACCTACCAAGACATGGCCGTCCACCTAAACTGACAGGCAGGGGAAAGGAGAGAATTAATCAGAGAAGCAGCCAAGAGGCCCATGGTAACTCTGCAGAGATCCGCAGCTCAGGTGGGAGAATATGTCCACAGGACAACTATTAGTCGTGCTCTCCACAAATCTGGCCTTTATGGAAGAGTGGCAAGAAGAAAGAAAGCCATAAGAAGTCCTATTTGCAGTTTGCGAGAAGCCATGTGGGGGACACATCAAACATGTGCTCTGGTCAGATGAGATCAAAATTGAACTTTTTGGCCTCAAAAGACTGGGCGGAGGTTCACCTTCCAGCAGGACAACAACTCTAAACATACAGCCAGAGCTACAGTGGAATGGTTTAGATCAAAGCATAGTCATGTGTTAGAATGGCCCAGTCAAAGTCCAGACCTAAATCCCATTGAGAATCTGTGGCAAGACTTGAAAATTGCTGTTCACAGATGCTCTCCATCCAATCTGACAGAGCTTGAGCTATTTTGCAAAGAAGAATGGGCAAAAATTTCACTCTAGATGTGCAAAGCTGGTAGAGACATCCCCAAAAAGACTTGCAGCTGTAATTGCAGCGAAAGGAGGTTCTACAAAATATTGACTCAGGGGGGCGCTATACAAATTTCAGACAAGATATTTATTTGTAAAAGAATGTGAAAACCATTTATCATTTTCCTTCCACTTCACAATTATGTGCCACTTTGTGTTGGTCTGTCACATAAAATCCCAATGAAATCCATTTACGTTTTTGGTAATAAAATGACAAAATGTGGAACATTTCAAAGGTTATGAATACTTTCTCATGGCACTGTAGGACAAGTCAGAAGGCTGGCTGGATTTGTAGGAGGAGTCTGAGGGGGTATATATATCCCTCCTCCTCCTACAGGTCCCTTGTTGGCTCGTCTTCTGGTTACCCACCCTCCAGTTCCCCCTTTTTTCATTTAATTGACAACACACATTCATCTTACGTTTACTTAGGGTATGCCCTCTTTTAGGAGTACCGTCCAGCGAGACCGAGGCACACCGCAGGTCTTGGTAGTTAGGGTTTACCATGTCACAAGTGAAGACTCTGACTACAAATTAACAAATCCTTAGACCCCACAACTCAAGAGGTCTAAATCAGCATTTAAAAGCCAACAAATCCCACATGGATGGATGACTCCAGCTCTCTTCCTTTCATACCTCAACAAGCCTCAAGTCCTTACTCTTTCATGAATGGCATGCCCCAAACGTGGTCACTGGATCCCTTCTCATATACTGGTCTCCGCAGCAAAAACACATACCAAGGAAAGAGCAAGGAAATCCCATAGTGAAGTACCGTTTAAAAAACATTTATTATTAAACCAAGTGGGTACTCAGAAAACAAATAGTATGACAAGCATTTCACAGAGCACTGCTGACTTTCACAGCTAAACTCTGCCCTATGCATGTATCGCCCAACAGGATGTCTTCCAACGGGGAAACTGAGTCAACCACTTTTGGGGCATGCAATTCATGAGAGCGTGGGACTTGAGGCTTGCTGAGGTATGAGAGGAAGAGATGGAGCCATCCATCAATGCGGGATTTGTCATCTTTTAGATGCTGATTTCGACCTCTTGAGATGTGGGGTCTAAGCATTTGGTAAGCGCCATTATAATCACTTGGTGGCTGGTGCACAGCCGCTGCATGAAGATGATTTTGCACACATTTGGTGGAGTATAAGGGCTCTTTCACACGGACGGACCGTATGTCTGTTTTTCATCCATCCGTTTTCGGATGAAAAACGGACATACATGTATCCCTATGGGATAGCGGGTGTCAGCGGATGAGCATCCGCTGACACCCGCTCTCGTCCATGCCTGCTATGCTCCGTTTCTGCAGACGGAGGAAAACCCCATTTTTTCATCCATCTGCAGAGCGGATCAGATGACGATGGACCCTACGGTCCGTCGTCACCCAATCTCCCATAGGGGAGAGCGGCACTCTGACAGGTCCGTCCCTGCACGGAGTGCAGAGACGGACCTGTCATCTTCCTGCTCAGCGGAGATCGCTCCGGCGATCCCCGCTGAGCAAGCGGCTATCCACGGGGCGGATCTGCACTGATCCGCCCCATGTGAAAGAGCCCTAAGTGTGCAGCATTAGTGGCAGCTCCTTTGAGATCGAAGCAGTTTCTGGAAGAACAATAGGAGAAAAGCGAGGTGCGCCAAAAGCTAAGTGCAGAAGATGCAACAAATTGTATATTTAATTAAAATCAGCCAAATGGCTACTCACACTTATGTAAAGATCAGTAGGCATATAACAGTATAATACTGTGGTCACTCAGCGTGTCCCCAATGGATGGTGGTGTGTAGATGTTATCACGAGAGGAGAGGAACAACCGGCCAGACATCCGTCTCGTCATCTCGGAACCAGCATGGAACACACTCAGAGTTGCATCGGAAGTGACGTCAGAACATGAAGATACTGTTTCAAAGCATCCGCTTCTTCATCAGATCTAAATGGCTGGTTCCGAGATGACGAGACGGATGTCCAGCCAGTTGTTCCTCTTCTCTCGTGATAACATCTACACACCACCATCAACCGGGGACCCGCTGAATGACCACAGTATTATACTGTTATATGCCTACTGATCTTTATATAAGTGTGAGTAGCCATTTGACTGATTTTAATTAAATATACCATTCGTTGCATCTTCTGCACTTAGTTTTTGGCGCACCTTGCTTTTCTCCCATTGTTCTTCCATAAAACCGCTTCGATCTCAAAGGAGCTGCCACTAATGCTACATACTTATACTCCACCAAATGTGTGCAAAACGTTTTTGGCACACCTTGCTTTTCTCCTATTGCCTTCCTGAAGACTCCTGGGATATGTGACATCATTTGTCTAGGCCCTGGAGACCAGGAAGTCTGAAGAAATGTAAAAAAAAAAAAAAAAAGTTTCATACAAGTAAATATGATATACTTTTCTATCTATTTACTAATGCTTGCAGCATGAGGATTAAAAATAGTGTTCATTGAGAGAGTGAAGTTCTGCTTTAAAAGAGAAGTTTGCATCTGTTCCTCGTCGGCTCTAAGGGTGAGAACCAAACAATCAAACACTGATGACCGCTCGGTTCTCAGACCACTGTCAGTAGAGAGCTGGTGACTGTCAGTCACCCCTGTCTGCTCTGCCACCCCCATGCTAACTGGGCTGTGGAGGGGGCAGTAGCGGCTGGCTCAGCCTCTCAGCGCCTCGCTGAGAGGCTGAGCCGGGTGCTGATCCAGGTTTGTGGGTGGATCCCAACCATAGTGTCTCGATCTTTACCCAGCCTGGACCGGCTCTGTTGACTTCAGCCCGCTGTCTGCTAAAAAACGGTCACAGGAGGGCAGAACTCAGTGGATTTTTCCAAGCAAGGTCTGTTGTGTTTCTAAATGCACACACTATAAATGGCTATTATATGTATAAGAAATAACACCGTAGAATGTTGATCCAGGAGTAGCCGATAGCCTTAGTTGATCAGAAAGGATTTTTTTTCTTGTTACAGCAAATTAGATTCATTGGATAGTTTTAAATTATTATTTTTTTTTACCTTCCTCTGGATAAACTGCAGGCTTATGCCCCGTACACACGGTCGGATATTCCGATGGAAAAAGTCCGATCGGATTATGTTGTCGAAAAATCCGATCGTGTGTGGGCTCTAGCAGGCTTTTTCCATCGGAATTTCCGAGAGCAGGATCTCAAATTTTCCGACACCAAAATCCGATCTGACTTTTTCCGATCGTGTGTAGGGAATTTCGACGGACAAAGTGCCACGCATGCTCAGATCAAATTACGAGACCAAAGCTATTGGCTACTAGCCTCTACGTAGTTCCGTAGTACGCAACAAACGTCACCGCGTTCGGAACGATCAGATTTTCCGACAACTTGGTCCGACCGCGTGTATGCAACACCAGTTTCGGACAAAATCCGTCCGAAAAAATCAGATGGATTTTGTGGTCGGAATTTCCGACCGTGTGTACGGGGGCTTACAGTTCTGAAGATGCAAGTTTTTCAATTAGTTTTTCTTTTGGTTGGACTCAATGGACAACAGAATAATTTTGTAACTATTTAAGAATAATTTTCTGGAAATCTCTACCTCTGGAGTTATTGTCTCTTCTATATCTAGAACCTGCCATAGCTTGATTTGTACACATTTTCATTATCGCAACCTAATTACTACAATGCTGACTCAGAGCTCTAAAGAAAGCTTTTGTCTGTCCTGATGATATTATTAACATGTGATGGTTGCCAGTACCGGGAAACAAGATTAAATTACCTGGAAACATGATTTTATTACCACAAAGCCTTATTCTATTACCAGGCTATTAGGGGGAGAAAGTGCCAGACAGAGCTGGATACTGATCCCTTTCTAGCACAACATACAGGAGTGAACTGTGTGTTCTACAAGAAGGAAAGCTCTGGCTTTTCCAATAAGAGGAAGGGCATTGTGCAAAGGGCATTAACCCATAGGACGTAGACTGGGTGCAGATCACTAAGATATTAAAGAGGAAGTCTGGTACAAGCCTACCTAATCTTAAACCTGCCCCCACCCCCATTCTAAGTCCCACACCAAGTAGCCTGTAGAGCATGGGTCTCTAAACTTCATAAACAGAGGGCCAGTTTACGGTCCTTCAGACTTTACGGGGACCGGACTGTGGCCATTGGGAGTAAAAATTGTCCTAGCATCGGTTGAAATGAACAGTGAAACTTTGAAATTAGGGGGAGGAATAGTGCCCCATCGTTGGTGTCAGTGGGAGGATTGGTGCCACATTGTTGGTGTCAGTGGGAGGAATAGTGCCCTATCACCGCTGTCAGTGGGAGGAATAGTACCCCATTGTTGGTGCCAATGGGAGGAACAGTGCTCCACCGTTGGTGTCAATGGGAGGAATAGTGCTCCACCGTTGGTGTCAATGGGAAGGAATAGTGCTCCACCGTTGATTTCAATGGGAGGAATGGTGATCCACCGTGGGTGTCAATGGGAGGAATAGTGCTCCACCGTTGATGTCAATGGGAGGAATAGTGCTCCACCGTTGATGTCAATGGGAGGAATAGTGCTCCACCGTTGATGTCAATGGGAGGAATAGTGCTCCACCGTTGATTTCAATGGGAGGAATGGTGATCCACCGTGGGTGTCAATGGGAGGAATAGTGCTCCACCGTTGATGTCAATGGGAGGAATAGTGCTCCACCGTTGATGTCAATGGGAGGAATAAGACTCCACCGTTGATGTCAATGGGAGGAATAGTGCTCCACCGTTGATGTCAATGGGAGGAATAGTGCTCCACCGTTGGTGTCAATGGGAGGAATAGTGCTCCACCGTTGGTGTCAATGGGAGGAATAGTGCTCCACCGTTGGTGTCAATGGGAGGAATAGTGCTCCACCGTTGGTGTCAATGGGAGGAATAGTGCTCCACCGTTGGTGTCAATGGGAGGAATAGTGCTCCACCGTTGGTGTCAATGGGAGGAATAGTGCTCCACCAATGGTGTCAATGGGAGGAATAGAGCTCCACCGTTGGTGTCAATGGGAAGGAATAGCGCTCCACCGCTGATGTCAGTGGGAGGAATAGTGATCCACCGTGGGTGTCAATGGGAGGAATAGTGCTCCACCGTTGATGTCAATGGGAGGAATAGTGCTCCACCATTGGTGTCAATGGGAGGAATAGTGCTCCACCGTTGGTGTCAATGGGAGGAATAGTGCTCCACCGTTGGTGGCAATGGGAGGAATAGTGCTCCACCGTTGATGTCAATGGGAGGAATAGTGCTACAATAATGTCCCGTTGTTGATATCAGTAACAGGAATTATGCCCCATTTGACTGTTTTCGCCAGTGCACTGTCAAAAACAGTCCAATGAGAGGCAGCTGCAGTTTTTGTCTGCAGCCGGGAGTGGCTCTTGTTTTGGGAGATCTACGACATTTTGTGGCCCTCTAAGAAATTGTAATTTGGAGAAAGAAATTGTTTATGGAGAAGTCCTGGTATTCCTGGAGCCATTAGCTGAAAACCCTTGTACGATCGAGCTGACCCGTCTGTGGATTATTAAAATTGCCAATAGACCCAAGGGGGTCTTGTATTCAGGTAAGCAGGCATTGCACACGGAGGTGGTGGTGATTACCTGTCAGCACTTATTCTTTGCAGAGACTGTCACAGAGCATGGATTGAGTTTATTCACATTTCTTCAACAATCATGAGTTTTATTTATTTATATTATTGTGCATGTTGACTTTTTGCATATATCTTTTAAGATCATGTTTTGTCACATACTCACTGGAGTTTATTTTGAAGCTTATATTTGAAATTTAGTGCACTATTATTGATTTTTTGCTGTATCATTGGATTAAGGTGATTAAACAGAACCTGTGCCCCCTTATATCCCCCTTATATCAGGTGTCCTTACCACCTTATCTCTCCTAACACTAGTAGTCCTTATAGGAGTCCCCCTTTACATCAGGATCCCTCATCAGAGTGCCCCCTTACATCAACCATCAGCATACGAGTGCCCCTTACATCAGATGTGAGCGTTGGAGTGCCACTAACATCAATTGCCCCCTTAGAGTGCCCTTTACATAAACTGTCCCTATCAGAGTGCCCCTTACATCAACTGGCCTTATCAGAGTGCCCTTTACATCAACTGTCCCTATCAGAGTGCCCCTTACATCAACTGTCCCTATCAGAGTGCCCCTTACATCAACTGTCCTTATCAGAGTGCCCTTTACATCAACTGTCCATATCAGAGTGCCCCTTACATCAACTGTCCCTATCAGAGTGCCCCTTACATCAACTGTCCCTATCAGAGTGCCCCTTACATCAACTGTCCCTATCAGAGTGCCCCTTACATCAACTGTCCCTATCAGAGTGCCCCTTATATCAACTGTCCTTATCAGAGTGCCCCTTACATCAACTGTCCCTATCAGAGTGCCCCTTACATCAACTGTCCTTATCAGAGTGCCCCTTACATCAACTGTCCCTATCAGAGTGCCCCTTATATCAACTGTCCTTATCAGAGTGCCCCTTACATCAACTGCCCCTATCAGAGTGCCCCTTATATCAACTGTCCTTATCAGAGTGCCCCTTGCTTGCTCATCCATGTCTTTATGGACCTTGCTTTGTGCACTGGTGCGCAGCCATGTTGGAACAGGAAGGGGCCATCCCCAAACTGTTCCCAAAGTTGGGAGCATGAAATTGTCAAAAATGCCTTGGTATGACGCCTTAAGAGTTCCCTTCACTGGAACTAAGGGGCCAAGCCCTGAAAAACAACCCCCACACTATAATTCCCCCTCCACCAAATGATTTGGACCAGTGCACAAAGCAAGGTCCATAAAGACACAGATGAGCAAGTTTATTGTGGATGAACTTGACTGGCCTGCACAAAGTCCTGACCTCAACCCCATAGAACACCTTTGGGATGAATTACAGTGGTGTGAAAAAGTGTTTGCCCCCTTCCTCATTTCCTGTTCCTTTGCATGTTTGTCACACTTAAGTGTTTCGGAACATCAAACCAATTTAAACAATAGTCAAGGACAACACAAGTAAACACAAAATGCAATTTGTAAATGAAGGTGTTTATTATTAAAGGTGAAAAAAAATCCAAACCATCATGGCCCTGTGTGAAAAAGTGATTGCCCCCCTTGTTAAAACATACTATAACTGTGGTTGTCCACACCTGAGTTCAATTTCTCTAGCCACACCCAGGCTTGATTATTGCCACACCTGTTCACAATCAAGGCATCACTTAAATAGGAGCTGCTTGACACCGTAAGGTCCACCAGAAGATCCTTAAAAGCTACACATCATGCCGAGACCCAAAGAAATTCAGGAACAATTGAGAAAGAAAGTAATTGAGATCTATCAGTCTGGAAAGGGTTATAAAGCCATTTCCAAAGCTTTGGGAATCCAGCGAACCACAGTGAGAGCCATTATCCACAAATGGCGAAGACATGGAACAGTGGTGAACCTTCCCAGGAGTGGCCGGCCGCCCAAAATTACCCCAAGAGCGCAGCGACGACTCATCCAAGAGGTCACAAAAGACCCCACAACAACGTCCAAGGAACTGCAGGCCTCACTTGCCTCAGTTAAGGTCAGCGTTCATGCCTCCACCATCAGGAAAAGACTGGGCAAAAATGGCCTGCATGGCAGAGTTCCAAGGAGAAAACCACTGCTGAGCAAAAAGAACATCAAAGCTCGTCTCAATTTCTCCACAACACATCTTGATGATCCCCAAGACTTTTGGGACAACATTCTGTGGACCGATGAGACAAAAGTGGAACTCTTTGGAAGGTGTGTGTCCAAGTATATCTGGCGTAGAAGGAACACTGCATTTCAGAAAAAGAACATTATACCAACAGTAAAATATGGTGGTGGTAGTGTGATGGTCTGGGGCTGTTTTGCTGCTTCAGGACCTGGAAGACTTGCCGTGATAAAAGGAACTATGAATTCTGCTGTCTACCAAGAGATCCTGAAGGAGAATGTCCGACCATCTGTTCGTGTACTCAAGCTGAAACGAACTTGGGTTCTGCAGCAGGACAATGATCCTAAACACACCAGCAAGTCCACCACCGAATGGCTGAAGAAAAACAAAATGAAGACTTTGGAGTGGCCTAGCCAAAGTCCTGACCTGAATCCTATTGAGATGTTGTGGTATGACCTTAAAAAGGCCGTTCATGCTCGAAAACCCTCTAATGTAACTGAATTAGGACAATTCTGCAAAGATGAGTGGGCCAAAATTCCTCCAGGACGCTGTAAAAGCCTCATTGCACGTTATCGCAAACGCTTGGTTGCAGTTGTTGCTGCTAAGGGTGGCCCAACCAGTTATTAGGTTTAGGGGGCAATCACTTTTTCACACAGGGCCATGATGGTTTGGATTTTTTTTCACCTTTAATAATAAACACCTTCATTTACAAATTGCATTTTGTGTTTACTTGTGTTGTCCTTGACTATTGTTTAAATTGGTTTGATGTTCCGAAACACTTAAGTGTGACAAACATGCAAAGGAACAGGAAATGAGGAAGGGGGCAAACACTTTTTCACACCACTGTAGAACAGAGACTGCGAGCCAGGCCTTCTCTTTCAACATCAGTGCCTGACCTCACAAATGCCCTTCTGGAAGAATGGTCAAACATTCCCATAGACACACTCCTAATCCTTGTGGACAGCCTTCCCAGAAGAGTTGAAGTTGTTATAGCTGCAAAGGGTGGGCCAACTCAATATTGAACCCTATGGCAGTGATGGAGAACCTTGGCACCCCCAGATGTGTTGGAACTACATTTCCCATGGTGCTCAAGTACACTGCAGAGTGCATGAGCATCATGGGAATTGTAGTTCCAAAACATCTGGGTTGTCAAGGTTCGCCATCACTGCCCTGTGGACTAAGACTGGCATGCCATTCAAGTTCATGTGCATGTAAAGGCAGGTGTCCCAAGACTTTTGGTAATATAGTGTATGTTGACCTAAAACTGGACTCCTAGAGCCAATTTTAGTCCATATTCCATAACTCGCATGGTTATGGAGTTATCTGCCTAAAACGTGGCTACACCAAGGTACAAGAAGTTACCAATCAGTTTAATGCCAAATACACCTAATTTACAAGGCTAATAAAAACATTTGGAAGATGCTTTGAAGGTAAAAATATTGTAAAGTAGTTTTGAACAGAAAACTGTTTACTTACTTTTCACGATTGAAAATGACAAATTCTTGTTGAATGGCATCTAGACATTCCTGCAGGTAGTCATCCTGTTTAAAAAAAAATATGTAAAATGTTTCTGAATACATTTTATTCAGGTTTTTATCGTTTACATTTTTGATTCACATTTAACAGATATATAAATATATATATATGAAACTATGAGCTTTATTTATAAGGGCTCTTTCAGACAGGCAGCTTAGAGCGCTAAAAACGGGCAGCTGGCTCGCGGTTTTACCGCCGCCCACCCAAACTGGGCTGTACACGTGCCACGCTGCTTTGCTTCAAGAGTTGAAGTAAAGAGGGGAAACCCCTGGAAGTTGCACATCTATGTTGTCCTACAGAGATAGATAGAGTGGGAACCTCAGCCGAGACTCCAACCAGGAGTGCAGAGTTTGACAAGCGGCACCACCTATGGAGTTCAATGGGGCCACACAGCAACCTCATGCAATGTACGCAAATGCTGTGCGGTAGACATGTGCACTGACAAAAAATTTGTTAGTTTTCTTTCATTCGTTTTTTTTGCATAAATTCGGAAAATTCAAAAATTCGGAAATTCTGAATTTAGAAATTCGGAATTCGAAAAGTTGAAAATTTGGAAATCATAAAATTTGAAAATTTGAAAAAAAGAAAGCAAATCAGTAAAATTCAAAATAATAAGTAACTAATAATAACTAACTATTAAATTATAGGTATTGGAATTTCCTTTCAAATTTGTCCGTTTGTGAACATAATGAATACAAATTTATCTGAAGTTACGAATTATCCGAAATAACGAATGTCTCATCTAAACAAATGGAATGGAACAAATTAATAATAAATAATAATAATAAAAAGGTTTTATTATTATTTATTATTATTAGATCGTTACGTTATATTGTTTTAGATACGGCATTCGTTATTTCAGATAATTTGTAACTTCGGATAAATTCGTACTCGTTACTTTCGCAAACAGACAAATTTGAGAGGAAATTCCAATACCTATAATTTAATAGTTATTATTAGTTAGTTATTTCAGATTTTAGAGTTTTTGGATTTTCATTCTTTTGAATTCTCAGATTTTCATTCTTTATTTTCGTATTTTCTAATTTTCTAATTTCCAAATTTTCAAATTTCCAAATTTTCTAATTTCCAAATTTTCTAATTTTCAATTTTCCGAAATTCTGAATTTACGAATCTTACGAATTTCCTCATTTCGGAAATTCTAAAATTTGAAATGAGGAAATTCGAAATTTTCTAATTTGGAAAAAAAAATGGAAAATTCCAAATTTCGGAAATCCAAAATTTCGTATTTCCGAAATTTAGAATTTTCCAATTTTCAAAATTTTGAATTTCTGAAATTTTTAATTTTCAGAAATTCGAAAATTCGTAATTCCGAAATTTCGGAAAATAATTAATTAACAAATTTGTTACAAAAGTAATTCGGAACTAAACGAATTGCACATGTCTACTGTGTGGTAATGTGGCCATTCTAACACATGAATATGTTTTGATCTAAACCATTCCATTGTAGCTCTGGCTGTATGTTTAGGGTCGTTGTCCTGTTGGAAGGTGAACCTCCGCCCCGTCTCAAGTCTTTTGCAGACTCTAACGCCGCATACACACGAGCAGACTTTTCGACGGACTAGGTCCGACGGAACGAATCCGCCGGACAATTCAATCGTGTGTGGGCTTCATCGGACCTTTGCTGTCTAAAAATCAGACAGACTTTAGATTTAAAACATGCTTCAAATCTTTCCGACGGACTCGAGTCCGGTCGAAAAATCAGTTCGTCTGTGTGCTAGTCCGACGGACGAAAACCGACGCTAGGGCAGCTATTGGCTACTGGCTATGAACTTCCTTATTCTAGTCTGGTCGTACGTCATCGCGTTCAAATCCGTCGGACTTTGGTGTGCTTGTGTGTGGCCAAGTCCGTTCGTTCAGAAAGTCAGTCGGAACTCCGCCGAAAGTCCGTCAGGAAGACCGTCGGACCTAGTCCGTCGAAAAGTCCGCTCGTGTGTACATGGCATAACAGGTTTTCTTCTAAGATTGCCCTGTATTTGGCTTCATCCATCTTCTTATCAACTCTCACCAGCTTCTCTGTCCCTGCTGAAGAAAAGCATCCCTACAACATGATGCTGCCACCACCATGTTTCACAGTGGGGATGGTGTGTTCAGGGTGATGTGCAGTGTTAGTTTTCTGCCACACATTTCGTTTTGCTTTTAGGCCAAAAAGTTCAATTTTGGTCTCATCTGACCAGAGCACCTTCTTCCACATGTTTGCTGTGTCCCCCATGTGGCTTCTCACAAACTGCAAAAATTATGACTGAACTGATGACACCCATGTGAAAGACTCCAAGGATTAACTTGCTCTCTGCTCAGTAATAATCTTCATTATTAGCCATAGCCACTGTCCTTACTTCATAATTCAAAGCCCATGCATTCTGTTGTTACCGTGGACTATGAGTATACTATGTGAATATTAAACATGCAAGACTTACAGACTGTGACCCGTCTTTACTGTTATCCCTGGACTTGTTCTTGGCCAGCCTTTTCTTCTTTTTATGTAGCGGTCTTGATTCTAAGATCATCTCTTCTAGTTCAAATGTGGGATCACAGTGCAGACGACCTTTCTACAGAGATAAAGAAACTCATAGAAGAGGGCTGAAGATGATCAGAAAACTACAGCTTTGTATGTCTGTTTTGTTATAGCAGTAATAGAATAACCATCAGATAAGCCACCCAGATGGAAGTATTTAAATTTAGTAAAATAGCTCCAGAGTGGAGTTTGATTCCCCTTAAAGGTCTTTACTTCCACTTCCGGGGCCTGGCACGCCCGTGCAAAACCTAGCCTAAGGCTTCAGTCACACTTATGCGACTTGTCATGCAACTTTGATGTCCAAAGTTGCATGACAAGTCGCGTATGTGTGACTGAAGCCTTAGGCTAAGTTGACAAGTCTTTCCCCATGAAAAACTTATGTTGGATACTCCTGAGCTACCAAATGAATAGTAGCAGTCTTTGCCCGTGTTTTACGATGATAACCAATCATATCTGTGCATCTTAAAGTTGCAGCGACCTCAAAGTATCTCATGCACTACTTTGGTTCCGACTTCCATGCAATATGAGGGCCATAGACTTCAATGTTAACCTTTAAAAGTTGGATGAAAGTCGTACCTGAATGATATACAATGCAAACGTTGTCCATTATCACTGGTCAAAGCCAAAGTTGTATGCAAGTTGCACCCATCCAAAGTTGCACCAAAGTTGCACTCCAAAGTCGGCGCAACTTTGTAGTCATACAAGTTGCAATGGAGCCTAATGCCACGTACACACGACCGGACTTTCCGGCAAACTAGGTCCGACAGGATTAGTCCATTGGACAATCTGATCGTGTGTGGGCTAATCCGATAGTTTTTCGTTATAAAAATCAGACAGACCTAGAAATAGAACACGTTTCAAATCTATCCGATGGACTCAATTCCTATCGGGAAAAACGTTTGTCTGTGTGCTGGTCCGACGGACCAAATACGACGCAAGGGAAGCTATTGGCTACTGGCTATTGAACTTCCTTTTTTAGTCCTGTTTACGTCATCACGTTCAAAACGAACAGACTTTCGAACGGACTTATGCCCCGTACACACGGTCGGAAATTCCGACCACAAAATCCGTCTGATTTTTTCCGACTGATTTTGTCCGAAACTGGTGTTGCATACACACTGTCGGACAAAGTTGTCGGAAAATCCGATCATTCTGAACGTGGTGACGTTGCGTACGACGGGACTACGTAGAGGCTAGTAGCCAATAGCTTTGGTCTTGTAATTTGATCTGAGCATGCGTGGCACATTGTCCGTCGGAATTCGCTACACACAATCGGAAAAAGTCCGATAGGACTTTGTTGTCGGAAAATTTGAGAGCAGGATCTCAAACTTTTTGTCGGAAATTCCGATGGAAAAGGTCAGATGGAGCCCACACACGGTCGGAATTTACGACAACATGGTCCGATAGGACATTTTCCGTCGGAAAATCCGACCGTGTGTACGGGGCATAAGTCCGTTCGTGTGTGGCCAAGTCCGTTCGTTCAGAAAGTCCATCGGAACTCCGCCAAAAGTCAGTCGGGAAGACCGTCAGACCTAGTCTGCCGGAAAGTCCGGTTGTGTGTACGCGGCATTAGAAATGATTTAGGTTTCAATCTTGTGTGACGTGTCATGCAACTTTGGACATTAAAGTTACATTATAAGTCATTCCCAATGTTTTCCAATGATAACCATTCATATATGTGTGACTTAAAGTTGCAGCAACTTCAAAGTAGTTCATGCACTACTTTTGGTCCGACTTTCATGCAGCTTGAGGGCCATAGACTTCCCTTCCATTAAGGGCACACGGGCGCCACCCTCCCTCTGATCCATGCATCCGACTCCTTTCATGAATATCAATTTGGGGAGGGGGGTGGGTTGAAGCACCTGATTAAAGCCAAAGGCTCTAATAGGCTTTAAAATAGGGTGGGCTCGGGGTGCAGAAAATTTGCGAACCGAGCCCACCCACTTGTGTGAGAATAGCAAATTAATATTTGCTATTCTCACACTGAATCTCCTTTCTGCCAATCAGGAAGTGGGTCTGAGACCCGCTTTCCGATTGGCCGTAAGGAGAAGCATTCCGATTGGCCGCCGAGGAGGAGGGAGGAGACGGAAGCTGCTCATGATGCCCGCCGCCCGTGATGCCTGCCGTCGTGATGCCTGCCGCGCATTATGCCTGCCAGCGGTGATGCCCGCTGTCAGGATGCCTGCTGCTCGTGATACCCGCGGAGGAGAGCAGGAGAAGCTGCCCTTTATGCCTGCCATGGATGAATGACTGAATGAGTAACTTGTGTAGCGCTACATATGCAAACTAAATCAAACTGGGTTAAGTGCTCCAACCTGCCGGGGGGTGGGGGGGTTGACAGCAGGTTCACTGTTTGCCGCCTCCTTCAAAAAGAAATTACAACCAGCCGCCACTGATGTTAACCCTCAGAAGTTGCATGAAAGTCGTACCTGAATGTTACACAATGTAACTTGTGTGCAACAGTTGTCCATTATCACTGGTCAAAGCCAAAGTCATATCCAAGGTGTACCCATCCAAAGTTGCGTCAAAATTGCACCAAAGTTGCACTCCAAAGGCGGCACAACTTTGGAGAAGTACAAGTGTGAATGGAGCCTTAATTAAGACTGGATTCAGACAGGTCCAGCTACAGTTTGCAGTCCGGTGTCCTGTGCGTTTGTGTTAAGGTGCGATTCAGGTGAGAATTTTTTCCTGAATTCGCACCGGAACCGGACCCAAAAACACACAGGACCCTTTTCAAATTCACATTACAGCCGCCCCAGACATGTGTGAACCGGCTCCATTGAAAAGTCGGTCACAATCACGTTATGCAAATTGGAGGCAGTGTAAAACGCATCCAATTCGCATATACGTGAACCCAGCCTAACACTCACAAGTCCTGCCTCTTCTCCATCCTCTGTCTAGACAGTGAAGAAGAAACAGCAGTAGTGGTTCATATTAGAACGTAAGCACTGCATCCATGGTTCCTTGTGCTACTTCTCCCTCTCCCAGTCTGAACTCTATTATATAGATCATGAGTGCTGAACCTGTGGCCCTCCAGCTGTTGCAGAACTACAAGTCCCATGGGGCATTGCAAGGCTGACAGTTGCAAGGATGATTTCCAAAAGCAGGGGCATGGTGGGACTTGTAGTTCTGCAACAGCTGTTGGGCCACAGGTTGAGCACCCATGATATAGATAGTATAATGACTCATAGAAAGTCAAATTCAGCTATTTACACTTCCTGTATTAAAAAAATACATCTAATTGTGTTGCTGCATCAACTTCTGTCTTTTATATCTGCCTGCTGTTCATCTTCAGACACTATCTACTCACCTTGCTCACATACAATTCATGGAACTGGTATAGCAAAGAGTATTCATAGAAAGAAATTACTTGCATTTGGAACAAAACCTGGTTCCACTTTCTTCTCCAGAATATCTTCCCAGACAACATCTGCTATATATGTTGACGTTTGAATATCAAGTAGGCAAGAGCAGCGATGTTCAGGGTTTACCGTCAATAGCTGTAAAGATAAAAAAATATTTTTTAGCCAGAGCTAAAAGTTTACCCTGGGAATCGGCTAAAACCCTCATATCCTTCTTTCACAACCTTTGAACCCTGAAGGAACCCTTGAAATAATGTTCAGGTCTCAGAGAATCCCTGAAATGATTTCCATTACCCACCAGTGAAGACCCACCAGAGACCCGTACGTGGCTAGACTTCAAGTGGTCATACCGGGATGATCTCGGAACGTTTTTTTTCGAGGCGATGGTCGGCTTTCATCTAAAAGCAATCCTAGCGGCTAACTAGCCACTGGATTGCTTACAATACTGCATCCACTTCTGTGGAACTAGCCGCTGGATTGCTTTTACAAGCCGCCTTCTGTTGTTTTACTGGGATCTCACCGGGAGTCCTGATTGACCAGCCAGCGCTCCTGGCAGCTGATCGGAGAACCGAACAAAGACCGGATCGGCTTAGTTCGGCTCTCGGCTATGGTAACCTGTAGAGATGCACCGATACCATTTTTTTTAGAATGAGTATGAGTACCGATACTTTTTTTTTAGTACGCGCCGATCCCAATTACTGATACCTACCGGCAACTGTTTTGTTTACACTTCAGCTGTCAGCAATGGTACAAAGTATGAAAAAGTTATTTACAAATTAAAACATTTTTGGGCGCTTTTTTCAATGTTAAACATGTAAATATATGTTAACCTCTTCCCGACCACCTCACGCAGATATACTGCGGCAGAAGGGCACGTACAGGCAGAATCACGTACCTGTAGGTTGCCCTTTAAGAAGCGGCCGGTGGGCGTGCTCCGTCAGTCGGGGAATACCCGTGATCGCCTCATGGAGAGGAAGAACGGGGAGATGTTAATGTGAACAACAATTCTGCCTAGTGACAGTGTCACTGATCTCTGCTCCGTGTGATTGAAGCAGAGATCAGTGATGTGTCACACACAGCCACGCCCCCCTCAGTTAGAAACACTTAACCCCTACACTGCCACCTAGTGAGAAAGTATCAAGGGGAACTCTGGACAGCCGCACACCAGACGAAGATGAAAAATCAAATGGATTTATTAAAAACAGGAATCACATCAAAGTCCAAAAACACAGCAAAACAGAGACGCGTTTCACGCTAAATACAGCGCTTACTCATAGCTGCCACCTAGTGGTTAACTCCTTTACTGCCAGTGTCATTTGCACAGGAAATAGTGCATTTATATAGCACTGATTGCTGAATAAATGACAAAAAAATTTGTAAAAAATGTCCGATGTGTCCGCCATAATGTTGCAGTCATGATAAAAATCGCTGATCGCCGCCATTTAAAAAAAATATATATATATATATTAATAAAAATGCAATAAAACTATCCCCTATATTGTAAACGCTATAACTTTTGCGCAAACCAATCAATAATCGCTTATTGCCTTTTTTTTTACCAAAAATATGTAGAAGAATACGTATCGACCTGAACTGAGGAAAAAAATATTTTTTTTAATATATTTTTGGGGGATATTTATTATAGCAAAAAAGTAAAAAATATTGAGTTTTTTTTCAAAACTGTTGCTCTTTTTTTGTTCATAGCGCATGTCATCGGGAGCAGTAATTGTTGTCATGTCAGTGGTAGCCCACAGTTAGAATCACTCACTAGGACACACTTAACCCCTTGATCGCCCCCTAGTGTGTAACCCCTTCCCTGCCAGTGTCATTTACACAGTAATCAGTGCATTTTTATAGCACTGATCGCTGTATAAATGACAATGGTCACAAAATAGTGTCAAAAGTGTCTGATGTGTCTGCCATAATGTCGCAGTCACGATAAAAATCGCAGATCGCCGCCATTACTACTAAAAAAAAAATAATAAAAATGCCATATATCTATCCCCTATTTTGTAGACGTTATAACTTTTGCACAAACCAATCAATAAACATTTTATTGCGATTTTTTTTTTTTTTTACCAAAATATGTAGAAGAATACGTATCGGCCTAAACTGAGGAAAAAATTAGTTTTTTTATATATTTCTGGGGATATTTATTATAGCAAAATGTAAAAAATATTGCTTTCTTTTTCATAATTGTTGCTCTTTTTTTGTTTATAGCGCAAAAAATAAAAACCGCGGAGGTGATCAAATACCACCAAAAGAAAGTTCTATTTGTAGGAAAAAAAGGACGTCAATTTTGTTTTATTATATTTATTTTATTTTAAAATAGAAAAAAATAGAAAAAATCTGCAGAAAAATAATAATTAAAAGGAGAAGCAGAATAAGGAGTTAATTAGGGTTGATTATAGTAAATTAAGTGTTAATAACGGTTAAACAGAGGAACATCTAATTAAAAAAAAATCTCTTTATTCAGTAGATGAATAAACAGAAAGATACAAAGAGAAAAAAGGACATCAATTTTGTTTGGGTGTAACGTTGCACGGCCGCGCAATCGTCAGTTAAAGGGACGCAGTGCCGAATCGCAAAAAGCGCTCTGGTCAGGAAGGGGGTAAAAAACCTCCGGGGCTGAAGTTTTTAAAAAAAGTATCGGTAATCGGAATCAGCGAGTACTGGAAAAAAAGTATAGACTCGATCTTAAAAAAGTGGTAGCGCATAGGCAGCGCTATACAAGTCACTCATTCAACCCTAATTTAAACAATGGAAATCTATGAAAAACTATTTTTTTCTATGTGCCCTTGAAATGACCTACATTTATCCAACGCAGAAACCAGCAGGTCACTGGACATGGTCTAAATTTGGTGAATCTATAGCAGGGATCCTCAAACTACGGCCCTCCAGCTGTTGCAGAACTACACATCCCATGAGGCATTGCAAAACTCTGACATTCACAGACATGACTAGTCATGATGGGAATTGTAGTTCCTGAACAACTGGAGGGCCATAGTTTGAAGACCCTTGATCTATAGCTTATAATTGACAAGCCCGTCTCTTCTACAGTACTTCATTTTCACCAGTAGATGTCACTAGTGATTTACTACGTTTTCCAAATACTGCTCAATTTTTGTCCATTTTTACAATACAGGACGCATTTCCAATATTTATATATATTATTTATGTACAAGACGTATGAGATCTTCCCAGACTTTAAATGCATTCGGGGTAGTGACTGTTCACAATTCTATACTGCATGTATCGTTTTGAACCAATCATGTATTTCCTTTGCTTTGCACGATAAAAAAAATCAAAAAAAAAATCACTTTAGTTTCTTTTACAGTCAGACTTTATTGCTGAGCTTCGGAAGCCGTATGTCACAGCAGGCTACAAAAATACTATATTTCATGCTTCAATCACGTATTGCCGAACTAGTTATTTTCAGCTTTTAGAAAGGCCAATTTCACAGTAGTCTGCGCTTCCCAGCCAGGCTTCAAGTGCGTACTTTATTAATGGGAGCGTGGCTTGAAAAATTGCCATAGACGGAGCTCAATGCGAATGTCCATATTCATACAAATATTTTGAACGCTGCAGAAAATTCCATTCATGGATATGATTGCCATGTTAGAAAAGCACAAAGCTTTATAAAGAAGAAACAATGGCTTCAAAAAAATAAATTGTGTTAACTAAACTTTTATTATTTTTACGGGGCCACAGCTATTACAGGTATTCTTTTTTAGTTTTCTTTTTTTAATTCTTTATTACAATTTTTATATAATTTTTTTTTTTAATTGTTTTTATTATTTTTACGGGGCACAGCTATTACAGGTATTCTTTTTTTAGTTTTCTTTTTTTAATTCTTTATTACAATTTTTATATAATTTTTTTTTTAATTGTTTTTATTATTTTTACGGGGGCACAGCTATTACAGGTATTCTTTTTTTAGTTTTCTTTTTTAAATTCATTATTACAATTTTTATATAATTTTTTTTTAATTGTTTTTATTATTTTTACGGGGGCACAGCTATTACAGGTATTCTTTTTTTAGTTTTCTTTTTTTAATTCTTTATTACAATTTTTATATAATTTTTTTTTTTAATTGTTTTTATTATTTTTACGGGGGCACAGCTATTACAGGTATTCTTTTTTTAGTTTTCTTTTTTTAATTCTTTATTACAATTTTTATATAATTTTTTTTTTTAATTGTTTTTATTATTTTTACGGGGGCACAGCTATTACAGGTATTCTTTTTTAGTTTTCTTTTTTAAATTCTTTATTACAATTTTTATATAATTTTTTTTTTTGTATTGGACCCGCATTCTGTCTATCACAGGCGTGGGGTTAGGAGGAGGCGGGGCCGTGTGTGTGACGGCGAATACAGCGGAGGCAATGTCAATGTAAGCTGTTTCAGCGTGCTATACCACTCGGTGATCCCGTGGCTCTCTTCCTCCATGCTCTCTTCCACAGGGGCGATCGCTGGGAGAACAGCTCCCAATCAACCCCGCCTGCCGGTGGTGCTCGCCTCCCCCACTCCCAGGCAGCCCGGCTCTGCTCCAGCAAAATGCGAGTAGGCGAGTGGAGAATTTGAGGGCTGGTATACACTATAGGATTATAAAAGACGTGGGACACCTTTGGGTGCCCCAAGGAGAGTAGTAACTATTACACATGTGCAATTTGTTTCTTTTTTTTTTTCGTTTTTCTTTTTTTTTCGTTATTTTTGTTCATTCGTTTTCGTACGAATGAACGAATCGTTCGAATCGTACGAATCCGAATAACGAATTGTTCGAATCGTACAAATCTGAATAACGAATTGTTCGAATCGAACAAATCCGAAAAACAACGAAAATCCAAAAAAAATAATTAGAAACAACGAATGTACTAATGAAGAAAATCCGAAAAACGAAAACGAACGAAAAAATTCGTACATTCGTAACTTTTTTTTTTTTGTTGAATTGGTAATTTTCCGTGTCCCTTACAATGGTGCTGCTTAACGTGCTTCGAATGGATTGAACAAAAAAATTCGTACATTCGTAACTTTTTTTTTGATTGAATTGGTAATTTTCCGTGTCCCTTACAATTGGTGCTGCTTAACGTGCTTCGAATGGATTGAACAAAAAAATTCGTACATTCGTAACTTTTTTTTTCGATTCGTAACTTTTTTTTTTTTTTTTTTTCGATTCGTAATTTTCCGTGTCTCTATTGAACAAAAAATTCGTACATTCATAACTTTTTTTTTCGATTCGTAACTTTTTTTTTCGATTCGTAACTTTTTTTTTCTATTCGTAAATTTTTTTTTCGATTCATAAATTATTAAAATAAATACGAATGCGTTCGAAAATTACCGAAAAAATTACCGAAATTACCGAAAATTAACGAAAAAACGAATCAACGAATAAATAACTCTTACGAAAAAACGAATCGTTACGAATACGAACACCGACAACTTACGAATGTACGAATCGTTACGAATCAACGGAAACGAAAAAAACAAAACGAAAAAAAATATTTTTTTTCGTAAACGAAAATAAACAAATTTTTTTCGGAAACGAAAATAAAAAAATTTTTTTTTTGTTGTGCACATGTCTAGTAACTATGATCGCTGCAACGAACCGTGGATGTGGCCAAACTGCTCCTGCTGACATCATCATCCCACCCTCCCAGTGATGCCAAATCTGCCCCCAGACAGACGCCCACAGCTTCTGGACTGCAACAGATTTCTATGTGACTATCTTGGTTACTTGGGGAGCCACAGCCCAGTCTGAATAATGTGTCCGGGTTTAGTGAAGGCTGAAACCCCGACACATGATTCAAAACCCGGGCTGTCTGGGTGAATCCTGGACAGGTGGCAACCCTAAATATGGCCCCCATAACTCCTTTGCCATACAGTTCAAATAATCATCATCATTACCAGTCCTTTTAAGAACCAGTATGACTTCAAAAGATGTTAAATGCTTTTACTTTAGTTTCACTTACGGGTGGGTTGCTAACAATAGAACAATCAAAGAAAATTTAGGATTCTACTTACATAAAATTGCAAATCACAAAAAACACAAGCTAGCTACAAATAATGAGATGTTTCTTTTGTTTATGTGCAATCAAAATATGGAATCGCGGTAAAGTCTCCACTTTGATTGCAGTTTCAAAAAGCAAAGAGTTTCATGAAGATGAGTGCTTGTTAAGGCAATCAACATATTCATTACCCACAAGCAGGGGCGGACTGACAACTCATGGGGCCCCCGGGCAATAGGAGATTATGGGGCCCCCAGGCAATCAGAGGTTATGGGGCCACACAGTATACTCACACACACACAGTATACAATCACACAGTATACACAGACATGTACACACAGTATACACAGACATGTTTCTATTGGCTGAGAAGGTACTTAAGAGGTGGGGCAGCTATAATCTCTGGATTTTTAGACCAAAAGGATGTCGGTAAGGGACATTTCAGAGACAGATGTAAAAAAAAAACACAGATTTTTACATACTGTCCCTGGTTTTACTGAGGCTGGCAACCCTGATGGGGCCCCCTAGTGGCCCGGGGCTCTCGGGAAGTGCCCGAGTGGCCGAATGGTCAGTCCGCCCCTGCCCACAGGTCAATACATATTGATAATCTGATGCAGCCATTCTAAACCAGGGATCCAAGGAACCCCAAGGTTCCTTTACAAGTTGGATATGAAAAGGAGCTGCGCTAAAAATTGAAAATATCACCAAAAAAAATGGTGTATATTAATGTGCTAATAAAGTGAATATAGGTGAGAGTTGCCCATGTGACTGGTGCGTTTGTATCGAAAAAAAGAGGCTGTGTAAAAACAGCCTCTGTTGGTGTACCGTAAGTATGAGGGTAAGTGAATGAATAAACACCCGGCTGGGCTCTTCAAATTTGAGTGGAAATTTGAAAGTGACGGCACCAGACTGAGTCACTATCAAGACGACTAAGTTATGATATAAAATATAATAAAATAAATAAATATAAAGATTTTAGACAAAGTGAACAATATTACTGCCTATAGTTGTGAAAATTAATAAACAACTGACAGAGCATGTAGTGACACATTAACCGACTCAACAGTGGAAAATGTGAACAAAAGTAAAAATTATATAACTATACATATGCAGTTAGTGAACCCCTGTGCAGGAGACTAAGCAAACGGAAACCAAAATACAGACAATAAATGCAAACACATATATGTAAGTGAACAGCAATGCTAACACCTTCCAGAGCATCAAGCGTTATGCTGATGCCATGGCGGACTATGTAAAGTTGCCAAAGATATAGCTCTTAACACAATAAATGAGTCCCGTATTTGTAACAGTCTCTGTGACAGCTCTGAATAATTCGTGAGAATGTGACTTGTATGACACCACAGAAAAAGTGTAGAGACCTCCACCATAGGGCACACTTGTCTCCTTACCGGAACTAGATGGTCCCTTTTTAGGGGGACCGTTCACACAGGTGGCTTTTCAACCCTAGCCAAGGGTAAACTTTGGGGAACACCCGAAATCCTGCCGACCTGGATGGCTCCTTTAGGGTATCTCTAAACTCAGGATCCTCCAAGGGTCTCCGCTCAGGGCCAGTCACAGTGATCGTGAGCGTAATGGAACCAAGGGAAATCAAAGAAAAGCTTTCATGCATATAATTTACACCAAGCAGTAACTGGATCAACCATTCTGTCACTTGACTTTCAGGAATTACATCACCATTTTTCTTGTATTCTTGTACCTTATAATCAAGGTCTCGACCCTCACAATACTCAGTGATGATGCAGAAACTTGCATTTTCTAGAAAGCTTGAATGAAACTTCACAATGGCTGGGTGGTCTAGCTTTGAGAGTAGTTGCGCTTCCAGGTTAGCTTGAACTGTTTCATTTGGATTCAACTCACCAACAGCTATTTCTTTCAGCACCTTTATTTGCTACTAGTGATGATATCAGTGCCTGAGCCTGTTCAGATCACCAACCTGGAAAGCTCTAGCCAGGAAACACAGAGGCCGCATCCTTTACAAGTTGCTAGGGGTTTCTTGAGCTGTGGCTGATCGACCCCCCCCATCTGCCTGCATAGTTCTAGGGTCAATACCACTTGGCAAGTCTTTTATTTGTCTATAGGAACAGCATTCTGACCACCATTGTAAGAGGCATTTTTCTTAGGCTGCTTTCTCACTACTCCATTGCAAAAATGCAGTAAGAACACATATGTGTTTTTTTGCCATGTTTTTGCTGCGTTTCCAATGCATCAGTGAAAAAAAAGGACACGTGACTCAAAGACCAGTGCTTTTTATGGGGAGGTGTGTGTTTTTTTTCAAAGGTTCCTCTTGGGCAAAAAGGTTGAGAAAGGCCATTATAATGATTACATAGATGATATTATAGGAGAAGTGCACAATATTAATAAAAACAAATATATATACTCACCTGGCTCTGAGACTGAGAACTAAGCGATCACATGACCACTGCTCACTCAGTTCTTGGTCTTTACTGAGCAGAGAGTGGTGATGGTCGATCATCGGCTCTCTGCTCTGCCCCTCCAACACTCACTGGATCGTCGGGCTGTGGAGGGGTTGGGAGCGGCTGGCTCAGTCTCTCAGCGGTGTGCCGAGAGGCTGAGGCAGCTGCCGACCAGTCATCTGGGTGGATCCCAACAATATTGTTAGGATCCCTGCAGAGTCTGAACCAGTTCTGTGACGTCAACCAACAGCGGACTTTAGCCCCCTGTCGGGTGAATCTGGGTCACAGGATTGCAGAAATAAGTGCACACCTGTGACCCAGAGGAGAAGTATGGCCAGAAGAGCTTTGGCCATACTTTTTTAACTACTTCCCACCCGGCCACTGTATATATACGGCCGGGTGGGAGCCGCCTACTTCTGATCGGACGTTCCTGAACGTCCATCAGAAGTAGGGGGATCGCGCGCGCGTGCCCGTGCAGCGGCGCGATCCCGATGCGCGCGTGTCACCCGGATACGGCGCATCTCGGATCGGCAGGAGGGCACTGTGATTGGCCCTCCTGATCACATGACGGCCGTGTCCAATCACAGCCGTCATGTGATGTAAGCAAACAGCCGTTTGCTAGTCAATCCGCTCTCCTCTCCTCACACGGAAGTCGTCGCTGAGGAGAGGAGAGCTGATCGCTGCAGCCGGCTGGTGATCAGTGAGTATTAGCTGTTTTTTTACTCACTGATCACCAGTCTAGTGTCACCAAGACAGTAAAACACACATGTCCCCAACATACATGTCCCCAAAAACACATGTCCCCAAATAAAAACACACATGTCCCCAAATATAAAAACACATGTCCCCAAATAATAAAAACACATGTCCTCCACATATGTCCCAGTAAAATAACATGTGCCAATGATTATCTGCACACATATGTCCGTGATCACCTGCACACATCTGTACATGATCATTTGCGTACATATGTCCGTGATCACGCAAACCAATTATTATACACTTAACAGATTTTTTTTTACTAAAAACATGTAGCAGTATACATTTTGGCTTAAATTTATGGCAAAATTTGATTTTATTGGATTTCGTTTAAAAAAAGAAAGGAGAAAAATATTGTTTTTTTTCAAAATTTCCGCTATTTTTTCGCTTATATCGCAAAAAATAAAAAACGGAGTCGTGAATAAATACCACCAGACTAAAGCTCTATTTGTGTGAACAAAATGATAAAAATTTCATTTGGGTACAGCATTGCATGACCGCGCAATTGTCATTGAAAGTGCGAGAGCGCTGAAAGCTGAAAATTGGTCAGGGAAGGAAGGGGGCGAAAGTGCCCAGTATTGTAGTGGTTAATAGTTAGGTTCTAACTATTTTTGTCTTCATTCTTCGTTATTTGGTTTTCAAACCCCTATGGTGTATGAAGACCCCATTGTTAAAATCTCATGCACTAATCCATCTGAACCAAGCAAGGATCTCTAATATTTCTTCTTGTGGTGTTACCATACAGAGATGGCTCTTAGCAATCAGCAGTGATGGAAGTAGAACTGGCCTCTTGGACATTTCTTTGATGAACCCCTAAAACATTCGGGCTTTGCACAAAATCAAAGTTTGCATAGACAGAACATCACCAAAGGCAGTTTCCTCCGTCCTTACACTGTCCACCTAATCTACAAGATACTTTACCCAAAACACTCATCTTCAAGAAAACTTATTCTTTTACCAAAACTCCCTTGAAGTTTAAACGACCTTATTCATTTTCTTTACTAAAGGGTTAAATAGTTCAGAGAGCATTTTCAGAATATAATACAGTATTCTCAATCGTGAAAAAAGGTGACAATTCTGTAAATGTAGGGCATGTGACAGTATTGTAGATCGCAGAAAATACGTTTCACATTAGGCTAACTTCTGCATGGGTTCTGTAGGAAGTATGGTGGATAAAGCATCCTCTGCCTGCCCAGTTATGAGAACCATTCATGAGTTTCAGGATTTTAGCATAAATGTCATCAGTCTACTAGGAAAAAAAAAAAAACAGTTTTGGCCAACACACAGCATATAAAAAACTTACTTCAACACTTTGCAGTATTAACACAACTCTTCCATTCATCACTTAGAGCAGTGGTTCATAAATTGCCGCCCAAGGGCCAGATGTGGTCCTTTGCTTGCCTTTATCTGGCCCTTGGGGCACTACTCCAATGATAGGGCACCATTTCCCCTACTGACACCATCAGCACTATTCTTGGTATGGTAACCAATGATGGGGCACTGATGCTGGTGCACTTTCCACTCCCACGGGGCCACAGTCCGCCCCACCTAAAGCCTGAAGGACAGTAAATCGGTTCCTTACTTAGAAAGTCTGGAGGCCCCTGATTTAGAACCCCCAAAATATGTTGACCTATCCTTATGGATGTTTTTGGTTAAATAAATACCCTATGGGCTTGTTCAGAGAGCAAAGCTAGTGTCAAGGAGCCATTAGACTCTAATGCTGCGTACACACAATTGGACTTTCCGACAACAAGCTCACATCCAACATTTGCCGTCGGAAAATCCGACCGTGTGTACGCGGCATAAGTCTAGGCTCCCTTTTTGCCTAAACCCCAACCAAACATTATAGCTGCTGATTTGATTTTCACAGTGGTTAGGGAAATTGGTATCAATTCCTAAATACAAACTACTGTATATGCAAGGTGTGCAAAAGCAGAAAAAGTACCTTCCGTAAGAGTGCAATCATGTCCTTCGACCAGACTGAGGAGTACTGGACAGTGACTGTGCTAAATAGCTGAACCAGAGATTCCACGGAACTGTTTGAATGGATATCATACGGTCGCTATAAAAAAAGAGAATATCATGAATGTATGAATGTATTTTTTAATAAGGTAAGGGTCACTAATGAGTTCCTGACTTTCATTGCCCTGAAATTATCTTTATTGAGTTCCCGCCTGCGTTTGTTTGTGCATTTTTTCATTGCATGTAGGGCAGCCCATTCACTTGAATGGGCTGCTCTATGCGTGACAAACTCCCCAATGAAGCTCCAGAACCCTATTTGGAGTGGAGTGTGGTGTGTTTTTTGACTGCAAATTTTGTCTCGGCTAAATCGCGTTTGCCACACCGCAAAACACGCGTCTGCTCTTGGGCTTTGGGTGCCATTAACAATTAATGGCACTGCAAGCATGACACGGGTTTGTAGTGGGTTTCCAAAACATGAGCCAAAATGAGCATTTTCTGTGCACTTTGTCGCGCATTCCAGACAAGCTCAGGTGTGATTGGGGCCTCATTGAGCAATCTATCTCTCAAATGCCTGACTATTGTGATCAGGAAGGAATAAGGAAAGTGCAACAGTGTAATATTGATATGGTCAAGAAGATAACAGCTCTCCAACTGAGCTCATCCCTATGTTATGGGAAGTCTTGGGTCAAAGGTAGGTTGTAGATGAAAACAGGTTGTAATAACAATTCCAAGATTGGTGGATATTGGTTGTACAGAATTTAATTAGCCACAGATGGATCGAAATTCGGTTCAGCAGCAGTGGCGGCTGGTGCTCAAAATTTTTGGGGGGGCGCAAACAAACAGCCTCACTGTGCCATCAAACGCTGCCACTGTGCCCATTAAACGCTGCCACTGTGCCCATCAAACGCTGCCACTGTGCCCATCAAACGCTGCCACTGTGCCCCAAGTGCTGCCACTGTGCCCCAAGTTCTGCCACTGTGCCCCAAGTTCTGCCATTGTGCCCCAAGTTCTGCCACTGTGCCCCAAGTTCTGCCACTGTGCCCCAAGTGCTGCCATTGTGCCCCAAGTGCTGCCATTGTGCCCCTTAAGTGCTGCCATTGTGCCCAAGTTCTGCCATTGTGCCCCTTAAGTGCTGCCATTGTGCCCCTTAAGTGCTGCCATTGTGCCCCAAGTTCTGCCATTGTGCCCCTTAAGTGCTGCCATTGTGCCCCAAGTGCTGCCATTGTGCCCCTTAAGTGCTGCCATTGTGCCCCTTAAGTGCTGCCATTGTGCCCCAAGTTCTGCCATTGTGCCCCTTAAGTGCTGCCATTGTGCCCCAAGTTCTGCCATTGTGCCCCTTAAGTGCTGCCATTGTGCCCCAAGTTCTGCCACTGTGCCCCTTAAGTGCTGCCACTGTGCCCCTAAAGTGCTGCCACTGTGCCCCTAAAGTGCTGCCACTGTGCCCCTAAAGTGCTGCCACTGTGCCCCCTGCCTGCCCTCTGCACTTACCTTGTCCCGGTGTGCAGCTGGTGACGGCGTCAGGCGACGAGCGGTGTCTCCGTCGGATGTCTTCTCCCGCGCTCCTCCTGTCTTCTTCTGCTGTGATTGGACGCTAGGTGATTGGACGCCTAGCGTCCAATCACAGCGCCTGTGACTTCAGCCAATCAGGTGACAGGTAACAGACCTGGCAACCTGATTGGCTGAGAGGCGGGTCTGTGTTAGGGAAGCGATGTATTCGCTTCCCTAACACAATACTGTGTAATCAGCGAACGCACAGCCGTGCGCCCGCTGTTTACACTTAGGGAAGCCTATTAGAGCACACCGCTCTAATAGGGTCCCCTATTAGAGCTTACAGCTCTAATAGGGGCGCTTCCAGCAACACCCCCCCCACTGTAATTCAGATGCCCGGCGCCCGATCAGGGCCGGACACCTGAATAGGGGGCGGCAGCGGTGACAATAGATAGATTCATGCAATGCATGAATCTATCTATTGGTGATAGAGCGGTGCAGGAGAGGGGGGGCCGCGCTCCTGCGCCCTCTATGCACGCACCGCCACTGTTCAGCAGGGACCAGCCAAATTTTGATCCATGTGTGGCTCCTCCTGCTCAACAGAAGTTAATTTAACAAACTACTTCTGTTGAAAGGGCTTGTTGGAAAATTTTTATCGACCAGTAGCCGAAGCCAATGGGCTGCAGGAGCTTATCAGTGTATTCTGACAGGGAATAGTCCCCACTGTCAGAATACAATAGGGGTTATTTTTAGGGCTGTGGAAATTAAAGATTAATTCCTTGATTAATCGTTAATTTTTTGGATCGATCAAAATTCTTTTGATCTGTACTCACCTCTCCACCAGCTTCCGGGTCTTCAGGGAGTTCCATCGGAGATCTGGGGACGTCACGGACATCGGCGTTACCGGACTCCTCCCCCCTTACCCAAGTGCCTCCGTCTGCTAACGAAGGGAAGAGGGGAGGAGTCTGGTGAAGTCGAAAGTTCTGATTGAACGTAACACATACGGGGGAGAAGCTACGCATTTCATCACCCGCAGCTGCCCTACAGAACTAACACGATTGTCGGCTTTACTTGCTGTGTTTTTATCATCTTTATGTGAGTAGTTTGTGTTTGAACACAAAAATGTAATCTTATACTTAAGCGGTGAGCACTGAGATCTTTTCTTTCTACCCATGACCCGGCGTCCTTTCTGAGATCTAAGGAGACGTGAGAGAAGTTTATGGTCCGTGTTAACCCTTTTGATACCCGCTTGCATGACCACCTGTTTGCACAGGGGTCCATGCCATAAGGTAAGAGTGATTAGTTAGACCGGAGGTGGAGGGATTGTTACGCTACTGTGGAAAAAAAATGACTTATGTCAGTGCTACAGTTTGAATTTAAAACTTATTTGTGTGAACTGTGAAGTTAAGTCATGGATTGTGGAATCTAACTAGTGTCGGGTGATTGTATATAGTGTATACCACATTTACCACTGACTAATGCAGAGTTGCAATGCAAGGAGATCAGCTAAAAGTAGTTGGATCTGTATGTGCGTTATAATTAATCGGAATTAGTCGATTAAAAAAAAATCGATTAATCGTACACGACAATTTGAATCAGTAACAGCCCTAGTTATTTTACTAAAGACAAATAGACTGCGCACTCTGCAAGTGCAGTTGTTTCAGAGCTTAGTAAATGAGCAGAAGCTCTGCTGACCTCCATCATCCAATCATGTACAGGCAAAAATGCTTGTTTTTTATTTTCCTTGCACGTGATCGGCTACTCTTTGCAAAGTGAAGCCTTGCCTCATTTACTAAGCTCTGGAGCAACTCCACTTGCAGAGGGCGACTGTAATTTGCAAAGTGCACAGTCTATTTGCCTTTAGTAAATCAACCCCGATGTCTCAGTGGGGAGGATTTTTCCCACTGTTATGCCCCGTACACACGGTCGGAAATTCCGACCACAAAATCCGTCGAATTTTGTCCGACACTGGTGTTGCATACACACGGTCGGACAAAGTTGTCGGAAAATCCGATCATCCTGAACGTGGTGACGTTCGTTGCGTACGATGGGACTACGTAGAGACTAGTAGCCAATAGCTTTGGTCTTGTAATGTGATCTGAGCATGCGTGGCACTTTGTCCGTCGGAATTCGCTACACACGATCGGAAAAAGTCCGATAGGACTTTGTTGTCGGAAAATTTGAGAGCAGGAGATAAAACTTTGTCCGTCGGAAAATCCAACGGAAAAAGTCCGATGGAGCCCACACACGATCGGAATTTCCGACAACATTGTCCAATAGGACATTTTCCGTCAGAAAATCCGACCGTGTGTATGGGGCATTAGAAGACAATGACAGGGAGGACTCCTGCATCCACATTGAGTGTGGGGATAGGGGAATCAGGTCATTGTTTTCGCTCAAGATGTTGGTTGAACGAAAAAAAAAAAGACCCATGCATGGCCAGCTTTACATTTCTAATGAACTGTAAAATGAAATCTTACCCAGCTTCGGAGGAGCTCAAATGCCATTATTCCCAATGACCACCAGTCCACCTCAAACGAGTAGCCAGTTCCCCCATTAACAAAAGACTGAAAAATTTCTGGAGCTGCGGTTAAAATACAAAAGGTCAGAGTGTGTAAATTTAGCATACAATTTAAAAAAAAGACAATGTAGCATATGCACAAGATAGTCATGATATTTATATACTGTAATAGAGGTCTTTACTGGGACTGCAGCGGTACACTTTTACTTATCTGGACAGAAATAAAACTGTGCCTTGAAAAAGTATTCATACCCCTTGAAATTTTCCACATTTTGTCATGTTATAACGAAAAACGTACCGTATATACTCGAGTATAAGCCGAGTTTTTCAGCACATTTTTTTGTATGTTTGATATGTTGTAGTGATAGTTCGACTGGGTTTGCATACCAAATTTGGGGTTCCTAGCACCAAGTGGCCCCGAGATACGGGGCCCCAAAGTCGGGTCAGAAAATGTCATTCTCTGCTGCCGAAAAGTGCTTAACATTTTCCGACCCGACTTTGGGGCCCCGTATCTCGGGGCCACTTAGTGATAGGAACACCAGATTTGGATATGTTGTATTGCTAGTTTCACTGGAGTTGCATACCAAATTTGGGGTTCCTAGCACCAAGTCGGTCAACTATGTCCATCTGCAGTAATGTCATTTGGGGACCCTTTGGATCCAGAGACCCCAATTTTTGGCTGCAGCTAGGGGGCATCTAGGAAGCCTTAACTACCAAGTTTGAAGTTCGTGGGACTTATGGCTGCAAATGGGCACAGTGAGGCTGCAAATGGGTATTGTTGACCCTCTTTTCCACTTACTTATTTCTCACCCTAGGCTTATACTCAAGTCAATAAGTTTTTTGTGGTAAAATTAGGTGCCTCGGCTTATGTTCGGGTCGGCTTATACTCGAGTATATACGGTAAATGTTTTCTTTTTTAACCACTTGCTTACCGGGCCTATTTTGGCTATTTTCCTTCATGTAAACATCATCATTTTTTTGCTCGAAAATTACTCAGAACCCCCAAACATTGAGTAAGTTTTTTTTAGCAGACACCCTAGGGAATAAAATGGGTCATTGCAACTTTTTATCTCACACGGTATTTGCGCAATAATTTTTCAAAGCCTTTTTTTGGGAAAAAAAACGGTTTCATGAATTAAAAAATAAGAAAACAGTAAAGTTAGCCCAATTTTTTTATATAATATGAAAGATGATGTTACGCCGAGTAAATAGATACCAAACATGCTTTAAAATTGCGCACAGTGAGGCTGCAAATGGGCATTCTTGACCCTCTTTACCACTTAGGAGGTCTAGTGCTAGAATTGTTGCACGCGCTCTAACGCACGCGGCGATACCTCACATGTGTGGTTTGAGCGGCGTTTACATATGCGGGCGGGACTTGCGTGTGCGTTAGCTTCTGATCGCGAGCTACAGGGGACAGGGGCGTTTTAATTATTTTTTTTTTATTTTTTTTTTTTTATTTTACTTAATTTTTTTTATTTTTACACTTTTTAAAAACATTTTTGGGTCACTTTTATTCCTATTACGAATGTAAACATCCCTTGTAATAGGAATGTATGTGACAGGTCCTCTTTATGGAGAGATGTGGGGTCAATAAGACCCCACATTTCCTCCAGGCTGGAAAGCATGAGATCGGTACATTTTTTTTTACCGATCTCATGCTGACAGCCGCGATCGCGGCTTTGTTTACTTCCGGGTGTGACGTCATAACGTCGCGCCCGGGCCTCCGGTCATAGAGATGACTGGTGACCATCTGGTCACCGGAAATCTCTATGCTCGTCATCCGGCGGCGAGCGATTCTTTCTCCGGGCCCCCGATGGCACGGGAGAGCCCGGAGAAGCACCGGATGGCGGCGGGAACGTCCCCTCCCGCTGCCTATAAGAACGATCAGGCGGCGGAACTGCCGCTATGATCATTCTTATGGTGCACAGAATCGCCGGCCGGTAAAAATGATATGTGAATGATGCCAATAGCTGCACGCATCATTCAGATATCACCACTCAAAGTCAAGGACGTCATATGACGTCCTTGGTCGGCAAGTGGTTAAGGGATTTTATGTAATAGACCAACACAAAGTGCACATAATTGTGAAGTGAAAGGAAAATTATAAATGGTTTTCAATTTTTTTTACAAATAAATATGTGAAAAGTGTGGGGTACATTTGTATGGCGCCCCCCTGAGTCAATACTTTGTAGAACCTCCTTTCGCTGCAATTACAGCTGCAAGTCTTTTTGGAAATGTCTCTACCAGCTTTGCACATCTAGAGAGTGACATTTTTGCACATTCTTCTTTGCAAAATAGCTCAAGCTCCGTCAGATTGGATGGAGAGCGTCTGAACAGCAATTTTCATGTCTTGTCACAGATTATCAATTGGATTTAGGTATGAACTTTGACTGGGCCATTCTAACACATGAATAGGCTTTGATCTAAACCATTCCATTGTAGCTATGGCTGTATGTTTAGAGTCGTTGTCCTCCGGGAAGGTGAACCTCCACCCCAGCCTCAGGTATTTTGCATACACACGACCGGACTTTAACGGACTGAATTCCGTCTGACTTTGACAGAGTTTCGAAGGACTTCCGTCAAATCGGACTTGTCTACACACAATCACACCAAAGTCCGACAGATTCGACCTTAATGATGTACGACCAAACTAGAATAAGGAAGTTCATAGCCAGTAGCCAATAGCTGCCCTAGCGTCAGTTGTCTTCCGTCGGACTAGCATACAGACAAACTGATTTTTCGACCGGACTCGAGTCCATTGGAAAGATTTTAAACATGTTCTAAATCTAAAGTCCGTCTGATTTTCGACAGAAAAGGTCCGATGAAGCCCACACATCGGTCGAATTGTCCAACGGTTCGTTCCGTCAGACCAGTTTGGTCGAAAAGTCCAGGTCGTGTGTACGCGGCATAACAGGTTTTCTTTTAAGATTGCCCTGTATTTGGCTCCAACCGTCTTTCCATCAACTCTGACCGGCTTAACTGTCCCTGCTGAAGAAAAGCATCTCCACAACATGATGCTGCCACCACCATGTTTCACGGGTGGGATGGTGCAGGGCTCAAGTCCTGCGGGAACGCATGGGAACGGAGTTCCTGTACTTTTTCCACAACGAACTCAGTTCCCGTTAGCAGCCGTGTCCTGCAAGACTTTGAAGTATGGGAGCTGTGTGGCAGGTGCTACACCAGCAGCTGCCGACACAGCTCGCAATAGTAAATGCCAGTAGGGGGCCCCATGACAGCTTCCGCATCGATCTACCTGTCAATCACAGCTAGCTGACAGGTAGATCAGGTCCCTGCTGCTAAGAGATTGTATTTAGTCAGACCTCTCATGATGCGCTCCTCCCTGCCGGTCCCTTCTGATTTTCTGTCCCCCCCCCAGTCTCCTGCATACTTGCTCTGTGTGTCCCGCTGAATACCCTCCCCTCCTCTATCTTCAGTGCCATATGATGAGACAACCCAGACGAGGAGCACAGATATTCTGCTCACAAGACATGCAGGGAGAGAGGTGAGCTGATGGAGGAACATCAGTTTGGGGTGGTAAGCTGAGCACAATACCTGGCAAAGTTTAATGCCAGGAGGGAAGTTTATGTGGAAATATGTTGGAATAGCAGCGAGTGTGTGTTGGGCCCTGCAGAGTTTTCAGCCCCCCCCCCCCAAGCTAACATACATCTCCTAAGCAGGAACACATCACTATCTCCCCAAGCATTCTGTCCAGATAATGTGCAGTTACTTTATGACCTTTCCGTTTAACCCTGTGCTATCCAAACTCTGTTTAATGAAAAGTGTAAACTCACCACATAAACACTCTATATACAAAATAACATTCCCCATAAAGATCAGAACATGATGTTCACAAATGCATGGAAGCACAATTGAATAAATGCTGATTATTCAGAGAATTACCGTTTATGTTTATTGAGGATTGTTTTTTTATGTACTAACAGTTAATCTACGAAATAAACAATACGGAAATTGGATGAAAAATACCACTTTTGAAGCGTTCATGTATATGAGCGTATAATTTTTTTCTTTGGTGGGGGAGTGGATCTTGGGTGGGAGTTCCCACACTTTTTTCCCCAGGACTTGACCCCTGGGATGGTGTATTCAGGGTGATGTGCAGTGTTAGTTTTCTGCCACACATAGCGTTTTGCTTTTGGGCCAAAAAGTAAAATGTTGGTCTCATCTGACCAGAGCACCTTCTTATGGCTTTTCTTTCAACAATGACTTTGGCTTTCTTCTTGTCACTCTTCCATAAAGGTCAGATTTGTGGAGAGCACGACTAATAGTTGTCCTGTGGACAGATTCTCCCACCTGAGCTGTGGATCTCTGCAGCTCCTCCAGAGTTACCATGGGCCTCTTGGCTGCTTCTCTGATAATTCTTGCCCAGCCTGTCAGTTTAGGTGGACGGCCATGTCTTGGTAGGTTTGCAATTGTGCCATACTCTTTCCATTTTGATGGATTGAACAGAGCTCCGTGAGATGTTCAGAGCTTGGGATATTTTTTTATAACCTAACCCTGCTTTATACTTCTCCACAACTTTATCCCTGACCTGTCTGGTGTGTCCCTTGGCCTTCACGATGCTGTTTGTTCACTAAGGTTTTCTCACAAACCTCTGAGGGCTTCACAGAACAGCTGTATTTATACTGAGATTAAATTATACACAGATGGACTCTATTTACTAATTAGGTGACTTCTGAAGGCAAGTGATTCCACTAGATTTTAGTTAGGGGTATCAGAGCAAAGGGGGCTGAATACAAAGGCACCCCACACTTCTCAGATATTTACTTAAAAAAATAACTTATAAAAAATGTTGAAAACCATTTATCATTTTCCTTCCATTTTACAATAATTTGTGTTGGTCTATCACATAACATCCCAATAAAATACATTTTCCTTTTTGGTTGTTAAATGACAAAATGTGGAAAATTTTAAGGGTTATGAATACTTTTATAAGGCACTGTATGTCCATCGTACCTGAAAAAAGGGAAGTAATGACAACATCTTCAAAGTAATATATTTACAGCTTTAATTTGGAGCACTGACACAAAGTAATATATCGTGTTTTCAAAGTTTAATAAAATTCACACTGTTACTGAGGACCTCGGGACAATATGAAAAAGGCCTATTAGGAGCAATGTCTGACTTTATTGGAAGCACAGCAATTGCCATGTAACAGTGCCCATTAAATCTTCTTACACTGTAAAGTTCCACCAGTATCTAGGCAGATAAAACTGCTACTGGATTTTTCTACTGCAAAGTTTTGTGCAGCATCTATCAATGCAGAAATAATTATTTCAGAGGCAAGCGCTCTGGTCCTATACAAGGATCAGTATAGAAACGTATTGAATTCTATGTAACAGGACCAGTGTTTTTAAGTTACCGTATATACTCGAGTATAAGCCGAGTTTTTCAGCACATTTTTTTGTCCTGAAAGTGCCCCCCTCGGCTTATACTCGAGTCAAGCACTTGACTGCAGCAGAAAATGACATTTTCCGACCCGAATTTGGGGCCCCGTATCTTGGGGGCCACTTGGTGCTAGGAACCCCAAATGGTATGCCAACCCAGTGAATCTAGCACTACAACATATCCAAAGATGGGGTTCCTAGCACCAAGTGACCCTGAGATACGGGGCCCCAAAGTCGGTCAACTGTGTCCATCTGCAGCAATGTCATTTTGGGACCCTTTGGGTCCAGAGACTCCAAATGTTGGCTGCAGCTAGGGGGCATCTAGGAACCCTTAGCTACCAAGTTTGAAGTTCGGGGGACCTATGGCTGCAAATGGGCACAGTGAGGCTGCAAATGGGCATTGTTGACCCTCTTTTCCACTTACAGTAGCTGCGCATTTCTCACCCTAGGCTTATACTCGAGTCAATACGTTTTCCCAGTTGTTTGTGGTAAAATTAGGTGACTCGGCTTATATTCGGGTCGGCTTATACTCGAGTATATACGGTACTAAAATTCTGCTAAAATTTTTTAACACCTTTTGAGATAGACAGGATAGTGTTGCTACTTATTCTGCAAACGCTAGTTTCCTGGCTGTCATGCTCACCCTCTGGCTTCAATACTGTGTGCAATTTACATTTACCTGGCACAAGTATGTGAACAAGGACATTGGACTTTTCTGACATGCTTACTTGTTGCAGGTCAGTATTTCAAACATGGAAAAAGTCCCCCCGGTGGGGTTTTTAGGCAGCTAATTATAGATAATGAGAGAATGAACATTGGATAAAACTTACTGTATATATTCGAGTATAAGCCGACCCAAATATAAGCCGAGGCACCTAATTTTACCACAAACAACTGGGAAAACTTATTGACTCGAGTATAAGCCTAGGGTGAGAAATGCGCAGCTACTGTAAGTGGAAAAGAGGGTCAACAATGCCCATTTGCAGCCTCACTGTGCCCATTTGCATGCCTCACTGTGCCCATTTGCAGCCATAGGTCCCCCAAACTTGATAGTTAAGGGTTCCTAGATGCCCCCTAACTGCAGCCAAAATTTGGGGTCTCTGGACCCAAAGGGGCCCGAAATGACATTGCTGCAGATGGACACAGTTGATCTCGGGTCACTTGGTGCTAGGAACTCCATTGGATATGTTGTAGTGCTAGTTCCATTGGGTTTGAATACCAAATTTGGGGTTCCTAGCACCAAGTGGCCCGAGATATGGGGCCCCAAAGTCGGGTCAGAAAATGTCAAGCACTTTTCTGCAGCAGAGAATGACATTTTCCGAACCGACTTTGGGGCCCTGTATCTCAGGGCCACTTAGTGCTAGGAAAGCCATCTTTGGAAATGTTGTAGTGCTAGGTCCACTTGGGGTTCTTAGCACCAAGTGGCCCCGAGACAGGGGGCCCCAAAATCGGGTCGGATTTTTTTTTTTTGCTGCAGAAAAGTGCTTGACTCGAGTATAAGCCGAGGGGGGCACTTTCAGCACAAAAAATTGTGCTGAAAAACTCGGCTTATACTCGAGTATATACGGTAGGAATTCTTTATTAGAAAAATAGAATGGATTATTAGATGAGTGTTAAGGTATGAGCTCAAATGGGGATATACCCATGCCAAATACAGGGAATAGCAAACATAAAAGTTATACACAGCATATAACAATGACTGTTGCATAATAGTCCTGGCGCGTTTCGACCCATTGGGGTCTCTTCAGAGGATGAGTTTGCTGAGAAAAATAAAATGTATAATAACATATCAAATTCATTTAACCACTTCAATACCAGACACTTAGACACCTTCCCGCCCAAGCCAATTTTCAGCTTTCAGCGATGTCGCAATTTGAATGACAATTGCGCGGTCATGCTACACTGTACCCAAACAAATTTTTTATCATTTTGTTCCAACAAATAGAGCTTTCTTTTGGTGGTATTTGATCACCTCTGCGATTTTTATTTTTTGCGCAACAAACAAAAAAAGACCGAAAATTTTGCAAAAAAACAAGTTTTTCTTTGTCACTGTTAATTTTTTTTTTGTAAATAAATGCGTTTTCTTCTTCAATGACGGGCACTGATAAGGCGGCACTAATGGGCACTGATAAGGCGGCACTGATGGGCACCGATGAGGTGGCACCAATTAGGGGGCACCGATGAGGTGGCACTGATGATGGGCACTGATAGGCGGCACTGATGGGCACTGATAGGTGGCACTGATGGGCATTGATAGGTGGCACTGGTATGCGGCACTGATGGGCACTCAGGTGGCACTGATGGGCACTCATAGGCGGCACTGACGGGTACTTATGGGTGGCACTGATGCACACATATAGGTGGCACTGATAGGTGGCATGGATGGGCACTGATAGGTGGCATGCATGGGCACTGATAGGTGGCATGGATGGGCACTGATAGGTGGGCATGGGTGGGCACGGATGGGCACTGATAGGTGGCACTGATGGACGCTGATGAGTGGCACTGATAACACTTATGGGTGGCATTGCTGGGAATCCTTTTTTTTTACTTTTTTTTTTATTAAATATGATGTGCCAATCAGTGCCCATCTGTGGGCACTGATTGGCATATTTTTGATTTTTTTTTTAACATGTGGATGGCCATGGGGGATGTACCTGGCCATCCACATGCTGGGGGCTTCCCTGGTGGTCCTGGGGGCTTCCCTGGTGGTCCTGGGGGCTTCCCTAGTGGTCTAGTGTGGGCATCTGAGGGGGGGCTGCGCTGATAAACAATCAGCGCATACCCCCCCTGTCAGGAGAGCCGCCGATCGGCTCCCCTCTACTCGCGTCTGTCAGACGCGAGTGAGGAAAAGCCGATCAACGGCTCTTCCTGTGTACATCGTGATCAGCCGTGATTGGACACGGCTGATCACGTGGTAAAGAGCCTCCGCCGGAGGCTCTTTACCGAGATCAGTGTAGCGGTGTGTCAGACTGACACACCGCTCCACCGATCGCCGCGATGCGCGCCCCCACGGGCGCGCGGCGGCTGTTATCCTGAAGGACGTCATATGACGCCCAGTCAGGATAACGAAGCCACTTCCCGGACGTCAATTTACTATTGACCGGGCGGGAAGTGGTTAAAAAAAGATATGATATATGCAAAATTGTTCAATAACACGTTGCACATATTTACCACTGCATTTGGATGTATCCCTCAGTCAGAGCCTCCCCACACAGCCGTCAGACCATCCAGTGTGCCCCCACGCCACAGCAGCACCCCGCGAGGGGGACAAGGATCCCCTCAATGCGGCTTACAGGGAGTCACACGTGCCAGTGCTCGCCACCAAAGCACCCCAAGGGGGACGGGGTCAGAACCTACGGCAATTACCAGGGCATTAGCTCATGGACAAACCCATATCAATTTATAGTTATACAATTTGTCTATTGGGCGGTCAGACAGTATTGCAATGATCTATTACACATTGTGGTGATTTATTGCCTATAAAAAGGGGAATAATAGTGTTAATAAGTTGATATCTAGGATTGTATGACTAATGTAAAATAAGCCAGAGATAACCTTGTCTTTAAACTCTGGTTTTTACTGGTTCTTATACAACCAGTAATATACCACTTTTATTTATTTACTTTATTTTATTTCATTTTATTCCACATTTATCTTTCATCTTTTTTCCTCACTATTTTGTGTGTATTTTTTCAATTCACCCCTTTCAATTTCATCTATACGCATTCCTAGCATTATTATTTTTCATCACCAGTTCACAAAGCTCACTCCTCACACCTTTAGTCTCATCACTTTCCACTGCTATCGTCAGGGTTTAAAGCGGAAGTAAACCCATCGATTTAACAGTTTAAAAAAAAAGGCATGCCGTGAATGCTAACTGCACATTGGCTGTGCTCTCAACCAAACAGTCAAACCATCCAATGGCTGGTGTCATAACGGATCACATGTGCAGCACCGTGGCAGTTGAAGATTAACCACTTTCTTACCGGGCCTATTTTCCTTTATGTAAACATCATCATTTTTTTGCTAGAAAATTACTCAGAACCCCCAAACATTATGCACGTTTTTTTTTAGCAGACACCCTAGGGAATAAAATGGCGGTCATTGCAACTTTTTAACTCACACGGTATTTGCGCAATAATTTTTCAAACGGCTGAGCTGAAGATGTCAGAGGAGTTGTGTGTTTGGAGAGAGAGAGACACACAGCAGTCAATGTAAGGATTAATTTGCTAGGCAATATTACGCTATGTGGCCCCTTGTTTAATTGCATGCACAACTGTGTATAACCACACTGGAGAAAGAGGCTGATGCACTGGAGGTATCCATAAGTGGGCGAACGCAGTAGCAGATGCTGGTGGAGAAGGTCCTCAGGGTATAATACTACAGGCGCATTTTGAGCATATCTCTGGTGAGTGCACCCCCAAGAGGGGCTAATCCCTGTAACACGGTGTCACTTAAGGTGGAAGTTTGCGGATTACTCACGGAGAGTCAACACAAAATCGATTGTCACATGCTATTTTGAACTGTCACGTTCGTCACATTGCTGATCCATCAGATTGGAGGATCGCGTTTGTTGTCACGCGGACTTTTGTTGATATTCATTGGATGAAAATACGCAGTGCAATTCACTCATTAATCAAACTCATTTATTTATTTGTTCACGTGCACTTGGAATTTATCATTAATTTTATTTATTTGATTTATGCACCCAGCACTTTAAGGCGAAATGTAAAGTTGATTTTTTACGGTACACTTTGCTTTATTGCTTTTAGACATTGTTTTTTGTTTATTTATTTATTTATTGTTGTACACACTAAATGTACATACATGCACTAATCTTTCAACTTTAGTTGAAAATTAGGACTGAGCGCTGCTATAGGTATCTGACAGACACAGCCATAGAGCATCCACGTGTCTATCCTTTTTCCTATATTTTTCCAATTTTTCAAACGCCTTTTTTTTGGAAAAAAACGGTTTCATGAATTAAAAAATAACAAAACAGTAAAGTTTTTTTATATAATATGAAAGATGATGTTACGCCGAGTAAATAGATACCGAACATGTCACGCTTTAAAATTGCGCACAAGCTTGGAATGGCGCCAAACTTCGGTACTTAATAATCTCCATAGGCGACGCTTTAATTTTTTTTACAGGTTACCAGTTTAGAGTTACAGAGGAGGTCTAGTGCTAGAATTGTTGCACGCGCTCTAACGCACGCGGCGATACCTCACATGTGTGGTTTGAGCGGCGTTTACATATGTGGGCGGGACTTGCGTGTGCGTTAGCTTCTGAGCGCGAGCTACAGGGGACAGGGGCGTTTTAAATTTTTTATTTTTTTTTATTTATTTTTATTTTACTTAATTTTTTTTATTTTTACACTTTTTAAAAAAAAATCGCGCCCGGGCCTCCGACGGTCATAGAGATGACTGGTGACCATCTGGTCACCGGAAATCTCTATGCTCGTCATCCGACGGCGAGCGATTCTTTCTCCGGGCCCCCGATGGCACGGGAGAGCCCGGAGAAGCACCAGAAGGCGGCGGGGGGGGGGGGGGTCCCCTCCGGCTGCCTATAAGAACGATCAGGCGGCGGAACTGCCGCTATGATTGTTCTTATGGTGCACAGAATCGCCGGCCGGAAAGAATGATATCTGAATGATGCCAATAGCTGCACGCATTATTCAGATATCCCCAGTCAAAGTTAAGGATGTCATATGACATCCTTGGTAAGCAAGTGGTTAAACAGAGGCAAAGATGGCAGCTTCCTTGGCTGAAAACGATAGGAGGGTTTACTTCCATTTTAAAGACAAGTTTATCTCTGGCTTATTTTACATTAGTCATACAATCCTAGACATCAACTTATTAACACTATTATTCCCCTTTTTATAGGCAATAAATCACCACAATGTGTAATAGATCATTGCAATACTGTCTGACCGCCCAGTAGACAAATTGTATAACTATAAATTGATATGGGTTTGTCCATAAGCTAACGCTCTGGTAATTGCCGTAGGTTCTCACCCCGTCCCCCTTGGGGTGCGGTGGTGGGGAGCACTGGCACATGTGACTCCCTGTAAGCCGCATTTAGGGGATCCTTGTCCCCCTCGCGGGGTGCTGCTTTGGCGTGGGGGCACACTGGATGGTCTGACGGCTGTGTGGGGAGGCTCTGACTGAGGGATACATCCAAATGCAGTGGTAATTATGTGCAACGTGTTATTGAACAATTTTGCATATATCATATCTTTTTTTAAATGAATTTGATATGTTATTATACATTTTTTTTTCTCAGCAAACTCATCCTCTGAAGAGACCCCAATGGGTCGAAATGCGTCAGGTACTATTATGCAACAGTCATTGTTATATGCTGTATATAACTTTTATGTTTGCTATTCCCTGTATTTGGCATGGGTATATCCCCATTTGAGCTCATATCTTGATATTATATATCTAATAATCCATTCTATGTTTCTAATAAAGAATTCCAAAGTTTTATCCAATGTTCATTCTCTCATTATCTATAATTAGCTGCCTGGGGTGAGCAGCACCCGTGTCTCTCCTTAGTGTGTCTTTAGCGTTTCAAACATTACCAAACTTAGAGGATCAAGGTAATAGTCAGAGAACATCTGAATGGGGTTTGTCAATGGCAGCCCCCATATGTCTCCCAGGAAAGGTTTGGTTTAATTAAAAAGTTAAGGACTTAGGCCAATAACATCAATTTAAAATGATTTTGAGATCATTCAGAATTCATTTACAGGTACATTTATAAGCACCTAGAGACCAAAGGTCATCGTGGCTTGCTAGGGTCCTTACAACGGAAGGAATCCTCACAAGGATCCTGTCCTTGAGGACAGGAGCTGACATACTTTTAGACACAAGACCTTGCAAATCAATGGTTACAGGCCAGGTCTCGGGGACTAGCCCCATACCGCAGCTGTGGGCCAAATTACAGTAGTCCCACTATCGAGACCTTTATCACCTGACCACCACCCATCCTTAGATGGCTGCTCCTACTTCATTCTCCCTATAGTTTTCATCGGCTGTGCCTGACCCAATAAAGCCCTCACTCTCCATCTTTACAACACACAGTGATGGGGCAACATTGACTAAATATAAATGAAAAAAATACAAATTAATACTATCAATGTAATCTTAGAAATTTTAAAAACAACCTAATACCAAAATAAAATTTAAATAATATATAAATATAACCAATTATATTTGCTCGCTCAAACACTGTGTAGGTTATTCCACAGCTGCTATTGATGAAGTCCAATCACAGGACGTCCCGTGGCCATCTTTCATTTCTGTGTGTTGAGCCGGGAACATATAATACTATGAACCTTGCTACATTTTACTGTTTGTAAGTGTTTTTAATCTATTGGGTGGAAATAAATTGTTTATATGGAGAGCACTTTGGGTTTTCCTTTCTGTTTTATGAATACCCATGCCTTTAGATGAATGGTGATATTGAGTAAAAAGAGTGAATCAGTCCCTGAAGCCGGAGGGGGACTGTGAAGGAGTGATTTAAGTGGATTTGGCTGTTTGACTCTGTGACGGATCCAGTACCCAAGGTGTCCGCCGTAAATGCTTCCTAAGTCCTGGAACATGAGTCCAATGGATCTGGTTATAGGAACCCCCAAGAATTAGACAACACTAGTTCTTGGAGTACATCAGGAATACTTTATTTGACATGTCACACACATATATATAGCCAGATGACTAAAAGCTAACCTAATTAGCATGAGCTAATTATCTTAATCATTGACCCACACTAGTTGACTGAGAGAAGACTTTTCAGGGTAAGACTTTAAGGCTCCTAGCTCATTTGAATGACTATTCAACAGACGTTACCATAAACATTAACACAGGGCTAATTAGAACTACAACATTGTGTGGAATACTCCGTACAAGCCAGACCAGCCTCATCTACATTACACAACGCAACAGACAGGCTGGCTGGAGTAGCATCTGACAGTGTGTGTCCCATAATGCATGGAACAAGACACATTATATATACATATATATCCAGTCTATGTGTCTTGGGGGGGCCAGCATGGACCTAAATCCAAGTAAAACCAGCTGAGCGGTCCCCAGGCATACAGCTCACAAAGAGCACCGTTCCCCCAAATGCCAGGGCCCGTAATCACAAGGAAATAGGCTCTCATTCAGTCCCCTCCAACAGCCTCTGTCCCAGATAGGTCTGTCACAGACTCCATATACTGTACTTAAAAAACAAACAAAAGGTGCCTCTAAGTGCAGAAAAACAAGACTTTATTTGCCCAAAGGAGTTAGAATACACTAACTAGAAAATAGATTAAACAAGGCTCATTGTGGTAAGTGGCATGGTATGGAGAGTCCAGCGTCAGGTAGTGCCAGGGGTGTTCCGGTGTGCAGTGGTGTTTGAGGAATCCCAACCAACCAGCAGAGGGAAGAAGCCGCAGAGGAAAGCACTCGATTGGACAGCCGTGATGCCGGGGCCAGCATGGAACGCAGGACCCGGATGTGACGTCAGAGCAAGGGGACATGGACCAGCTTGGAAGGCATGTGCCGGAAGTGACGTCAAAGGGGCGGGACGCATTTCGGAGCATCTACAGTATTGATTCGGCATGAAGAAGGAGCCAATAGACACTCCGAAAAACACAGGTTTTTTAAGTTTCATAGAACTTTGTTAGTTGTGCTACGTGTTAATTGACTAAACATAGCTTTTACGTTTCCAAAAATTGGTAAACAGTACAGTCAGAACTCCAGCACACAACAGGGAGAGGCTGCAGTATAAATATTAACGAATAGGACCTACCACTTAGCTGACAGGTAAGTCCAAAGTCCATATTTTCACTCATTCATAGGGGCCCGCAAAGGGGAACAAGAACAGTATGGTACTAGTCACCCTTAATGCTGTATCCTGGCCTAGGCCAAAAAAGGCCCAGGCCTAGGGCAGCACTTTGCAGGGGGCAGCAAAAAAGCTGCCCCCCCCCCCCACGAAAAAAACATCCTCCTCCTGGCTCCCACATGAAAAGAGTGCCCACTGACTTACGCTACACTTTTAGTCTACTTTTTTCGCTCATGGTTTTTGCAACCTGCTGATTTGTCTTAGGTTTTATTCTAAAGGGAACATCTTTATGCCAGTTACTCCTGTTTTATTTAGCAAAATGTATTGCAATTAAACATACACAGGTTAACCAGTTAGCAACCGGCCCATAGCCGAAAAACGGCTACAGGGCGGTTGCTTAACTCTGGGAGGCCGTTAATTAACGGCCTCACAGAATTCTGCTCTTGCGCGCCCCCTGGTGCGCGCACTCGAGAGCATCCATGATCGCCGGGTCCAGAGGACCCGGCGGATCATGGATCACGGTAAACGGCCGCTCATCGCGGCCGTTTACCACGTGATCGCTCCGTCAAATGACGGAGTGATCACATGTAAGCAAACCGGCGTCATTTGATGACGCCGGTTCCTCTCTCCTCCTCTCTCTGTACCGATCGGTACAGTATGAGAGGAGAGGGGGAGGGATCGGTGGCAGCAGTGCTGTGGGCGGGATCTGTAGTGCCCACAGCCTGCTCTGCCACCACCGATCCATCCATCCATGCTCAGCCATCCCCCCATACCCTGCAATACCCAGCAATAGCCTGCAGTGTATTGCTGGGTATTGCAGGGTATGGAGGGATGGCTGAGCATGGATGGATGGATTCTCTGCCATCCCCCCCAATACTGTGCCATACCCCCGCAATACTGTGCCATACCCCCGCAATACTCTGCCATACCCCCGCAATACTCTGCCATACCCCCGCAATACTCTGCCATACCCCCGCAATACTCTGCCATACCCGCAATACTCTGCCATACCCCGCCATACCCTGCGATACTCTGCCATACCCTGCGATACTCTGCCATACCATGCGATACTCTGCCATACCCTGCGATGCCCTGCCATACCCTGCGATGCTCTGCCATACCCTGCGATACTCTGCCATACCCTGCGATACTCTGCCATACCCTGCGATACTCTGCCATACCCTGCGATGCTCTGCGATACCCTGCCATACCCTGCCATACCCTGCGATACTCTGCGATACCCGGCGATACTCTACCATACCCTGTGATACTCTGCAATACCCGGCGATACTCTGCGATACTCTACCATACCCGGCGATACTCTGCAATACCCGGCGATACTCTGCAATACCCTGCGATACTCTGCCATACCCTGCAATACCCAACAATACCCTGCGATACTCGCTACGATCAAAGCCAGGATCGTTTTTTTTTTTTTTTTATTTCAGGCTTTCCAGCCTAGAGGTGAGATGTGGGGTCTTATTGACCCCACATCTCACTGTAAAGAGGACCTGTAATGCCATATTCCTATTACAAGGGATGTTTACATTCCTTGTAATAGGAATAAAAGTGATCAAAACATTTTTTGGGGGGAAAAAAAGGGTCAAACTAAAATAAATAAAGTAAAATGAACAATAAAATATATATATATTTTTTTAAAGCGTCCCTGTCCCCGTGTGCTCGCACGCAGAAGCGAACGCATACGTAAGTCCCGCCCACATATGAAAACGGTGTTCAAACCACACATGTGAGGTATCGCTGCGAACGTTAGAGCGAGAACAATAATTTTGGTCCTAGACCTCCTCTGTAACTCAAAACATGTAACCAGTAAACAAAATTAAAGCCTATGGGGATTTTTAAGTAGCGAAGTTTGGCGCCATTTCACGAGTGTGTGCAATTTTGAAACGTGACATGTTGGGTATCTATTTACTCGGCGTAACTTCATCTTTCACATTATGCAAAAACATTGGGCTAAATTTACAGTTTTGTTTTTTGTAAAGCACAAAACATTTTTTTTCCAAATAAAACACGTTCGAAAAATTGCTGCGCAAGTACCGTGCTAGATAAAAAGTTGCAACGACCGCCATTGTATTCTCTAGGGTCTTTGCTAAAAAAAACATATATAATATTTTGGGGTTCTATGTAATTTTCTAGCAAATAAATGATGATTTTTACATGTAGGAGAGAAATGTCAGAATTGGCCTGGGTTCTCCAGAACGCCTGATGGTGCTCCCTGCATGTTGGGCCTCTGTATGTGGCCACGCTGTGTAAAAGTCTCACACATGTGGTATCGCCGTACTCAGGAGTAATAGCAGAATGTGTTTTGGGGTGTAATTTGTGGTATGCATATGCTGTGTGTGAGAAGTAACCTGCTAATATGACAATTTTGTGAAAAAAAAAAAAAATTTAAAAAAATCTTGATATTGCAAAGAATTGTGGGAAAAAATGACAACTTCAAAAAACTCACGATGCCTCTTTCCAAATACCTTGGAATGTCTTCTTTCCAAAAAGGGGTCATTTGGGGGGTATTTGTACTTTTATGGCATGTTAGGGTCTCAAGAAATGAGATAGGCCGTCAGTACTTCAGGTGTGATCAATTTTCAGATATTGGCACCATAGCTTGTGGACTCTATAACTTTCACAAAGACCAAATAATATACCCCAATTTGTAGCAGTATAAAAGGATATGTAGCAGTATAAAGGATATGTAGCAGTATAAATTTTGGCCAAAATTTATCAAGAAAAATTACAAATTTGCTAAATTTTATAACAAAAACGAAGAAAAATTCATTTTTTTACTGAATTTTCAGTCATTTTTCTTTTATAGCGCAAAAAATAAAAAACCCAGAGGTGATTAAATACCACCAAAAGAAAGCTCTATTTGTGTGAAAAAAAGGACAAAAATTTCATATGGGTACAGTGTTGTATGAATGAGTAATTGTCATTCAAAGTGTGAGAGCACCGAAAGCTGAAAATTGGTCTGGTTATTAAGGGTGTTTAAGTGCCCAGTGGTCAAGTGGTTAAAGATCTTTCAGTCTGTGTGTTGACATATTTCGGGGTTATTTTTGGCCTGATTGAGTCCTAATTCTTTGACTATGAAACCGGTTTGTCAATTTTACATGACCAAAATCAAATGGAACATTAGTTGGGCAGGTCCCCATCCCCAGTGTTCCTCCCGGGATAGGTGGCACCGACAGCCAAGAGCGGTACCTGTGTGGTCAGATCACCATTGTATGTTCAATAATCCCTATGGATTTAGCCCAACCCTATCTGCTGACCCAAGGTGATGTAATTTAGGGGTATTTTAACAGGTGAATATGAGCACTTCCAACACAACAAAGTGCCTTTGTTATCACTTAGCACTGACATCAGTTTGAGATGTTTCAGTGATCATTCAGAATCCACTGACAGGTGCACTTGACCTCCTCCTGACCTGCATTTACCTTCATGCAGAGTTTGCCTTCCGAAAGACTGAAGGGTGAGCTTTAGGAGGAAAAGGTGGGGCCTAAAGAGGAAGGGGTGTGGTTTACATATGGCAGGGTGGGTCTTAAGCAGGAAGGGGTGTGGCCTTGACAGGAAGGGGGTGTACCATATTTAAATTAGGGAGTGTACAAGTTTAGTCAGGCCTAGGGCAGCATAAAACCTAAATAAACCACTGGTCACCCTTCCCCTCTGCTCATCTCCAGCTCTACCTACACTATAATACAGATGCAAAGGTGCATGGAGAGAACTAAGCCATATTAGGCCCCAGGAGGACCCAGGAAGGTACCACATTAACAAAAAATATATGAACTCTTCCGACACCTTCTTACACATTGACCTGATGTTGAGCCTTATACAATTGTTATTATTTTTAAATGACGATGTATTGTGTAGGTGATTGGTGTTACCCCTGCCCCCACTTGAGTTGGTTTGAACTGAAGGTGTTTACTTCCGGTTCAGAGTTATGTGGGTGTGGCTAATTTGAGTCTCCATTTACTCCAGTCTATAAATACTTGTGGCAATGTGAGGAAGCTAGAGATATGCCCCAGTAGAAGACCATTTGAGTCAAAACGCGTCGGGCCAGCTATCTCGTGTTTCTCACATTGCTGATTCCTTTTTTACATTATTCTCGAGATTTTATTTTCACATGTATGATGTGAATACATTTTAAGTTATTTTTGACCTGCACCATCGGAGTCTCTTCCGTTTTTTGTTTGCATCCCTTCCCTTTTGCCATTGGGATTCCATCAAGTGGATAGTTTTGGAGTTCCTGGTTTGGGTGCATGCTGTCCATTTGCCGTGCTGCTCTTCTGCCCTGCTGTCCTGTTCCGGCCGGATCTGGTATCCTTCAGCGCAAGAGGTTAAGCGCACAAGCCTGTATGATACAATGCCGTATGGCAGGTGTATCCAGCATTCTCGGTAATGCCCTGTACACACGGTCGGAAATTCCATCCACAAAATCCGTCTGATTTTTTCCGACTGATTTTATCCGACACTGGTGTTGCATACACACGGTCGGACAAAGTTGTCGGAAAATCCGATCATCCTGAACGTGGTGACGTTCGTTGCGTACGACGGGACTACGTAGAGGCTAGTAGCCAATAGCTTTGGTCTTGTAATGTGATCTGAGCATGCGTGGCACTTTGTCCGTCGGAATTCGCTACACACGATCGGAAAAAGTCCGATAGGACTTTGTTGTCGGAAAATTTGAGAGCAGGATCTCAAACTTTTTTCGTCGGAAATTTCCGACGGAAAAAGTCCGATGGAGCCCACACACGGTCGGAATTTCCGACAACATGGTCCGATAGGACATTTTCCGTCAGAAAATCCGACCGTGTGTACGGGGCATAAGAGTATTCAATCTCTCTACATCATCTGTCAAGTTGTTTAAGATACCTCTGTCCAGCTCTTACAAGCTCTGGCCTTTGAACTGTTTACAGAGATCCGCGGATACCAGTGCCTCACTGGACACTTCTTGGACTTTTTGTTTCTTTTGTTTCATTTTGTCCCCACCTAGTTATTAGTTTGATCTTGGGTTCATCCTTGGTCACATGTCACATGTTTTTTTTTTTCATTTTATTGGTATTCACTTTCACTATATTGTGTTTATTATTAGCGATACATTTCTGTGTGTTTATTGCTTTGGACTTTGTTTGTTTTGAATGTTAGCTGCTTTGTTTCACCCGTCAAGGTTTAGCGCAGTTTTTTCCCCAATTCACCTGCAAGGGCTAACCAACATCTGAAGCAAACAAAAGCCTGTCAACACAGACCTTAACATTTAAAGAGGGACTGTACCTGCAAATGTTTTTTTTTTAAAAGCCAGCAGCTACAAATACTGCAGCTGCTGACTTTTAATAAATGGACACTTACCTGTCTCCCAGTTCCAGCGATGTCGGCAGCAGAGGCCGATCAATCGCTCGGCTCTCTGCTGTTGCCATTCTCGGTGAGGGAATCAGGAAGTGTCGCCTTTGCGGGCTTCACTTCCCGGTTCCCTACTGCGCATTGCGCGAGTCGCGCGGCGCAATAAGAATCTTCTGCGCTGTCTGCCGGGACACGTGTGTGTCCCGGCAGACAACGCGCCGGGACAGGAAGTGACGTAAACTCCCGTGGAAATTTATGCCCGGAAGTGGGTGCAGATACCTGTCTTAAATAGGTATCTGCACCCCCCTCCCCCCTGAGAGGTGCCAAATGTGACACCGGAGAGGGGGAGGGTTCCGAAAAGCGGAAGTTCCACTTTAGGGTGGAATCCCGCTTTAACTACTAATGAAAACTGAACCATTTTACATGTGACTTGATCCAAACAAGACACTACTGGCTGCAATAGGACCAAAGAAGTCAAGAAATCTCCATATTATATGATGTAAATATTAAAGAGGAAGTAAACACGTTTTTTTTTTCTGTTTTTTTTAAATATTATTATAGAACTAGTAGTTACCTACCTTGCACATTAAAATGTAATTAAAAACTGCTGCGCAATGACCGTTTTTTACTTTGATGAAGAATATCTTCTTCCGGGAATCGTCAGCTCCATCTTTACTAGTGTTTTCTGTGTCTTGTACGGACGTCATTTCCGCCATTCCTTTGTTCCCCTGCAGAAATCTCGCACATGCGCAAACGCGTGTAATCCAAGCCTCTATCTCGATCGCCGTTACTACGGCAACCGAGCTACGCCGTTCATAGCGGCCAATAGGTATGGACGTCTCTGTGATGCCCTGGTTCCCTCCCCCTGTGTGACGTCTCATACAGTCACAAAGGAAGAACCAGGAAGCTGAGGAGGAAGGCACACTATCGCAAGGCTTCCATGCTATGCCGTTTATAGGGAAAATAAATGAGCCGTCATGCTAATACAGAATCGGCATATATAGCAGGCCGTGAATTAAACGACGGACTGCGCATGCGCCGGTGACGTCATCAAACATTGCAGGACGAATTGTAAGAATACTGTAACAGTAAGTGAAGTTTGACAGGCACTGATCAGTAGCCTTATCAATGTAGATTGCAATGAGCTAAAGTGTAACTTGAGGGTTTACAACCACTTTAAAATTGTCATTCATAGGCATCAAAATATGCCATCTGCAAAGTTTTGAGTTTACAAAGTAATGCATCAGTCCATAGTGAATGAAGATGCTACGTAGTCACATAAAAGGCTGACAGTGTACGCTTTAGCTGTGGAAAATAAAGTGTATGCTCTTTGTGCTACAGTAAGATGCTCATTATAATATTTCAGTGAGTGCTATCCGAGCCATCAGTGCTTCATTAGGCAGGATCTACAGTATTTATCAGGGTCAAAAACATTCATACACAAATTGATAACAGATTTCTACTAATTGCATCCTCTGTACACCCCTTTAGTGGCCTCTGTAATGTAAAAGCTGTAGAAAGATGTATTACGCCAGGCTTGAATTTTTCTTGCACTGGATAAATAAATACAACATTTGATGTATCTCATTGTAATATTCATGAATCATAAAAAAAGCATGGCAGAAAATATACTGTTTAGCCTTTTGTTTACTTGCTTGGGGAAAATCAATAAAAAAAAATCAATACATAGCTGCAATAAGTACACATTGTATCAGGTTCTATCTTGGCTGAAAATATAGGAAAATACCTATGGACATTTATAAAAAAAAAAAACAAGTGAGCTTAAAGTGGTTGTATACCCCCAATGCAGAAGTTGTACCTATAGGTAAGTCTATAATAAGGCTTACCTATAGGCACAGTAAATATCTCCTAAAGGTGCGCCATTTAGGCGCTATTTACTTTGTAGTGCACCAATGATGTCATCGGCGCATGTGCTGTGAAGAATCGGCCTTCCACTCCGTTTATTCACTAGCGAGTGCCGTGACTGCCCGCAACTCCAACCAGTCACAGAGCCGGAGTCCACGGCCCTGGAAGGAAGAGGGGTGAAGATGGATGCGGCCTCCAGCAGGGACATCGCGGGCTTCATTTTCAGGTAAGTGCCACATAATGGGCTAGTATACATACTATGGGTATGCATACTAGCCCATTATGCTTTTACTTTGAAGGGAACTAAAAAGTCCTTAAAACCCATCAAGGTTTACTTCCTCTTTAACATCATGAAGTGAGCTGACAACGATGCATCTGGTGCACTGAAATCCCAAGCAGTGTTGTCCTCCCAGCCCAAGTTCTTTCCTGTTCCAATAATCCTCCTTGTTATGTTACGGAGATTAGGAAAGCAATTATTTTTCTGTACATTCAACATATTTAAAAAGACAAAACATGGGAAAATGTGCATGTGTTGCAGCAAAGTACTGCATATTTTTTAAAATTTTGCCCAGATATACACTTTAACCACTTGCCGACTGCTGCACTCCAATATACATCGGCACAATGGCAGCGGTGGGCAAACGGGCGTACCTGTACGTCCCCTTTACTTGGCGGGGCTAGCAGGCGTGCACGCGCCCGCCATGTACAGCTAGACCATGCCCACGGGACCTGCAGACTCGATGTGTCCAGGAGCCGCAGAACGGGGAGATGCCTATGTAAACAAGGCATTTCCCCGTTCTGCCTTGTGACATGACAGGGATCTACTGCTCCCTGTCATCGGGAGCAGTGATCGCTGTCATGTCAGTGGTAGCCCATCCCCCCCCACAGTTAGAATCACTCCCTAGGAGACACTTAACCCCTCGATCACCCCCTAGTGTTTAACCCCTTCCCTGCTAGTGTCATTTACACAGTAATCAGTGCATTTTTATACCACTGATCGCTGTATAAATGACAATGGTCCCAAAATAGTGTCAAAAGTGTCCGATGTGTCCGCCATAATGTTGCAGTCACAATAAAAATCACAGATCGCCGCCATTACTAATAAAGAAAAACGAATCATAAAAATGCCATAAAACTATCCCTTATTTTGTAGACGCTATAACTTTTGCGCAAACCAATCAATATACGCTTATTTATATTTTATTATTATTATTATTATACACGATTTATATAGCGCCAACAGTTTACGCAGCGCTTTACAATGTATAGGGGGGACAACACAATTACAGTACAGTTCAATACAAAAGGTACAGGAGGGCCCGGCTCGTAGAGCTTACATTCTAAAAGGTACGGGGTGGTGGTACAAAAGGTAATAGCTGCAGATATTTTATAGCTGCATATTTTACCAAAAATATGTAGAAGAATACATATCGGCTTAAACTGAGGAAAAAAATAGTTTTATATACTTTTGGGGGATATTTATTATAGCAAAAAGTAAAAAATATTGCTTTTTTTTCAAAATTGTCGCTTTTTTGTTTATAGTGCAAAAAATAAAACCCACAGAGGTGATCAAATACCACCAAAAGAAATTGCTATTTGTGGGAAGAAAAGGACGTCAATTTTGTTTGGGTGAAATGTCGCATGGCCGCTCAATTGTCAGTTAAAGCGACGCAGTGCCGAATCGCAAAAAGTGCTCTGGTCAGGAAGGGGGTAAAATCTCCCGGGGCTGAAGCGGTTAACCAAACAAATTGAGATTGATCAGTAGATTAAATATGGCATGTACATGAAAGCTTCTAATCGTCGCTCACGGATCAGACAGATGGTTTCATGTACCTCTCCTGGGATCCAGCTCCGGGGGCCCCTGTATGGCTTTTGGCCACTGGCACTTCTGGGTTTCACCCAAAACCCTGCCACCATGACCAATCAGTCTTCCTGACCTGGTATTGCAGCCAATTAGAAACAGTTTTCCTGCGTGGCACAGCCTTAAGTTGTGAAGCAATGCATGGCTCGACGCTCTAGCATGCCATGCTTAAGCTGAGCTTACCTGTCTTCTCGTGCCTCATGTCTTCCGTACCAGCTGCCATCCTTTGTCACCTTGTGACCCCAGAAGAACCTGTGTTTCTCAATGACTCCGTAGTATCCGCTGTCACCCAGTAACCCTAGCTCAGTGATGGCGAACCTTGGCACTCCAGATGTTTTGGAACTACATTGCCCATGATGCTCATGCACTTTTCAGTGTAGGTGAGCATCATGGGAAATGTAGTTCCAAAACATCTGCGGTGCCAAGGTTCGCCATCACTGCCCTAGAGCATCCTGTGTCACCCACTGACCCCAGAGCATTCTTTGGCTCAGAATATGGGCTCCTAATAAATACCACTAATGCACTATTGGCTTGGGATAATCATTGCCTGATATGGCTGATATTGTCTTGAGCAGCCATTGTTTCTTTTATTTATGGGCTCCAGCCCATGATGTCACACACCCCTGGAAAATTGATCTCATGGAAAATGGACATCAGCTGCATTAGATACATTAAGTTGTATTTTGTAGACAAATTTGTTTTGTTTTGTTTCTTTACGTTTCCGTTGATTCGTAACGATTCATAATTTCGTAAGACGCAAGTTTTTATATTCGGACTCATTCGTATTTTCGTAACAGATATATTTTCGTTGATACGAAATGATTTGTAATTCCGTTTGTCTAATGATTCGTAATTTCGTAAGACGCGAGGTTTCATATTCGGACTCGTTCTTATTTTCGTAACTGTTATATTTTCTTTGATACGAAATTCCGTTGATCTTTGATTGGAAATTCGTAATTTTGTTAGATAATGATTTTCGTTTATTCGATACACTACTCATAATTTAGTAATTGTTACTTTTGTGAGATTGTCTTTTTTGTTGATTCGTACTTTCGTAGGAAATAAAGAATAATAATCCTAGGCTTGCTTTACTAATAAGTCCTGTACTTACTCCAGTCCACTCCCTCAGTCACCAGACCGGACTCAGTCTCCTCCTCAACTGAATCTAAAAAGATTCAGGAATGCCGTGTGACTCAGACACAAAAGGGATCAGCTGATTGGCTAAAGATATTAAGTAAGATACATCACTCACTAATAGAAAAAGAACTATTCGAGAACACGAAATTACGAACATACATATTAAATACACTTATCCCGCTTACAGACGATCGGAATTTCCGACAACAAATGTTCGATGTGAGCTTGTTGTCGGAAATTCCGACTGTGTGTAGGCTCAGACATTTGCTGTCTGAATTTCCAACAACAACTGTTTGAGAGCAGGTTCGTTTTTCCATTAGTTTAATTTTTGTTTATTCGAAATTCGAACGCATTCGTATTTTCGTAGATTTAGTTACATTCGTACTTTGATTTATTCGTACTTTCATAACATTGTTTTCGTAGATTCGTAATCGGAGCATAATTCATAATTTTATGTAATGTGTATGCTATTATTACATTTTAACCGCTTCCCGACCGCCTAACGCCGATATACGTCGGCAAAATGGCACGGGCAGGCAAAATCACGTACCTGTACGTGATCGTGCATGTGCCTGCCTGTGGGTCTGTGGGTCGCCGCGACCCGGTCGGGAGCTCCGTGACCCCGGCCAAGGGACCAGCGAACCCGATCGCCGCTGGTGTCCCGCGATCGGGTTACGGAGCTGAAGAACGGGGAGAGGTCTGTGTAAACAAACCTCTCCCCGCGCTTCCTACTCTGCCTGTCATTGATCGGCTGTTCCCTGTCATCGGGAAAGCCGATCAATGACGTCAGACGTCAGCCCCGCCCCCTAATGTAAAAAAAGACACACACGTCACAGCCCATAACCCCTTCCCCCCCCCCCCCCTAGTGGTTAACCCCTTCACTACAACTGTCATTTATACAGGAACCAATGCATTTAAATAGCATTGATTGCTGTATAAATGACAATGGTCCCAAAAATGTGTCAAAAATGTCCGATGTGTCCGCCATAATGTCGCAGTCACAATAAAAAATCGCTGATCGCCGCCATTACTAGTAAAAAAAAAAATATTAATAAAAATGCTATAAAACTATCCCCTATTTTGTAAACGCTATAACTTTTGCGCAAACCAATCAATTATCGCTAATTGCGATATTTTTTACCAAAAATATGTAGAAGAATACGCATCGGCCTAAACTGAGGGGAAAAAAAAAATTTTATATATTTTTTGGGGATATTTATTATAACAAAAAGCAAAAAATATTGAATTTTTTTTCAAAATTGTCGCTCTATTTTTGTTTATAGCGCAAAAAAATAAAAACCGCAGGGGCGATCAAATACCACCAAAAGGAAGCTCTATTTGTGGGAAAAAAAAGGACGCCAATTTTGTTTTGGAGCCACATCGCACGACCGCGCAATTGTCAGTTAAAGCGACGCAGTGCCGAATCGCAAAAAGGGGCCTGGTCCTTTGGCTGCCAATTGGTCCGGGGCTGAAGTGGTTAAGAGACACGGAAAATTACGAATCTAAAAAAAAAAAAAAAAAAAGTTACGAATGTACGAATTTTTTCGTTCAATCCATTCGAAGCACGTTAAGCAGAGCCATTGTAAGAGACACGGAAAATTACGAATCGCAAAAAAAAAAAGTTACGAATTTTTTCGTTCAAACCATTCGAAGCACGTTAAGCAGCGCCATTGTAAGGGGCACGGAAAATTAGCAATTCAACAAAAAAAAAAAAAAAGTTACGAATGTACAAATTTTTTCGTTCATTTTAATTTTCGTTGTTCCTGTTTTCGTTTTTCGGATTTTCTTCTTTCGTAGATTCGTTGTTTCTAATTTGGTTATTTCAGATTTTCGTTGTTTTTCGTAATCGTTCGATTCGAACATTCGTTATTCGTTAAAATTTTTAGCGAATCGTTCGTTCATTCGTACGATAACGAATGAACGAATATAACGAATTTTTAACGAAAAAAAACGAAACTAATTGCACATGTCTAGTGTCGTACGTCACCGCGTTCTTGACGTTCGGAATTAGCGACAACATTTGTGTGACCGTGTGTATGCAAGACAAGTTTGAGCCAACATCCGAAGGAAAAAAATTCCACGGTTTTGTTTTCAGAGTGTCCGATCGTCTGTACGTGGCATTACACTGTCCATTCAAAAGAACGATTCGAGAAAACGAAGAAACAAAATTACGAACACACAAATGAAAATACGAACATATGAAATTTACGAACAGACAAAGGATTGAAAATACAAAATGTAAATCATTCGTTATAGATGTCATTTTCTTTCTCTTATGCCGCGTACACACGGTCAGACTTTCCGGCAGAAAAAGTCAGACGGAATCCTTTCATCGGATATTCCGATCGTGTGTGGGCCTCATCGGACTTATTTTTTCGAAAATTCTGATGGACCTAGAAATAGAACATGTTTTAAATATTTCCGACGGAATCAATTCCTGTCGGGAAAACCGCTCGTCTGTACGCTGTTCCGATGGACCAAAAACGACGCACGCTCTAAAGCAAGTACGAGACGGCAGCTATTGGCTACTGGCTATTGAACTTCCTTTTTCTAGTCCCGTCCTAAGTGTTGTACGTCACCGCATTCTAGACGGTCGGACTTTGGTGTGATCATGTGTAGGCAAGACAGTTTCAGTCGGAACTCTGTCGGAAAAACCATCAGAGTTTATTCCGACGGAAAAAACGGTCATGTGTACGCGACATTACTGTTTCAGGGTTTCGTATTTTTGGATATTTGTCCGTTCGTAAGTTCGTATTTTCACATGTTCGTTATTTTGCTATTCGTAATTTCGTAATTTTCGTATTTTGGTTCTTTCAGCTATTCAGATGTTCGAATTGATCCGAATGTACGAATACTAACAAATTCGTACGAAAATCTATTTGTTACGAACCGAAACGCAAATGTCTAGTATTTTGTTTTCCTTAGGGAATGTCTAGCCGTACTCTCGTCCTTGCCACTCTCTTGCCCTATGGATGCACCCTTCCTGATACATAAGCATATACTGTATATTGTTTTTTGTGAAGTCCAAACATTTTTAGCCCTGCTTTAGTCCAAGCCTGGAGATATCAGCAATTTTCATCAAATATTATAGAGAATGTATAGTCCAAAAGGTTATGGTGAGATGGGCTAAAAAGAAGCAATATCCCTTCTTGAGTGGAGATTTTTATGGTTCCTTTTAGCCTACCTCACCATAACCTGGGTTACATGTTCTGGTTGCTCTGCAAGCAACAGTTGGCCACAGGGGCATAAAGAAATTCTTTGCATGGCTCAGCCATTATAAATAAGGAACTATCTCCTTATTTTTGGGATTTGTTATAGAATGAGACATGAAAATACCTTCCATTCTAAAAAGGCTCTGCCGTGCTGCAGCATATATTATATAAAATTCAGGCCATGATAAGGACTTAAACCTACAGCAGGAACACGTGGCAAAAACATACCCAAAAAGTGAATGGACAGAATATGTAACATTAATATGAACGAGGATCCAGTTGTAAAGCTGACAAGCATGCAGCATTAAAGGATTGCCTTGAATTGAACGTCAGTCCTTGTTAACATGGCAACAATCAAAACTCCATGGCTGACAGTTGGCAGGAACTCTGATGCACTTTATTTATTGTGAAAATACTTAAAGAGAAGTTTGGGTTTTTTTTTATTTAAAAGAGAATTTTGGGCTGTGGTAGGGGCAGGAGCAGCTTGCTGAAGCTCTCAGCGGCTCGCTGAGAGGCTGAGCCAGGTGCCAGTCCAGGCTCCTGAGTGGGTCCTGACCATGTGTTTGCAATCTTTCTCCAGCCTGGACTGTCTCTGTGACGTCAGCCAACCGCGGGCTTCAGCCCATTGTCAGCTGAAAACAGCTCTCAGGAGTGCTGAATGAACTGCATGTCAGGAAAAATGAATCAGACGGAGACAGAAAATGTAGCAAAAATCACACCTTTCAATAAAATGATACAAATAGTAAACGTAGTCAAAACATAGCGCAGGTTCGGTAGCTAAAGAACAAGCTAGTAAATCAGGAAGCCAGAAATCAGCGTAGTCAGAGGCAGCAAACAGGATCAGGAACCAGAAGGGACGTCAGCCAGGCAAGTCTTCAACGGGAACACAGCAGAGAGTCTCTAGATGTGTTTGACCAGGCGAAGGCATGGAAGGAATGAACCAGGCAGTTTAAATAGCCAGGAGGCTGGCTGTAGGCTGGACTGATGAGCAGGAAATGATCACCAAGTGACCTACTGTGTAACAATGAGTGCTGGCAATTAACCAACATCTGAGCAACCTAAGCACTGAGAAGGGAGGGCTGAGAGCCCAGCCCTGACACTGCACTCCTCTGATCCACAGGAGTGGGATCTCCTTTTAAACAACCCGCCCCAACTTCTCTTTTAAGTATTTTCCCAATAAATAAAGTGCATCTGAGTTCCTGACAACTGTCAGCCATGGAGTTGGCAGTACTTCTCCTTTAAAGTGGTTCTAAAGGTAAAACATTTTTTACCTTAATGTATTCCCTGCTTTAAGGTAAGAAACGTTTTGCCACTTGCTGTGCCACTGGATCCTGCTGCTGTCAGTCAGATCCTATGAGCAGAAACTGGGGAGAAGGGGGGGCGGAGTCGAGCCTGCAGGCCTGCTCCTACAGCAAGTGCTTGCTATGGGGGGGCAGACACAAAACAGGAAAGGCCAAAATCGCTGCTGGGGGACCCCAGAAGAGGAAGTCTTGGGCTAATGTTTGTTATTTTACACTCCTTCAAGAAAATGTTGAAGTGTAAATAGGCTATAATGAAGTTTGACACTTTTACACAAAAGTGTGTCTTGACTGGCATGTACTTAAGGTACTTAGACGATTTTTTTTTAAATTAATATAAAATATAACATCACAACATAATCAATGCCAATGCAAACATGTACTGTGTGTATGTGCCGTATGCACAATTAAAATCATTTCAGCCCTCATTCCTATTGCAGATCTTCAGTATGGGATTTCCCACACAACACCCAGCATAGAACAGCATAGAAAAACAATCGAACAGAATAGAAAAAAATATAATAAATGTATATAAAATGACCTTGAATTAGAAAAGAAAAGATTAGACGAGAATAGAAAAGAATAGAAAAGAATAGCACAGAAAAATAATAGAGCAGAATAGAATAAAATATAATACATATTATATATTTTTTCTATTCTGTTCTATTGTTTTTCTATGCTATTCTTTTCTATTTTCTATTCTATTCGAATATTTTCTATATGAATTTGATTTCATTCTATACAGAATTCGAATTTCGCATAGAATGAATTTGAATAGAAAATAATAGAAAAGAGTAGAATAGAAAAACAATAGAACAGAACAGAATAAAATATAATATATATATATGTTCTATTGTTTTTCTAGTCTATGCTTTTCTGTTATTTTCTATTCTATTCTAATTTTTTCTATTCAAATTCATTCTATACGAAATTCGAATTTAGGAAGATGGAGATATATATATATATATATATTATATTTTTTCTGTTCTGTTCTATTGTTTTTCTATTCTATTATAATCTTTTCTATTCAAATTCGATTTCATTCTATACGAAGTTTGAATTTCGTCAAATTTTTTCGAATTTGATCGTTTTTTTTTCGAATTAGGTGGATTTTATTTTTCGAATGTGGTAGAATTTTTTCGAATGCAGTAGAAATTTTTCGAATTTGATCGAAATGTTTCGAATTTGATCGAAATGTTTCGAATTTGAATATGAAACGAAACGAATCCTGAAAACGAATGTAACTAATGCAACAAATATAACTAAACTAATTTAGTTAAATAACGAAACAAAACACATTTTTTTCATCCTGCACATGTCTAACCCCAGCAGAAGACTTTTCCACACAAGAGCTGGACATATCTGGCCATCAAAAGTACATAGTCTGCCTTTCCTTACCCATGTATGGTTTGGTTCCAGCTAATGCGGTAGCTCTTTCGCCGTCTTTGATTATAGTCGCCACATTGAAGTCCGTTAGATGAGCATGGCCTGGGGAACAGAAAAGAACAAGTTCTCAGACAAGAAATCAGGTACACGTTCATCATATACTGTAACCATCCTTTTAGCTATTCCCAACCTCTCACATCTGTGGGAAGGCAATGGATCTAAAATGTTGACCGGTGATGACAAAGTACAAACTAAAAAAAACAGAATGGGAATGAATTTCACGTACGGAATTATTCAGCTGAAAAATATTTAATGCAACAAAAGTTGTTAAAGTGGAGGTTCACACAAAAATTGAACCTCGGCTTTTTGAAACCCTCCCCCCTCCGGTGTCACATTTGGCACCTTTCAGGGGGGAGGGGGGTGCAGATACCTGTCTAAGGTATTTGCACCCACTTCCGGGCATAGACTCCCACGGGAGCTATGCCACTTCCCGTCCCGCCGCGCTGTCTGCTGGGACACACACGGGTCCCAGAGACAGTGCGGACCATTCTCATTGCGCTGCACGACTAGCGCATGCGCAGTAGGGAACCGGGAAGTGAAGCCGCAAGGCTTCCCATACCGAAGATGGCGACGGCAGCATCCGAGGACCGAGGGAAGGTTCGGCCTCGGGTGCCGACATCGCTGGACCCTGTGACAGGTAAGTGTCCATATTTTAAAAGTCAGCAGCTGCAGTATTTGTAGCTGCTGGCTTTTAAAAAAAAATTTTTCACGAGTCTCCCGCTTTAACCACTTCAGCCCCGGACCAATTGTCAGCTTAAGGACCAGAGGTCTTTTTTCAATTTCGCACTGCACTACTTTAACTGGTAATTGTGCGGTCATGCAATTTTGTAACGAAACGAAATTTGCGTCCTTTTCTTCCCACAAATAGAGCTTTCTTTTGATGGTATTTGATTGCCTCTGTGATTTTTATTTTTTGCGATATAAACGGAAAAAGAGCGAAAATTTTGAAAAAAAAAGAGATTTTCTACTTTTTGTTATAAAAAAAATCTAATAAACTCAATTTTAGTCAAACATTTGGGCCAAAATGTATTCAGCCACATGTCTTTAGTAAAAAAAATGCCAATAAGCGTATATTTATTGGTTTGCGCAAAAGTTATAGCGTCTACAAACTAGAGTACATTTTCTGGAATTTACACCGCTTTTAATTTATGACTGCCTATTTCATTTCTTGAGGTGCTAAAATGGCAGAGAAGTACAAAACCCCCCCAAATGACCCCATTTTGGAAAGTAGACACCCCAAGCTATTTGCTGAGAGGCATGTTGAGCCCATTGAATATTTTTTTTTTTAGTCCCAAGTGATTGAATAAAGACAAAAATAAAAAATAATTTTTTTTTTTTTCTTCAAAAAGTTGTCACTAAATTATATATTGCTCACACATGCCATAGTTATATGTGGAATTGCACCCCAAAATACATTTTGCTGCTTCTCCTGAGTATGGGGATACCACATGTGTGGGACTTTTTGGGAGCCTAGCCGCGTACGGGGCCCCGAAACCCAAGCACCGCCTTCAGGATTTCTAAGGGTGCAAATTTTTGATTTCACTCCTCACTACCTATCACAGTTTCGAAGGCCATAAAATGCCAAAATAGCACAAAACCCCCCCAAATGACCCCATTTTGGAAAGTAGACACCCCAAGCTATTTGTTGAGAGGCATGGTGAGTATTTTACAGCTCTCATTTGTTTTTGAAAATGAAGAAAGTAAAGAAAAAAAATTTTTTTTTTTCTTTTTTCAATTTTCAAAACTTTGTGACAAAAAGCGACATCTGCAAAATACTCACAATACCTCTCAGCAAATAGCTTGGGGTGTCTACTTTCCAAAATGGGGTCATTTTGGGGGGTTTTATGCCATCTGGGCATTCCATGGCCTCCGAAACTGTGATTGGCAGTGAGAAGTGAAATAAAAAAATTACTCCCTTAGAAAGCCTGAAGGCGGTGCTTGGTTTTTGGGGTTCCGTACGCAGCTAGGCTCCCAAAAAGTCCCACACATGTGGTATCCCCGTACTCAGGAGAAGCAACAGAATGTATTTTGGGGTGTATTTCCACATATGCCCATGACATGTTTGAGCAATATATCATTTAGTGACAACTTTTTGTAAAAAAAATATATATATTTTTTTTTTTCATTATTCAATCTCTTGGGACAAAAAAAAAAAATATTTAATGGGCTCAACATTGCTCTCAGCAAATAGCTTGGGGTGTCTACTTTCCAAAATGGGGTCATTTGGGGGGGGTTTGAACTGTCCTGGCATTTTATGCACAACATTTAGAAGCCTATGTCACACGTCACCCACTCTTCTAACCACTTGAAGATAAAGCCCTTTCTGACACTTTTTGTTTACATGAAAGCATATTTTTTTTTTGCAAGAAAATTACGTTGAACCCCCAAACACTATATATATTGTTAAAGCAAAGGCCCTACAGATTAAAATGGTGGGTGTTGCATTTTTTTTTTCCACACAGTATTTGCGCAGCGATTTTTCAAACGCATTTTTTGTGGAAAAAATACACTTTTTTTTTATTTTAATGCACTAAAACACACTATATTGCTCAAATTTTTGATGAAATAAAAAATATGATCTTAGGCCGAGTACATGGATACCAAACACGACATGCTTTAAAATTGCGCACAAACACGCAGTGGCGACAAACTACATACATTTTTAAAAGCCTTTAAAAGCCTTTACATGATACCACATTAGATTCACGGAGGAGGTCTACTGCTAAAATTACTGCCCTCGATCTGACCTTCGCGGTGATACCTCACATGCATGCTGCAATTGCTGTTTACATATGACGCCAGACCAACGCTTGTGTACGCCTTTGCGCAAGAGAAGGGGGGGCAGGGGTGCTTTTTTTTTTTTTTTTTTTTAGTTTTTTTTTTTTTATTTATTTAGCTTTTTTATTCTATTTTTAAACTGTTCCTTCCATTTTTTTTTCTTTGTTATGATTTTTATTGTTATCTCAGGGAATGTAAATATCCCCTATGATAGCAATAGGCAGTGACAGGTACTCTTTTTTTGAAAAAATTGGGGTCTATTAGACCCTAGATCTTTCCTCTGCCCTCAAAGCATCTGACCACACCAAGATTGGTGTGATAAAATGCTTTCCCAATTTCCCAATGGCGCGGTTTATATCCGGGAGGGGGGACATTCCCTCCTACTGCTTGTAAAAGCAGTCTAGAGGCTAATTACCCGCTAGAATTGCTTTTACATGAAAGCCGATCACTGGCTGAAAAGAATGATACCAAGATGATACCTAAACCTGCAGGCATCATTCTGGTATAACCATTCAAAGTCCAGCAACATACTGGACATATATTGTAATCTTTTTTTTTTTCATGCAGCCTCTTGGCTGAACGAAAAAAAGAGATTGATTGGTGGGTATGCCCACCATTAGAATACCTCCCTTCATCCACCCACTTCTAATGATGGGCATACATGCACCATTTATATATGCCGATGCATGGGGGCATCCTCCCGCAAAAGTTATGCCGTGTACACACGGTCGGAATTTCGACCGTATGTACGTGGCATTAGGAGCCAATCGCTCCTCCGCCCCCCCCTGCTGCCCCCATGCTTCGGCACATATGCTCTTTTTTTTTAACTGTGGTGGTGAAATCACCTCCTACAGCGTTGGAGTCGCGGCTTTATGTATCGTGGGAGCAAACGCTGTTGCTGTCAAGATAAATAAATCCGCGCTGCAACTGAATGGCGCACCTGAAAACAAAAAAATGCTTAACACTAAAACACAGTAAACAAAATTACATACCTGAAAAGCAAGCATGATAAAACATGATAAAACATAATAAAACATTGCAGAATAGAATGGAGTAAAAAAAGAGCAACAATAGAGAGAGAGAGAGAACAATAAAACGACAACTATTTTTGTTTTTTTTTTTTTTGAGATTCACAGGTAAAAAAGCTCCTGACTGTTAGCGACTGAATCAAAACGCTACCACAAAAAAAATGTTAGCGATCGCAGGGATCAGGCCTGACTCTGCGAACACTGCAGTTATGTGTGCTTAGTGTTTTGTAAGTGACAGTGATCGATCGATACTGCACTTGGGTGGGCTGGGCTGGGCGGAGGGGGAAAACGCAGGTGCTAGCAGGTATCTGGGCTGATCCCGCTAACAATGCGTTTTTTTGGAACCCTAAACTGCTGGGACGCTAGTATAGATCTGATCAGATCAGATATTGATCTGTTCAGATACTATACCACTAAGGGAGGTGTATGCTTTGCGCGTGGGTGTTTGCGGTACTGGCACTAACCTGGGGCGACGCAGACCTTATTTGACCCTAAAACCTAATTGATATCACCCGCCGGGCGATCAGGGGGTTAAACCGTTATTGGGTAATAAATGGCGGGTGCCCTGACAGTATAAAAAACAAGCTAACTAACCAGCGTCACCCGTAACAGTAATACAAAAAAAAACTGGTTACCTAGCGACACTAATGCAGGGATCAGAAAAACGATCGCTTAGTGACACTGGCAAAAGGGGGTGAAAGGGTTAACTAGGGGCAATCAGGGGGTTAAACCTTTATTAGGTAATATATGGGGGTACCTGACGCTATATAAAAACCTGACGGGGAACCTAAATAACGAAATAACTAACTGGCTAACCAGCGTCACCAGTGACATTTTATACGGTGATCACTGGTGAAAGGGTTAACTCTAGGGGCAATCAGGGGGTTAAAACCTTTATTTAGGTTGTAATATGGGGGTACCTGACCTATAAACCTATTTATGAACCTATATAAACATGGCGGTTAACCTAAAAAAAAACTGGTTACCTAGCGACACTAATGCAGCGATCAGAAAAACGATCGCTTAGTGACACTGGCAAAAGGGGGTGAAAGGGTTAACTAGGGGCAATCAGGGGGTTAAACCTTTATTAGGTAATATATGGGGGTACCTGACGCTATATAAAAACCTGACGGGGAACCTAAATAACGAAATAACTAACTGGCTAACCAGCGTCACCAGTGACAGTTATACGGTGATTACTGGTGAAAGGGTTAACTCTAGGGGCAATCAGGGGGTTAAAACCTTTATTTAGGTTGTAATATGGGGGTACCTGACCTATAAAACTATTTATGAACCTATATAAAACATGGCGGTTAAAATAAAAAAAAATGGTTACCTAGCGACACAATGCAGCGATCAGAAAAACGATCGCTTAGTGACACTGGCAAAAGGGGGTGAAGGGGTTAACTAGGGGCAATCAGGGGGTTAAACCTTTATTAGGGGGGGGTAGGGGGCTACCTAGGACCTAAAACTAACTGCCCTGACAGGGATTACAGTCACACTGACACTAAATGCAGTGATCAGTAAATAAATGATCACTGCAATTAGTGACACTGTGACTGGGGGGGGGAGGGGGTGATCTGGGGGGTGATCAGGGGGTGACAGGGGGGTGTTTTGTGTGCCTAACTGTACTGGTGTCAGTGTACTGTTGTGCACTGACCTTAACATGTTCGCCGCTCGGCGTCTCCGGTCACATAGACCGGCGCACCGAGCGTGACATCACTTCCGCCTTCCTGTCTATACAATAGACAGGAAGGGGAAGCTTTTCATTCGCCAGGAGCGATCGCGAGGGGGTGGCCAGAAACCACTGGCCGTCCCCTCGTCCCGGATCGCTCCTGAAGCGATGCCGACTGTCCCCGCCGGCGGAGGGGGGTCCGATCGGACCCCCCAACCGCCTAAAGAATGGCACGTACAGGTACGTGGTTCTGCCTGTACGTGCCATTCTGCCGACGTATATCTACATGGGGCGGTCGGCAAGTGGTTAATGTAACTGCATCAAGTGGACTTGGTATTGGCCTCATTAATCCCATGCACAAAAACACTCAGACTGGGAGAGGAAGAGACAGTTCTAGGAGCCAATCGGCTGCAGTGCCCAACTGAGCCTACATGGAGCATTCTGACAGGATGAGAGAGCAGAGCGGACTGCTGAATGACTCTAATCAGTGTGTTGCTCCAATAATGGGCTGTATTATCTAACTGCAGTAAAAAAAAGTAAGATTTCCAACCTAGCTAAGCTGTCTGCTAGGGCTGTGTATATCTTAGGGCTGGATGGACAGAAATAGAAATATAATTGTGTTGCAGAAGAAACGTCTCCCCTTAGCTTGAACACACCTGATGAATTGTTTAGAGATTTGTGAAGCCAGCTATGGAATCAAGCCCTGAAGAAGCGGTCTGTGTGCCATGAAACATGTTGGCAAGCTTCATAGAACATATTTTGATCATGTCTGACCAATATATATATATATATATATATATATATATATATACACACATACACACAGTTGTGCTCATAAGTCTATATACCCTGGCAGAATTTATGATGGCTTGGCCATTTTTCAGAAAATATGAATGATAACACAAAAACATTTCTTTCACTCATGATTAGTGTTTGGCTGAAGCCATTTATTATCAATCAAAAGTGTTTACTCTTTTTAAATCATCCTTCTAGATTGTAAGCTCCAACGAGCCGGGCCCTCTGATCCCTCCTGTATTGATTTGTATTGTAATTGTACTGTCTGCCCTCATGTTGTAAAGCGCTGCGCAAACTGTCAGCGCTATATAAATCCTGTATAATAATAATAATAATAATGACAACAGAAACTACCCAAATGACCCTGATCAAAAGTTTACATACCCTGGTGATTTTGCCCTAATAACATACACACAAGTGGACACAAAGGGGTTTTATGGCTATTTAAGGTAATTATCCTCACCTGTGATCTGTTTGCTTGTAATCAGTGTGTGTGTATAAAAGGTCAATGAGTTTCTGGACTCCTGACAGACCCTTGCACCTTTCATCCAGTGCTGCACTGACGTTTCTGGATTCTGAGACATGGGGAAAGCAAAAGGATCTGCAGGAAAAGGTAGTTGAACTGTATAAAACAGGAAAGGTATAGGTATAGGAAAGAAATGGAGAATGCCAATCAGCAGTGTTCAAACTCTAATCAAGAAGTGGAAAATGAGGGGTTCTTCTGAAACCCAACCACGGTCAGGTAGACCAACTAAAATTTCAGCCACAACTGCCAGGAAAATTGTTTGGGATGCAAAGAAAAACCCACAAATAACTTCAGGTGAAATACAGGACTCTCTGAAAACATGTGTTGTGGCTGTTTCAAGATGTACAATAAGGAGGCACTTGAAGAAAGATGGGCTGCATGGCCGAGTCGCCAGAAGAAAGTCATTACTACACAAAATGCCACAAAGTATCACAGAGACAAGACTCAACCCTTCTGGCACAAAGTCATTTGGAGTGACGAGACCAAAATTTAGCTTTTTTGCCACAACCATTAACACTACATTTGGAGAGAAGTCAACAAGGCCTATGATGAAAGGTCCACCATTCCTACTGTGAAACACGGAGGTGGATCGCTGATGTTTTGGGGATGTGTGAGCTACAAAGGCACAGGAAATTGGTCAAAATTGATGGCAAGATGAATGCAGAATGTTATCAAAAAATACAGGAGGAACATTTGCATTCATCAGCCAGGAAGCTGAGCATGGGACGTACTTGGACATTCCAACATGACAATTATCCAAAACACAAGGCCAAGTCCACCTGTCATTGGCTACAGCAGAATAAAGTGAAGGTTCTGGAGTGGCCATCTCAGTCTCCTGACCTTAATATCATTGAGCCACTCTGGGGAGATCTCAAACGTGCCGTTCATGCAAGAAAGCCCAAGAATTTACAGGAACTGGAGGCTTTTTACCATCTGAGAAGATAAAGAGCTAATAAAGAGATAATAAATGGCTTCAGCCAAACACTAACCATGAGTGAAAGAAAAGTTTTTTTATGTTATCATTCATATTCTCTGAAAAATGGCCAAAAAATCATAAATTCTGCCATGTAAACTTATGAGCACAACTGTATATGTGTGATTTTATACATTTATGGGCCTTTGTTTACCCAACTGTATGTGTACACTTGTTCTTTATATTTTAATAAATGCTTTTTTTAAATTGATTTACCTGTTTATTATATCATCAGGGAATTACCATTTAACGCCCAATTCTTTAGTTCCTTTCATATACGATTTATTATACAGGGCTGGTTTCCCCTGTTGGTTGTTAAGCTGTTTTAGCTCTAGGCCTTGACTATATATCCCCAAATTCTTGCTTTCAATATCTCAATGAGCTATACGGTTAGAATACATCTGGGCTGTGCCCTTAAGTGACCTTTTATTCAATGTGGAACTATTGAACGATCGCTTTATTATCTGCGCATCACTTAAATCTATTAGTGAGGCCCATAAAAACCACATCATTAACACATACACCGCTAATTCACACAATAACAAGACACCTTCAAGTGTCACTAGAGAGTGTGTAATAATCGAGGCACGTGGCTTTGTTTGCTCACCTTGTTCATCAAGGAGAATGTTGTCTGGCTTTACATCTCTGCAACACAGTAAAAAGTTGGGTTTAATGTTTGAGATATCAAGATTTGTCCCTATTATTCACACCTCAAGTTCATTGTAAGGTATGTAAATTGAGATCACCTTAAGAGGTTTTTTTTCTGGTATAGATTTTTGGGAGGGAACTCAATTTTTGAGTCAATTTTGTTTGGTGTCCCCCTGAAAATTCATAATAGACCTAATGTACCTGGTAGGAATTAAGAAGAAGGTCCATGTTTTTTTTTTTTTTTTTTCAACTATCTCTTTACTACTCCTTTACTTACATGGTCGGAGATGTATGTGAATAGGGCTGGTGACATCACTGGGTTGCACTCACCAGCATTCTTAAGGTGGTTGTATACCCCCAATGCAGAAGTTGTACCTATAGGTAGGCCTATAATAAGGCCTACCTAAAGGTACTGTAAAAATCTCCTAAACTTGTGCCGTGTAGGAGATATTTATCTTGTAGTGTGCCGATGATGTCATCCCTCCGGGCCATTTCTTCACTAGCAAGTGCTCTGACTGACGGCTCCTGTGCGTATGTGCGGGAGTGATGTCACGCGACTTCCAGACAGTCATAGAGCCACAGTTCACGGCCCCGGAAGGAAGAGGGGCGAAGATGGATGTGGCCACCAGCGGGGACAACACGGGCTTTGTTTGCAGGTAAGTGGCACATAATGGGCTAGTATGCGATGCATATTAGCCCATTATGCTTTTACATTGCAGGGGGAAAAAGAGGAAGTAAAACCCATCATTACCCCAACATTTCATATTCCCGATATGTGCCTGGTGTGCCTGTTGTATCATGTACTAGTAATAAAAAGTATCCTCTTCTCTACTACACTACTATTGCTTTCTTTGTGTGAAATACCTGGTGATCAATCCAGTCCCCCTGTTTCCTATTTAAAACTAACAATGATAGGCATTAAAGCGCATCCTTCTTAGAGTGGTAAATTTTTTGACCGTGGTGGGAGAACAGCCTTCCTATACTTCAAAGGCAAAGACTTGTGCTGACACTCCCCCACCCCACCATTCACTGGGAAAACCAGTGTGATGCGGTTTCTCCACCCCCGCCTCTCTAAGCCCCTTATGCAGCTGAGAACAGAGGTCATTGGATCAGTCATTAAAAAAAAAAAAAGGTATTAATAATGTGTTTTACATCTATATATAAATGTTTTGCCTTCATTTCTACTTTAAACTGAATGGGCTGTTTTACAAGGTAATGGTTCTTAAATATTTTAGCAACCATTGACAGAGGGAAGCTGTCATGTACAGTATAATTGCAGAAAAATTCTACATGACATATGGCTCCTGAAAAACTAGCAAATTTTCGGGTGTTATGCCCTGTACACATGGTCGGAAAATCCGACGGAAAAGGTCCGATCGGATTATATTGTCGGAGAATCTGATCGCGTGTGCGCTCTGTTGGACCTTTTCCGCCGGAAATTCCGATGGAAAAAAATTTAAGAACAGGATCACAAATTTTCCGACAACAAAATCCGATCGGACTTTGTCCGTTAGTTTGTAGAGAATTCCGATCGGACAAAGTGGCACGCATGCTCAGATCAAATAACGAGACCAAAGCTATTGGCTACTAGCTTGAACGTAGTCCCGTCGTAACGAACGAACGTCGTCACGTTCCGAACGATCAGATTTTTCGACAACTTTGTCCGACCGTGTGTATGCAACACCAGTTTCGGCCAAAATCCGTCTGAAAAAATCTGACGGATTTTGTGGTCGGAATGTCCGACCGTGTGTACGGGGGCTTAGACTGGGGTTGATTAAGCCACTTCGGTGAAACATGTCTAGGTATGGTTACATGGCAACTGTGAGGAGCATTTAACATTCAACGTTCCAGTTACTGGGTGTGCTGTGCCGTGTGAAGTGAAAGAGAAAGGAGACAGCGTGGAGGGTGAGACATATTGGTATTAACGCCGGGTCCGCCGAGACCATAATATATCGGGTCACCACTGCTGGGTCCTTGTTTCCTGTTGAAAAGATTATGCTGAAGTGCCTTATTTTTATATGAAGGATGTGAGTACAATGGTTGAGGAATTTTGTGTGCTGTTGAAATAAATGGTTTACTCTACTTCACTATTGGAAGCATCTCTTTTTTCCTTATATGTGGAGTGCAATTATCTAACATTCTGTCTGGATCCATCTGTGACCCATGTGGAGCTATTAAGCGAGTTGGCCGAGCATGAGAGTGCAAGGCATATACTGCTGGTGAGTGCGTTTCCTTAGGGTGCGGTAGCACTGAACACAGGTGGTGTAGTGAAAGATATTTTTTCAAGTCACTTCAAGAACTTTGTTTAAAGACACTTCAAAACTTTATTTGCTTCAGGATTTTTCATTCACTTTTCTGTCACTTTTTGAAACATTATCACTACAAGTAACAGTTTATGGACTTTTGTTTGGATTTGTTTTCCTTTTTTGGACACCTGCAAAAAATATATAATCACACTTCACTTTCATTTTTCACTTTATGTATATAGGTGATTAATTGTGTTGTTGTTTTTTTAGCACTGTTTATACAGGGTGATTATTTTTCAGTATTGTTTACACAGGTTAAATATTTACTAGTTTATTCCCAGACACTGTGATTATTAGCGCTGCTGTTTTTATTCATTTAAAATCACTTTACACAATTGTCAAAGACCGTCTCCTGGCATTTTTACAATTTTTGTCACTTTTTTGGTGAAATGGTAGGGGTACTTTTGTACCCCCTTACCATTTCACACAGGGGGGGCGGGATCTTGTTAAAGGGGGCTTCCAGATTCCGATAAGCCCCCCGCCCGCAGACCCCCACAACCAATGGCCAGGGTTGTGGGGAAGAGGCCCTTGTCCTCATCAACATGGAGACAAGGTGCTTTGAGGGGTCACAGACCCCCAAAGCACCCCCCCCCAATGTTGAGGGCATGTGGCCTGGTACGGTTCAGGAGGGAGGGGGGGCCGCTCTCTTCCCCCCCTCTTTTCCTGCGGCCTGCCAGGTTGCGTGCTCGGATAAGGGTCTTGTATGGATTTTGAGGGGGACCCCACACCATTTTTTTTTTGGCCGGGGTTCCCTTAAAATCCATCCCAGACCTGAAGGGTCTGGTATGGATATTTAGGGGGACCCCTACGTATTTTTTTTTAAAATTTGACGCAGGGTTCCCCTTAATATCCATAGCAGACCTGAAGGGCCTGGTAATTGAATTTGGGGGGACCCCCACGTTTTTTTTTTTTTTTTTATCAATGACTTTTTTTTTTTTCAATGACTTTCAATGAATGACTGTTCTCTGTGTTACGGGAGCCGACAATTCATTAGCCGCGAGTGATTTTACATCGCTTTTTTTCCTGCAAAATTGACACTTTGTGCAGGGACAGTTCTAAGCACGGGAAACATTCGCCCCTTCACAGGCATACTATAGACACCCCCCAGGTACGAAATTTAAAGGAATATTACACTTTTATTGTTTCACTTTAAGCATTATTAAAATCACTGCTCCTGAAAAAACGTCCGTTTTTTAAAAAAAAAAAATGCATTGATACATGTCCCCTGGGGCAGGACCCGGGTCCCCAAACACTTTTTATGACAATACCATGCATATTAGCCTTTAAAATTAGCACTTTTGATTTCGAACATTCGTGTCCATTGTAATTAATAGGGTTCTAATGTTCGCACGAACTTTAGGTCCGTTCACGGGTTCTGGTGCGAACCGAACCCGGGGGTGTTCGGCTCATCCCTATTAGAGACTATTCAGAGTGGGATCTTTTACATATAGAAGAGGATGTGACATAATGTGCTACAGAATACGTTAGTGCAGGAGGGAAGGATTCCTGGGAGCAATAGCCCACAGGACTTACGCAGAGGAGGAACAATAGTCTGCATGGTGATGCAGGGAAGAGACTGTGGATATTATGCATGTGCAACATTTCTTCAAGACTCAAAGTTCTAATTTATAAATATGATGGCAAAGTATTTTGGTCTATGGGCATCCCATATATCATCTCCCCCAACCAAGTTATATATCCCCCCAATAAACAAAAACAAAAGAAAACAAAGGACTGTTCATTGTCTCAGAAGTGATATATGAAGGTCGGGCAGCTGGGTGATATGGTGGATGTTAGTTACTAGCAGTGACGTAAGTCACTGAGTTAAAATAACGGAGTTACTTAACGCAGTTACTTTAAAGAGTAACGAGTAATCTAACTGATTACTCTTCCCCTCATGGTAAGGCCGTTCCCATTACTTGGGCGGCGTTACCACTATTACATCTACCGCCACTAGACGGCAGTAGTGTAATTCCGGTGTCCTGCCAGAAAAAGTTCCTCCGCCGGATAAGGACCCCCCTGTACTGCGCAGGCGCAGGGCTTGCGCAGTACGAAGGACTACGGAGCTTACAAAAATTGCCGAACCTGAACAGCTCAGAGTGAACTCTACACCGCGCAGGCGCAGTTAACATGTAATTGTATGAGGCGATGTCGCACGCTCCCGATGCTCGTGCTACTCTGCAAGGGGCGTCTATCGTGTAACTAAGGGGCGGGTCTAGTATTACTGTAACCAAGGGGCGCATTTATTATTATTGTTATATATCGAGCTCTGCCCATTAATTTAACATTCGCCCTCTTCTGTAGCCATCCGCCCCTTACACGATATAATAATAATAGACCCGCCCCTTGCTTACACGCTATAACAGATCTGCCTCTTGGTTAGAGTAATAATAGAGCAGCCCCTTGGTCACACGATATATAACAATAATAATAAATGTGCCCCTTGCTTACAGTAGTACTAGACCCGCCCCTTAGTTACACGATAGACGCCCCTTGCACAGTAGCAGATGTTACAGAACGTAATTGCATTATAGAATATTAAAAAAAGTCACAGTTACTTTGCTGCGTAACTAATTACTTTTCCAATGTAGTAACTGAGTTACTAACGCAATTACTTTTTGGGAGAAGTAATTTGTAACTTAACTAATTACTTTTTTAAAGTAAGATGACCAACATTGGTTACTACTGGCAAACCACCGCTACATGTGTTTCTGAAAAACTGAAAACGCACTAAAAAATGCATAGGTGTGAACCAGGCCTAAACCGACAATCCTGGGCCGCTGAAAGCTGATTTCTGAAGGTGACATTGATTACCGCCAAGAATTGCTCTTGGCATTATATGGTTGAAATTTGGAAAACTCATCTGACATTACCGATGGATTATATGTTGACTTCTCAAGTAGTCTAAAGCTAGAGCCATTTCACATATATACAGCTTAACAGTCTCCTCCGTAAACTGGACGTTTTGCTGTAGATGATATCGAAGATCTCCGCCCAAGAGTAAGTCTACAACCATAAACATGTCCTCTTCATCCTGGAAGGAATACCTGGAAAACAATAATATAGTAAGGGTGACTTGTTGTTGCTATTAGAACATCTGATTGACTGCTTATGTTAGAAGAAAAATCCAATAAATTACACAAAGTGGGGGATTTACCAAAACCTGAGAGTGCAGAATCGGGTGCAGCTCTGCATAGAAACCAATCAGCTTCCAGGTTTTATTGTCAAAGCTTAATTGAACAATCTGAAGTTAGAAGCTGATTGGCTACCATGCACAGCTGCACCAGATTTTGAGTGCTTAAGTTTTAGTAAATCCCCCCCAAAGTGTTATTATAACAATGGATGCACTGGAAAAACTCTCTCTAGGCACAATTAATTAAAGGAACATTGCAGAAAAAAAATATATAACCATTTTTGTCAACTATCCTCCTTCCTTTGCTGCCCTTTCATTGATTTTGTCTGTCCCCTATGCAATACAGGAACTTTACCAAAAGAAAGGAAGTTTTTCTGTGTTTTTTGTGGTTGTAAAGGCTGAAGTTTTTTTACCTTCTGTGTGCTGCTCCCCCCAACCCCCACTAGTACTTAAAGCGGACCTTCAGTCGTTTTTGAAAGTTACTGCAAGCATTTATAAAGCCTCGTACACATGATCGGTCTTTCCGCCAACAAAACCGTGGAATTTTGTCCGAAGGGCGTTGGCCCAAACTTGTCTTGCATACACACAGTCACACAATTGTTGGCCAACAATTACGAACGTAGTGACGCACTAGACGTACTACGTGGTTTTTCAGCTCTTTAGCGCCACCCTTTGGGCTCCTTCAGCTAATTTCGTTTTAGTAGAAGTTTGGTGAGTGTTGATTTGTGCTTTTCTTTTCGTGCTTTTCATTCATTCAGCACTTTTCAGTTTGCATTTGTCATCCAGACATGTTGCGGAATCGGAGGAGATAACGTGTTATTTGTTATTTATTATTGGCCTTGCTTTGGAATAATTTTTTTGGTTGAATAATGATTTGACTTGGTATATTTTCTATATTTTTGGATGCATAGAATGCACTTTTTGGTTCTATTGGTAGATAGCATGTCTAATTTTTATTTGTTTTCTTTTTTTAATGCACAATAAAAAACATTGTGTAGAATAATACTTGGCTATGTGTTTTTACTTCAAATGACAGTTTGGGAGTCGGCAGTTACATTTTATAAAATACAATGTAAAATTGACAAGGGACACCAACATAGTTGTATCTTTGATCTTAAAAACTACGGGATAATGGTGTTGTGGTAACTTGCCCAAATAAAAAAAAAAGCATAATAATATTATTCTTGATATTACTAGAAAAAAAAAGCCTTTAAAAATTAGTTGACAGTAGAAAATCAGTATCACCAGCAAAGCAGCTTCAATATTATCCCATTAACTGCTTTGCGACCGCCGGCTGTCGATTGACGGTTAGGCGGTGCAGCTCTCGTGGCGGGAGGGCGTCATATGATGCCCTCCCCTTACCGGCCCTCCAGGGAGCGCGCGCACCCGCCGTGACACTGGGCACCCGATGCGTGTGCCCGGCGGCCGCGATGTCCGCCGGGCACCCACGATTGCCGGTAACACAGCAGGACCGTGAATCTGTGTAATAAGCAGACTTCATGGAGGAATTGCGGCCAAAAAGCCATACCTCCAACATGGAAACAAGTCTAAGCAACTCAACTATGCATGAAAACATAGGAACTGGGCTGCAGAAAAATGGCAGCAGGTGCTCTGGACTTATGAATCAAAATTTAAATATTTGGCTGTAGCAGGATATAGTTTGTTTAGTGAAGGGCTGGAGAGCGGTACAATAATGAGTGTCTGTGGGCAACAGTGAAGTATGGTGGGGTTCCTTGCAAGTTTGGGGTTGCAGCTCTGCAAATGAAGTTGGAGATTTGGTCATGATCAATGGTGATTGGCCCCAAAGTTATTTTGCAGCAGTACAACGACCCCAAACATGAGGCATTAAGAACTAACTTCAGAGTAAAGAAGAACAAGGAGTCCGGGAAGTCATAGGCCCCCCACAGAGCCCTGATCTCAACAACATGGAGTTTGTCTGGGAGGACATGAAGAGATAAGAAGGATTTGAGGCAGCCACATCTACAGATGATCTGTGGTTAGTTCTCCAAGATGTTTGGAACAAAGTGCCTGCCGAGTTCCTTCAAAAACGGTGTGCAAATGTACCTAGAAGAACTGACGCTGTTTTGAAGGCAAAGGTTGGTCACACCAAATATTGATTTGATTTAGATTTCTCCTCTGTTCATTTTCTTTCCATTTTGTTAATTGAGAAAAATAAACCAACACTTCTATTTCTGAAAACATTCTTAATTTACTGAATTTTTTCACACTTGCCTACAACTTTTGCACAGAATTGTATATATATATATATATATACTTACTATACTTCTAGAATTCTTTAAAGGCACAAAGGTTTACATTTAAGGTCATCCAGGAAACGTGGTCCTCTAACTTTCATCCAGAAGTTCCGTTGCTGAATGTCTGTACCTTGGGTTGCCAATGTACACTTACCGTATATACTCGAATATAAGCCGAGGCACCTAATTTTACCACAAAAAACTGGGAAAACGTATTGACTCGAGTATAAGCCTAGGGTGAGAAACGCGCAGCTACTGTAAGTGGAAAAGAGGGTCAACAATGCCAATTTGCAGCCTCACTGTGCCCATTTGCAGCCATAGGTCCCCCGAACTTCAAACTTGGTAGTTAATGGTTCCTAAATGCCCCCTAGCTGCAGCCAAAATTTGGGGTCTCTGGACCCAAAGGGTCCTGAAATGACATTGCTGCAGATGGACACAGTTGACCGATTTTGCTAGGAACCCCAAATTTGGTATGCAAACCCAACTAGCACTATAACATATCCAAGATGGGGTTCCTAGCACCAAGTGGCCCCGAGATACGGGCCCCAAAGTCGGTTTGGAAAATGTTAAGCACCTTTCTGCAGCAGAGAATGACATTTTGCGAACCGACTTTGGGGCCCCGTATCTCGGGGGCCACTTGGTGCTAGGATCCCCATCTTGGATATGTTGTTCCTAGTTCCTAGCACCAAGTGGCCCCAAAGTCGGGTCAGGAAATGTCATTCTCTGCTGCAGAAAAGTGCTTGACTCAAGTATAAGCCGAGGGGGGCATTTTCAGCACACAAAAAATGTGCTGAAAAACTCTTATACTCGAGTATATACAGTATTTTTGAATGGCACTGAATATATGCCCAGGGAAATAAAAGACAAGTGATCCATGGTTCCAAGCACCACCCTTTGAGAGAGAGGGTGCAGAAATTACACAGAGGGCTCTCGTGCCAGGAGGCTACAGGTACAATGCAAAAGGCCTATTGGCTGCAATGGATAACATAGAACTCAAGGTGAATTTAGCACATTCTCTGACTTTTCATGGATGGCCTTAGATGATTGCAGATTCATTTTATTTATTTCCTTGAGTTGTTCTTTAAGCACTTAATAAAAGTGCCAAAGGCAGCACACACAGCACCCATCTCTGTTCAAGGCAGCAATAAAAGCGCTTTTATTTACACACATAAATGGGCACATCTGTCGTCATTTTCAAGGTTATTTTTTTTTTTTGTGGGTTTTGAGACTCACAAACCTTCACAGCAGTGTCATAAAATATGCAATTAAATTTAATGTCGGAACATAAAAATTGAAACGAGCTATCGATCAATGACATGCCATTTATTTGGGAAGGATTCATTTTCTTTTACAGTAAAACCTTGGTTTGAGAGCATTTTGCAAGACAAGCACAATTTTATAATACATTTTGACTTGATATACAAGCAATATACAGAGTATAAAAGAGAAGAGAGGCGCCTCTAAGTGTAGAATATGGTTACATTCAATGAAGGTACAACATTTAGCAACTCACATGGTTGATGATTAAAACAGGCACATCTAAGTATGCAGGCAAGAAAATTGTTTATGGGAATTGAATGTGTAAAAGTGCCAACATCCTAAATACAGCGAAAAGGATAATACATCAAAATGAAAAGGGGCAGCCCCCTTGGGCTTTTGAGGCCGAAAATGGGAGTAGAGAAGTAGATAAAAGGCAACGTAGTGCCACTTTTATTAGGTATACAGCATAATAAAATGTGTGAACATAACCATAAACAATATTGTTAAAATATACAGAGTATACCAATGAACCAAGTTATACATATATATATATGTCAAACCTAGACATGTGCAATTCGTTTAGTTCCGAATTAGTTTTTTAACGAATTTTGACAAATTCCGAATTTCCGAATTTTTCAATTTCAAAATTTCCGAATTTTTCAATTTCAAAATTTCCGAATTTTTCAATTTCAAAATTTGCAAAATTACGAATTTCCAAAATTTCGGAATTTCCGAATTTCTAATTTTCGGATTTTCGGAATTCCGAATTTTCGGATTTTCAGAATTCCGAATTTTCGGAATTCGGAAATTCAAAAATTCGAAAATCAGAAAAAAAGAAAGAAAATCTGTTTAATTCTAAATAATAACTAACTATTAAATTATAGGCATTGGAATTCCCTTTTAAATTTGTCGGTTAGTGAACATAACGAGTACGAATTTATCCGAAGTTATGAATTATCTGAAATAACGAATGCCGCATCTAACCAAATGAAACGTAACGATCTAATAATAATAAATAACAATAATAATAATAAAATCTTTTTATTATTATTAATTATTTATTATTTATTATTTATTATTAATTATTTATTATTAATTTGTTCCGTTCCATTTGTTTAGATGTGGAATTCGTTATTTCAGATAATACGTAACTTCGGATAAATTCGTACTCGTTAATTTAATAGTTAGTTATTAATTAAACAGATTTTCTTTCTTTTTTTCAGATTTTCAAATTTTGGGATTTTCAAATCTTTGAATTCCTGAATTCCAAAAATCCGAAAATTCGGAAATTCGGAGTTCCGAAAGTCCGAAAATTCAGAGTTCCGAAAGTCCGAAAATTCCTAAAAACCTAAAATCAAAAATTCGGAAATTTGATAATTATGAATTCCGAAAATTTGAAATTCGGAAATCCGAAAATTCGAAATTCGGAAATTCGATAATTCGGAAATCCGGAAATTGGGAAAACCGAAAATTCGAAATTCGGAAATCCGAAAATTCGAAATTCGGAAATCTGAAAATTAGAAATTCGGAAATCCGAAAATTTGAAATTCGGAAAGTGTAGCAATATGGCAATATGGTTACATTCAATGAAGGTACAACATCTAATTCTATAATCCCATTTTATGCTTCAAAAGTCCAAGGGGGCTGACCCTACTGCATTTTGATGCATTATCCTTTTCTAAGTATGTAGGCATCTGGGGTAAAGCTGTCCACATAGACCATCCTCCTCATTGCCATCGTCGTCAACCCTTCCACGCTGCGCTCCACGAGTGGTTCAATCTCTCTACTGCAGGGTAGTCTTCCCGTCATGATTTCAGACTGACAGCGGTGAGAGCCGGCAGTGCGGAGGGCGGTTTATGTGGACAGCTTTACCCCGGATGCCGGCATACTTAGATGTGCCTGTTTTAATCATCAACCGTGTGAGTTGCTAAATATTGTACCTTCATTAAATGTAACCATATTACTACACTTAGAGGCGCCTCTCTTCTCTTTTATACTCTGTAGCTCCTGCTGGATTTTGCTTCTAATCCCCTTGTGGAGGCTTCCATTTGTGGATGAACATTTTATGGTTACACAACCTATCACATTGCTATCATCTTTTTATATGGACTATAAACTGAAGGACCTATGAATAAATGGTTGTGGAACGAATCATTTGAGTTTCCATTATTTCTTATGGGGAAAATCGCTTTGATATACAAGTGCTTTGGATTACAAGCATGTTTCCGGAAGGATATATGCTCGCAATCCAAGGTTTTACTGTTCATTAAAAATGTGTATCTCGCAGCTTTATTTAAAAAGTACATAACAGCAGTGTTCTATCTGTAAGGCTGTGATAAGTCATGTCATTTACAATCCTATTAGTCATATTTGCCCTGGTCTGTGTGTTTTACAATAGTATTCAATCAAAGAAGAGTGATATGTGGAACCAGTGTATTCCAGAAACTAGACTGCTTGTAAGGGAACCTGTACATAGAGGAATATGAAGGCTGGCATTGGTAACCTAAATCTGAACATGCTATTTGCCTGGCTCCCGTGGTGATCCAATGGGTTTACCAATTTCTGAGTCAGGAATACCAAAGAACTATGCAGTACAGGAATTTTGACATTATCTACTATATGTGCCAGAATGTAATAAAGACACAGGAAATCAGTGAACTAGAATTTTCAGAACGAGATCTTGTAAGCCAGGAGAGGAAGAGATGCACAGCGACTTCTAATTCCCCGTACACACGGTCAGATTTTCCGACGGAAATGGACCATGTTGTCGGAAATTCCGACCGTGTGTGGGCTCCATCTGACTTTTTCCGTCGGAATTTCCGACGGACAAAGTTTTATCTCCTGCTCTCAAATTTTCCGACAACAAAGTCCTATCGGACTTTTTCCGATTGTGTGTAGCGAATTCCGACGGACAAAGTGCCACGCATGCTCAGATCACATTACAAGACCAAAGCTATTTGCTAATAGCCTCTACGTAGTCCCGTCGTACGCAATGAACGTCACCACGTTCAGAATGATCGGATTTTCCGACAACTTTGTCCGACCGCGTGTATGCAACACCAGTGTCGGACAAAATCCGTCGGAAAAAGTCAGACGGATTTTGTGGTCGGAATTTCCGACCGTGTGTACTGGGCATAAGTGTAACATTAAAACAAACTTCAATGGAACAAATGAATATTATTCACAAAGGGAGTTAAGCTATAGGCATGTAATCAGTATGAGAAGATCCTGTCTGTCATCAATCCGGGAAGAGAGCCGCTGCCAGGAACCGATCGGGTCACTGGATGCAGAGCACCGAATGATGGGTCCGCTTCCTGGTTGCGATGGAACAGGTTGTGATGTCATGATCATGCAGGATGTGGGGGGCGATGCGTTTGCGGAGCATGCGCTCCTTCTTCAGGCCAAGTAAAAAATATTGTTTTTGTTTAAAAAGCGTTGGTCTTTTTTTGTTTATAGCGCAAAAAATAAAGACCGCAGAGGTGATCAAATACCACCAAAAGAAAGCTTTATTTGTGAGAAAAAAAGGATATCAATTTTGTTTGCATGACTGCATGACCGCGCAATGACCGCGCAATTGTCAGTTTAAACGACGCAGTGCCGTATCGCAAAAAATGGCCTTGTCATTAAGGGGGTAAATCCTTTCCGGTGCTGAATTGGTTAACACTCGCCCTGTCACCTGTAAACCACACCCCTTCCTCTTTAGGCTCCACTTTTGCCTTATAGGCCCCTTTCACACTGGGGCATTTTTCAGGCGTTTTTCAGGCGTTTTTCATGCGTTTTTCAGGCGCTTTAGCGTTAAAAAAAGCGCCTGTAAAACACTTGAAAGAAGCCTCATCTGCAATTCCAATGTGAAAACTCAAGTGCTTTAAGAGCCCTCTCACACCTCCAGCGCCCGAAAATCGCTCGTAAGGCGCAGCTTAAACTAGCGGCGCTTTACCAGCGCTTTTCGAGCGCTAGTGGGGCACTTTTAACCCCTGCTAGTGGCCAAAAAAGGGTTAAAAGCGCCCACAAAGCGCTGCTGCTACAAACGCTTTTTAGGCGTTTTTCAGGCGCTTCCCATTGATTCTTACAGAAGGAATGGGTGAAGGATGGAGAGCAATGCAAATTAATTTTTATAAATAAACCACTTGGTTTTTAGATCACACTTGAGGCGTCCATTACATCCTTTAGAGCCGGTTCACACCAGGGCGACTCAGGATCCGACTTCAGGTCGCCCCGAGACGCCCCAAGTCGCCCCAAGTCGCGCTGTTATTCATACTCAAGTCGTGTCCAAGTTGCCTCACAAAGTGGCCCTGGAAGTCGTGTTGCCCCGGTGTGAACCGGCTCTTAGGACAGCCTTTCCCAACCTGGCTGGATGACCAAGGCAGCACACAAGGATAAGGACAAATTAAACACCAGGGTGTAAAAGAGAGGCAATCATTGCTAGATAGACAGACCATGTGTACTCTGAGTCTAAAAATACAAAACTGTGAGAACAAACATCCTTGCCTTCCTCCTAGCTACCCAGTAAAAGATGTGAGTTAGACGCTGTGCCAGGATACCGCTGTTCATAATAATTCTGCTTTGACAGAATGAAGTCGCAAGTTAAAAAGAAAATGACTTACCAAAGATTAACTAAAAAGACATGTTCAATTTCCTGCATGATCTCCAGCTCCCGGAAAACGTTGCGCACTTCGTCCCGCTCAATGCACTGCTGTTTATTCATGTACTTCATGGCATACATTGTCTCTGTGTCTTTCTTCTGAACAATGCAAACCTACAAATGATATAACAAAGAAAGGGAGATGGATTACTAAACTAACAAATAGTCATTCTTAGATTCAAAGACAAGTGGCAACATATTATGAAGTGTTGTACATCGGAATCTCCCAGATATAGCTAAAGAGACATGGATAGAAATGTCTTCTAATAATAGGTAATGGGAGGAGAAAACAGGTGGCTGACCATCCATATAAGATGTAAAATACAGCCAGAGGGTGCAGCAAATTGACCCTACGTTCACACCTATGTGTTTTTTGTGCGTCTTTCAGAAATGCACTACAGTCAATTTAAAGGCATTGTAAAGGTTATTATTTTTTTTTAAATAACAAACATGTCATACTTACCTCCTTTGTGCAAGGGTTTTGCACAGAGTGGCCTCGATCCTCCTCTTCTGGGGTCCCTCAGTGCTATTTCCATGAATGCTGCCTCACTATTGTCATAAATACAGCCTCACCATTGCCATGAATGCCGCCTTATTATTGCCATTAATGCAGCCTCACAAGTGCCATTAAAGCAGCCTCATAAGTGCCATGAATGTAGCCTCACCAGTGCCATGAATGCAGCCTCACAAGTGCCATGAATGCAGCCTCACAAGTGCCATGAATGCAGCCTCACAAGTGCCATGAATGCAGCCTCACCAGTGCCATGAATGCAGCCTCACCAGTGCCATGAATGCAGCCTCACCAGTGCCATGAATGCAGCCTCACCAGTGCCATGAATGCAGCCTCACCAGTGCCATGAATGCAGCCTCACAATTGCCATGAATGCAGCCTCACCAGTGCCATGAATGCAGCCTCACCAGTGCCATGAATGCAGCCTCACCATTGCCATTAATGCAGCCTCACAAGTGCCATGAATGCAACCTCACCATTGCCATGAATGCAGCCTCACCATTACCATGAATGCAGCATCACCAGTGCCATGAATGCAGCCTCACCAGTGCCATGAATGTAGCCTCACCAGTGCCATGAATGCAGCCTCACCATTGCCATGAATGCAGCCTCACCATTGCCATGAATGTAGCCTCACCAGTACCATCAGTGTAGCCTGATCGATGCCCATCTGCAGCCTCGGAGGGGACAGGGAGGGGGCGGGACGAGCGCCGACAGATTACATACAGGAAAATCTCCTGTTTACTCTGCGGCCTCTTTAATACAAAGTCCTGCCTCCTATGATAGACAGAACAGTCATCCAATGCCAGCCCAGGAGAGGGGAATTCCTATTAGAGGCTGCAGAGTAAACCGGAGATTCTCCTGTATTTAATCTGTTTGGCACTCGTCCCGCCCCCCCCCTGTCCCCTCCGAGGCACCGATAAATACGGGTTTATATCTTTTGTGGCCCCCCCCCCTCAGCGCTCGGTATTCGTTGGGGGGCAAAAAAAGATATATATATCCAAATTACCATTGGGGCCATTTGAAACCGGAATGTGGGCCGCAGGCCGTACTTTGGACATGCCTGTTATAGATCCTTCATTTCTTTGCAAGTGGGAAAACTTACAAAATCTGCAGGGGGTCAAATAATTATTTTCCCCAATGTATATATCCGGATAAGTATCTATATATGTAAAAAAAGTCCAAAGTATTAGAAAAATGTGAACAATAAACACACTGTGCAAAAGATAGTACACTCCACCCCGTGTTACATCAAATCTGCTCACCTCCAAAATATGATCTCAAGTGGTTAAGAGAGGTCATAAAATGTTTAGCACACCCAAATGGGTGGGTATAGATGGTAAAAACTGTTCACTGCCACTCCACCTTCAATCCTCCCCAACTCATATCACATATGTCACATATAACATGAAAAAAGAAAGGAACTCATAGTGCTCACTGTAATATTTATTAAACAAAGGTAAAAGGAATAAAAACACTCATGAAAGAAGTGATGGAAAATCGCATGTCACAATAAATACTCCACTGTATACAACCAGCTCAATCTCACTGTTCTGCCTCTAGACTCCAGAGATACAGCGTGCTGATGTCATTGGCGCATGACTCCACCCCTATACGCATTACGTCCAACCAACTGGGATTTCCTTTACTGAGATTCCCGTACATGAGAGCTGGTTGCATACAATGGGTTCCTATGTGCACAAGGATATAATGTCACAAAGAGTTCTTCATACCTCCCAACTTTTTGAGGTGGGAAAGAGGGGACACATCCCCTGCTATACCCCTTAAAGTTGAATTATGCAAAAAAAAATGATTACCGTATATACTCGAGTATAAGCCGAGTTTTTCAGCACTTTTTTTGTGCTGAAAATGCCCCCCTCGGCTTATACTTGAGTCAAGCACTTTTCTGCTGCAGAGAATGACATTTTCCGACCCGACTTTGGGGCCCCGTATCTCGGGGCCACTTGGAGCTAGGAACCCCAAATTTGGTGTGCAAACACAGTGGTACCAGCACTACAACATATTGGTTCCTAGCACCAAGTGGCCCAGAGATACAGGGCCCTAAAGTCGGTTCGGAAAATTACATTCTCTGCTGCAGAAAAGTGCTTGACATTTTTTTGGCTGCACCTAGGGGGCATCTAGGAACCCTTAACTACCAAGTTTGAAGTTCGGGGGACCTATGACTGCAAATGGGCACAGTGAGGCTGCAAATGGGCACAGTGAGGCTGCAAATGGGCACAGTGAGGCATGCAAATGGGCACAGTGAGGCTGCAAATGGGCACTGTTGACCCTCTTTTACACTTACAGTACCTGCACATTTCTCACCCTAGGCCCTAGGCTTATACGTTAATACGAGTCAATAAGTTTTCCCAGTTTTTTGTGGTAAAATTAGGTGCCTTGGCTTATACTCGAGTATATACGGTAGTTAAACCCACAAGTGCTTTTTTTTACCACTACTATTCCTTTGTATTGGCTTTTGAAATTTACAAATGCAGCAATTAAAAAATTGGATGAAAGGTTTAGCACTGGGAAACACTTTTTAAAAGATATAAAGTGAATTTTATATACATCTATATAGATCAGACCAAAATGAGGGACAAATGAGGAGGAAAAGGGGACAGAGGGACATTGTTCCAAATCAGGGACAGTCCCTCGAAATCAGGGACAGTTGAGAGCTATGAGACCTCATAAATGCAGGTTGAGGGGCTCCAGAACGTCAGTTCTGAACTGAGAAAATTGTTTTTTAATTTTTCTCCTGGAATGGTAATTCCCAGGCTGGGTTCTGGAGCCCAGGGCCTTCAAAGACTCCTGAAGGACAAAGCCTCTAACCGTGTGTCCAGGTCTTACTGGAGACCAGCTGGGTGTGTGTGCAAGTGTACACAGCCCTTTATAATCAAGAAGTTCAGGACTCCACCCGGGAGACAGGAGGTCCCCTGCCCAAAGACGAGCGCGTGGAATAGAGCAGCAACAGCTGCAAGAGAAAGAGCCGAGAGAGTTGCAAGAGTTGAGAGAGAGGTGCAGAGTTGAACGTGAGCACAGTAGTACTGAAAGTTGGTCCGAGGGACCAGACCAGAGGCCTAGGCTTGAGGCCAGAGCAGCTATGCCGTAAGAAGAAACCAAGAGGCTCGATGTCATTTTTCTTTGTGTTTCAAATGATGGTGAAAACCCTGGAGAGGGCAACCATTTTCTTGGAACTTTTAATTTCTTTTTAAATAATAGTGGGTGGTCAACAAGCCATAAAACAGTATTTTCTGGCTGGACTGAACTCATTGGAAAGCACTACACTAAGGGCTAGTTTACACATTGCTTCAAAACATGGCTTCGGGCAGGCTTTGTTAAAGCTCTCTGAACACCAGTCAAAGCTCATGTCACTAAATAAAATGGTTAGCTTACAGTCCTGTTTACACTTTGATTTGCTTGGTGCTTCGATGAGGCTTTGGTGAGGCTTTGGTGGGGCTTTGGTGAGGCTTTGGTGGGGCTTTGATGAGCCTTTGGTGGGGCTTTGATGGGGCTTTGGTGAGGCTTTGGTGAGCCTTTGGTGGGGCTTTGGTGAGCCTTTGGTGGGGCTTTGGTGAGCCTTTGGTGGGGCTTTGATGGGGCTTTGGTGAGCCTTTGGTGAGCCTTTGGTTTGGCTTTGATGAGCCTTTGGTGGGGCTTTGATGGGGCTTTGGTGAGGCTTTGGTGGGGCTTTGGTGAGCCATTGGTGGGGCTTTGATGAGCCTTTGGTGGGGCTTTGATGAGCCTTTGGTGAGCCTTTGCTGGGGCTTCCATGAGCCTTTGATGGGGCTTTGGTGGGGCTTTGGTGAGGCTTTGGTGGGGCTTCGGTGAGCCTTTGGTGGGGCTTCCGTGGGACTTCGTGGAGCTTTGGTGAGGCTTTGGTGGGGTTTCAGTGGGGGTTCAAGCAAGCTTTGCCATAGACTTCTATGGAGGCTTTGAAGATGCTTTGAAGCACCTCTAAAGCTATATGAAGCAAAGCCAAAGCAAAGCAAAACAAGGTGTAAACAGGACTGTGACCTAACCATTTTATTTAGTGACAGGAGCTTTGACAAGCGTTCAGAGAGCTGTAACAAAGCCTGTCCGAAGCCATGTTTTTAAGCAAGTGTAAACTAGCCCTTAAAGTGGTTGTAAACCCTAAAAAAAAACTGCAAGACAAAGGAATAATGAGCTAGTATGCTATGAATTACTTACCTAAGATCGAACCCCCTGCAGCGGTCCTCGTTCCCCGCTGCGGCCCGACATCGCTACCAGAGTTACTTCCAGGGATATCTCCTAAACCGTTCAGGTTTAGGAGATATCCAGTGTAGTTACAGGTAAGCTTAATTATAGGCTTACCTGTAGCAAAAAGTGGTTGTAAAGGGTTTACAACCACTTTAATGTGTGTTGAAGCCAAAGCGAGTGTAAATGAGCCCTAAGGGTCTATTCACGGGGCACTTGACTGCGTGCCCCATGCAGGTCTGTGTTTTCCTGGAATGGGGATTTTCAGGCGTTGTGCGCATCCTCAAGCCAGCAGTCCATAGAAGTCTATTGGGTCATGGGGCTGCATGGACAGAGCCGCCATGTCCCAATAGGACACGCGGAGGTGTGCTGATGCAGTTCCCTGAACTCACCCTGCACAGGGATGCACGCTGCACCTGCACATCCCCCTGCAAGGAAAACATGGATCTGCATGGGGCACGCAGTCAAGCGCCCCATGTGAATGGGCCCTGTGAGTAAAATCTTCCAATTATCACAATTTAGCAGATTAAAGTGGTCCTAGAAGTAGAAGGTTTTTAACCTTAATGTATTCTATGCATTAGCAAGGGAGCAAGTCTGCTCGAGTGCCTCCATAGCACAGAGGTTTGATATTGGGGCACTTGACATGGGCGTCCGCAGAACTTTTTTCAGGGGGGGGCATCATTTTAGGGTCAACTATGCACTGCCCCTTTTCAACAATGTCATTATCACATTATCATAGTCAGAGACTGCAGACGTAGTACAGTCCCTAGGATAAGTAATGGATAATGGCCAACAGGCCCTCTTACCAGACCCAGCAAATCTACAGCAGTGATCACTCCGGCTTAATGATCGCTCACTCTGGGTTCCGCAGGGGCGACTCTGGTCAGTAGTGTAGCATGCCTGTACCCTGGTAGTGGCTCAGTGTTTCTCTCTCTGGTGGCGCTGGGCAGCGTGGCTCTCTCTGGTGGCGCTGGGCAGCGTGGCTCTCTCTGGTGGCGCTGGGCAGCGTGGCTCTCTCTCTGGCTTAACCCTCATTCTTTGTCCTGTAGCACTCTCTCCCTCAGCTTTTTTCCAGGCTGCAGTCTCTCCATCTCTCTCTTGATCGAGCTGTAGCCTCCTCCCTGTGGAAAATGGGGCAGCCAATCTTTGGGACTACATGTCCCATGATGATCTCCTCTCCTAGTCTCCTTTGATTGGCCCTCAATTAAGGCCAATAGGGAAGGAACGGAGCGGGCAGGAAGCTGGGCGGGGAACCTGGTGAGAGCCGCCGTCTCTTCTCCCTGACAGGAGAAAGGGGGGTGAGCCGGGGAAACCTTTGATAGCCCGCAGCTCGCCTTTCTCCTGTCACAGCGCCGCCGAGTTCTCTGCTGGACTGAGCTGGGAAAAGAGCCGAAGTCACACTACACTGATGGGGGGGCTTGACAGCTCCTTGATGGTGTCACCCCACTGGTGGGTGGCACCCAGGTGCAGGCTGCCCGCACCCCGATAGCAACGCAACTGTGCTGAATTTAAGATCCGATCCCTGATTCCAGGGGGGGGGGCACTTGACCCCCCTTGCCCCTACCTGCGGATGCCCATGGCACTCGACAGGGGACCCAAAAAGAAGAGGATCGGGGGTGCTCTGTGCAAAACCATTGCACAGAGTAGGTAATAGACATGTGCAATTTGTTTAGTTTTTTTCGTTTTTCGTTTTTTTTCGTTATTTTCGTTCGTTCGTTTTCGTACGAATGAACGAATCGTTCGAATCAAACGAATCCAAAAAACAACGAAAATCCGAAAAAAACTAATTAGAAACAACGAATGTACTAATGAAGAAAATCCGAAAAACGAAAAAGAACGAAAAAATTCGTACATTCGTAACTTTTTTTTTTTGTTGAATTGGTAATTTTCCGTGTCCCTTACAATGGCGCTGCTAAACGTGCTTCGAATGGATTGAACAAAAAAATTCGTACATTCGTAACTTCTTTTTCGATTCGTAACATTTTTTATTTACGATTCGTAACTTTTTTTTTACGATTTGTAACTTTTTTTTTCGATTTGTAAATTATTAAAATGTAATAATAGCATACACATTACATAAAATTATGAATTATGCTCCGATTACGAATCTACGAATGTTACGAATGTTACGAATGGTACGAATAAATACGAATGCGTCCGAAAAACCGAATCAACGAAAAAATAACTCTTACGAATGTACGAATCGTTACGAATACGAATACCGAAGACTTACGAATGTACGAATCATTACGAATCCGAACCCTGACGACTTACGAATGTACGAATCGTTACGAATCAACGGAAACGAAAAAAACAAAACGAAAAAAAAATAATTTTTTTCGGAAACGAAACGAAAATAAACACATTTTTTTGTTGTGCACATGTCTAGTAGGTAAGTATAATGCCGCGTACACACAAAGGGACAATCCCGCGGGATTATCCTCTGGACTGAAGTCCAGCGGATAATCCCCTCGTGTGTGGGCGCCGGCGGACTTTTTGGCGCCAAAGTACGGCGGACTAAAGTTTGAAGTTTTGTTTTCAAATTATCCGCTGGACTTGGAAGTCCAGCGGACAATCCCGCCGTTAGTGGGCAAGTCCGCGGGACTTTTGAAATGAAGGGACTTGCCGCTCATCGGCAAGTCCGTTCATTTAGCACGTGACTTCAGGTTACGTAGCTAGCGTAGGCAGTTACTGCCGCCGCGCTAGCTCCGTGACCTGGCATGGATTTAAAGGGACTCCCCACGCCGAAAAAACGGCGTGGGGGTTCCCCCCAAATCCATGTCAGACCCTCATCCGAGCACGCAGCCTGGCAGGCCAGGAAAGGGGTGGGGACGAACGAGCGCCCCCCCCCCCCTCCTGAGCCGTACCAGGCCGCGTGCCCTCAACATGGGGGGTGCCCTGGGGAAAGGGGGGCCGTGCGCCCCCCCCCACCCCAAAGCACCTTGTCCCCATGTTGATGAGGACAAGGGCCTCTTCCCGACAACCCTGGCCGTTGGTTGTCGGGGTCTGCGGGCGGGGGCTTATCGGAATCTGGGAACCCCCTTTAATAAGGGGGCCCCCAGATCCCGGCCCCCCACCCTATGTGAATGAGTATGGGGTACGATGTACCCCTACCCATTCACCTAAGGTGTAAAATGTAAAGTAAAAAAAAAAAAACACCCACACTTTTGAAAAAATAGTTTATTGCACTGCTCCGGGGGTCTTCCGTCTTGGGGGTCTTCTCGCCGGACTCCCCCGCCATTTACCAAGCTCTTTTACCGAGCGGGGGAAGTCCGGCTACCTTCTTCGTCGTCGCCGCCGTCTGGGGGTCTCGATCCGCCTTCGGGGGTCTTCTTCCGTCTTGGGGGTCTTCTCGCCGGACTCCTCCCCTCTCTTCTGCTCTTTTACCTAGCTCTTTCACGAGGGGAGGAGTCCGGCTACCTTCTTCGTCGTCGCCGCCGTCGTCTGGGGGTCTCGATCCGCCTTCGGGGGTCTTCCGGGGGTCTCTTCTGTTCTTGCGGCGGTCGTCGTCTTCCGCGCCGCCGGCGCCTTCTTCTTCTTGTCCTTCTTCTTGTCCTTCTTGTTCTTCTTCTTCTTCCGATGTTGACCCGACGCTCTCTCTGCCCGGAATGCCTGTGCCGCTCTGCGCTCGGACTTATATAGGGACATGGGGGACAGGGTCACATGTTCATGTCACATGGTGACCCCGCCCCCTTGCGATGTCACAGTCCCAGCATCCTCCGGGACTGTGACAACACAAGGGGGCGGGGTCACCATGTGACATGTGCATGTGACCCTGTCCCCCATTTCCCTATATAAGTCCGAGCGCAGAGCGGCACAGGCATTCCGGGCAGAGAGAGCGTCGGGTCAACATCGGAAGAAGAAGAAGAACAAGAAGGACAAGAAGAAGGACAAGAAGAAGAAGGCGCCGGCGGCGCGGAAGACGACGACCGCCGCAAGAACAGAAGAGACCCCCGGAAGACCCCCGAAGGCGGATCGAGACCCCCAGACGACGGCGGCGACGACGAAGAAGGTAGCCGGACTCCTCCCCTCGTGAAAGAGCTAGGTAAAAGAGCAGAAGAGAGGGGAGGAGTCCGGCGAGAAGACCCCCAAGACGGAAGAAGACCCCCGGAGCAGTGCAATAAAATATTTTTTCAAAAGTGTGTGTGTTTTTGTACTTTACATTTTACACCTTAGGTGAATGGGTAGGGGTACATCGTACCCCATACTCATTCACATAGGGTGGGGGGCCGGTATCAGGGGGCCCCCTTATTAAAGGGGGCTCCCAGATTCCGATAAGCCCCCGCCCGCAGACCCCGACAACCAACGGCCAGGGTTGTCGGGAAGAGGCCCTTGTCCTCATCAACATGGGGACAAGGTGCTTTGGGGTGGGGGGGCCGCACGGCCCCCCTTTCCCCAGGGCACCCCCCATGTTGAGGGCACGCGGCCTGGTACGGCTCAGGAGGGGGGGGGGCGCTCGTTCGTCCCCACCCCTTTCCTGGCCTGCCAGGCTGCGTGCTCGGATGAGGGTCTGACATGGATTTGGGGGGAACCCCCACGCCGTTTTTTTTTCGGCGTGGGGATTCCCTTTAAATCCATGCCAGCTTGCGGAGCTAGCGCGGCGGCATTTACTGCCTACGCTAGCTACGTAACCTGAAGTTACGTTCGAAATGAACGGACTGCTCCGTGTGTGGGCAAGTCCGTTCATTTTCAAAAGTCCCGCGGACTTTTGGCCGGCGGATTATCCGCTGGAGAAGTCCGTGCGTGTGTGGGCAAGTCCACACCCTCGGAAAGTCCAGCGGACCTAGCCGGAAAGTCCCGCGGGATTGTCCGCTGGACTAGGTCCGCCGGCAAAAGTCCCTACGTGTGTACGAGGCATAAGACAAACTTTAAAATCACAATCTAAGCATTAAATATAATGTATTTTGACATAATCTGCAATATTGTGAAGAAAAGATGCATTTTTTTGTTGTCGTCTATCAACCAGCTAGAGTAAAAAAAAAAAAAAAAAAAATACAAAAATAAAATAAAAATAAACCCTGAATATGAATAACTAGCACTCAGGAAGGAGCCCTCATCCATCACCGGAGGCGCTCATGAAGAATGTACTTCCAGAAATATCATTCCTCCAGACCGCTGTGCACAAATATATGGAGAAGGTTAGTTACTACATAGAAGAAAAAAACATTCATTATTACACACTGACAGATACTTAATATGAGCTTTACCATGCCAGCCAGCGATAAACCATTCTGTCAGTGAATTAATTGGAAAAGAGCAAAGGTACAAGGAGCACCGGCTTCCGCTGCACCTGCATATGCGCTCAGGAGGTGAGAAAAGGGGATCTTTGGCCTGAAGCTGTTGGTATTGAGTAACCTGAGTGACTTATGATGATGAGCTATAATTACTGAAGTAGAAAACATCATTATATATTCAATTACCAAACATGTGAACAGTAAGAATGCAAAGCACAAGCAGACGTATTGGTGTATTTATTTTAAAAAAAATGCAAAACGACTCCTGTGAAACTACATGTGTATTTGTTCTACGTGAATGGGGACAAAGACAAAATGTTAGGCCTCATGCACACGGACGTTTTAAAAAACGGGCTGTAAAGCTAGGTCGGATGCCTGGAAAAAGCAGCCTAAAAAAACGTGACTTTTACCGCGTTTTGCATTGGCGTTTTTGCGCGTTTTTGCGTGTTTTTTAGCGTCAGCGTTAATTAGCGTTTTACACATCTCTAATTTCCTATACAGGGATTCCTATACAGGGATTACAGTGTCCAGCAAAAAACGCTGCAGCTCAAAAACGCTGGTGCGCGTTTTTGCGCGTTAATGCGCGTTTTTGCGCGATTCGCGTTTTTACAGCTCTAGCGCTGCGCCACGGAACGCACTGGTCCTGGGTTTTTTTTACAGCTTAAAAACGCCTATGCCATTTGCAGCTCAAAAACGCCTACCCTGTTTCCCCGAAAATAAGACCTATCGTGATTGTCGGTGATGGATGCAATATAAGCCCTAACCCCCAAATAAGCCCTAGTTAAAGTCCTTGTAGGTCTTATTTTCAGGGTAGGGCTTATTTTCGGGGAAACAGGGTAGGGCTTATTTGGGGGGTAGGGCTTATATTGCAGCCATCACCAACAATCACACTAGGTCTTATTTTCAGGGAAACAGGGTAGGTGGGCATGAAGCCATAGACTACCATGGACAGGCGTTTTTAAGCTGCAAAAAACGCTCAAAAACGCGGCTGCAAAAACGTCCGTGTGCATGAGGCCTTATTAGGCTATTTTATTTCCAGGTCCAAAATCTTCATTCTTACAGAACAGTAGACATGTGCAATTCGTTTTCGTTTTTTTTTTTTTTTTTTCGTTTTTTTTCGTTTTTTTTTTTCATTATTTTCGTTTGTTCGTTTTCGTACGAATGAACGAATCGTACGAATCCGATTAACGAATCATTCGAATCGAACGAATCCGAAAAACAACGAAAATCCGAAAAAAACTAATTAGAAACAACGAATGTACTAATGAAGAAAATCCGAAACAAGAAAACGAACGAAAAAATTTGTACATTCGTAACTTTTTTCTTTTTGTTGAATTGGTAATTTTCCGTGTCCCTTACAATGGCGCTGCTTAACGTGCTTCGAATGGATTGAACAAAAAAATTTGTACATTCGTAACTTTTTTTTCGATTCGTAACTTTTTTTTTCGATTCGTAAATTATTAAAATGTAATAATAGCATACACATTACATAAAATTATGAATTATGCTCCGATTACGAATCTACGAATGTTACGAATGTACGAATAAATACGAATGCGTCCGAAAATTAAACTAACGAAAAAACGAATCAACGAAAAAATAACTCTTACGAATCATTACGAATACGAACACCGAGGACTTACGAATGTACGAATCGTTACGAATCAACGGAAACGAAAAAAACAAAACGAAAATAAACAAATTTTTTTGTCGTGCAAACAGAGTTAATCAGGAAGATCCTGCATTATGGCCACTAGATGGAGCTGATAATCAGAGACATATGCTTACTGTATTTACTATTATCATCAGTTCCATCTAGTGGCAAAAGTGTGGTATTTTCCTCATTTTACTCCATGACAAACATTCAACCTGGAGAAAAAATAGCCTAACAACATTTGATATTGCCCAAATTCACACTTTTATATACCGTATATACTCGAGTATAAGCCGAGTTTTTCAGCACATTTTTTTGTGCTGAAAATGCCCCCTCGGCTTATACTTGAGTCAAGCACTTTTCTGCAGCAGAGAATGACATTTTCAGAAGTGACTTTGGGGCCGGTATCTCGGGGGCCACTTGGTGCTAGGAACCCCAAATGGTGTGCAAACCCAGTGAAACTATCACTACAACATATCCAAATCTGGGCTTCCTAGTACCAAGTGGCCCCCGAGATACCGGCCCCAAAGTCACTTCTGAAAATGTCATTCTCTGCTGCAGTGCTTGACATGTTCCGAACCAACTTTGGGGCTGGGTATCTCGGGGCCACTTAGTGCTAGGAACCCCAGATTTGGATATGTTGTAGTGCTAGTTCCACTGTCTTTGCACACCAAATTGGATGTTCCTAGCACCAAGTGGCCCCGAGATACAGGCCCCAAAGTCGGTCAACTGTGTCCATCTGCAACAATGTCATTTCGGGACCCTTTGGGTCCAGAGACCCCAAATGTTGGCTGCAGCATCTAGGAACCCTTAACTAGTTTGAAGTTTGGGGGACCTATGGCTGCAAATGGGCACGGTGAGGCTGCAAATGGGCATTGTTGACCGTCTTTTCCACTTACAGTAGCGGCGCATTTCTTACCCTAGGCTTATACTCGAGTCAATATGTTTTCCCAGTTTTTTGTGGTAAAATTAGGTGCCCCGGCTTATATTCGGGTCGGCTTATACTCAAGTATATACGGTATATAATTACACCCCATAGGGTTATGATGACCTACCTGCAGAGAAGAGATGCCTGCTTATTGCTGCTTCATATCTGTTCTACCTACATTAGGAACTCACATGACACCTAAATTATAACTGTAAATGCAGCTGCTAATTGTGAATCGTTGCCTCTTATTATTATCCACCTTATTAGCTGCCCTTTTTTTGTTGCAGTCAAATTATTAGCAACAAAAAGCCTAATCACATGCAATTGCCCCCAAAGTGGAACTATAAACAACATCAAAAATGACCTGTGTGATGCAGTTATATTTTTCATAATATATTTTTCCATTTCCTGTAATATGGTGACAACGCTGCTTGTTCTGCTCTAAAATCACACAGCAGAAAAACTAAAAAAAAACTAAAATCACACAGCAGCGTTGTCACCCTGTGGACAAGGTATTCTTAGGTGAACATTAGGGTTGCCACCTTTTCTTCAAGTCAAACCCGAACACTTTAGCAGCGCAAGGCAATTTTTTTTTTCTTATAGTATAACCTATACATATATTTTGCTATTAAATAAAATTTCTAATCATATGAGGTTAAGAACAAGAGTCCCCCTTTACATCAGAGTCCACAGAGTTCCCCTTTTACATCTGAACTCACAGAGTTCCCTTTCACTGTAAGGGGGGACTCTGATGTAAGGGAGAACTCTGGGGCCTCAGACATAAGGGATGCTCTGGGAACCCTGATTTAAGGGGGAACACTGAGAACTCTGATGTACGGAGAGGACTCTGATGTAAGGGGAAACGATGTGACTTCTGGTGTAAAGGGGAAATCTGATGTAAGGGGTGCTCTGAGAACCCTGATTTACCTTAGTGTACTCACTCAGAGGCAGAAGAGAGAAGGGGGGAGACTTCAGTCACAGACAGGGATGGATGGTGAGCTCACTCACCCCTTGGCAGTCAGCACCTCCCATCCGGATGTATCTGAGGCTGCTGGACTTCAAATTTCTGGCCCCAACTTTCCTATTCTGAGGTACAGCGCCGGGGATTGGAGTGTGGGCAGACACAGAGGGGGGGGGGGGGGGGGAGGTGCAGATTGAGCCCTCTCTCCTCTCCTATCTGTGTGTGTGTTTGGGGGACGGGGGGGGGGGGGTTGTTAGTGCTGGCTTTGGGCAGTGTTAAAGAGTGTAACAGATACTCTCAGCTTAGACACCTGCAGCCAGCAACCCTGCTGGGAAGCCATAGTCCAGTCTGAATAATGTGTCCGGGTTTCAGGTAGTCTGAAACCCGGACGCATGATTCCAAACCGAACTGTCCGGGTGAATCCTGGACAGTTGTTTTAAATGGACTTCAATGGCCCATTCAAACTAGAAACTGCACATCTACTTGCATGTATGCATGCATTTGATATGGGTTTTTATGTGCAGCTGACACACATTGTTCTTTCTGCATTTGTCCTGTGATGTCACTTCCTTCTTTCTCTCCCTGAGCTTCTATGTGCACTGTGATGCGTTGCAGTGTGTTTTTTTTTTTTTTGCATGTTTGCGGTGTGGAAAAATGCAGCATGGTCTACTTTTTTTGACTGCACTGCACTAATGTGAACTATGCCCATAGGATTACCTTGATTTTGGACTTTCATTGTAGTTAGAGTGCAGTCAGCAATGCATCCAACTACATTAAGTGTGAATGAGCCCTAAAGGGTGGGTTTATACAACATTTACAAAGGTATTCCCCCTGAAAAGCTGCATGTATATTCATTCTGTGCAAATGGTGACAAAATCAAATGTTACTGGTCTATTTTCTCTCCAGGTTTGATGTTCTTCATTCAAAAGAAGAGCATGAATCAGAAAAATCCTGCATTGCAGCCACTAGATGGAGCTGACGATCATTGTAAATAAGTACAGTGGAACTTCGGATTACAAGTATAATCCGTTCCAGGAGAATGCTCTTAATCCAAAGTACTCGCATATCAAAGCTAGTTTTCCCATTGAAGTCCATGGAAACGAAAATAATTTGTTCCGCAGTGACTTCAATGGCATGCAATACCGCATGCTGCCAGAGGTGGGGGGGGGGCACCGGAGAGCCTCAGAAATGGCCTCGGCTGACCTCGGAAAACCTTGGAAAGACTCCGTTCCCGAAGTTTGCCGAGGTCAGCCGAGCTGTCCTCAGGCCTTTCCGTGTATTTCCGAACAGTGCTGATTGGCGCCCCCCCCCCCACTCAGGCCAAACGCGGTACTGCACACACTTTGACCTGAATCATGCTCGTTTTGCGAGACAACACTCGCAAACCGAGTTACAATTTTTAAATATACAGCGCTCGTCTTGCGAAACGCCCGTTAACCGCGTTACTCGCAATCCGAGGTTCCACTGTATATATTTTCTATGATCATGAGCTTCATCTAGTAGCCATTATACAGTATTTTCCTGATTCAGGCTATTCTTATGAATGAAGAACACCAAACCTGGAGAGAAAATAGACCGGTAACATTCAAGTTTGCTGGCATTCAAACTAAAATGAAACTGCATGTAGTTTTGCAGGACGAACAGCTCTGCAAATTGTTTTTTGAATACACTCCTAAGGGCCTGTTCACAATACTTGGTGCAGGACCCATCAGAAACACCCTGCACTCTGCAGATGCATAGATATGATATTTCTCCTGCGCTCGTGCAGGCGGTATTGATATGGAATGGTGGGAAGTAGAGGATGATCATGCCTGTCCCGCTGCCTAAAATGACCAGGGGTGGTCCGAAGAAGGCCGAGTGGAAGAAAGGGGTGGAAGGCGCGTGATCTACCGCTTGAATCCAGATAATACAGTTTATTCTTATACAAAGTGGATAAATACAAGAAAGTTACTACGTATTCATAAAAACTAGGTTACAAAATATACATTAAAAATTAGACATGCCCATGCAAGGGCAAGTGCTCAAAGGTAGACTGACGCGTTTCGAGGGGTTCCCTCTTCATCAGAGCCTTGGAAAACAAAAGAAATTCTGTACAATGTGGTAGACCAACATAAAGAGGAGTGGCTAATTGGGAGGTGTATCACATGGTGAGTGATCGATTCTCCTCTACTCTAGAACTGTCCACATCACAGCACTCTACATGACGTAGAGAAAACTCTGCAGATGCACTAATTAATTCTTAAAGGGTTACTAAACCCTTGTTTTTTTTTTAAACAACAAATATGTTATACTTACCGTATATACTCGAGTATGAGCCGACCCGAATATAAGCCGAGGCACCTAATTTTACCACAAACAACTGGGAAAACTTATTGACTCGAGTATAAGCCTAGGGTGAGAAATGCGCAGCTACTGTAAGTGGAAAAGAGGGTCAACAATGCCCATTTGCAGCCTCACTGTGCCCATTTGCAGCCATAGGTCCCCCAAACTTCAAACTCGGTAGTTAAGGGTTCCTAGATGCCCCCTAGCTGCAGCCAAATTTGGGGTCTCTGGACCCAAAGGGTCCCGAAATGACATTGCTGCAGATGGACACAGTTGACTGACTTTGGGACTCTGTATCTCGGGGGAACTTGGTGCTAGGAACCCCATCTTTGGATATGTTGTAGTGCTAGTTCCACTGGGTTTGAATACCACATTTGGGGTTCCTAGCACCAAGTGTCCCTGAGATATGGGGCCCCAAAGTCGGGTTGGAAAATATCAAGCACTTTTCTGCAGCAGAGAAGGACATTTTCCGAACCGACTTTGGGGCCCCTTATCTCGGGCCACATAGTGCTAGGAACCCCATCTTTAGATATGTTGTAGTGCTAGGTCCACTGGGTTGGCATACCATTTGGGGTTCCTAGCACCAAGTGGCCCTGAGAAAATGTAATTTTCTGCTGCAGAAAAATGTTTGACATTTTCCGACCCGACTTTGGGGCCCCGTATCTTGGGGCCACTTGGTGCTAGGAACCTAAACCCAGTGCCAACCCAGTGGAACCAACACTACAACATATCCAAATTTGGGGTTCCTAGCACCAAGTAGCCCCGAGATGCGGGGGCCCCAAAGTCGGTCAACTGTGTCCATCTGCAGCAATGTCATTTCGGGACCGTTTGGGTCCAGAGGCTGCAGCTAGGGGGCATCTAGGAACCCTTAACTACCGAGTTTGAAGTTCAGGGGACCTATGGCTGCAAATGGGCACATTGAGGCTGCAGATGGGCACTGTTGACCCTCTTTTCCACTTACAGTAGCTGCGCATTTCTCACCCTAGGCTTATACTCGAGTCAATAAGTTTTCCCAGTTTTCTGTGGTAAAATTAGGTGCCTCGGCTTATATTCAGGTCGGCTTATACTCGAGTATATACGGTAGGTAAAACTGGTAAGAGTCCAGCAGGGCCCCTTTCTCTGGAGAACCTGACGTCCCTTATGCCCCGTACACACGTTCGGAAATTCCGACGGAAAATGCCCTATCGGACCATGTTGTCGGAAAATCCGCCCGTGTGTGGGCTCCATCGGACTTTTTCCATCGGAATTTCCGACGGAAAAAATTTGAGATCCTGCTCTCAAATTTTCCGACAACAAAATCCGATTGGACTTTTTCCGATCGTGTGTAGAGAATTCCGATGGACAAAGTGCCACGCATGCTCAGATCACATTAGGAGACCAAAGCTATTGGCTACTAGCCTCTACGTAGTTCCGCCGTACGCAACGAACGTCACCACGTTCAGAATGATCAGATTTTCCGACAACTTTGTCTGACCGTGTGTATACAACACCAGTGTCGGACAAAATCCGTCGGAAAAAGTCAGACGGATTTTGTGGTCGGAATTTCCAACCGTGTGTACGCGGCATTAGAAAGCATATACCAGAATATAGGGTCATACATGGGGGGGAAGAGTTAATTTAAAAATAAAGCATTTTAAAAGCCATTATTTCTTATATTTCATTACTGACTGCGGAATGATGTTAATTTTTCTGTAATGGATTTTTCTTCTAGTACTCGGATTGATTGAATATGCCACTTAACTGAAATTAAATGGAAACGATTACATGAGTGTAAGCCTAGGGGCTTGTTCAATGAGTATTTTAGCCTTATCCCCCAAAACTGAAATGAAAGTCATTGTACTTCTAATACAGTTCCTAGGCAATATTCAATTGCAGTGGCATCATTCTCCATAGTGAGATCAAAGACTAGGAACATTCCAGTTTCGGGACTTACAATTCCAGTATTCTGCCCTACTTTTATGTAATGTTTTGGTGTTTTATTGCACTGCATGAGGTTATTATTGTTCTGTTGCATCTCCTCCACTGAAGTTAATTGGATCATGCTTTATTGTTTTTGTTTTTGTTTTCCACTTTTCTCAACCTTTTCAACACAGAGACCCCCTGAAATAACGTTCTGGTCTTAGAGAACCCCTGCTAAAAATGACTATATCTACAACTCATGATCCATTAGTATTATCAATGGTGTCAATGGGAACTTATCTGAGAAGTATATATTGTCCATTGCTCAAGGAACCCCTAGAAATCTCTGGAGAAACCCTAGGATTCCATGGAACCCTGGTTGAGAACCCTGCTCTAGGGTCTATGAACTTGCCTTTCTTGGCAAAAATGACTACATATCTACAACTCATGATATGTTATTGTGATGGTCATTGAGAAGAATGCTCCTTACATTTGTGGTCATTGGGAAGAATTACCCCCTTACAGATAGCTAAAAAGATTATTGGTGTCAGTGGAAACTTATCTGAGAAGCATATATGGTCCATTGCTCAAGGAACCCCTAGAAATCTCTGGAGGAACCCTAGGATTCCATTGAACCCTGCTCTAGGGTCTATGAACTTGCCTTTCTTGGCAAAAATGACTATATATCTACAACTCATGATATGTTATTGTGATGGTCATTGAGAAGAATTCCCCTTACACTTGTGGTCATTGGGAAGAATTACCCCCTTACAGATAGCTAAACAGATTATTGGTGTCAGTGGGAACTTATCTGAGAAGCGTATATTGCTCATTGCTCAACGAACCCCTGGAAACCTCTGGAGGAACCCTGGTTGAGAAACCCTGCTCTAGATCAGGGATCTCCAAACTTTGGCCCTCCGGCTGTTGCAGAACTACATGAGGCATTGTAAAACTCGATGGGAATTGTAGTTCAGTGTTTCTCAACTACAGTCCTCAAGGCGCCTCAACGGGTCATGTTTTCAGGCTTTCCATTATTTTGCACAGGTGATTTTATCAGTTTCACTGCCTTAGTAATTACCACAGCTGTTTCATCTGAGGGAAATCCTGAAAACATGACCTGTTGGGGCGCCTTGAGGACTGGAGTTGAGAAACACTGTTGTAGTTCCCGAACAACTGGAGGGCCATAGATACCCCTGCTCTAGATCAACTGTGGGTCCGGGGTGGATCCAGAGTCCAGTCTTGGGAGGGGCACTGCCAGAAAATGTAATGGGTATAGGACGTGTGACATAGGAGACAATGCGTGTGGCCGGTGGTCGCGATGTCCGCTGGCTACCTACAATCGCTCCTGAGAGAGACGGAATGGAGATCTGTCAATGTAAACATACAGATCTCCGTTCTGTCAGGGGAGGAGAGACAGATCGTCTGTTCCTAGCAATTAGGAACAGGGATCGGTCTCCTCCTCCAGTCAGTCCCATCCCCCCCCACAGTTAGAAACACCTCCTAGGTCCACATTTAACCCCTTGATCGCCCCCTATTGTTAACCCCTTCCCTGCCAGTGACATTTATATAGTAATCAGTGGCTATGGTTAGCTCTGATTTTGCTGTATAAATGTCACTGGTCCCAAAAAAGTGTCAAAAGTGTCCGATCTATCCGCCGCAATGTTGCAGTCCCGCTAAAAAAATTACTGATTCACGCAGCCGAGCCAACCTGCCGCAGTAAACAAAGGCAGCAAATGTTGTACATGCTGAGTATAGTGAATTTCTCTCTGAAAATCTGAATAAAATGGGTCGTTCCAGCCATTGTTCAGAAGAACAGCGTACTTTGATTAAAAAGTTGATTGGAAAGGGGGAAAACATATGAAGAAGTGCAGAAACTGATAGGCTGCTCAACTAAAATGATCTCAAATGCTATAAAATGGCAACCAAAACCAGAAAGACGTGGAAGAAAATGGAAAACTGCCATTCGAATGGATCGAAGAAAAGCCAAAATGGCAAAGACTGAGCCAATGATCAGCTTCAAGGTGATCAAAGAAGTTGGAAAGTTATCTGTGAATACTGTAACAATTAAAAGACGCCTATGTGAAGCCAAGCTATTGGCAAGAAGCCCCAGCGAAGTCCCACTGTTAAGAAAACGGCATGTGCTAAAGAGGTTACGATTTACCAAAGAACACATTGACTGGCCTAAAGAGAAAAGCGCAACATTTTGTGGACTGATGAAAGCAAGATTGGTCTTTTTGGGGGTTTGGCGACCCCCAAACACTGAATTCAAGCCACAGTACACTGTGAAGACAGTGAAGCATGGTGGCGCAAGCATCATGATATGGGGATGTTTCTTATACTATGGTGTTGGGCCTATTCATTGCATACCAGGGATCGTGGATCAGTATGAATACTTTAAAATACTTGAAAAGGTCATGTTGCCCTATGCCGAAGAGGAAATGAGCATACAGGTAGGTCCCTTTAAATTTGCCCGCGGGTCCCTGGAACTTGATGTTCACCGGCGGCCCACGATTGCGGTGTGGAGAGGTAGAACGTGGAGATGCCTATGTAAACAAGGCATTTCCCTGTTCTGCCTAGTGACATGACAGGGATCTACTGCTCTCTGTCATCGGGAGCAGTGATCGCTGTCATGTCAGTGGTAGCCCATCCCCCCCACAGTTAGAACACCTCTCTAGGACACACATAACCCCTTGATCGCCCCCTATTGTTTAACCCCTTCCCTGCCAGTGACATTTATACAGTAATCAGTGCATTTTTTTTTAGCACTGATCGCTGTATAAATGACAATGGTCCCACAATAGTGTCAAAAGTGTCCGATGTGTCCGCCATAATAGTCACAATAAAAATTGCAGATCGCCGCCATTACAAATAAAAAAAAAAAATTATAATAAAAATGCCATAAAACTATCCCTTATTTTGTAGACACTATAACTTTTGCACAAAAACAATCAATATATTCTAAAGCCCCGTACAGACGGTCGGAATTTCCGACGGAAAATGTCCTATCGGACCATGTTGTCGGAAAATCCGACCGTGTGTGGGCTCCATCGGACTTTTTCCGACGGAAAAAATTTGAGATCCTGCTCTCAAATTTTCCGACAACAAAGTCCGATCTGACTTTTTCCGATCGTGTGTAGCGAATTCCGACAGACAAAGTGCCACGCATGCTCAGATTAAATTACAAGACCAAAGTTATTGGCTACTAGCCTCTACGTAGTTCCGTCGTACGCAACGAACGTCACCACATTCAGGATGATCGGATTTTCCGACAACTTTGTCCGACCGTGTGTATGCAACATCAGTGTCGGACAATTTTGTGGTCGGAATTTCCGACCGTGTGTACGGGCCTTTTTTTGCGATTTTTTTTTACCAAAAATATGTAGAAGAATACATATCAGCCTAAACTGAGGAAAAAAAATTAGTTTTTTTATATATTTTTGGGGGATATTTATTATAGCAAAATTGTCGCTCTTTTTTTGTTCATAGCGCTAAAAATTTAACCCGCAGAGGTGATCAAATACCAACAAAAGAAAGCTCTATTTGTGGAAAAAAAAAACATCAATTTTGTTTGGGTACAACATCGCAGGACCGCGCAATTGTGTGCTGAATCACAAAAAATGCTCTGGTCAGAAAGGGGGTAAAATCTTTCGGGGCTGAAGTGGTTAAAATTACTCCCTGTCTAAACATTCAGCTGATTGCCTATCCGTTTATAAGAGTATGAACCCACTTCCAGCCATAGGAATGAATGGAGAGAGTTGTGTGCATGTGCAGTAGGCAATGGGCTGTGCCCGAGACTTTTTTGTGTACAGGTGGCAGCGGGCATGTCTGTACAGTGAAGATATGAAGAGTTGGGCCTGACAGTCAATATTTAGGTATAAAAGACTTATTGTATGGGGATTGATAAAACAATGCATCTGCACCACATCCCAAAATGAATAAATCTACAACAAAAAACTGAATTAGGGACACATATCTAAATATTGAATAAATCTTCTACAAAAAAAATTGGAAACAGGGATTTTAAAGCTGCTTCAAACAACATCCAACTGACAAGTACTGTAAAAACTGGTAAAAACATGAAAAATATATTGGATTGCATATGCTAAAATATTACAAATAAAAACAATGTTTGAATTCAAGTCTAAACTGTCCTCATTTCAAAGCAGTAAAGATATTAACAATCCCAACACGTTTCACCTGACTGGGCTTCTTCAGGGGAGAGCAAGCCAATAAATTATTCATGTTTTTAACAGTTTACATTACTTGTCAATGGGAGGTTGTTTGAAGCATCTTTAAAATCCCTGTTTCAGATTTTTTTTGTAGTAGATCTATTCAATATTTAGGTATGTGTCTTCCAATGATGGAAGCGGGGGAAGAGTACAACTTCCCTAAAAGAGACATCGCCTGTTAACATTCAGATTTCAACTTTTTCCCTTTTGCTTTTTTTTTTCAGTTGTGCATGCACATTTCATTATGTATAGAATAAGGCAGTATTTCTTTTTTCTTCCTTCACCTGTTTCTTTTTTTTTTTTTTAAAGAAAACCATTACATTCTGTTTCAATAGTCTTTATTGAAATATTTTCCATAAACCTCACAAGATAGAGCAGCAAATAATCCTTATGCCGCGTCCACATAGTCGGACTTTCCGACAACAAATGTTGGATGTGAGCTTGTTGTCGGAAAGTCCAACCGTGTGTATGCTCCACAGAACATTTGCTGTCAGACTTTCTGCCAACAAATGTTTGAGAGCAGGTTCTCAAATTTTCCGACAACAAAATTTGTTGACGGAAATTCCCAGCGTGTGTACACAAGTCCGACGCACAAAAGGCTCTTCGTACGTGTTGTACGTCACCGCATTTTCTTGACATTCGGAATTTCCGACAACATTTGTGTGACCGTGTGTATGCAAGACAAGTTTGAGCCAACATCCTTCGGAAAAAAATCCACGGTTTTGTTGTCAGAAAGTCCAATCGTGTGTACGGGGCATACATGTTAAAGGGAAACCTTGATTGGTTGCCTACCAGCACAGTAGGAAAGTGAATAATATTAAAAAACACACAATATAAAGCTGCCCGTTCTAAAGCCCCATACACACGCTCGGATTATCCGAGGACCAGGTCCGTCGGATCATGTCCGTCGTACTTTGTCCGATGTTGGTTTTGCGTACACACGGTCGGACAAAGTTGTCGGAAAATCCGATCATTCTGAACGTGGTGACGTTTGTTGCCTACGACGGGACTACGTAGAGGCTAGTAGCCAATAGCTTTGGTCTTGTAATGTGATCTGAGCATGCGTAGCACTTTGTCCGTCGGAATTCGCTACACACGATCGGATTTGGTGTGATCGGACTTTGTTGTCAAAAAATCTATCCAGCAGGAGATAGGACTTTGTCCGTCGGACAATTCGATGGAAACTGTCCGATGGTGCCTACACACGGTCGGAATTTCCGACAACATTGTCTGATAGGACAGAATCCATCGGAAAATCCGACCGTGTGTATGGGGCTTAAGGTTGTGGAACCAATAAAGTGAAATGTATATGTGTTGAACCACGCTTACTACTAAGTGAAACCTAATAATTTTACCTAGGTTTCAGTTATAGTAAGCGCGGTTCAACACGTATACATTTCAGCAAATGATCCTTGCCATGATGAAATCATTCAACAATACAGGTACATAAGGAACAAAAGGGAGGAGAAGTGGGGGAGGGGGGAGGAGAGAGAGGTAGACGTAATCGAGGCTTCGCAAACAAGGCGGGTCAACCTTGGTGACCGATATATAGGCACAAGAACAAACATGAGGGCCAAACATTAAATAGGTGGTTGCACAGAGGAAACCTACAAGTCCCCCATAGGTGGAAAAAGGGCACTCCTTGGGGTGGCCCTACAGGTCCGTCCACAATACACCCATGAACCTTAAAGTGGCTGTAAACCCAAACATTTTTTGATGTCATAATGTAGAGAATACGATTTCCTTTCATTTGAGCCCAGTCTTGCCACACAGATTTACCACAGCCCTGAGAAATTCTCTTTTATTGTTCAGTTAGAAATATCTTGACAAAGTGCTGAAAACTTTGTCAAAAACGCCCCCTTGCTGTGAGTGACAGGTGATATACATATCTCATGCACTAGCCTGAGACAGGCACAGACCACAGATCCACAGACCAGAGTGAAAGAAAATGTATTCTCGAGTGAACAGCAAGAAGAATATAGGGGAGATGTATGTAGTCCGAGTTGGGCAGAGTAGAACATCCAGTGATCTGATGATTGTTATAGTGCAGTGTGTGTGTCTGAGGTCACCTGATCACAGATAACATTCCTTTTCATCACCAGGATTTGTTATCTAGGGGAGGGGTGAGTTTCTCACTATTTATAATTACACAGGATGTGCCTGTCTCAGGCTAGTGCATTAAATATGTAAATCACCTGTCACTCACAGCAAGGGGGCGTTGTTGACAAAGTTTTCAGCACTTTGTCAAGATTTTTCTAACTGAACAATAAAAGAGGATTTCTCAGGGCTGGAGTAAATCTGTGTGGCAAGACTCGGCTCTTTTTTTTGGGGGTTTGCATCCACTTTAAATAGGTGGTTTCACAGAGGAAACCTACAAGGCCCCCATAGGTGGAAAAAGGGCCCTCCTTGGGGTAGCCCTACAAGTCCTTCCACAATACACCCATAAACCTTAAAGCTTTGAACAACAATATCGCAAAACCTTTATGAAATCCTCTTCAAACAATTAAACATTTATCTTATGTTGCAAGCTGCAGTTACTCTCTTCATTGTCAGAACACAATGCAGTAATTTATGGGGAATGTAACTCCCACTACTGATCATATGTGGAAAATAGGTAGGGAAAGGGGTGAAAGGGGGAACAATGGAAAAAGAGAAAAAGAGTGAGAAAGATAAAGAAAAGGAGGTGAGTCGATCCGGGAGTCTACTGCCAACCGTTCCTGGAGTGCAAATAGGCAAGCCAAGGAGACCATATTTTGTAGAAGAGGCATTGTTTGTCTCGCAAGACACTAACCATTTTTTCATTTAGCATTATCCAAGTGAGTTTACGCTTCATTAACCGCTTCCTGACCGCCTCACGCCGATGTACGTCGGCAGAATGGCATGGGTAGGCAAAACCACGTACAGGTACGTGGTCCTTTAAGAGGCCTGCCGTGGGTCGCGCGTGCGCCGCCAGCGGCGCGCTCGCGACCTGGTCGGGAGCTCCATGACCACGGCCGTGGGGCCAGCGGACCCGATCGCCGCTGGTGTCCCGCGATCGGGTCACAGAGCTGAAGAACGGGGAGAGGTCTGTGTAAACAAACCTCTCCCCGCGCTTCCTACACTGACTGTCAGTGATCTGCTGTTCCCTGTCATCGGGAACAGCCGATTAGTGACGTCAGACGTCAGCCACGCCCCCTACTGTAAAAAAACACAGAACACGTCACACTAACTCCTCCCCACCCCCTAGTGGTTAACTCCTTTACTGCCACTGTCATTTACATAGGAATTTGTGCTATTTAAATAGCACTGATTTCTGTATAAATGACAATGGTCCCAAAAATGTGTCAAAAATTTCCGATGTGTCCTCCATAATGTCGCAGTCACAATAAAAATCGCTGATTGTCGCCATTACTAGTAAAAAAAAAATATTAATAAAAATGCTATAAAACCATCCCCTATTTTGTAAACGCTATAACTTTTGCGCAAACCAATCAATAATTGCTAATTGCGATTTTTTTTACCAAAAATATGTAGAAGAATACGTATCGGCCTAAACTGAGGAAAAATAATATTTTTTTATATATTTTTTGGGGATATTTATTATAGCAAAAAGTAAAAAATATTGCATTTTTTTCAAAATTGTCGCTCTATTTTTGTTTATAGCACAAAAAATAAAAACCGCAGGGGCGATCAAATACCACCAAAAGAAAGCTCTATTTGCGGGAAAAAATGGACGCCAATTTTGTTTGGGAGTCACGTCGCACGACCGCGCAATTGTCAGTTAAAGCGACGCAGTGCCGTATCGCAAAAAGGGGCCTGGTCCTTTGCCTGCCAATTGGTCCGGGGCTGAAGTGGTTAAAGCTATGTCTATAACTGGGCTTTTCCAGGGGGTCGCAATGGCAATTTTGGCTCCCAGAAACATGAAATATATTAAGGTCTATGTGTGTCTTGGGACGTTTTTGACTGGTTTATTCAGTAGGGCAATACTCACATCTTTAATAATTCATAACATTCTACACTGTTTCAAAGAAATGGCAGATATGAACCTGCTTTATAAAATAAACTCTCTAGTGTAGTAATCCTTAGAAATGGCCCCAGTACACGCACACGCCCACGCAGCTATCTTCGTTTTGTTCTCCACCATACTGCCTGCCTTATGCATGTCAGGGTGTGGAGGAAACCCACTGTGTCCAGAATGCTTTCAGCATTGGCAAGGTTACAAGAAAGCAATATTTGATTTTTTTTTTTTTTTTTTTTTGCAAAAACATAGCTTTCCACCAAACATGGCCTTGGCTGATTGGTCTGAATTAGTTCTTATTTTAGAAAAGAAAACAGAAGCTTTGCAAATGATCAACTTTCACAATAAGAAGTTTAGGTGCTATAAGAAATATAAACAAGATGAAAGAGTATATGTACTGTGGAAGCTTGCTCTAAAAAGACAAGTACTAGTCACCAGTCACTAGTCACCAAACAGTTCGGTGCGAACAGGCAAACAATGTGTGCGAACACCGTTAAAGTCTATGGGACACGAACGTGAAAAATCAAAAGTGCTCATTTTAAAGGCTCATATGCAAGTTATTGTCATAAAAAAAGTGTTTGGAGACCTGGGTCCTGCCCCAGGGGACATGTATCAATGCAAAACAAAGTTTTAAAGACAGACATTTTTTCAGGAGCATTTAAGAATGTTTAAAGTAAAACAATAAAAATGAAATATTCCTTTAAATATCGTGCATGGGGGTCTCCTTAGTCTGCCTGTAAAGTAGCGCATCTTTCCCATGTTCATAACAGTCCCCCAGCAAAATGAAATTTCTAAAGGAAAAAATGTAATTTAAAATTGCTTGCAGCTGTAATGTGTTGTCGGATCCCGGCAATATAGATGAAAATCATAAAAAAAATAAGTTCTCCCCCAGTCCATTACCAGGCCCTTTGGGTCTGATATGAATATTAAGGGGAACCCCGTGCCAAAATAAAAAAAAAAATGGCATGGGGATCCCCCCCAAAATCCATACCAGGCCCTTCAGGTCTGGTATGGATATTAAGGGGAACCCCCTGCCAAAATGAAAAACAAAAATGGCGCAAGTTCCCCCCAGTCCATTACCAGGCCCTTTGGGTCTGGTATGAATATTAGGGGGAACCCCGCGCCAAAATTAAAAAAATAAAATGGTGTGGGCCACCTCCCCCAAAATCCATACCAGGCCCTTCAGGTCTTTTATGGATTTTAAGGGCAACCCTGTGCCAAAATTAAAAACCAAAATGGCATGCCCCCAAATCCATACCAGGGCCTTCAGGTCTGGTATGGATTTTAAGGGCAACCCTGCGCCAAAATGAACAAGAAAATTGCGCAGGGGTCCCCCCAAAATCCATACCAGACCCTTATCTGAGCACGGAACCTGGCAGACTGCAGAAAAAGGGGGGGCGAGAGAGGGGGCGCCCCCTCTCCTCCTGAACCATACCAGGCCACATGCCCTCAACATGGGGAGGGTGCTTTGGGGTCCCCCCAAATCCCCTTGTTCCCATGTTGATGGGGACAAGGGCCTCTTCCATGGGGGACCCCAAAGCACCCTCCCCATGTTGAGGGCATGTGGCCTGGTAAGGTTCAGGAGAGGGGGGGCGCTCTCTCGCCCCTCCTTTTCATGTGGCCTGCCAGGTTGCGTGCTTGGATAAGGGTCTGGTATGGATTTTGGGGGGACCCCGTGCCATTTTTTCTTATTTTGGCATGGGGTTCCCCTTAAAATCCATACCAGACCTGAAGGGCCTGGTATGGATTTTAGGGGGGACCCCACACCATTTTTTGTTTATGATTTTTATCTATATTGCCGGGATCCGACAATACATTACAGCCGCGAGCAGTTTTAAATGATATTTTTTCCTTTAGAAATTTAATTTTGCTGCTCTTAGTCATTACACTATGTAAGCAGCCTTACATTGTGTGGGGCGTGGACTGAGCCCCCTGAGCCATGATTGGCCAAAGGCACCCTGCCTTTGGCCAATCATGGCTCTCACAGCAGAGTACGCTGTGATTGGCCAAAGCATGCAGGTCAGGTGCATGCTTTGGCCAATCAGCAGCCGTCAATGCACTGCAATCTCGCAGTACATTGACGGTCTCGCAGTGCATTATGAGGCATTCCTCGGGCCCTCAAATTACCCGCGAAGTCCCCATAACGTTATATATTCGGCGAACGAGTGAACACCCAACAACTTACGCTTGATTCAAACCGCGGGCTCATCCCTAGTCACCAGTATTACCAATACTTTCCCACAGCTGATCTTTCCATATTACTGACCTACCATTCCTTGTCCCACACTGTGTCTCTGTGTGAAGGCTGCCAGCTTGCTAGAGGAGAAGACTGTGCTTCCTTATGTCAGATCTACCCCCTGATGACTGATGATCTGATGGATGATGGATAAATAATCAAGCAGCAGTAGCAGAAGTTTAGAAAGCACTGATACACAAAATTTATGAAGCAGAAGCAAGGAGATCCTTGCAATGCAGGTCTTCAGGTACAGCTTCCTATGCAGCATGGAGAACAGTGAGCAACATAGTAGTGACATCTCCAAATCTCGCAAAACTAGCAGTCAGTGGCGCATTGGCCTTAGATCAGTGGTTCCCAACCTCAGTCCTCAAGGACCCCCCAACAGGTCATGTGTTCAGGATTTCCTTCACACTGCACAGGTGCTTTCAATTAATGTCAGTGGCTTGGTAGTCATGACACCTGTTTTATCTATGCGGATTTCACAAAACATTGCTTGCTGGAGGTCCTTGAGGACCTCAAGGAAAAGGAGTACTGCTTGGGCACAATTAACATTTCTAGATGTTCCCTATGGCATAGAAAATCCTTACTTTTAGAGTCAGGTCCACTTTAATGCCCCGTACACATGGTCGGAAATTCCGACACTGGTGTTGCATACACACGGTTGGACAAAGTTGTCAGGAAATCCGATCATTCTGAACGTGGTGACGTTCGTTGCGTACGACGGGACTACGTAGAGGCTAGTAGCCAATAGCTTTGGTCTTGTAATGTGATCTGAGCATACGTGGCACTTTGTCCGTCGGAATTCGCTACACACGATCGGAAAAAGTCCGATAGGACTTTGTTTTCGAAAAAATTGAGAGCAGGATCTCAAACTTTTTCCGTCGGAAATTCTGACGGAAAAAGTCAGATGGAGCCCACACACGGTCGGATTTCCGACAACATGGTCCGATAGGACATTTTCCGTTGGAAATTCCGACCGTGTGTACGGGGCATAAGTCTGTAATTTAACAGCATTAAAAAAGAAGCATTGCCGCAGCTTATTTGGCCATATATCTCTTATGGGCCACAACAATGCAGTGCACTTACTTTGCTCTCCTGTGACCCAGAGTCAGCTAATACTGGGCTATTGCCTGCTATTAGCTGGCAAAGCAGGGCCACTCAAGGCTCTGGAATGATCCGCCAAGCTCCCTAATTGACAGCTGGCTCCGACTCTCAGCTGAGAGCTGGGGCTAGCTGCGCCAACCCCCTTCCCTGCCCAAAGCTCCAGTGAGCGCTGAAGGAGCAAAGTGAAGAGCAGTGACTGACAGTCACTGCTCTCTGCTTCCGGGCATAATGAGAACTGAGTGATCAGTGGTCATGTGATCGCTCACTTCTTGGGCTTAGAGCCGACATGGGACAGCTGCAGTATCACACCAACGCCACAGCATAGAGGTGAGTACGAACATTTGTTTTTTTACAAACCCATCCTTCCCCTTTAAATAAGTCACTAGTATAAGACAACTGTGTAGCTAACAGAAAAGGAAATATGTTAATTGCATTCTTCTTGAGGAAATCTGGCAAGTCGGAGGAACAGAAGGAGCAGATCAGTTGGTTACTGCGTGATAAAGTGCCCACATGAAGCAGAAGCCAGCGAGGGTTGGATACAGTGGAAAACGTGGGTTATGTCAGCGAGTCTACTCTGCAGGCAACATTTATATCCCTGGAGTGCAGATCAGGCGCTGAGCGCTGTCACAAGGGCTGCGACACTTGCAGAACAAACCCCATTGGGTTATATTTGTGTGTTGTTATCATACCGATGAATGCTGGAGAAGAATCACCGACTTTGGAATACTGGCAGCCAATTTTGAAATGAAAGGCATTAAATTAACTAAGCCGTCAGCTGGTTTTCGCAGAGAGAAAAGCCTCCGCAAGGGACCACTACAAATGAGAGATTAGGAGAAAGAAAGCAAGATGGATTTGTACTGTCTCCAGCTTCATCCAGAACAAATTCTGCTCATCTGGACCCGCAGGGAAACTTTCCGCAAATAAATTGCTTTCTTCTACATACAATGAAACGTCTGGAAAGGAAAGTTCTCAGCCCAACAATAAATAAAATAAGCTTTTAAATGTATTTATGTGTAACAAAAGACGTGTCTTGGCACGCAGCCTTTGCTTCTTGTTCAGGAAAGGCTTTAAGCTGAAGTTTGGGTATGACATATTTTTACATACAGCCATGGCCTAAATTATTGGCACCCCAGAAATGTTTCCAGAAAATCAAGTATTTCTCACAGAAAAGTATTGCAGTAACACATGTTTATTCCCTTTGTGTGTTAGACATGTGCAATGCGTTTCGTTTTTTTTCGTTTTTCGTTTTTTTTTCGTTATTTTCGTTCGTTCATTTTCGTACGAATAAACGAATTGTTCGAATCGTATGAATCCGATTAACGAATCATTCGAATTGAACGAATCCGAAAAACAACGAAAATCCGAAAAAAAAAAACAAATTAGAAACAACAAATGTACGAATGAAGAAAATCCGAAAAACGAAAACAGGAACAACGAAAATGAACGAAAAAATTCGTACATTCGTAAATTTTTTTTTTTTGTTGAATTGGTAATTTTCCGTGTCCCTTAGGCCCCTTTCACACTGGGGCGGGGAGCCGCGGTGACGGTAAAGCAGCGCTATATTTAGCGCTGCTTTACCGTCGTTTTAACCGCGGTATTCGGCCGCTCGCGGTGCGGTTTTACCCCCCGCGAGCGGCCGAAAAAGGGTTAAACACCCCCGCAGAGTGCCGCCGTAGCGGCGCTTTGCGGCGGTATTGCCGCGGTTTTTACCGCGGTTTCCCATTCAAATCAATGTGTTCACCGCTCCTATACCGCTCCAAAGATGCTGCTAGCAGGACTTTTTTTGCCGTCCTGCTAGCGCACCGCTCCAGTGTGAAAGCCCGCCGGCTTTCACACTGGAGTTAAAGGGGCTGGATTTTTTCAGGCGGTGAACAGGCGCTATTTTTAGCGCTGTACCGCATGAAAAACGCCCCGGTGTGAAAGGGGCCTTACAATGGTGCTGCTTAAAGTGCTTCGAATAGATCGTACATTCGTAACTTTTTTTTTTCGATTCGTAATTTTCCGTGTCTCTTACAATGGCGTTGCTTAACGTGCTTCGAATGGATTGAACAAAAAAATTCGTACATTCGTAACTTTTTTTTTTCGATTCGTAACTTTTTTTTTTCGATTCGTAACTTTTTTTTTTTTTCCGATTTGTAATTTTCCGTGTCTCTTACAATGGCGTTGCTTAACATGCTTCGAATGGATTGAACAAAAAAATTTGTACATTCGTAACTTTTTTTTCGATGCGTAACTTTTTTTTTCGATTCGTAACTTTTTTTTTCGATTCGTAAATTATTAAAATGTAATAATAGCATACACATTACATAAAATTATGAATTATGCTCCGATTACAAATCTACGAATGTTACGAATGATACGAAAATTAAACTAACGAAAAAACAACTCTTACGAATGTACGAGTCATTACGAATACGAACACAGACAAATTACAAATTTACGAATCATTACGAATCAACGGAAACGAAAAAACCGAAACGAAAATAAAAAACAATTTTTTTTCGGAAACAAAAAAACGAAACGAAACGAAAATAAACACATTTTTTTGTTGTGCACATGTCTATTGTGTGTATTGGAACAAAACAAAAAAAAGGGGGGGAAGCATATTGGACATAATGTCACACAAAATTCCAAAAATGGGGTGGTCAAAATTCTTGGCACCCTTTCAAAATCGTGGATAAATAAGATCGTTTCAATCATGTGATGCTCCTTTAATCCTTTCCCGCCGAGCGTACGCAGATATGGGTACTCGGCTTTCGGGGGTTATACCGGGATGATGCCTGCAGCTGCAGGCATCATCGCAGTACCGTTGCTTAGCGGGCGATTGGCTATCCAGGTATAACAACCGATGCGGCTAAAAGCCGCTCGGCTGTTATACCGGAGGAACGGGAGACGTCCCCGCCACCTCACGCCGCTCCTACCGGGCCTCCCGTTCCATCGAAAGGCCCGATCAAGCATCCGCCGCTTCTGCGGATATTGACAGACTGGAACGAAGCCGGAAACGACTTGGTTCCAGCCTCCTGGATGTAAACACGGAAGTGACGTCACGTCATTGAACACCTGTGGAGAGAACTTCAAATTGCTGTTGGGAAAAGGCGCCCTTCCAATAAGAGAGACCTGGAGCAGTTTGCAAAGGAAGAGTGGTCCAAAATTCCGGGTGAGAGGTGTAAGAAGCTTATTCGTGGTTATAGGAAGCGACTGATTTCAGTTATTTTTTCCAAAGGGTGTGCAACCAAATATTAAGTTAAGGCAGGGCTTGACACATTTGCTTGGAATCTAGGAGCCAGCTAAAAAAAGTTAGGAGCCAGGTTTTTTTTTTTTTTAACGACAACGACTGACAGGTGGCACTGGGCACTGTAGGACGTCCTCCCAGAACCTTGCTCCTGCGCGCCCCCTGGGGCGGGCACTCGGGAACATCCGTGACCGCCAGGTCCCGAGGACCCGGTGCATCGCGGTAAACGGACGCCGATAGCGGCCGTTTACCACGTGATCGCTCTGTCAAATGACGGAGCGATCACATGTACATAAACCGGCGTCACGTCATGACGCCGGTTCCTCCCTCCCCTCTCTGTATCGATCGGTACAGTGAGAGGGGAGAAGCTGAGAGGGGGAGAGATGGGACCAGCGCTGTGGGCTGGATGTGTAGTGCCCACAGCGCTGGTCAGTGACAGCTACACTGCAAGCACTGTGCAATACTCAAAACAAAGAATTTTTTTTTTTTTTTTTTTACTGAATTTTTGGTATTTTTTGATTTATAGTGCAAAAAATAAAAAACCCAGCGGTGATTAAATACCACCAAAAGAAAGCTCTATTTGTGTGAAAAAAAGGACAACAGATTCAATTGGGTACAGTGTTGCATGACTGAGAAATTGTCATTCAAAGTGTGAGAGCAGCGAAAGCTGAAAAGTGCCCAGTGGTTAACATTGCATTAGCATTGCTAGAGGTGTTGCAATACCAAACAAGATGGCACCATAGAAGGATTTCAGAAGGCCGCAAAGCCGCGGCCTAAATTTTCGGCGGTGGTCGGTGTCCACAGGTTGACACGGTACCGCAGCTGTGTCGCCCCAGGCGCCAGGACCCCAATTCTAGGCGCAATTGCGCCCGGGCGACCGGGGTTTGTCGAGGCTTGAGTTAAGGGTGCCAAGAATTTTGACCAGCCCATTTTTGGAGTTTTGTGTGACATTATGTCCTCCCTTTTTTTGTTTTGCTATACAAAGGGAATAAATATGTGTATAGCAAAACGTGTTACTGCAATACTTTTCTGTGAGAAATATTAGATTTTCTGGAAAAATGTCTGGGGTGCCAACAATTTCGGCCACGACTGTAGTTCCTTTGGACCAGCTTGTAGTAAGCACCACTACTACAGTGATTGCTGCTAGCTTCTAGGTCCCGTACTAAGTCGCTGCCCTGCTGTTTACTAAACACCAGAGGTTGCTCACTTGGCACGGGTGCCATTCAGAGAACACTTTTCTCAATGAAAGCAAAGTGTTCTCTAATAGGACAAGGTGGAGATTGTGACCTCACTGCCCCAACTCATCCAATCAGAGAATGCCTTGCATTCATTGAGAAAATGCAAAGCATTCTGTGAATTGCACCTAATCTGAGTGAGTATCCTTCTGTATTCAGAATGCAGCAGGGTAGGTGCTCAGTATGGCATCTGGAAGCTAGTGGAGATTAGACATGTGCATTAGTTTTCGTCCGAATGCATTTTCGTTCGAATTTCGGGTATTTTTTTTATCGTTTTAACAAACGATAAGGAACGTGCAGAATCCAAAAACTGAAAGATCCGACATAAACAAATGCTTTATTTTTGTTTTCATTGCGACAACAGTTCGATATAGATAGGAGATTCGACATGACAGTGACAATAGTGATCTGTGTCCATGGAACCTGTGGTCGAATGTGCCTAACCTTAGCTCTATTAGTCCAAGATTATTCTACATAGAGAGAAAAGATTCGACATAGAGAGAAAAGATTCGACATAGAGAGAATAGCAAAAAAGGTTGAATGTGCCTAACCTAACTCTATGAGTCCAAGATTATTCGACATAGAGAGAAAAGATTTGACATGAAGATTCGACAAAGCAGTCGGCGCTAGAGGACATTTATGGTCAAATACTTTGCCCATAGGCTATAGAAGAATTCTAATGTTGGTTGACTAGTAATAATAATTAATTATTGAAATGGTACCAATGTCTGTGGTACTCTGCAAAATATTTCAGTGTGCACATGTCTAGTGGAGATCATTGTAGTAGTGGTGTCCACTACAGAGATTTCCAGCCTTCACGGAGATCCCACAGGTATGGCACATACATCCAGGCTGGTCCAATATAACTATGCAAAAGTTGCCATACCTTAACTTCAGCTTTAAGATAAAACTCCAGCCCAAAGGTTTTTAGTTTTGGATTAAATGGAAACAAGTTGAACCATGTGGTCATACTGCAGTTCTTTTCCTGTGTAAAGAGGAAGTAAACCCCATTGGGTTTTACTTCCTCTTTTGCTCCCTGCAAGGCCTGCAAATGAAAAGCATAATAGGCTAGTATGCATCACATACTAGCCCATTATATGACACTTACCTTCAAATGAAGCACGGGGTGTCCCCTGAGCAGGCCGCGTCCATCTTCGCCCCTCTTCATTCCGGGGGGCACGGACTCCGGCTCTGTGACTGTCCGGAGTCGCATGACGTCACTGTGTGGGAGCGGTCGGTAACGGCAGACGCTGGGTGATGAAACGTCACGGTGGTCCGTTTCTTAACGCCAAGGACGACATGCGCACTACAAGTGAAATATCTCCTAAAAGGTGCACGTTTAGGAGATATTTCCACTACCTATAGGTAAGCCTAGAATTATTGGGAGGGAGGGGGTGGTGCTTATAAGCAAATGTAAAGAAGAAGTTGAAATCTGTACGTAAATGCACTTTAATCAATGTAAAGAGTTGTTTTGTGCACTTTAATTTGAGTACTCCCACTACACAGACATGCTCCAGAACTATATGGCGTTAAACTGTCAGTAACACACACAGAACTATATGGCGTTAAACTAGCAGTAACGCACACAAAACTATATGGTGTTAAACTGGCAGTAACGCAAAAAACAATATGGCGTTAAACTGTCAGTAACGCACACAGAAGTAAATGGCATTAAACTGGCATTAACGAAATCAAATAGACAGTGTTCAACCGTCACTACACTGACGCTATCTGAACTGTCCCTACTCGCTATACACTAATGTGCATCTATAAAATATATGAGTTTCACTTTTTGAATTGAATTACTGAAAGAAATTAACTTTTTGATGATATTCACATTTTTTGAGACTCACCTGTGTATACAGTACAAAAGAAACACATGATATTATATTTTTCTTTAGTGATTTCTAAAATGGAAGTGGGTGTTGGGAATTCTTTAATTGATAATGTTATATAAATGCTTTAAGATGTTGAGATTTTATCATTAACTCATCTTGAAGCTTTGAAGACTGCAGCTTATTGAGAACCATATTGTTGGAATAACATTATGAATCTTAGAGCTCATGCACACAAACACCTGCGTCTTTACATGTGTGCTTTGACAGGCAGCACAAATATTGCTCTGATATGCATTTTCATATCAGCCCAATCCACTCTTGTTATAAAGGCAGACTGCAGCATCATTTTTTGAGATGCACCTGTAGTTTTTGGTGCATTTGCATATTAACCACTTAAGGACCGAGCCTCTTTCTGAGATTCTGAAGTTAAAAACATTTTTTTTTGCTAGAAAATTTCTTAGCACCCCCAAACATTATACATTTTATTTCCTAACACCCTAGAGAATAAAATGGCGGTCGTTGCAATACTTTCTGTCACACCGTATTTGCGGAGCGGTATTACATCGATTAATCGAGGAATTAATCTTTAATTTCCACAGCCCTAGAAAAGAGATTCGGTGGGTGGACAGTACCAGCAAGCAAAAACAGTTATCTATGCACGTAACCAGATGTGTCCCCCCCCCCCCCCCAAAAAAAGCCACCAAAATAATCAATATATAATACAACCTACAATTTATGTTTACTGTTCCTTGTATTATACTGTATATTGATTATTTTGGTGGCACCATTTCTACAGCATGGTGGCGGTCAGTAATTAAAAAGGGCAGAGATCCCTGTAAGTACCGTATACTGTAACCCCCTTGTATTATATACAGCGCAGTACAGTTTCCACATTTTGTCATGTTACAAACAAAAACGTAAATGTATTTTATTGGGATTTTATGTGATAGACCAACACAAAGTGGCACATAATTGTGACGTGGAAGGAAAATGATAAATGGTTTTCAGAATTTTTTACAAATAAATATGTGAAAAGTGTGGGGGGCATTTGTATTCAGCCCCCCTGAGTCAATACTTTCTAGAGCCACCTTTCCCTGCAATTACAGCTGCAAGTCTTTTTGGGGATGTCTCCACCAGCTTTGAGTGATATTTTACGTGTTTTGTCAGCAACGCCTGACGTCATCAGGGGTCATGGCCAGACGTTGATGACAAAACGCGTTGGCTCCCATGATATGCGCCACATCACTTCCGCCACTCATTGGAATGCAGGTCGAATGCGGACGGTGTCCCTGCCTTTTCTTATGAGTGCAATTTTATCTTCTGCTTGTAAGTGCAACCTGTAGTTTTAATAAATCCTTTTTTAATGGCACTGCACTATGAGGAGCTTCTGTTCTTGTCTTCTTGATTTACATACCATATGCATTCGATGACCGAGACAATCTCTGAGCTGTCGTTTCTGGATATCCGTTTGCTCTGCTGATTTTAAATCCCGGTCATGGGTGTCAATTCTGTGTAAAAAATGTTGCAAACCATTTATCATTTTCCTTCCACGTCACAATTACCGTATTTATCAGCGTATAACACGCACCCCAAGTTTAGGAGGGAATTTTAAGGAAAAAAACTTACATTTAAATGCCCATCAATGCAGCCTTGTCAGTTCCACCTGTAGCCTTGTCAGTTCCACTTGCAGCCTTGTCCCAGTTCCACCTGCAGCCTTGTCCCAGTTCCACTTGCAGCCTTGTCCCAGTTCCACTTGCAGCCTTGTCCCAGTTCCACCTGCAGCCTTGTCCCAGTTCCACCTGCAGCCTTGTCCCAGTTCCACTTGCAGCCTTGTCCCAGTTCCACCTGCAGCCTTGTCCCAGTTCCACCTGCAGCCTTGTCCCAGTTCCACTTGCAGCCTTGTCCCAGTTCCACTTGCAGCCTTGTCCCAGTTTCACCTGCAGCCTTGTCCCAGTTTCACCTGCAGCCTTGCCCCAGTTTCACCTGCAGCCTTGCCCCAGTTTCACCTGCAGCCTTGCCCCAGTCCTTCCTGCAGCCTTGCCCCAGTTCCACCTGCAGCCTTGCCCCAGTTCAACCTACAGCCTTGGCCCAGTTCAACCTACAGCCTTGGCCCAGTTCAACCTACAGCCTTGCCCCAGTTCAACTTGCAGCTATCCACCGGCAGAATTTAAAAATGGCGCCGCCGAGATACAGAGCCGGATGTCCTATGCATCTTGGCGCTCGATAGTTCTCGTCGGCTTTCGGACACTCTCGTCGGCTTTCGGACGTTCCCAGACGCTCTTGGCCGCCCTCGGCCTTTCTCGGGCGCTCTTGGCAGCTCTAGGCGGCTTACGCGCAACCGCGAGAGCCGCCGAGAATGGCTGAAAGCGGCCAAAAGCCTCTGAGAATGGCCAAAAGCCTCTGAGAGCAGCCGGAAAACTCAGAGAACGTTCGAAAGCCTCCGAGAACGGCCAAAAGTGTCCGAAAGCCTCCGAGAGCGGCCAAAAGCCACGAGAATGCCCTAAAGGCTCAGAATCGGCAGGGGGTCGGCGTATAACACACACCCGCGGTTTTCCCCTGATTTTTAGGGAAAAAAAGTGTGTGTTATACGCCGATAAATACGGTATGTGCCACTTTGTCTATCACATAAAATCCCAATAAAATACATTTATGTTTTTGGTTGTAACATGACAAAATGTGGAAAATTTCCAGGGATACGAATACTTTTTCAAGGCATTTATTGAAAAGGAATAGATCTCTCGCTATTTTTCACCACACATCTGAAATTTAGGAATTAAAAAAGGCTTTACAATGTTTTACTTCAGTTTTATGTTTGAATCATTTTTTCCTAATTAGTGCAAATTTTTTAGCATAAGAAATATGTCACGACAGCGCGTTAAAAAAGACAACCGCCATCTCCTGTTTTACATGTTATCATTTCACTTTTAAGATATAATTATAATAATTTTGCAGTACTGTGATCATTCTCAGAATTTGATATGTTTCTGTATGTATTTGAAAAGTTGGCAACTCTGGCTTGCTGCACAAAATTGTAACTATAAAAATAAAGAACCAGCAATAAGTAACAGCAAAATTATCAGACCCAATGGGCAAAAAAAAGCCCGGACCCATGGGTCTCGCATTTCCTGCCTGTGGATTTCACAGGTCCACTGGTGGACCTGCAAGGTTTACACTCCACTGGCTGGTGGGATCTGGAACCCCCCAACATAAATCTGAAGCACTCACCCCCCCCCTCCTCTTTCTACCCCTTTCTAGTTAAAAACTGTTTGCTCTAAACTAGATTTTTTTGTACATTTTGTACACTTATGTTCTCACTCTGGCTCTATCAGATAATATTATGACTTTTAACCACTGTTAATGACTTAACTGAATAATAAACTATACTCTGTATGCCAACAAGTCTTCAAGTATCAGATAGATCACCTGTACACTGATGCCGTGTACACGATCGTAATTCTCATTGGAAAAAGCTATGATGGTTTTCCCATCGGAATTCCACTCAAACTGTCTTGCCTACACACGGTCACACCAAATTCCGACGGTCAATAACACCGCGACATACAACACGTTCGACCGCACTATAAAAGGGAAGTTTAATGCTTCCAAGCATGCGTCAAATTGTTTCTGAGCGTGCGTCGGAATTTTGCGTGTCGAAAATTGCATACACACGATCGGAAAATCCGATAGAAAGGTTTTCCATCAGAAAAATTAAGAACAGGTTCTCAATCCAAAGTCCGTCAGAAATGCCGACAGAAAAAGACCGATGGGCATACACACGGTCGGAAAATCCTATGAAAAGCTCCAATTGGACTGTTTCCATCGGAAATTCCGACCGTGTGTACGCGGCATAAATGTTTCTAATAATGCATATTGAACGAGAAAACTAAAAAAAACTGTTGTGAGACTCAAAGCAAAACTTGCTACCAGACAAATCCAGTTATCTGTACTGCATACTGTCAGAACAACAAAACAGTCTTTAGACAAGAACTTGTTGAATTCTATCAATTTCCGCAAAGTTGTATGTTGCCATTCGAAACCCAAGTCCAGCACTCAGGACTCTAACCACACCACTTACCCCTTCCTTCCTCCATGGAGCACCCCAATACCATTTTTTTTTTAAAATCTTTATACATCTGTTATTTTTGGTCCGGTCATGTCTCTTGGGTTTTCTTTGTTCTCCTGTCAGTGGACAGATCCTGAAAGCTGTAAAGAATGTCACAACGTATGTTGCAATGCTCTCTGCAACATTCCCCTTTAAGCCCAGGGCAGGTTGATGATGTACCCCCAGGACAAGGTCTTTGACACCCTGGGCCCTCAGGAAGTGGGTTTATTGATGCAAGACATCATTTAACCTGAAAAAGGAGCATGCCTAATGGAGAGGACCTTCTGTAGGGGGCGGCATCAGAGATGGGGTGAGTATTGACCTAATACTTTTGACTTTGTCTTTGACTTTCCATTTTATGGCTGTAGATTATTGCATAAACGCCTAGTGCAATACCACCAATACCATGTTTATTCATAAAAACACCAAAAACAAACATGTGAAGATACTCCAGCATAGGTGATTTCCAAAAACACTGTGGTTAGAAACTGACACGTTTCGGGGAGACGCACCGCTTCTTCACAGCACGAGGAAGGGGGAGTGTCCCCCGAAGCGCATCAGCTTTTCTGTTGAATTGATAATTATCTTGTCAGAAATCTATTTCTTCAAATATATGATTCTTGATAGAAGAGCAATAGAGAAGCAATACTGGGTCCTCAGCTCTTTAAAGCCTAGGTCCCAACAAAGTTTTCTTTTTAGTTTAAAATTCAGTTCAGGTTTTATTACTGTATCTAACTTCATTTCACAATTATGTGCCATTTTGTGTTGGTCTATCACAAAAAATCCCAATAAAATACATTTACGTTTTGGTTGTAACATGACAAAATGTGGAAAATTTCAAGGGGTATGAATACTTTTTTAAGGCACTGTATTAGTATCTGGCACAGCTGTCTAAACAGAACAACAGTCTCCAATATTTTATACTTTTCTAAGAATTTTTAATTGGGTCCATTAGAACCATATCTTGTTTTCTAAGGGGTAAGGTAGATTTCTCCATTTCATTAGACCATTTATTGACCTGATCCATTGATCTCCCTTGGGGGTTAAGGTGACTTTTCAATTAGTTGGTATACAGGTCTGGGTCACATTGAGCATGTGAATTACTAAGGAATGGCGGTATTTCCACTTAGCAAAAGAACTGTAAAAGAAGTAAATCTTCTGAACTGTAAAAAAGAAATGTAGAAGCAGCCTTTCTCAACTTTTTCAACACATCAGAACCCTCAAAATAACTTTCCAATCTCAGGGAATCTTTGTCAAAAATGACTATATCTTCAATTCGTAATAAATTAGTGTGATGGTCAGTGGGAAGAAAGCTCCTCACACCTGTGGTCATTGGAAAGGATTAGTTTCTTACAGATAGCTAAAAAGACCAACAGTAAGTGGGAACTTATCTGAGGGGCAGAAATTGCTCAAGGAACCCCTAGCAACCTCTGGAGAAACCTTAGAGTTCCATGGAACCCCGGTTGAGAAAATCTGTTGCAAAGGGACAAACCATTGAGTTCTAGGATAAAATCTGAGGGCAAGACCAAAATAGAGCAACATACCCTTGGAGTCCCCAAACCGACCTCCTAATTTCTCTTTAACCAAAATAAGACTGTAAAGTGATGAATTACACACTAGGGAATTTTATTATTGTTCTATGTAATCTTGACACCCACATCTTCTGAACTGTAAAAAAGAAATGTAGAAGTCATGCTGTTGGATCATCGCAAAGCAGCCTCTCTCAACTTTTTCAACACATCAGAATCCTCAAAATAACTTTCCAGTCTCAAGGAATCTTTGTCAAAAATTACTATATCTTCAATTCGTAATACATTAGTGTAATGGTCAGTGGGAAGAAAGCTCCTTATACCTGTGGTCATTGGAAAGGATTAGTTCCTTACAGATAGCTAAAAAGACCAACGGTCAGTGGGAACTTATCTGAGGGGCAGAAATTGCTCAAGGAACCCCTAGCAACCTCTGGGGAAACCCTAGAGTTCCATGGAACCCTGGTTGAGATACCCTGCCGCAAAAGGACTGTCACGGTCTGGAGTCAGGCTCAGAAGCCAGTAGCTATAGCAGCAGATCAGGTATTCACACAGGTCACCCTGGCTGATGACACGGGTTCCCCTGAGGTGCGGAGTCTAAGCACTAACCGGTATTCACCAGAGCTCCTGATGGTGGAGATGGTCTTTGCTGTGTGTTAGTGCCAGGTCGTGGTCCTCAGGATAGCCCCACCAGGAGGTGAGCAAGCTGGGGTCCGGTAGCAGATATAGCAGCTGGGGATCAAGCAGAAGCATAGTCAAGAAACAAGCCAAAAGTCAGTAACAAATAGTTGCAGGTTTGGATTCAGCAGAATCATAGTTGACGAACAAGCCAGATGTCGGTAACGAATGGTAGCAAAGATACAGTCGGCAGCAGGAGAAACAGAAGCAAGATTTTGGCAATCAGGAAGTGCAGAGACATGGCTTCAATCAGGAAGTTCATGGGAGGAGCAAAGGGTTCAAGGTTCAAGGCAAACAAGATTTAAGACAAGATCATTCAAGGAATTGTCCAAGGAGCTGTGCAGCATTGCAGGTGGCTCAGCAAGCAGAGTCACCACCAGACACACCAGAGGTCCCAGGTTCTAACAGGGACAAACCATTGAGTTCTAGGATCAGATCTGTGGGCAAGACCAAAATAGAGCAACATACCCTTGGAGTCCCCAAACCAACCTCCTAATTTCTCTTTAACCAAAATAAGGCTGTAAAGTGATGAATTACACACTAGGGAATTTTATTATTGTTATCTGTAATCTTGACACCCACATCTTCTGACTTAAACATTAAATTCTGCAGAAACTCAAGAGAGGGGTGGACAGATATATAGGTAAAGACCGATATTTTAGCCAATGTGACTATGTTGAACCCCAAAACCAAGCATGCCAGAAAAAACAAGCCCTAACACTTTCATTTATGAATTCAGCAACAGCTTTTGTCAAAATATCATGTACAGTTCAGATTTAACTGGATGTACAAAATCCATCTAGACAAAACTGATCCAAAAGTCCTCACTAAGCGAGCCAGCACCCAACATTTCCAGATGGATCTATAGAAGCGAGAGGGATTATTTATATATTTACCCTTTTATGGGAAATGAAAGGTGTATTTATAGGCACAGCTCGACATTTTAGCACTCAGGGGTTTTGGTGGAAATTGTAAAGTAAAATGAGTTTGTGCTGAAAAAGATGCACCTCATTGAATTTCATCAGTTCGGCAGATTACTTGTAAGTGTCGAAGACTAATATGCAAATTCTCGAATATCTGCACTTGAAAGGTTTATGCTGCATGAGATATGCAGCACCAGAACATTTTTCACTTCTCATGTTTCATTGACCTGAGTGGCTGGAAGTGAAGCATAAATTATAGAGTATTCTTAAACTATTATCTGAATGCTACAATATCTGCACAGCTCAGAACCTTCCTTGCTGACAAGACAATTGTTCCTGAACAAAGTCTCAAGACACAAGGGGAAGAAAGAACACCGAGGACTTGCTGGTAATGTAATCTGTGCTAAAGACAAAAACTGAATGTTCTCATTGAATACGCAGATTTGGTTTATAAAATGTGCAAAATAAACTCTGTATAAACGAAAAAAAAAAAAAATGGTTTTCTATTGCACTTGTGAATATTGGAAAGGAGAGTTTGAAACACCATCAATGCCTAACTCAGCTCGCTCTCATTAAAAATGACTCATGGGACTGCTTAACTAAAAAACTGGCAGTAGATATAAGTCACGTCTGTCAATATAAAACTGTTGTTAAAACATTAATTGGTAAATACATAAAAGTCTTTGGAACAGAAAAATCCCTAGCCTTTTGATCTTTCTAAATACCATTTACAGTATGTCAACTGTTTATGTGTTTTTTTCTTTTCTGGAAGATGCCATGATAAAGTATACATTTTTGTATTTTTTATATAGTTTATATTTTGTATGTATAGGTTTGTCATACATATGGTTTATACATGACAGCGATTGTCATAATCTTATACCATATATTATAGATACCCTGTACTGTGCTCCAGAAGAAGCAGAAGTTGCTGCGAAACAAGTCAAGCCTGTAAGCTGTGGATTAACAATATGAAGATCCAGATCTATGGATAGGCTTAAAGAGGAGATTCAGCCTGTAAACAAAAATGTAAAAGACTTTTAAAAAAAACGCACACTTACCTGTCCCAGGATCCAGTGATGCCCCTATTTGTCCCGGCTCTTTGCCGGTCTTTGAGTTCCATGGTGAACTTGTTGAGTGATAACTCAAAATTTAACACACCTGCTCCCCATTCACACCTGAGATCTAATGGGTTTACTTCCTCTTTGTTTCCCTGCAAGGGTAAAGCATAATGGACTACTATGCATCGCATAGTAGTCCATTATGTGTCACTTACCTGACACAGGAGCCAGCAAAGTCACTGCTGTCACCTTGTGCACGGCGCCTCCATCTTCTTGGTGGGTCTTGTGGCTCCATCGCTGTCATTCGACGGCGCCGCGATGATGTCATGCGCACGGGAGCCGCCATTCGCGGCATATCGCCGTTGAGAGTGGCCTTCTCAGTGTGCCTGCGCGACAGCGGTGCCTGTATTTTGGCAAATGAATGAATGAATGAATGAATGATTTGTATAGCGCTGCAACTGCGAACTGAATCGCCTCAAGGCGCTTGATCCGACCTGCGTTGATTCCTTCTTAGAAGAGGTAGGTCTTGAGTTTTTTCCTGAAGGCCCGATGGTCTTTTTCCAAGCGGATGTTCGTAGGTAGAGCGTTCCATAGCCGTGGTCCTTGGACTGCAAATCTTCGTTCTCCCCTTGACTTGTACCGGGATTTGGGGACAAGGAGGAGGTTTTGGTCGTTAGATCGGAGGTTGCGATTGGGGGTGTAGTGTTGTATTTTTTCGCATAAGTATTGAGGAGCATCTCCTTGTGTGCATTTGTGGGTCAAGCAGAGGGTCTTGAATGTGATCCGATTCTTTACGGTTAGCCAATGGAGGGTCCTCAGGGATGGGGAGATGGATTCCCATGTTTTTTTTCCTGTGACTAGTCTTGCTGCCGTGTTTTGAACGACTTGTAGTCGTGCAATCTGGAATTTAGGTAGTCCTATGTAGAGGGAGTTTGCGTAGTCGAGTCGAGAGTTGATGATTGTTCCTACCACTACGGCTTTGTCCTTTTCTGGCAAATATCTCCTAAACAGTGTAGGTTTAGGAGATATTTCTTTGACCTACAGGTAAGCCTTAATCTAGGCTTACCTGTAGGTCCAAGTGGTTTGTAAGGGTTTACAACCACTTTAACACCTGTAACACTAACGATTCACATGACACCGGGGAGGGAAAATGCTAATTGGGCCCAATTTGGACATTTTCACTTAGGGGTGTACTCACTTTTGTTACCAGCGGCTTAGACATTAATGGCTGTGTGTTGAGTTATTATGAGGGGACAACAAATTTACACTGTTATACAAGCTGTACACTCACTACTTTACATTGTAGCAAAGTGTAATTTCTCCAGTGTTGTCACATGAAACGATAGAATAAAATATTTACAAAAATGTGAGGGGTGTACTCACTTTTGTGAGATACTGTATATGTGCAGAGCTCCTATACTACCAGATAGTGACAGAGCTTGCCCTGTCACTCTTAGCATTCCACATTCATATTGGCCCATCGCTATGATGAGTTGACCAAAAGGAATGTGTGGTGTGGTGGGAGGGCATGGGTAAACTCCATCACTACCAGAAGGTGCCCGATCTTTGCCCACCTTTTGGACACAGCAAAAGGCATGAGAGCTGCTACAGGTATGAATCTATTTAGTGTTCTTACTGATAAAAGAGTACTTAAAACAAAAGATAAATCCACAGGGCAAACACCTGAAAAGAGATAACGAGATATGCCTGTATTACCAATACAAGCAAGTCAGGCTCCAGCTACTACTTTCCTTTTACACATTCAGTTAACAAGTTAAAGGTATCACTCATACATTTACTTTCTTCCAACACTGAAACTAAATGCTTTATTCTGACTGGTTGCTGTAGCAAAGAAAGCCCAATTTCCTTTTTAACCTTTATAATTTTGCCCCATTGTAACATTTCGTGGAGCATAAAGACAAAATGTCCTCACTACTCCCATGCTTCACATATAGCAGCTTTCCATTGATCTGTGTATCTATACCCTACCACTGTGACTTCTGTATAACCTCTATACTACTCCTTTCTAATAAATAATTCAAGGTTTATAGATTAAAGCACATTACAGAGATATATGATTTTACAGCTGTATAATGGAGAGAAACCTCTACAGCTCAGAAGTGTTCCACAGGCTACATTTGCTTTAACTGACATCATTCCTCGGGCCTTGTGTTCTGCAGCATTTATAAATGATGAAATATAACAACCGGTATTATTTTACTAAGAAAAAAAAAATGCAGCTCGTCAAGATGAAAGGACAACTGTGATAATCCCCATCTACATGTATAATGCCATACGTACTGACCGGTATGTTCCCACATCATACAACCAGAGCATGTCTGATGGTCTTGCATACTAGAGTCTAAGCTACAAACTACTGAATGGTTTTACATGACAATTTTTTAACAAGTAAGGAACCAGCCTGCTATTCTTATATAGCCTGCATTCAGTACGATATGAGTATGTAGCAAAATAGGGGCACTAATGGGTTAGTGTTTGTCATCAAGGGTTCAGTGTTGGAATAGGAAGGTTGAGTGCATGGGCGTAGCATAAGGGGTTGCAGGGGTCACAAGCGCAACACGGCCCCTAGCTCCAGGGGGCCCCTGCAGCCTCCCTGTCATATTATCATATCCTCCACAAAATCCAGCTCCGAACTGCCCCAGGGCCCCACAGCCACGCTCCAGTACTGGGCTTCTACTTTGCCTTCCACAGTTCACACCCCTCTGTTCCCATTGGCTGGAGAGAAGCTGTGAGCCATTTCCTGAATGGAGAGGAGCACAAGGTGAGAACAGCCCTGGATGGGGAAGTGTCTGTGCTGTGTGCTGGCAACATGGAATGGTAACCAAGCTCAGCGAGGCAAGAGGAGGAGAGCAGGGCCATCTTAAGAGCATTATAGGCCCCCGGGCAATACAGTTCACTGGGGCCCTGTCTACACAATCATGCATGAGAATAAAAATGCAAATTATCAATAAGGCTATATTTATTGGTACTTCCAACAAAATCAGTGTTTAAACATTAACACAACGTTTGGACAATATAACACGAGTTTGATGGGCACAGTGGCAGCTTTTGATGGGCACAGTGGCTGTGTTTGATGGGCACAGTGGCTGTGTTTGATGGGCACAGTGGCAGCTTTGATGGGCACAGTGGCAGCTTTTGAGGGGCACAGACAGTGGCTGTGTTTGATGGGCACAGTGGCAGCTTTTGAAGGGCACAGACAGTGGCTGTGTTTGGGCGATTCTAGCAAGTAAGCAACCAGTGCAGTCAGTCAACTTAAGCAGCAGATTGCAGCCCTGAGGATCAGCCCTGGGTGGGGCCCTCCAGGCAAGTGGGGCCCCCGGGCAACTGCCCAGCGTGCCCAGTGGAAAAAACGGCCCTGGAGGAGAGTGCCGTCCTGTAGCCACGATAGGACCGATGTCACTGGTGAGGTATGACACTGCTCAGTGTCTCCTAGTCACCAGCTGGGATTCTCTGTACCCCCCACCCATGGATGTCTACTTACCCCACTTCCCTAACAACTAGGGGAAAGACACACACCTCTGGGAGGTGACCTTCCCCCAACACATGCCAACACTGACAGAGAAACCTTCAGAAATTGCTAAAACAAATCCCTTAACACCTCCCTGGGGGCCCCCGAATAGCTTCAGGCTCCAGATTTTGTGTCACATGGCTTTGTCCTACCATATCTAAGTTGCCCACCCCCAAAGCCCCCTGACCACCCCCTCCACCCTGCATGCTATACCCGGCTGCTCAGCTCCTTTCCCATTAGAGCACTCTATACTATTCCTCCTCTGCAGGGCTGAAATCACATTACTGTACAACACAGCCAGTTAGCCATGATCTGCACAGGGTGTATCTGCCTACTGCAACTACACTGCCGTTCCGACCAGAGAATTTTACAGGTCAGAAGGGCAACATAAAAGCCAGATGCACCCTATGAAGACTGAGAGACTGTGTGTGAAGGAATGTGATTTCAGCCCTGTGTAGTGTGGGGGGGGGCTGTATACAGTGCTGGGATGGGAAAGGAGCTCTGCCAAGTGACCTGCCAGGGGTCCCTGTCCTCTGATTCTCCAGCGGTGATCCCTGATGTAAAGAGGAACTCTGGGAACTCAAAACTCTTAAGCCACTTTGAGTATCTTGGCTTGCGGTGGATGTATCTGCACGCACGTTGGAAGTAGTGGGGGGGGGGGCAGGTCAACTTTTGTATCAGGGCCCACAAGCTTCAAGCTACGCCTCTGGTTGAGTGTTTTAACTCTGGAAACAGTGTCCGAAGTGGGCAAATGACTAGTCACTAGCCTGTGGTCACCCTACTGCTGATCTTTTCCCTATAACTGACCTATCATGCCTGATTCTGCACTGTGTCTCTGTGTGGAGGTGGCCATCTTGGTAGAGCCAGGGCTTTGCTTCCTTGTGTCAGTGCCTCCAAATGAGAACTTTGAGCTGTACTGTAGTGAAATTACCAAATTTCAATTCAAATCTAACAGAGAGACTAACAGAGACAGCAGTGTCTTAGGTCTCACACTGCAGATATACAGTTATTGGGCTGTAGGCACAGGAGTGCCCAAAAACCCTCACATACCAGAAAGCGAACTGATATTTTTTAGGAGGAATTCAAGACAAAGGGTACATTTTTCAGGGTACTGGGTTTTCAGGGTTAAAAGGGGACTGTCTCCTCAAATTACAGAATTCCTTGAATTTATTGATAAGAATGCAATGATTTATTGAATGGAGAAGGAGACGAGCGAGTGACCCACAGTGATTGGTGTTTTGTGTGTACTGCAGCTGAAACTACAATTCTCAATGCCAGACGTTCAGAGCTGCCTAACTAAAAGTCAGACATGTAACAAACCTCAGCCGCCATAAATGGCAGATTAGAGTGAGAATTTTGAGTAACTTTTTTTATATTGTGCAAATGGCCATAAATCAGCTATTGTCATACTTTAGCTTTTATATTTCTAGATGTTCCCTATACCACAGCAAATCTTCACTTTTTGAGTTAAGGTCTACTTTAAGGACAGCTGCACTTTAAATAATGTTAAAGCCAACAGCCCCCTCCCAATCTAATGTATATCACCCACTACTGACTTCAGATCAGTGAATTTATCTCCTTCAATGGAACTGGCCTAAACCATCACAGGCGGCTTTAGTCCTTTTCACTGAGGTTCCCTTATGCAGCATACTGAGCATGCATAGTCTTTAGTACACAAGCTTTAGGCTCCATTGACACTTTGGAGTGCAACCTTGATGAAACTTTGACGCAACTTTGGATGGAGGCAACTTTGATACAACGTTGGCTTTGACCAGTGATAAAGGACAACTGTTGCACAACTGTTGCATTGTATAACATTCAGGTCCAACTTTCATGCAACTTCTGAGGGTTAACATTGACGTCTATGGCTCTCAAGTTGCATGAAAGTTAGACCAAAGTAGTGCATGAACTACTTTAAAGTTGCTGCATGGGGAACGACTTGTCATGCAACTTTGATGTCCAAAGTTGCATGACAAGTCGCAACAAGTGTGAATTGAGGCTAAATGGAGAAGCTGTTTACCTTCCAGTCTACTGAGGCATCTTCTCCATTAGGGCCTACAGAGAACAGGCAATGCATGTGCAGTTTACCGTAACCCAATGGATCAATGAAAAAATGGACTGCTGCTGCAGTCTACAATCATTGGAAGAGGTCAATTTGATCATTTGAAGTCAATAGTGAGTGAAGTGATGGGATGACAAGGGTCAGTTGGCCCCAACTTTATTTTGAGTGAAGCTATCCTTTATAGGCTCACTTTAGAAGTAAGGTTCAGGGTTATGCCGCGTACACACGATCGGAATTGTCGTCGGAAAAAACTCTGACGGTTTTTCCGACGGAATTCCGCTCAAGCTGTGTTGCCTAAACACGATCACACGGAATTCCGACGGTCAATAACACAGCGGCATAAAACACGTTCGACAGCACTATAAAAGGGAAGTTTAATGCTTCCGAGCATGCGTCAAATTATTTCCGAGCATGCGTAGGAATTTTGCGTGTCGGAATTGCATACATACGATCGTAAAATCCGATAGAAAGGTTTTCCGTCGGAAAAATTGAGAACAGGTTCTCAATTCAAAGTCCGTCGGAAATTCCGACAGAAAAAGACCGTTGGGCATACACACGGTCGGAAAATCCGATGAAAAGCTCCCATCGGACTGTTTCCATCGGAAATTCCGACCGTGTGCATTAGGATTGGGAAGGAAGTTTAACATCAAGAGACAGGTGATGGGTTAAGTGAGTGCTGTTGGAAGCCGCTAAGTGTTAAGTATCATTGCTCATAGACATATATCCTGCATTAGGAAAAAAAAAATCAATGACATTGTAGTACTACATATTTTCATCACAGAATGCATGCTAATTAATACCTACAAGGTTTTGTATGAAATATTTATTAAAGCCCCAGCTGTAAACACCCCTGCCGTTCAAAACAATGTGTTAATCCACAGGCGGAAGCCTTAATCACTGCCACTGCTAAAACCAAGAGATTAAAATATGTTTCTAGAACAAATGCAAACTGTAATCTGGATCTTCATCAGAAACATGAAGACCTGCAGTCTTTCCATAGACAATACAAGAATTATACATACAATCTGTGTTGCAATTCATTGGTTAATTACATTTCATTGGAAATCCCAATCAATTCCTCTAGAGCATTTAAAAACTAGAATCAACAACATTAATCTTATGGAAAAAATATTCCATACAATACAGAATACCATCCATTTATATGATAAAAAATAGTAATAGAGAATTAACATTCGTGACGTGGCAAATTATGAAATCTAGTGATATCAAGAATAATATGTATTTTTTTTTGGGGCAAGTTACCACAACACCATTATCCTGTAGTTTTTAAGATCAAAGATACATCTATGTTGGTGTCTCTTGCCAATTTTACATTCGTATTTTTTTAAATGTAACTACCTACTCCCAAACTGTCATTTGAAGTAAAACACACTGGGGGTTATTGACTAAAGACAAATCCACTTTGCACTGTAAGCAGGGCCGGTGCTACCACTAGACAAACTAGGCAGCCGCCTAGGGCGCCCTGCTGTCTAGGGCGCCCGGCCACTGGTGTTCCTACTCTCTTCTCTATGCAGCAAGCAACTAAGTCTTAGCATCAGCAAGCAGCCGCCGCTCTGTTTGCGCATAGTGTCAGAGGCTTCGTGGCGGCAGGGGAACTGTGTTTTTGTCCGACTCCCGAATGAATGGAAGCAAGCAAACAATTATTGATGGGCACTGGTAGGCTGCATTGATGGGTGCTGGTAGGCTGCATTGATGGGCGCTGGTGAGGCTGCATTGATAGGTGCTGGTAGGCTGCATTGATGGGTGCTGGTAGGCTGCATTGATGGGTGCTGGTAGGCTGCATTGATAGGTGCTGGTAGGCTGCATTGATGGGTGCTGGTAGGCTGCATTGATGGGTGCTGGTAGGCTGCATTGATGGGCGCTGGTGAGGCTGCTTTTGATGGGCGCTGATGAGGCTGCATTTGATGGGTAATGGCGAGGCTGAATTGATGGTCGCTGGTAAGGCTGGATTGATGGGCACTGGTGAGGCTGCATTTGATGGGCGCTTCATTACAAAGATGGGATTTACATGGGCAGGGAAAAGGGGGTGGAATCAGGGGTGGAGCCGGGGGGGGGGGGCGGCAAAATGAGGTTTCGCTTAGGGTGTCAAAAATTGCACCAGCCCTGACTGAAAGTGTACTTGGAAGTGCAGTAGCTGTAGATCTGTGGGGGACATGCAAGGAAAATAAAAAACAGCATTTTAGCTTGCACATGATTGGATGATAAAATCAGCTGAGCTTCCCCTCATTTCAGATCTACCCTTTAGATTTAGAGTTACTGCACTTCCAAGTGCACTTGCAGTGCAAAGTGGATTTGCCTTTCGTAAATAACCCCCTTAGCCAAGTATTATTCTACACAATTTTTTATTGTGTATTAAAAAGAGAAAACAAGCAAAATTAGACATGTTATCTGCCAATAGAACTTAACCAAAAAGTTCATTCTATGCATCCAAAAATATAGAAAATATATAGAAAAAAATAGAAAATATACCAAATCAAATCATTATTCAACCAAAAAAAATAATGTCAAAGCAATAACTCCAAGGCCAATAATAAATAACACGTTATCTCCTCCGATTCCGCAACATGGCTGGTTAAGGAACGGCCGTTCAGAAACAAACTGAAAAGTGCGAAATAAAAAGTGCAAATCAACACTCACCAAACTCCTACTAATGCGAAATTAGCAGAAGGAGCACAAAGGGTGGCGCTAAAGAGCTGAAAAAACACGTAGTACTTCACTACGTTCGTGATTTTTGGCCAACAATTGTGTGGCCATGTGTATGCAAGACAAGTTTGGGCCAACGCCCTTCGGACAAAATTCCACGGTTTTGTTGGCCAACAATCCAATCATGTGTACGAGGCTTTAGGTCTCTCTGCTGCACGTGATCCGTACTTCCAGTTGGGGAGCACACATGTGCAATTGTTATGAAATTATGTTTTGGGACTACATTCTCTATAATTCTTTGCCCACCCATTACATTTCATCACAATTAGATGTAAATAGTAGACACGTGCAATTCGTTTAGTTCCAAATTAGTTTTTTTAACGAATGTGGACAAATTAGTTCATTTGGAAATATGCGCATTTCCACATTTTCGCATTTCTGAACTTTTCCAAATATTCAGAAATTCGGAAATTCAAAAATTCGGAAGTTAGAAAACTCGGAAATTCGGAAATTCAAAAATTCTGAAATTTGAAAATTCGGAAATTTCTAAATTGGAAAATACGAAAATTCGAAATTCGGATTAGAAAATTTGGAAATCTGAAATTCAAAAATTCAAAAATCTGAAAATTCGGAAATCCAAAAATTAGAATGAAGATCCGAAAATTCTAAAACCCAAAAATTCCAAAATCTGAAATAATAACTAACTAATAATAACTTAACTATTACTAACTATTAAATCAAATTTGGCTGTTAGTGAATGTAACGAATACAAATTTATCCAAAGTTACGAATTATCCATAATAACGAATGCCATAGCTAAAGGAATGGAACGTAACAAATAAATAATAATAAATAATAATAATATTAATAAAAGCGTATTATTATTATTATCATTTATTATTATTTTGTTCTGTTCTATTTGTTTAAATCCGGCATTCTTTATTTCGGATAATTCCTAACTTCAAAAAAATTTGTATTCGTCACGTTCACTAACAGCCAAATTTGAAAGTAAATTCCAATACCTATAATTTAATAGTTATTTAATATTAGTTATTTAGTTAGTTATTATTTTCAAATTTTTGTTGTTTAGAATTTCTGATTTTCCTTTCTAATTTTTACGAAGTTCTGAATTCCGAATTTTCGAATTTACAAATTTTCGAATTTACAAATTTACGAAAATTTGTATTCTGAATTTTTACATTTTACGGAAAAAACAAAAAACAAATGAAACCAAAACAAAAACGAACACATTTTTCGGCAGTGCACATGTTTAGTAAATATCGCTTATTTGATTAAACCTAAACCTGGGTTTTTCCCTGTTTAGGCTAAAGTATTGGGTTTGTGTGACCGTCCTCCCCTTTACTTTTGCTCCTCCACAAGGCTGGATTCTGCATAAAGGTTGTGGCCTTGGGCAAGAGGTCTTGCCAAGGGTGCCACATATTTCAGATTCCCAAACTACCAGCCAATGCAATCCAGCTGGGCCATTGTGTTTGCTCCACTACAGTCTGTGAACTTTTCCTAAATACTGGAATAGTGTACTGTGTGCCTACTGGTAATCCATTAGGGAACTCTACACCTGGATCCAAACTGCCAGCAGAATATGGAGACAGAACTGACAGGGAAACCTAGTGGGGGCATTTAAAAGGAAGTGTAAAAGGCACATTTATAAAGCTCAGCAGAATGCCTTGCAAATATGATTTGTGCTCCACTGGCTCCAGTAGTCCAAAGTTGGCAGGACACAAAAAAATTGTTTAGGAGGAGTAGTAGAAAAAAAAAAGGAGCTGGTCAGACAGTTGACATTTTGTATCGGCCTTTAAGTGTAGGTTCACATCTATGATTTGCCATTGCAGGATAATGCAGTGGAACCTTGGAACATTATGCTGGAATGTAAACTGAGCTGTGCATGCATTGGTGCATCGGTGTTCATTCTACAGAAGTCTCTAAGCAGGCCGGTGGGTTCAGCTTATTGCAGAAGAAACATTGCATGTCTCTTCTGCAATATAGCCTGGCTGCCTGCTCCCAGTTTTTTTTTTTTGTTAGACTTTCGTTCTGCGTTTAAGGGGACCCCACCAATGGACAGCCAATGGGAAATGTTCATCTCAACTAGGCAGGCACTTGGTAACCCTGATGGAGACACTTAATGTAAGGGGGTACTCTAATGGGGACACCTGATGTAAGGGGGCACTGATAGGAACACCTTATGTAAGGGGGCACTCTGATGTGGACACATTATGTAAGTGGGCACTCTTATGGGGACACCTGATGTAAGGGGGCACTGATGGGAACACCTTATGTAAGTGGACACTCTGATGGGGACACCTGATGTATGGGGAACTGATGAGGGAAACTGATGGGGACACTTGATGTAAGGGGAACTGATGGGGACACATGATGTAAGGGGAACTGATGGGGACATCTGATGTAAGGGGAACTGATGGGGACATCTGATGTAAGAGGAACTGATGGGGACACCTGATGTAAGGGGAACTGATGGGGACATCTGATGTAAGAGGAACTGATGGGGACACATGATGTAAGGGGAACTGATGGGGACACCTGATGTAAGGGGAACTGATGGGGACACCTGATGTAAGGGGAACTGATACGGACACCTGATGTAAGGGGAACTGATGGGGACACATGATGTAAGGGGAACTGATGGGGACATCTTATGTAAGGGGAACTGATGGGAACACCTTATGTAAGGGGGCACTCTGATGGGGACACTTGATGTAAGGGGAACTGATGGGGACACTTGATGTAAGGGGAACTGATGGGGACACTTGATGTAAGGGGAACTGATGGGCACACCTTATGTAAGGGGGTACTCTAATGGGGACACCTAATGTAAGGGGGGAACTCTGATGGGGACACCTGATGTAAGGGGAACTGATGGGGACACCTGATGTAAGGGGAACTGATGGGGACACATGATGTAAGGGGAACTGATGGGGACACTTGATGTAAGGGGAACTGATGGGGAAACTTGATGTAAGGGGAACTGATGGGGAAACTTGATGTAAGGGGAACTGATGGGGACACTTGATGTAAGGGGAACTGATGGGGACACTTGATGTAAGGGGAACTGATGGGCACACCTTATGTAAGGGGGCACTCTAATGGGGACACCTAATGTAAGGGGGGGGGACTCTGATGGGGACACCTGATGTAAGGGGGACTGATGGGGACACCTGATGTAAGGGGAACTGATGAGGACACATGATGTAAGGGGAACTGATGGGGACACTTGATGTAAGGGGAACTGATGGGGACACATGATGTAAGGGGAACTGATGGGGACACCTTATGTAAGGGGGCACTCTAATGGGGACACCTAATGTAAGGGGGGACTCTGATGGGGACACATGATGTAAGTGGACACTCTGATGGGGACACCTGATGTGAGGGCAACTGATGGGAAAACTTGATGTAAGGGGAAGTGATAGGGACACCTTATGTAAGGGGGCACTCTAATGGGGACACCTAATGTAAGGGGGGGACGCTGATGGGGACACATGATGTAAGTGGACACTCTGATGGGGACACCTGATGTAAGGGCAACTGATGGGAACACCTGATGTAAGGGCAACTGATGGGAACACCTGATGTAAGGGCAACTGATGGGGACATTTGATGTAAGGAGCCACTGATGGGGACACTTGATGTAAGGAGCAACTGATGGGGACACTTGATGTAAGGGGAACTGATGGGGACACCTTATGTAAGGGGGCACTCTAATGGGGACACCTAATGTAAGAGTTGGAACTCTGATGGGGACACCTGATGTATGGGGCACCCCGTTTGGGAAACCTGATGAATGGTAATGGGTAATAGGTAAAAATGTAGATCTGGTTGCAAAAGATGGCAAAATTGTACAGCATAAAACAGGCTGTACCTCCTGAGTCTGTTTAAATTCAAATTTACTCATTGACTGAAGAGTACCTTTAAAATGTTAAAATGTTTAAAACGTTTTGCACACAGTACGCGTCTCTCTGCCCTTAAGTAAAATTGCTTAAATAAAAGTTACTATTTCCAACACTCATGTATATTCATGTATCAAAATAAGTAACCTGTATAACAAACGGCTCTAACTTTTAATTACTCTTTTATGCAGCTGCCATGTTACTTTTTAACAGAAAACAAAGAAAATAAAGCAATGCTTTTAACATCTCCGTGAGTAATCCGAATTTCTGTTACCAGAAATCTCCAAATTTAGATGTCCTAGCAGTGGCGCTAACAAGCCCCTGTTAATTGCTATCTATCTGCCTGGAATAAAGGATTTGTCTTGCAGATAGACACAATAGTTTGTTACTGAGAGGTCAAGGCATCAAGTAATGTATTGAAACATCAGCACCCACCCCCATAATAACAGTGAACAAATTACAGCTCTCTGCCTCTGTGCTCTTGATTATAGTGTGCTCATGAACTTGCAAGCACTTAATTAAAAAGTCATATTAGAAAGGCAATACAAGCCACTTACAAAAAGGTTCCATGTTTCCTCCTGAGTAAAAAAAAAAACAAACATTTGGAGAACTGCATAAACCATACCTCCCAACTTTTTAAAATGGGAACGAGGGACACCTTTTAGCAAAAGTATGCAGGTATAGGACACGCCCCCTGCCATGCCCCCTAAAAGGAGAATTATACAAAAAATATATATTATTATTAGTTAAACCCCCAAGTGCTTTTTTTTTCTACCACTACTATTCCTTCATACTGGCTTTTAAAATTTACAAACGCAGCAATTTAGAAATTGGATGAAAGATTTAGCACTGAAAAACATTTTTTGATAGGTAAATAGTGCATTTTATATACAATTATATAGATCAGATCAAAATGAGGGACAAATGAGGAGGAAAGAGTGACAGAGGGACATTGTTCCAACTAATGCGGCGTACACACGAGCGGACTTTCCCACGGGATTGTCCGCCGGACTGGAGTCCGCCGGACAATCCGCCCATGTGTGGGCGCCGGCGGATTTTTTCCTGCCAAAAGTCCGGCAGACTAAGTTTTAAGTTCAGAGTTAAAACTTAAAAAATCCCCAAGACTGAAGAAGACCCCCGGAGCAGTGCAATAAAATAAAAAAAAAAAAAATTGTGTGTTTTTTTTTATTTACACTTTTACACCCTACATCGTACCCCATACTCATTCACATAGGGTGGGGGGCCGGGATCTGGGGGCCCCCTTATTAAAGGGGGATCCCGGATTCCGATAAGCCCCCCGCCCGCAGACCCCGACAACCAACGGCCAGGGTTGTTGGGAAGAGGCCCGTGTCCTCGGGGGGCAACATGGGGACAAGGTGCTTTGGGGTGGGGGGCCCCCCTTTCCCCAGGGCACTCCCCATGTTGAGGGCACGCGGCCTGGTACGGCTCAGGAGGGGGGGCACTCGCTCGTCCCCACCCCTTTCCTGGCCGGCCGGGCTGCGTGCTCGGATAAGGGTCTGAGATGGATTTGGGGGGGACCCCCACGCCGTTTTTTCGGCATAGGGATTCCCTTAAAATCCATGCCAGGTAAATGGGGGTAGCGCGGCGGCATTCACTGCCTTTGCTAGTCCCGTCTACCTGAAGTCACGTTCTAAATGAACGGACTTTCCGATTGTGTGTCGGCAAGTCCGTTCATTTCCAAAAGTCCTGCGGACTTTTTCCCGCGGATTGTCCGCTGGAAAAGTCCGGGCGTGTGTGGGCAAGTCCACACGCTCGGAAAGTCCGGCGGACCTCCGCTGGAAAGTCCGGCGGTTTGTCCGCTGGACTAGGTCCGGCGGACAATCCCGCCGGAAAGTCCGAGCGTGTGTACGCCGCATAAGGGACAGTCCCTCGAAATCAGGGACAGTTGGGAGCTATGCATAAACTGTGCAGAAATTTGGACACTCTGTCCTATGGAGGGTGAATTACAGCCATAACTTAAACCATATAGTAAAGGACAACCCCAGGAAAAGGATAATCTTCAATAATAAGCACATAAAAAGTCAATTATATGTAGCTGCTTTTTTGTTTTTTTGTTTGCCATTTGGAAGAAAAAGAATGATCAATAAAGAGTTGAGTCTGTAATGGCAAATCAAATCAATTCCCAAAACGCCCTGCTATTGTGGGCTTTGACTAACATAGCAGCCATTATACACAATGCAACTTAACCACTTAAAGACCAGGCCCCTTTTTAGACAGTGTTTACAAGTTAAAAACGATAATTTTTTTGCTCGAAAATTACTTATGTAGCACTTACCCCCGAAGGAGCTGCTTGATTGATTTGGGCCTGCACTCTGCCAATGAACCCCCCCCCCCCCCTCCCTACTGACTTGACTCTGTCCCCTTGACACAGCTGTGGTGTGATGTTGGTGTGGAATGAAGTGATGAGATACAACCCTACAATACACAATACAATGACAATATACCTGTAGTATCACCTGGGTATCCAATGGCTCCACCTGCTGGGAGAGAACAATACTCCACACAAAGGGTATTTAAAGCGGAGCTCCACCCTAAAGTGGAACTTCCACTTATCGGATTCCTCCCCCCCTCCGGTGCCACAATTGGCACCTTTCAGGGGGAGGGGGTGCAGATACCTGTATAATACAGGTATCTGCACTCACTTCCGTGACGAGATATCCGGAGCTGTCCCGCCCATATCTGCAGATGCCCTGTTGTGTCTTGGGAAACACGACGCGCATGCGCAGTAGGGAACCGGGCAGTGAAGACTTTGCGTCTTCACTTCCTGATTCCCTGACAGAGGATGGCGGCGGGGCAGCCGTGAGACGAGCGGTCGCTCGTCACATTCTGCCGACACCGCTGGAACCTGGAACAGGTAAGTGTCCATTTATTAAAAGTCAGCAGCTGCAGTATTTGTAGCTGCTGACTTTTAATATTTTTGGTGCGGGTGGAGCTCCACTTTAACCAAAGGTATATTTTACTGTAATTATGATAAACAGGTGATTACAATAATTGTGCTGTCATCTTAACGTAAAATGACAGGACAATGAATCTGAACAACAATTATACAGAGTGTAACTACAAGGGAGCTCCCCCTACTTTAATAGCTAGTTGCAAGATCTTGTTTATAGTACACAGTCCTTTATCTTCTTTTCTTCTGCTAGCTATAACGGTCTGTGATAACTTGTAATCCAAAGGGTAAAGAAGTGAGGATTAACTTAAAATAGATCCTGGTACTGTATCTGTAGATGCTCCAGTGAGTATTTCCTCTGGTATAGCACAGTGCTAAGATGCAGTGAGGATTAGGCCTTAAACCTGCCTAGTGTCAGTCTCTGTGGTATCCTCTTCCATGGGGCTACAGGCCCCAGCAACACTGTGTATGAGACTAACTGAATGCAAGTTGCATAATAAAACTGTGGGCCGCAGCCCGCTCACCAACTGGATCTGAAGTTCTGTATAACAGCTCTGGTCCGGTGCACTGTGGCTTGCTTCAATGCCGGCTGGCTCCGTCACACCGCTCCACTGGGTGAACCCGGTTCTTCTGATGCTCCGAGAAAATGCCTCTGGATCCTTCCCGATCCGGTCACTATGTCTCTCACACTGTCAGATGACTGGCAAAGTCTGTTTCAGCGGCGCTCCGCAGTCTCTGTAGGCCGCTCCCTCTGGAGACCTCTTCACAGGTCCTTACAGGCAGGCCATGCGTCCGGAAGAGACCTAAGATGGCCGCGCGGGGTCCTTTTATGTCCTACCCAGCATGCAGTGCAAGATAGGGTGTCCATGTGTAGGTCACCTGGCATTCTGGGTAGGTAGGTCAAATATTCAAAGTAAATAAACAGTCACTTCCTGTATGGCACGGCTAGCCTGTTAGGTTAATGATGGGGCAACGAATATATGAGGGTTTTCTAATTGGGGTTCCCTATTTATGGGGGTACTCTTATGAGGGCCCCTGATGTAATGGGGCTTTCTGATGGTGATACCTGATGTCTGGGGGCACTCTGATGTGGACACCTGATGAAAGAGGGGACTCTGATGAGGACATCTTATATAAGGGGGGACTTTGATAAGGAGGCATTGATGTGAACACTTGATGTAAGGGGGCACTCTGATGGGGCACCTGATGTAAGGGAGTACTCTGATGGTAACACTAGATGTAAGAGGGCACTGATGGGAACACCTCATGTATGGGGAAAACTTATGTAAGGGGGCAACTCTGATGGAGACACTTTATGTAAGGGGGCACTCTAATGGGGACACCTGATGTAAGGGGGCTCTGATGGAGACACCTGATGTAAGAGGGCACTGATGGGAACACGACACACCATGTAAGGGGGAACTCTGATGGGGACACCTGATGTAAGGGGGCACTTATGGGGACACCTGATGTAAGGGGGGGCACTGTGATTTGCACACCTGATGTAAGGGGGAGCTCTGATGGGGACACCTGATGTAAGGGGGGGCACTGTGATTTGCACACCTGATGTAAGGGGGAGCTCTGATGGGGACACCTGATGTAAGGGGGGGGGCACTGTGATTTGCACACCTGATGTAAGGGGGAGCTCTGATGGGGACACCTGATGTAAGGGGGGCACTCTGATGTGCACACCTGATATAGGGGGGAACTCTGATGGGGAAACCTGATGAATTGGGGCACTGATGGGGACACCTGATGTATGGAGGAACTCTGATTTGCACACCTGATGTTAGGGGATCTCTGATGAGGGCATCTGATGTAAGGAGGTTATATTTTCTTATATCGGAGGATGTGATTGGCCTACTTTTATGTTTTATTAAAGAGGTATTTACTTGTCGCGCGTACTGTTTCTGTTAAAGATAGTTGTTTACATTCCATACAAATACAAGAACAAATGTATAGCCATCCAAGTTCAAACTGTCCACATGTTTAATGTCCTAACTGAAAAGTGACAATAAATATTGTTGAAATGCTATGGAAATTGTACAATTCTCATTTTTTGATAGACATACAGTTGTTGAAAGAACAACAGCATGTAATGTAATGTTATTAATAAACTGACAATACTGTATGCATTATACCTATCAATGCAGCAGGTGGCGCTGTAGTATTATAGTGTATAGTTCATGTTTTGTATGCTATAACAGGATGTATTGTCTATCTCAGTGCAGGTACTTGTATATTCCTGCTTCCTGTTTGTCTCCATGATGTAAAGACATTAGACATGTGCACAACAAAAAAATTTGTTTATTTTCGTTTAGTTTTTTTCGTTTCCGAAAAAAATCTGTTTATTTACGTTTCGTTTTTTTCGTTTCCGTTGATTCGTAACGATTCGTACATTCGTAAGTCGTCGGTGTTCGTATTCGTAACGATTCGTACATTCGTAAGTCGTCGGTGTTCGTATTCGTAACGATTCGTACATTCGTAAGAGTTCTTTTTTCGTTGATTCATTTAATTTTCGTTTATTCGAAATTCGGACGCATTTGTATTTATTCGTACATTCGTAACATTAGTAGATTCGTAATCGGAGCATCATTTTATGTAATGTGTATGCTATTATTACATTTTAATAATTTCCGAATCGAAAAAAAAAAGTTACGAATCGAAGAAAAAAGTTACGAATGTACGAATTTTTTCGTTCAATCTATTCGAAGCACGTTAAGCAGCGCCATTGTAAGGGACACGGAAAATTACCAATTCAACAAAAAAAAAAAAATTACGAATCAAAAAAAAAAGTTACGAATGTACGAATTTTTTTGTTCAATCTATTCGAAGCACGTTAAGCAGCACCATTGTAAGGGACACGGAAAATTACCAATTCAACAACAGAAAAAGTTACGAATGTACGAATTTTTCGTTCATTTTCGTTGTTCCTGTTTTCGTTTTTCCATTTTCTTCATTCGTACATTCGTTGTTTCTAATTAGTTTTTTTCGGATTTTCGTTGTTTTTCGGATTCGTTCGATTTGAACGAATCGTTAATCGGATTCGTACGATTCGTTATTCGGATTCGTTCGATTCGAACGATTCGTTCATTCGTCCGAAAACGAACGAACGAAAAAACAAAAAACGAAACGAATTGCACATGTCTAAAAGACATCTTTCTGATATTTCTCCATGAAAGTAAAGCCGTATTACTGCATTCAATAAGCTTCCAGCCATTAATTCAATACTCTACCAATAAGAATGCCTGCATCCCATCTGAGTCACAGCACAAACATGAGATTTCGATCTCAGCTGGAAGAACATTTTAGAAAACTGACCTTTTAATTCTTTACTCCTAGTGTAATGTATAAGACACCATAAAAAATTTACCTTTTTAAAGTACCAGAATTGGTATACTGTAATACACCTTTCATTCAACCTCAAAAATATTGAATTTGTAATTTTCAAAAGTCAATTGAAAAAAGGGAAAACACTTGGGAGCCTAATCAATAATCTTTTGTGTTTTGATCCTTCATGGTCCTACCTACTTTGAGCTAAACGTTCCCTGCAACCCCCTGCCGAACCAAGTGGGTGATGACACTGATTGACATTTCAAAATGTTTTTATGATATTGTAAGAAGAATGTCACCACGGACGCACACAATAACAGGCTTTTTAGTCTCACAAATACAAAATGATATTGCGTTGGCAAAATTAGAATTCATTGAGAAGTGATCCATCACACAATGAAAGGTTCTCTAAAGGTGCGAGAGCAGCTCACGATTCCACTTCTATAGCGATTATATGAAAAACTGCTTCAGTCTCTTTGAAGCTCAGAGGAGAGAGAAGGTCAGAGAATGAAAGAGAAGGTGAAAAGGGAGAACCTTTCCAAAGCTAAAGAGAAACTGCGGGAGACATTGAAAAGCCATGTAGTGACAGACACTTCAAAGCGCTAGCTCTATGCCCAAGTTTTGATTAAGACCGGGGCTATCAAAAATTGAACTGTGCAGCACATTAAACAAGTTACATATTAGCATTTGCTTGGTTCAGGTGAATAGAAATGTTCCAGGAATAAAGGGAATTTTCAAATAGCATTGTCAGTGTTTGGAGGGATCTGGTGGAGAAGCAGCATGTCCATTGTAGAGGTTATGGTAGCCTCTACCTAAACACTAACCTATAAGATAACATACAGTAAAGGTCATATTTAAAACTGCAAGACATGTGCGATTCGGTTTGTAAAGAAAAAAAGATTTTCGTACAAATTTGTTAGTATTCGTACATTCAGATCGATTCGAACATCGGAATAGCTGAAAGAACCAAAGTACGAAAATTACGAAATTACGTATAAGCAAAATAATAGACATGTGCACACTGGAATATTTATTTAGTTACTCCCAAAATTAGTTTTTAGATATTTCGTTAAAAATGCATTTGTGCAAAATAATTAAGGTTGAATCTGTCATTGAAGGCTTATGGTGTCTGTGGAATGTTCTGAGAAGATTCGTCAGAGCAGCTAAACTGTACGACGCCGCAATCGTACATTTCCGGTTGAATGTTCCGCCTACAAGCTATAGTAGAATTCTAATGTTGTATGACACTAGTAATAATTATATTGATTAATTATTATTACTAATCAACCAACATTAGAATTCTTCTATAGCCTAGTTATAGTCTTTTGACTAAAATGCCATTTTAGTTGTATTTTTGATCTTTTAAATAAAATGCCATTTTAGTTTTAGTTGTATTTTAGACATCTTAATTGTTTTAGTGTTTGTCTTATTTTAGTCGACTAAAATCTCCAGTACATTTTAGAAGGTAATGAAAGAACTCTGGATAGCCGCACATCAAAATTGATTTCTTGTGTTGTGTATTCCAAAACGAAGATCACATCAAATCATCCACAACAAACAGGCGTTACAAAAATACCTGACGCGTTTCACACTGACTTCAGTGCTTATTCATAGCTAACAATAATTTGTTAAAACATCTAATATATACAGTGGGGATCGAAAGTTTGGGCACCCCAGGTAAAAATGTGTATTAATGTGCATAACAAAGCCAAGGAAAGATGGAAAAATCTCCGAATGGCATCAAATTACAGATTAGCCATTCTTATAATATGTCAAAAAAAGCTAGATTTTATTTCCATCATTTACACTTTCAAAATTACAGAAAACAAAAAAAATGGCGTCTGCAAAAGTTTGGGCACCCTGCAGAATTTATAGCATGCACTGCCCCCTTTGCAAAGCTCAGACTTGCCAGTGTCATGGATTGTTCTTAATCATCGTCTGGGAAGACCAGGTGATGTCAATCTCAAAGGTTTTAAATGGCCAGACTCATCTGACCTTGCCCCAACAATCAGCACCATGGGTTCTTCTAAGCAGTTGTCTAGAAAACTGAAACTGAAAATAGTTGACGCTCACAAAGCTGGAGAAGGCTATAAGAAGATAGCAAAGCGTTTTCAGATGTCAATATCCTCTGTTCGGAATGTAATTAAGAAATGGCAGTCATCAGGAACAGTGGACGTTAAAGCGAGATCTGGAAGACCAAGAAAAATATCAGACAGAACAGCTCGCAGGATTGTGAGAAAAGCAATTCAAAACCCACGTTTGACTGCACGATCCCTCCAGAAAGATCTGGCAGACACTGGAGTTGAGGTACACTATTCCACTATAAAGAGATACTTGTACAAATATGGTCTTCATGGAAGAGTCATCAGAAGAAAACCTCTTCTACGTCCTCACCACAAAAATCAGCGTTTGAACTTTGCAAATGAACATATAGACAAGCCTGAGGCATTTTGGAAACAAGTTCTGTGGAACGATGAGGTTAAAATAGAACTTTTTGGCCGGAATGAGCAAAGGTACGTTTGGAGAAGAAAGGGCACAGAATTTAATGAAAAGAACTTCTGTCCAACTGTTAAGCATGGGGGTGGATCAATCATGCTTTGGGGTTGTATTGCAGCCAGTGGCACAGGGAACATTTCACGAGTAGAAGGAAAAATGGATTCAATAAAATTTCAGCAAATTTTCGATGGTAACTTGATGCCATCTGTGAAAAAGCTGAAGTTAAAGAGAGGATGGCTTCTACAAATGGATAATGATCCTAAACACACCTCAAAATCCACGGGGGGGATTACATCAAGAGGCGTAAACTGAAGGTTTTGCCATGGCCTTCACAATCTCCTGACCTCAACATTATTGATCATCTATGAGATAGACCTTAAAAGAGCAGTGTGTGACAGACAGCCCAGAAATCTCAAAGAACTGGAAGACTTTTGTAAGGAAGAATGGGCAAAGATACCTCAAACAAGAATTGAAAGACTCTTGGCTGGCTACAAAAAGCGTTTACAAGCTGTGATACTTGCCAAAGGGGGCAGTACAAGATATTAACTCTGCAGGGTGCCCAAACTTTTGCAGACGCCATTTTTTTGTTTTCTGTAATTTTGAAAGTGTAAATGATGGAAATAAAATCTAACTATTTTTGACATATTATAAGAATATCTAATCTGTAATTTGATGCCATTTGGAGATTTTTCCATCTTTCCTTGGCTTCATTATGCACATTAATACACATTTTTACCTGGGGTGCCCAAACTTTCGATCCCCACTGTATTGTGAATACATGTCACATGACTGGAGAGTTAACAACACAAGAAATCAATTTCGGTGTGCGGCTATCCAGAGTTTTTTCCATTACCTTCTACCTTACGTGTATTAGCCAGCACCTGAGGCTCTCTGATGGAAAGATAAGTACTCGTCATGGCGGGCTGACCTAGAGCGGTGGTTCTTTCTCTCCTGTACATTTTAGTCGACTAAAATCGAATGAATTGCCAAACTCATTACATACTCCTGGAGTAAAAATCGAATGGTTTTAATTATGGTATTAAAGCGGTTCTGCACTCTGAAAAAAAATTTTTTTTTAGGATGTAATATAAAGTGTGCTTACCTTTATTAGGGGACTCACCTGTTCCATCTTCCATCTCGATCGCCGCCGGTTTTCGTCCGATGAAGTTCCTCGTCTTCTTCTTTAGTGCTGGGGGCCATCTTGCCTGTGGGCATGTGAAACACCCACAGGGACTTTAGATGGCCCAGCATGCACTGCCGTTACTCGCGCGTGCGCAGTAACGGCTCATCTGCCGAGATCTCACGAGATTTCGGCAGATGCGGCCGAAATCTCGGGAGATTTCGGAAGATGTGGCCGAAATCTCGCGAGATTTCGGAAGATGCCCGCACTGACTCCTGGGATCAATGACACCAGATCCCAGGAGACAGTGCGGCGTGACGACGATCGACGCAAGACCCCGCCCGCCGCCGCAGAGGGAGAAGACCGGAAGTCTTCAATTACAAGGTAAGTAAAAAAAAAAAAAAACATTTCATTTAGTACTCTTTGCCTGATTTGGAAGGCAAAGAGATTTACTAAATGAAATGAGTGCAGAACCGCTTTAAGGTTTGAACACACTACAGGCACAGATTTAGCCGTTGTGATATATAACGTCTTTATAAATAAAACCACGTTTTTAATAAACAAACAAAAATATTTAATTTAGGCAAGCAAAAGTACAACTTGAAAATATAAAAAAAAAAAAAAACTGTAAACTCTATTGGCTATAATGCCATTGCACATATTACCTGAATATATCACCAACATTAAAATATTAGGAAAAAAAAAATAAGAAAGGCCCTTTTCTTAATTTTTTTTTTTTAGTAGATGCCCCCTACATATTCTTATGTGCTAGTGCAGTGTTAATTTTGACATCAAATTTCAATTTAGTTTTAGCCATAGACTTTTGACTAAAATGCCATTTTAATTTTAGTTGACTAAAATAGTATTAATTTAATCAAGGAAAATATTTTAGGACGACAAAATTAACACTGATTGTAATGCATTATTTAAGCATTTCTGAGGAGGTGTGTAATGCACACAGTGCTCTGGATGGTCTGAGCAGGCCTGTAATGCTGCACAGTGCTCTGGATGGTCTGTAATGCACACAGTAGGCGTTTAATGCACACAGTGCTATGGATGGTCTAAAGATGCCTGTAATGCACAGTGCTCTGAATAGTCTGAGAAGGCATGTAATGCACAGTGACTGGTCTGGATGGTCTGAGGAGGCGTGTAATGCACAGTGCTCTGAATAATCTGAGAAGACGTATAATGCACAGTGACTGGTCTGGATGGTCTGAGGAGGCATGTAATGCACACAGTACTCTGGATGGTCTGAGGAGGCGTGTAATGCACAGTGAGTGCTCTGGATGGTCTGAGGAGGTGTGTAATGCCCAATGCTCTGGATGGGTGAGCAGGCCTGTAATGCTGCACAGTGCTTTGGATGGTCTGAGGAGGTGTGTAATGCACACAGTGCTATGGATGGTCTAAGGAAGCCTGCAATGCACAGCATTCTGGATAGTCTGAGGAGGCGTGTAATGCACAGTGCTCTGGATGGTCTGAGGAAGCCCATAATGCACACAGTGCTATGGATGGTCTAAGGAAGCCTGTAATGCACAGTGCTCTGGATAGTCTGAAAAGGCGTGTAATGCACAGTGACTACTCTGGTGGTCTGAGGAAGCCTGTAATGCACACAGTACTCTGGATGGTTTGAGGAGACGTGTAATGCACAGTGAGTGCTCTGGATGGTCTGAGGAGGCGTGTAATGCACAGTAAGTGCTCTGGATGGTTTGAGGAGGCGTGTAATGCACAGTGCTCTGGATGGTCTGAGCAGGCCTATAATGCTGCACAGTGCTATGGACAGTATGGACAGTCTGAGCAGGCCTGTAATGCACAGTGCTCTGGATGGTCTGAGCAGGTGTGTAATACACACAGTGCTATGGATGGTCTAAGGAAGCATGTAATGCACAGTGACTGCTCTGGATGGTCTGAGGAGGCCTTTAATGCACACAGTGCTATGGATGGTCTGAGGAAGCTTTTAATACACACAGTGCTCTGGATGGTCTGAGGAAGCCTGTAATGCACAGTACTCTGGATAGCCTAAAGAGGCCTGTAATGCACACAGTGCTCTGGATGGTCTGAGGAAGCACATGCAAATGCACATGCAATACGGCCACGCTGTCAGAAAACCCGAAAATCGATTCACCAGCCTGGGGATTTGAAATCCCAGCAGCTTTCTCTTCTCTCCTTGCAGTTTTGACAGTTCGGGCTTGACGGCTTGATTGTTAAGCGCCGTCCGTGTGACTAAAATTATATTTTAGTATTTTAGTCATCTGAATTGTTTTAGTGGTATTTTATTCAACTAAAATAGTATTAATTTCACCAACGAACTAAATTAACACTGCTAAATGCATATAAAAAACATGACGGAGAGTTCTCGTAGCTGATTTTCGTAGCAATTAGAAGAGCCCCTGTGTGCATGAAGCCTAGGTAGTCCCTTAGCACTTAGCTCCTGGGGGTGGGGGGTTATTTGAACAGAAGTATTGGTAATAAGCTACCGTGGCATACTGGGACTTAGAGTTCTACAGCAGCTGGAAAAACCAAAGGTTTCCAGCTCTATTTATAAAAATATAAGAAATCCATATAATTAACTCAGAAAATGACTGTGAGCTTCAAAACTCACAATGTAATTAGCTGCTATTCAGAAGCACAGTCTTACATAGCTTGGCAAGACTAATGCACGGAACGTTACGAAACAATTAGAAAAATTATCTTTTTTTCCTCTATGTTTTGTAACTTACGTCTCACACCTCCTATTAGCAAATCACACAGCCCAATATGATACATATGGAACACAATAAAAAGTGTAAAATACCTGACCTCACATTAACTCTGACAAGCATATGTTCACATAAAGTCTGCGGTTATGTAGTCTCATTAAAATATAACAGAATACTATAAAATATAACCACAGCATCATTAAAGAGCCAGTATATAAAATTACAGGTTGGTGTATATATAAAAAAAAAAAAAGCATTAGGAACTGCTTAAGTGTATCTAAACCCATTAACGCTTTTAATATATTGCAGTTTAAAATCCCATAGATGTGATGGCTGTGTTAGTTTATTTTGTTTTTTTAGGCTTTTATTCTTTTACTTTCTATTTTCACCTGGTGATCCTGCCAGCAAGACACTCCCTGTTTTAGGGTGAAAATATTCACTCAATGTAAAGAGTTTTTACGTAGAGTTACAGACACCAACCTGTAACATGAAGTTACAGATGAGCAGCTATTCTTATGGCTTATTTATGACCTAGTTTTCTATTTTCTATAGTTCCTTAACCATTCGAGTTCCAGGTTTTAACACCCTTCATAACCAGGCCATTATTTTCTATTTGGCACTGCGCTGCTGCACAATTATGTGGTCATGCAACACTTTACCCAAACAAAATTTAGATGATTTTTTCTTACACAAATAGAGCTTTTTTTGGTGGTATGTGATCACCGCTGGGTTTTTTATTTTGTATTATATAAACCAGTGGTCTCCAAACTGCAGCCCTTTGTTTAATGACAGGGAACTATTCCTTTCACTGATACCAATGATGGGGGGACTATACCTCCCACTAACGCCAATGATGGGGAACTATTCCTTCCACTGATACTAATGATCGGGCACTATTCCTTCCACTGACACCAATGATGGGGAACTATTCCTCCCACTGACAACAATGATGGGGAGCTATTCCTCCCACTGATGCCAATGATGGGGAACTATACCTCCCACTGACGCCAATGATGGGGAACTATGTAAAAATAAGGAATCAGGATAAACCGCCACAATCCAGATTCCAACCACTGCGCCACGGGGAAAAAAAGTGAAAAATAAAACTAAAAGCAGCCACTTAAAAAGATACGTATAAAGATGAGTGTTCTAGGTGATAATCAAAATTAAAGCCTGAAACAGTAGCGCTAAGATATAATCTAAACGTGCATAATTGAAAAATAAATAACAATCATGAAAAAACTAAAACACATCCAACCTCGTGATAAGTGAACGTGATACAAACATAGTGTACAGTGAGATATATAAATATATAAAATTATATAGAACGTGAAACAAAATGTGCAAAAGAATGTTCCAGTAGAGGTAAGAAAAAAATGTTCCAAATATTGCATAAAGTGAGCAGTCCTTTTGAAGTGACTCTTCTTAAATCAATATATAATCTTCTTGTCATCCACCACACCAGTGCTCAAAGTGTCACTCCCATAGGAGACTCACTCACCAGAATTTTTGCCCCCACTTTCGTGTCGGGCAAATCAGCATAAAAGATCTCAAAACAGCCAGTGGGTAGCCTTCCTGTGTACTTCACTCAGTATTAATAATAGCTCCACATGTAAGAATAAAAAAGTGCTCCAATAGTGTGATAACGTAAAAGAAATTTAATAGCACACTAATAAAAAGCTTCAATCGATTCACTCACATTTTGAACAAGTATTAAAAGCAAGGAATAGTATACATCACAGCAGGAATCACTCCAATCACTATAACCTGGCAAATCCACTTCACAGCAAAAGGTATACACAGTGGTCACGGCGGACCCGAGGTGTGTGTGATATTATTTTCAAGATCTCACCATCTCCCCTCCATCAAGCGTCCACAAAGTGAAGGAGAAAGACCAGCACCGAAAACTGTTTAGAGGTAAAGTTCAGATGTAATATCACTGAACGTCGCTTAGGCCACGCCCCGACATGTTTCGTCATAAGACTTAATCACCCCATGATTAAGTCTTATGACGAAACATGTCGGGGCGTGGCCTAAGCGACGTTCAGTGATATTACATCTGAACTTTACCTCTAAACAGTTTTCGGTGCTGGTCTTTCTCCTTCACTTTGTGGACGCTTGATGGAGGGGAGATGGTGAGATCTTGAAAATAATATCACACACACCTCGGGTCCGCCGTGACCACTGTGTATACCTTTTGCTGTGAAGTGGATTTGCCAGGTTATAGTGATTGGAGTGATTCCTGCTGTGATGTATACTATTCCTTGCTTTTAATACTTGTTCAAAATGTGAGTGAATCGATTGAAGCTTTTTATTAGTGTGCTATTAAATTTCTTTTACGTTATCACACTATTGGAGCACTTTTTTATTCTTACATGTGGAGCTATTATTAATACTGAGTGAAGTACACAGGAAGGCTACCCACTGGCTGTTTTGAGATCTTTTATGCTGATTTGCCCGACACGAAAGTGGGGGCAAAAATTTTGGTGAGTGAGTCTCCTATGGGAGTGGCACTTTGAGCACTGGTGTGGTGGATGACAAGAAGATTATATATTGATTTAAGAAGAGTCACTTCAAAAGGACTGCTCACTTTATGCAATATTTGGAACATTTTTTTCTTACCTCTACTGGAACATTCTTTTGCACATTTTGTTTCACGTTCTATATAATTTTATATATTTATATATTCCTCCCACTGATGCCAATGAGGTTGGATGTGTTTTAGTTTTTTCATGATTGATTTATTTTTCAATTATGCACGTTTAGATTATATCTTAGCGCTACTGTTTCAGGCTTTAATTTTGATTATCACCTAGAACACTCATCTTTAATGATGGGGAACTATTCCTCCCACTGACGTCAATGACGGGGAACTATTCCTTCCACTGATACCGATGATCGGGAACTATTCCTCCCACTAACGCCAATAACGGGGAACTATTCCTCCCACTGATACCAATGATGGGGAACTATTTCTTCCACTGACACCAATGATGGGGAACTATTCCTTTCACTGACGCCAATGATAGGGAACTGTGACGGATCTTATCCCACACTCCGCTTGAGTGCTTCCGTCAGTATATCCCGCTTCCACCAGTCTGACCATCAGAGATATATATTATTATAGCTGCATTGAATACAAGTCTAGCCGAAAATAGCTTGTAGAATCTTGAATGATTTATTGGACAGAATACAGCCTTTTTATACACTTTTAACACAAGGTGTTAGATAACGAGGTAGGGCTGGCTCATGGATACTCCCCTCTAGCAACAACTTAAAAGACAATTATATAATTGACATGTTAATTAACACAGCACTTAAGTCAGCCTAGGTGACCAGACTGTCCATCTCCGGAGGTAAATGTGATCAGATCTTTCAATGATCATGTATTGTTCAGAATTAACAACCAAGAATAGTCTTTGGGCAAATCCAAGAAAACCTTCTCACAATAGCAGAGTTAATTAACACAAACAACAATGGGTGAAAGACTCTTATGCCGTGTACACACGACCGGACTTTGACTGACTGATTTCCGTCTGACTTTTCGACGGAGTTTTGACGGACTTCCGTTGAATCGGACTTATCTACACACAATCACACCAAAGTCCGACAGATTCGACTGTGATGACGTATGACCGGACTAGAATAAGGAAGTTCATAACCAGCAGCCAATAGCTGCCCTAGCGTCAGTTTTCGTCTGTCAGACTAGCATACAGACGAACTGATTTTTCGACCGGACTCGAGTCCGTCGGAAAGATTTGAAACATGTTCTAAATCTAAAGTCCATCTGATTTTCGACAGAAAAGGTCCGCTGAAGGTCTGATGAAGCCCACACACGGTCGACTTGTCCGACGGATTCGCTCCGTCTGACCAGTTCGGTTGAAAAGTCTGGTCATGTGTACCCGGCATTAGAGCCCACACTAGACTAATTTACAATAAACACATTATAGCAGACAACAGACAGGTGGCTGGAGTTGATGACATCAGCATCTTCTATGAGCCCCAACATTATGAATCAGTCACTATTTACAATATGGTACATAAAGGGTTCCCAGAGTCTGTGTGTCTTGGGGGGACCTGAATCCAAATTAACACCACCTCAAGGGTCCCCAGGCATACAGCTCACAAAGAGCACCGTTCCCGCAAATGGCAGGGCCCATAATCGGTAGGCAAGAGGCTAGTCCTCTCCAAAAGTCTCTGTCCTGGCTAGGTGTGTCACAGGAACTATTTCTCCCACTAACACCAATGATAGGGAACTATTCCTCCCACTGACCCCAATGATGCGGAACTATTCCTTCCAGTGATGCCAATGATGGGGAACTATTCCTCCCACTGACCCCAATGATAGGGAACTATTCCTCCCACTGACCCCAATGATGGGGAACTATTCCTCCCACTGACCCCAATGATGGGAAACTATTCCTTCCAGTGATGCCAATGATGGGGAACTATTCCTCCCACTGACGCCAATGATAGGGAACTATTCCTCCCACTGACCCCAATGATGGGGAACTATTCCTCCCACTAACCCCCATGATGGAGAACTATTCCTCCCACTGACCCCAATGATGGGAAACTATTCCTCCCACTGACGCCAATGATGGGGGAACTATTCCTTCCACTAACCCCCATGATGGGGAACTATTCCTCCCACTGACCCCAATGATGGGAAACTATTCCTTCCACTGACGCCAATGATGGGGAACTATTCCTCCCACTGACCCCAATGATGGGGAGCTATTCCTCCCACTGACCCCAATGATGGGGAGCTATTCCTCCCACTGACCCCAATGATGGGGAACTATTCCTCCCACTGACCCCAATGATGGGGAACTATTCCTCCCACTGACCTCAATGATGGGGAACTATTCCTCCCACTGACCCCAATGATGGGGAACTATTCCTCCCACTGACCCCAATGATGGGGAACTAAAGTTATGATGAAATTGTATTTTTTTTAATTAGATATGTTTTATATCAGAAAGTAGAAAAGTTGTTTATTTTTTCAACATTTGATCTTTTTTTCATTTATATATAAAAAAAAAAAAAACAACCCAATGGTGATCAAATACCACCAAAAGAAATCTCTATTTGTGCGAAAAAAATTATATACATTTTGTTTAAATACAGCGCTGCGTGACAATTAAAGTAGTGCAGTGTTAAATAGCTAAAAATAGCCTGGTCATGAAGGAGGTAAAACCTTCCGGAGCTGAAGTGGTTAAAGTGAAGTGGTTAGGGATTGCACCTAAAAAAAAAATTATTAATAGTCAGCAGCTACAAAAACTGCAGCTGCTGACTTTTAATAAATGGACACTTACCTGTCCCAGGGTCCAGCGATGTCGGCAGCCGAAGCCGAGAAATCGTTCGGTTCTCGGCTGCTGCCATTCTCGTTGAGGGAATCAGGAAGTAAAGCGTTGCGGCTTCACTTGCAGGTTCCCTACTGTGCATGCGCGAGTCACGCAGCGCAATGAGAATGCTCCGCGCTGTCTCTGGGACCCGTGTGTGTCCCAGCAGACAGTGTGGCGGGAACTCCGCTTTAAGTACTCCTGACTGATGATGCATTTTGTTAGCTGGGCTGTAAATTACATACAATTGACTGCATGGAGAAAGTGGGTGTTAAAAAATGACCTGCTTTGGGTGTTAAATACATTTTCGTTTTTTCCCCAGTGTTCTTATTTACACACGGTCGGAAATTCCGACCACAAAATCCGTCAGATTTTTTCAGACGGATTTTGTCCGACACTGGTGTTGCATACACGCGGTCGGACAAAGTTGTCGGAAAATCCGATCATTCTGAACGTGGTGACGTTCGTTGCGTACGACGGAACTACATAGAGGCTAGTAGCCAATAGCTTTGGCCTTGTAATGTGATCTGAGAATGCGTGGCACTTTGTCCATCGGAATTCGCTACACGCGATCGGAAAAAGTCCGATCGGACTTTGTTGTCGGAAAATTTGAGAGCAGGATATCAAACTTTTTCCGTCAGAAAATTCAGACGGAAAAAGTCTGATGGGCTCCACACACGGTCGGAATTTCGACAACATGGTCCGATCGGACATTTTCCGTCGGAAAATCTGACCGTGTGTACGGGGCATTAGACTAAACGATAAGCAGCACCCAATGCCACTGCAAATCTTATAAAATCTACAGGTTACACACTTTCAGCCTAAACCACTTCATTCTTCCCCACAAAATACCTACATGGATGGAAAGTATGAATCCGGGAGCCAATCAAAGAACAGGAGTCATCAGAAGCCAGAACCATGACAATAAGTTAACCTTGCTAATTTAAAGATATTTAACGATGTCAGCAGAAAAAAGCATCTTTTTTTTTTTATTTTTTTATATCAGCCCACACATGTATAGAAATAAACCTGTGCAGCGTATAAAAAGTGCAGGCTGCAGTGTTTTCATTGTGCATGTTTAAGCGTGGAAGGCATGCTCTGAACGACTGTGTAGGAGGAGAGACGGGTAAAACGACTTTAAAATAAGAGCTACCTTCGTGACACACCAATTTTTTATTCAAATACTGAACATATATAGCACTATACTGTGCAAAAGTTTTAAGCAGGTGTGAAGAAATGCTGTTAAGTAAGAATGCTTTCAAAAATAGATATCTTAATTGTTTATTTTTTTTTTTTGTTTATTTTTTTTTAAATTAATTTACAAAATGCAAATTGAGCAAACAGAGGAAAACTCTAAAGCCTCGTACACGTGGACTTTTGTCCTCCCACTGACACCAATGATGGGGCAGTATTCTTCCCATTTACACCAAAGATGGGGAACTATTCCTCCCAGTGATACCAACAATTGGGGCGCTACTCATTGGCGGCCCGTGCATTAAGGGCGCACAGGCGCTGCCCCCTCTCTCCTGCCACCCCATTCCTGCACCAATAGAGGGGCGCGGGGCGCCAGAATTACAGCGGCGGGGGTGTTTTTTAAGCACCCGATTAGAGCCATAGGCTCTAAAAGGCGTCAAAAAAGGTGACCTGCGAGCGCCATACTCAGCTGTGTTAGAAAAGAGAATTAATTTTCGCTTTCCTGACACTAAACCTCCTCTCCGCCAATCAGGTGCTTGGATCTGTTACCCGTCACCTGATTGGCTGAAACGACAGGCGCTGTGATTGAACGCCAGGCATCCAATCATAGCAGAGGACGGGAAGAGAGGATGGGAGAAGATATCGAGGAGCTGTCCCACCAAGACAGGTAAGTGCAGACGGCGGGCCGGTGAGGGGCACACTGGCAGAATTTGATATGGCACATTGGCTGCGTTTGATGGGGCCCAGTGGGAGCAATTGATGGGCACAGTGGGAGCAATTGATGGGCACAGTGGGAGCAATTGATGGGCACAGTGGTGGCAATTTGATGGGCACAGTGGTGCATTTGATGGGCACAGTGGTGGCAACTGATGGGCACAGTGGTGGCATTTGATGGCACAGTGGCTGCATTTGATGGGCACAGTGGCTGCACTTGATGGGGCACAGTGGCTGCATTTGATGGCACAGTGGCAACAATTGATGGACACAGTGGTTGCGTTTGATGGCACAGTGGCTGTGTTTGATGACACAGTTGCAGCAATTGATGGCACAGAGGCTGCATTTGATGGGCACAGTGGCTTCGTTTGATGGCACAGTTGTGGCAATTGATGGGCACAGTGGCTGTGATTGATGGCACAGTGGCTGTGTTTGATGGTACAGTGGTACAATTGATGGGCACAGTGGTTGCAATTGATGGGCACAGAGGCTGCGTTTGATGGCACAGTGGCTGCAATTGATGGCACGGTTAGGCTGCAATTGATGGGGTTTTTTCAGTTTGTTTGCACCCCCCTCCCTAAATTTGGAGCAGTAGCCGCTACTGGCAATGCTGCTCCACTAACACCATAAATGGCGGACTATTCCTTCCACTGACACCAATGATATAGCACTATACCTCAATTGTATTTCCGCTGACCACCGAGCCCATGATATTGACTACTCCCACTAATGTCTGGGCATTTTATACTCCCACTGGCAACAATCCGGCCTTCCTGTAGTCTGAGGGACAGTAAACTGGCCATTGTTTTAGAAAGTTTGGAAACCCCTCTATATAGCTGGCCATACATTGATTGAAATTTTTCTGGCTCAGCATGGACAGGTCGAATTTTAAAACATTTGTGGCCACTGCAGTTGAACAGAAATCGATCTACCGGCCGACTTCTGGTCAATCACCCTGTCAGATAAAAGCTGTTTGATCAGCGTTTGCAGCTCTGATCTGTGTATTCTGACAGTGGGGGAGTCTCCCCTCTGACAGAATACAATACTGCAGCGGGAGGACTCCCAAGTAGCAGACACAGAGCGATTGGTACGGTGGATAAGTCAAGGCAGCAGCATTCATGATGGATTGAAGAGGTGATAGTCCATGTAGAGGTAAGCCAATGAGAAGGGAGTTGCAGTAGTCGAGGCGAGAGATGAACAGCGAGTGAATTAGGAGCTTTGTTGTGTCATTGGTTAGAAACATAATGGGATAATCAATGGGACCAGAGAACCTCAAAATAATAAATATTAAAAAACGCAATACAATTTATGGAATTAAATGGCTGCAGCCCATTATTATAAGATATAATAAAAAATGTATAAATATTATATTGGTATTAATTAAACCTAACCTAACCTTAATACGACTTATAATAAATACAAAACCATAAGATTCAGCTCAGCCATTACAGTTCAATAATTAGCAGTAATAAATGATAATAAATATTAACACTGTCCCCTTCAACAGAAGGGCTAAACCACATAACACCGGACAGTTTCAGCCTCCCAACTCGCAAACCGAATGGAGAGACCACCCATTCCCACCTGGACCTACCTCTTGCTTGTCCAACATCTCAAACTCCTAGACAAGAACTTGCAATGTTCACGACAACTTACCCCCTTTGAAAGACTATGCATCCAGACGACACCCCAATTTCACGTGATATCCTCAACACATAACCTTCTCTTTGCGGACCTACAGGCCAACGAGAGCCCAGCCTGTTAAAAAATGGGAGAAAGACCTCTCGATCACGCTCTCATATGAGAATTGGGAACAAATCTTCCTAAATATACACAAGGGCTCTTCTAATGTCACCACGCAGGAAAATGGATACAAAATCCAATCCAGACGGTACCGCACTCCATCCCTTTTACATAAGTTTTATCCATCCACACCAGACATCTGTTGGAGATGCCACCAAGAGATCTCACTATCTCCTTCGCCTGCTACGCTACTCCACATATGGTGGTCTTGCACCCCACTACAAGCGTTTTGGAGGGAAGTGTGCCGCATAACCTCCAGGGTTACCTCTTACGACTTAACACTTTCCCCAGCCCAATTCTTGCTCCATCATTCGCCCTTATCACACAACTCCTACCACAAATCCCTAGCAATGCACATGATCAATGCAGCGAAACAGTGCATCCCCATCTACTGGAACTCTCCATAGACACCTACCCTTAAAGATTGGCTTCTCAGAATTCACAAGGTAGCAGAAATGGAAAAATTGATTCACATTGCACGGGACACCCTGGCGAGATTTCACAAAAAGTGGGCCTGTTGGACACACTATCAAAACAACGCCTGAATACCTGAACATTGGCTGCCCATCCACCTAAAAAGCCGGAATGGTACAAAACCAGACCTACTGCAAACCGACATATACTGCCTTGACCTCACACCCCCACTCTCTTCCATTTCTCCCCACCTAGGGACACCTCCCTTCCAACACACCTAATCACCTGAAGCTTTTCCTAAAACCACCCATTACCCGTAGAAGGGAGTCAGAGAGCTCCCCCCTTCACTTCATACCTTACACTTACTCATCTCCTCTTCTCCCCCCTCACAATCACTTCCCCCCCCCATACCCCCCCTCTCCCATATCCCACTTATATATATCGACATCCACATATGACACCCAATCACCAACAAAACCTGCTGACTTCAATCTCTCCTCATTCACTCGCTTTGGCAGATACGCACAGGACACACTTATGGCTGCCCCCCCCCCCCCCCCCCCCTCCTCTTAACCACTGAAAACTCAATTTAACCACATGCCGACCGGGCCATAGCCGAAAGACGGCTACAGCGCGGGCGGCTTATTCTGGGTGGACGTCCGTGGGACCCAGAATAGCGCAGGAAAATCAGTGACCGGCGTTTATCGACGTTTACCATGTGATCGCTCCGTCAAATGACGGAGCATCATTTGTAAACATCCCTTGTGACAGTAATAGGTGGTGACAGGTACTCTTTATGGAGGGATCGGGGAGTCTAAAATCCCTCCTTTGCACTTAAAAGTATTCAGATCGCCAAAATCGGCGATTGTGAATGCTGTAATTTTTTTTTTTAAATCTGCGCCATTGGCAGCTGAATAAACCGGAAGTGACGTTGTGACATCGCTTCCCGGGATTTTACATCGGAGACCTGATCGGAGCCGAATCCAGTACTTGAATACGAGTCTATTGAAGTTTATGTTTAAATTTTTTTTTTATGATTGAACTAGATGGACTATTTTCAACCTGACTAATTATGTAACTATGAAGTCTATTACATGCAAAACGCTGCATTTTGCGGGGGGGGAAAAAAAGTCCCCAACCCTTTCCAAAAAACGCAGAGGCACTAAAATGCATTGATGTGAACGTGTTTCATAGGAACCTATGTTAAAAAAAATGAAATGCATTTCTGCAACAAGTAAAAAGCATCAAAAAAATAAAATTTGTGTGAATCGAGCCTTAAAGCACGCTGCATCACGGCATTTGTAAAGAGAATTGTAAAAGAACGCAGCCAGCTGTTACAAAGCCCCGTGCATCTTCTATGAGGATAAACAGTTACAGTACATTATATTAATAATAATAATCATCGTTCCCCGTGGCGCGCTTGAGGGTAAAAAATAGCACAAGCCACTGTCTAGACTTGGTGGCTTTCAAGTCAACCAATAAAGCCAGAATCAGTTATGCTCAGAACAGAACATTAAAGCCAAATTGACTCCACAATAAATGATTTGGTTGGTTGGAAGTCGCTGGCAGGGAGAAGCTGCTGTTTGTAAAAGCGAAGCCATAACCTTGGCTATGTCAGCGATTGTTTATTACATTCCACTTTCAAAAGGATTTGGGGTTGAATCAAATTAATCAACGCTTCCTTGCCCGAGCGACTGGCGTCTCTATTATCGGGGCTTCGCGTGCAAACTTACAGAAAGATGAATGCTTACAAGGAAAACTGCACTTTAACCACTTGCTTACTAGACATGTGCATTTGTTTTTGTCCGAATGCATTTTCGTCCGAATTTCGGGTATTTTCGTTTTAACAAACGATAACAAACGTGCAGAATCCAAAAACTGAAAGATCCAACATAAACAAATGCTTTATTTTCGTTTTCGTTGCAACAGTTCGATGTACCGTATTTATGGGCGTATAAAACGCACCTCAAGTTTAGGAGTGAATTTTAAGGAAAAAAACTTTGAGTTGAGGCGGGCGGTGATGTCAGCGCACCGCTCACCTAGGCCGCCGCCGGGTGTACCAAGATGGCCGCGGCTCCGGAGCTAGGCCGAAGCCGCAGCCTTTCCTATGGGCTCAATCTGCGGATCGGCACACCACGCGATCCGCGGATTGAGAGGCGAGAGCCAGATGTAGCTATCGAAAGAGCCACATCTGGCTCGCGAGCCATAGGTTCCTGACTCCTGATCTAGAGAGTGACATTTTTGCCCATTTTTTTTGCAAAATAGCTCAAGAGATTGGATGGAGAGCGTCTGTGTACAGCAATTTTTAAGCCTTGCCACAGATTCTCAATTGGATTGAGGTCTGGACTTTGACTGGGCCATTCTGACACATGAATATGCTTTGATCTAAACCATTCCATTGTAGCACTGGCTGTATGTTTAGGGCTGTTGTTCTGCTGAAAGGCGAACCTCTACCCCAGTCTTAAAGAGGAATAAAAGCCTAGAATGGAAAAAAAAAAAGACACCCCGCAAGGCAGAGTCATAATGAGCTAGTATGCATAGCATACTAGCTCATTATAAATAACTTAGCTGAGAACGAAGCCCCCGAAGTGACCTTCGTCCACATCCTCCGCCGCCGCCATCAATCCCGGAGTGACTTCCGGGTATCGCGGCTCTGGCGATGAGATTAGCCGGAGCTGCGATTACGTCACTCCAGCGCATGTGCACCAGTGCCGTCAGTGACAGCATGTTCGCCTTCACTGCGGCATGTTCAGTGCGCCTGCGCCGTTGTCTACGGTGCGCATGCGCCATAGACAACGGTGCCCGTTTTTTTAAAAATATCTCCTTAACCGTGTAGGTTAAGGAGATATTTCTTGCACCTACAGGTAAGCCTTAATCTAGGCTTACCTGTAGGTTAAAGTGGTCCCAGAGGGTTTACAACCACTTTAAGTCTTTTGCAAACTCTAACAGGTTTTCTTCTAAGATTGCCCTGTATTTGGCTCCATCCATCTTCCCATCAACTCTGACCAGCTTCCCTGTCCCTGCTGAAGAAAAGGATACCCGGAACATGATGCTGCCACCACCATGTTTTACCATGGGGATGGTGTGTTCAGGGTGATGTGCCGTGATACACATAGAGTTTTTTCTTTTAGGCCAAAAAGTAAAATTTTGGTCTTATCTGACCAGAGCACCTTCTTCCACATGTTTGCTGTGTCCCCCACATGGTTTCTCGCAAACTGCAAACGGAACTTCTTATGGCTTTCTTTCAACAATGACCTTCTTCTTGTCACTCTTCCATAAAGTCAAGATTTGTGGAGAGCATGACTAATAGTTGTCCTGTGGACAGATTTTCCCACCAGAGCTGTGGATCTCTACAGCTCCTTCAGAGTTACCATGGACCTCTTGGGTGTTTCTCTGATTAATGCTCTCCTTAGGATGATGGATTGAATAATGCTCCATGAGATGTTCAAAGTTTGGGATATTTTTTATAACCTAACCCTGCTTTATACTTCTCCACAACTTTATCCCTGACGTGTCTGGTGTGTTCCTTGACCTTCATGATGCTCTTTGTTCGCTAAGGTTCTCTAACAAACCTCTGAGGGCTTCACAGAACAGCTGCATTTATACTGAGATTAACCTCCCTAGCAGTAAAAAAAAAAAAAAATTGGCACTAGTATATGAATGTGAGTTGGGGACCTTGGATTGTGGGCTCTTTGAGGATAGGGTGCGATGTATGTGTGGAGTGTTGCGTAAATTGACAACGCTATATGGGTAGCTTAAATTAATATGGGTAAATTGTAGACATGCACCCACACTTACTCAGTTTGAACTGGATGGACTGGTGTCTTTATTCAACCTTACTATGTACTGTAACTAACTATGTAAGTAATCCTGAGTGTGGATCGGGTGGATTTTCATTACCAAAAGCGGTAACCCCGAGCCACACTCAGGATTGCATCGCAGGATCCAGGCAAAGTTACTTACCTTGTCCCCAGGGATCCTGCGATGTCCCCCCCCCCCCCCTGTGTGTGCAGGCTGTGTACTTCTCTCGATCTATCACAGTGCTGGGCTCCATTCCCTGTGAGCGCTGCGACGCATGGGGACGGAGTCCGGTGCCAAATTCAAAAAGTGAAAAACACCCAATACATACAGTACACTGTATTCTTACAGATTATATTACTGTATCAAATGATTTCACATCCCTTTTGTCCCTAGTGGTCTGTCCAGTGCCCTGCATGCAGTTTTATATTATATATACCGTTCTTTCTGCCTGGAAACTGGAGATTGTCTATAGCAACCAAAAAGTGTCCCTTTACATCAAAGCGGTTTTAGACCAGCTAGAAAAAAGCGATAATAGTGATAGTGATTTGTGGGGAAATTTGTTTGTCATCAAACACTGAAAGTAATGACAGCGACAATTCTGCAACTGAGCAAATTTCTGTGTTTTTGTTTTGATTACATTATTGAATAATTTTTTTTATTATTATTATATTATTATTTGTTATAATTATTTATAGTTATTTATTATATTATAATTTATGATTTTGTGTTTGAAACTTTATCATACCCGGGATATCTACTAGACTCTTGTTTGGACAGATTTAAGTGAGTTATGCCTACAATATAAAATGCCAAATTTCCATGCGAAATTCAGACACAGAGCCCCGACCCAGCCCCGCCCCCTCTTTCCCCTCATTGGCTGCCTGATTTTGATTGACAGCCATGGGAACCAATGGCGCCACGACTGTGTCTCAGCCAATCAGGAGGAGTGTCTGGGACAGCTAAGACAATCGTGGTCAACGCTAAAGAGAAGGGGCTCAGGTAAGTGATTAGGGGGTGCTGGGGAGGCTGCCACACACAGAAGGTTATATAATCTTAATTTATAGGATGCATAAAGATAAAAAACCTTCTGCCTTTACAACTTTAAAATACAGGCACTGACAGGAAAAGCCCTTTATTTTGAGCCTGGCTCTGCTCATTGCTTCATATGTCACTCCCAGCATGGAATGGTGAGAGTGATTTATCGAAACTGCAGTACGAAGCAACAGTGCAACACAGAACCAACTAAACCAGAAAAAAATATAACCTATATACACAGTGCAAGCATAAACTATCTGTAATGGCACTCCCGACAGGTGATGAGGGCCCACCCGAGTTGAGGAATCTAAGTGACAGTTGGGGGTTGATTTACTAAAGGCAAATAGACTGCGCACTTTGCAAAGTGCAGTTGCTCCAGAGCTTAGTAAATGATGTAAAGGTTCACTTTGCAAATAACACCCAATCACATGTAAGGAAAATAATAAAAATAGCATTTTTGCTTGCACATGGTTGGATGATGGAAGTCAGCAGAGCTTCTGCTCGTTTACTAAGTTCTGGAGCAACTGTACTTGAAGAGTGCAACTGCACTTTGCAAAGTGCACAGTCTTCTAGCCTTTAGTAAACCAACCCCACGGTCTTCATCAGAGCTCCTGGTGAGTGGACTAAGGCATGAAATCTAAGTGGCAGTTGGTGTTCAGCAGAGGTCCTGTTGAGTAGGAACCCTAGTGGTCCTGGCTTACTTTGCTGCAAACTGACAGGAGGTTTCAGACCTGAGGATCAACCCACCAAAGGGGTGGCTGGAACAGACAGGCCACAACGTGGAGCCTATTAACAGGGCTGCAGACAAGAGAATAGTCAGGTCTAAGCAGAGGTCAAGGTAGAAAAGAGATTAGTCAAGTCTGTGCAGAGATCTAGGCAGGCAGCAAGCAATAAACAAACAGGCAACTGGCAGGCAAATAATATGGTTCTTAGGCAGCTGGCAATAGGACACAGCACCAGTCACTTCAAAGGCTAATGTCTAAATACCCTTCCTGGTTTGAGGACAAGCCCAGCTTCATTACTGGGAACTCAGAAAGTCCTGGCAGGGATTCTGCGAGTATCACTAGAAGTCCTGTTTGGGATTCTGAAAGTGCCATAACACTATCAGAAGTACATCTATGACTTTACAATTTATTGTCAGAAGTAGAAATTGTAAAATTGACAGGTAGTGGCAGCGGTAACCGTGCATGAGATAGGGACACCCAGGAACAGTCCGAGCCATTTGTATTGCACTTTTATTCAGCAAGGCAGTAGAAAAACATAGGATTAAAAGAGAAGTTCAGGATTTAAAAAAAATACGCATTTATACTCACCTAGGTTGATACAGCTCATGCCGACTCTGCCGTGATTGGAGCGCTGGGCTGTGGAGGGGGTGGAGGAGCTGGCTCAGCCTCTCAGTGGATTGCTGAGAGGCTGAGCCAGGTGCCAGTCCAGATTTCTGGATGGATACTGACCACATGGTCGAGATATTTTCCAAACCTGTACCGGCTTAACTGCACTCCTGTGATCCTTAGAGGAAGTATGGCCAAAAAAAGGTTTGTCCTTTAATGAGGGCTTTGTACAACAAGTCCATAAAACAAATAAAACATCTGCTCTTCTGAGTCACTAAATAAACTTGGGTCGGTTTCTGAGTAACAAGATCCAAAATGGGTTTCCAAAAACAAACAGGCAGCACAAGCACCTTTTTAGTGTTCTGTCAGTACTCAGTCTTTCACACAGCAGCAGAATCCCAAAGCAGAGAGAAAGAGTGATAGAGACCTGAGCATCAGTCGGATCACATCTATAAAGGACTGTGTAAAGTTGACTAATTAGTAAGCTCTGGCTAACAAGTATAATGTAGACCTAGGACTGAAGGTTTGTTTTTTCATCAAAAACTCTACAAAGCCTTGGGGCTCCAGAACCCAGGCCAGAACTTAAAGCGGGACGGTACCTGAAAAAAAAAATTAAAAGCCAGCAGCTACAAATACTGCAGCTGCTGACTTTTAATAAATGGACACTTACCTGTCACAGGTTCCAGCGATGTGGGCAGCAGAGGCCGATCAATCGATCGGCTCTCTGCTGCTGCCGCCACCATTCTCAGTGAGGGAATCAGGAAGTGGCTTCACTTCCCGGTTCCCTACTGCGCATGCGCGAGTCGCGCAGCGCAATGAGAATCGTCAGCGCTGTCTGCTGGGACACGTGTGTGTCCCGGCAGACAGCGCGCCAGGACAGGAAGTGGCGTAAACTCCCGTGGGAGTTTATGCCCAGAAGTGGGTGCAGATACCTGTCTTAGACAGGTATCTGCACCCCCTTCCCCCTGAAAGGTGCGAAATGTGACACCGGAGGTGAGGAGGGTTCCGAAAAGCGGGAGTTCCACTTTAGGGTGGAATCCCGCTTTAAGATCTGAAAAAAACAACAAGGTTCATTTACTTCAAAGTAGACATAAACTCTGCACCCCCTCATCATGTATAAGTGGGAAACCTAGTGCCTCACAACACACAAAAATCGGGAACCCATTCAAATCAAACCATATAAAATCCTGTATCTGTGTATAAAGTTCTGAGTATACCACAATCATAGCTCATAGAATTGGTATAGCAATAGAATTAATACAAAAGTCCCAGCCAGAGACACACTGGTGATGGTCAGCCAAGAAACAAGCAGAGTGGATGCATGTTGATTATAAACACCTCTGGCAGTGCTTTCTAACCAGTGCATTTCAGGAAACTCAGCCCCCTTTATCAGGGCTGCAATCTACATGCATGCTGTTCCTCTTATTACGGAGCTATTAGCTCTTCTGTTGCTGTGAAAAAAAATCTATAAATACATGGATATTGGAAAAGATGCTTTCATTCCTAAAAAGCATACTTTAAAACAAAATAACACAGAACAAAAATATACATTTAAGAAATACTAATAGAAATAAACCAAAAACACAAAATAGGTAAAAATATCTAAATATTTTTTAAAAACACTAAATAAAAGTTAAACAAAAAAATACAACATTTATGATACATATTTATTAATGAAGAAACAGTCAACAATCAAGTTAAAAGCTAACATTTCAAATTCTCTGTTCAGACTTGATGGACCAAATGTATTTCTTTTCTTCCTAAAATGTTTTGAATTAAATATTTTTCTTTTAATGTGCCGATACCACAGCCAAAAATGTTCAAAATAAATATAAAATGATTTCAAATTATGCAAAACTGGCTGCTTTAAGTACGGTATATTACACAGTTGCTCTCAGCAACTGTCAGTTCAGCCCACATAGTCTAATATTTTCCTAAATGCATTTCTGAAATATATCCATCCCATTGTGCTACACGAAAAACACAATTATAACATCTCGTAAAGCTGGAGCAATTCTAAATTAGTAAATGCTGTGTTCAGCTTTTAGTTCCGATCTATTGATTTGTTGTGTTTTAGCAGAGGACATTATTCTTTTTTATTATTCAATAATTTAATATATTTAATATTCAAACTAAAGAAACATCAAATTGTGCATTATTAAAAAAAATAAAAAAAATATATGTCTTTTGGAAACTATTTTGATTGCTTGGATTGTTTTAGAAAAACTGTATACAATGCATTGTACTTGCCGTGAACGGTGCATCCTTAATTATTATTTTTTTTATCACATTCTTTCTCTAATAATTAACTAATGAAAATAATGAGAGAAAAAAAGGAAAAAGGGGTCAGGCGGGACTTTTAAGGTACCAATAGAGGCAAACAGATTGAAAAAAAATATATATTTTATTTAAACAATTCTTTAAAATCGCAGTGAACATTTCTAAGAATCACATATTATTTCTTAGGACATATACAACCACTTCTTACATGTTTCGCCATGGCAATTTTAAGTATATAATACTTCATGCGATACTTCTCAAAAAACTCCTGAAGAAGCTCTTGTGAGCGAAACATGTAGAGTAAGAAGTGGTTGTATATGTATATTTTAACCGCTTCCCGACCGGTGCACGACGATGTACGTCTGCAGAATGGCACGAACAAGCATAAGGGCGTACAGGTACGTCCCTTTAAATTTGCCGCCGTGCCATCGCGTGCCGGCCGGGACCTCTGTGAGTCCGATCGCGGGTCCCGAAGACTCGATCACCGCGGGGATACCCGCGATCGCCTCATGAGGAGGAAGAATGGGGAGATGCTGTAGTAAACAAGCATCTCCCCGTTCTGCCTAGCAACAGTGACACTGATCTCTGTTCCCTGTGATTGGAGCAGAGATCAGTGATGTCTACAACACAGCCACGCCCCCTCACAGTTAGCAACACGCCCCTAGGACACACTTAACCCCTACACTGCCACCTAGTGGTTAACCCCTTCACTGCCAGTGTCATTTACACAGGAATCAGTGCATTTGTATAGCACTGATTGCTGTATAAATGACAATGGTCCCAAAAATGTGTCAACAATGTCCGACGTGTCCGCCATAATGTCGCAGTCACAATAAAAATCGCTGATTGCCGCCATTACTAGTAAAAAAAAAAATTATTAATAAAAATGCCATAAAACTATCCCCTATTTTTTAAACGCTATAACTTTTGCGCAAACCAATCAATAATCGCTTATTGTGATTATTTTTTACCAAAAATATGTAGAAGAATATTTATCGGCCTAAAAAATTTTTTTTTTTTTTTTTATACATTTTTGGGGATATTTATTATAGCAAAAAGTAAAAAATAATGTGTTTTTTTTCAAAATTGTTGCTCTTTTTTTTGTTTATAGCGCATAATATAAAAAACGCAGGGGTAATCAAATACCACCAAAAGAAAGCTCTATTTGTGGGAAAAAAAGGACGTCAATTTTGTTTGGGAGCCACGTCGCATGACCGCGCAATTGTCGTAAAAAGTGGTCTGGTCTTTGGCCAGCAAAATGGTCCGGTCTGAAAGTGTTTAAATAAAATTTATATTTTTTCAATCTGTTTGCTTCTATTGGTACCTTAAAAGTTCCGCCTGCCCCCTTTTTTCCTATTTTTTCTCTCATATAAATGGGATGTGGTACCATATTCCAATCTCTTGTCACCCAGCACCATAATAAATAATGAAAATAATGATTGCATTTGTCCAGTCAGCTACAACCTCTCAGATTAATGTAATGGCTTTTAAAAAAGTTTAATAGCAAACAATAAATAAGAGGTGAATTGTAAAATAAAATAGTTTGCCTACAGGTTTCTGATGTGTCTTGATCAAATCTATTTTGAAAAAATAGTTGTTACAATACCCTCTGCCAGGTGACGCAGAGTCTCCCAGAGCACAGAATCTAGGTACCAGTTGGTCTTTACGAGACCACCTGTTAGTCGAAGAAAAAAAGTGTTCCCCCAAACTATTCACGGCAACTGGCACCAGGACATGGCTTCTGGGATTACACCACCAGCGAGTAGCAGGTACAGAAGGGCTACAGTGTGGAGACAGGAGATCAGGGTGCAGTTAGGATCAAGCAGGGGTCTTGGCAGGCAGCAAGCAAAGAGAAGTCAGGCAGTGTGAGTCAGAAACGAAAAAGACAGAAGACAAGGCAACAAGCCTTGGGAATAGTTAGGCAATCCAAGTCAGCAAAGACAGGCTTCAGTATTATAGTTCTTGCTCACAGTTAGCTGGGTTGAAGACACAGACTGGAGCTTAAAGTGGATGTAAACCCACTACCATCATTTGCAAGATATTAACATAGTTAATATCTATAATGATATACATGCCTCCTGCATGTATCTTTTTTTTTTTTTTTTTTTTAATACTCACCCGCTCAGCTGTAATTCGCCCTGTAATATCGCCAAATTAGTGGGCGTTTCTCATTCCCGGTGCTTGGTGGGTGGAGTCGTGACATCAGAGGACTCCTCCGCCCACCGCAACACTCCCCTGGTCAGCCGAAAACAGTCTCCTCTGCGTATAATGTCCCCCTTGTACTGCGCAGGCGCAACGCTTGCGCAGTACGAAGAAGGGAGCCGCCGACAATAGCCGAAGCTAAATAGCTTTGAGTGATTTGAAGACGGCGCCTGTGCAATGAGCAAGACGGTGTGCCCGACGCTTCCGTGTGCTCCTACTGTGGAATGGGTGGGTGGGTGTATTATTGCGATATCGATGTGATATCGGCATTGTTGTTAATGTATATGTTGTAAATGTATCCCTGTAGGCTTTGTGTGGTGTAGAGGTTAACATATAAGCACGGCCCATGCAGAGTATCAGGAGCATTGTGATCTGACTGACAGCTGTGTATGTAAAGGCAGCCAATCCTGGGAGAGCTGGAGGGGAGGGGGATGTGAATTGTGAACTTTTTACACAGGATGTGCCTGTCTCAGGCTAGTGCACGAGATATGTATATCACCTGTCACTCACAGCAAGGGGGCGTTTTTGACAAAATTTTGAGCACTTTGTCAAGATTTTTCTAAGTGAACAATAAAACATGATTGATCAGGGCTGGAGTAACTGTAAGTAAGTGTGTGTCAAGACTGGGCTCAAATGAAAGGAAATCTTATTCTCTACATCATGACATTTTTTGGGGGTTTTACATCCACTTTAAATACACTTTTGGTCTGTGGACATGCCCAACGTCATTTCTGGAGACTCTGGAAGTCCTGGCAGATATTCTACCAGTACCATTGGAAGTACTTGTAAGGGACTCTGGAAGTCCCTGTAAGGATTATGCAAGTACAATTGAAATTACTGCAATGATTCTGCAAATACCATTTGATGTACTAGAAGGGATACTGGAAATCCCAGTAGGGGTTCTGCATGTACAACTTGAAATACTGCCAGAGATTCTGCAGGTACCCTTGGATGTACTGGAAGGGATACTGGAAATCCCAGTAGGGGTTCTGCATGTAAAACTTGAAATACTGCCAGGGATTCTGCAGGTACTAGTGGAATTACTGGCAATGATTCTGCAAGTACCATTGAAGGTACTGACAGAGAGTTTGAAAATATGGGCAATGATTCTGGAAGTACTTTTAGGGATTTTGGAAGTGTTGTAACAATAGTAAAAGCCAAAAAGCAACATTGTTTTGTAATAAAGTTATAATTGATCAGCTTTCCATATGGAAAATACATCATCTATAAACTTTTTTCCATAGATTGTAGTCCCTGCCCAACTCACAAACTATCCAGACACCAAAAACATACCAAATGGATTTCAAACATGTGGGCACAGATATGCAGGAGAAAAATGTTGCAGACATTTGGTAAACATCTGTGAAGAACTTAGAATTGATATGGAATGAATGATCGAATGAGTAACTTGTATAGCGCCACATATGCAAACTAAATCGCCTCAAGGCGCTTTTGCCGCCAGTGTCCATCTGGGTCTTCAGAAGAGATGGGTCTTGAGCTTCTTCCTGAAGGCCAGATGGTTTTCTTCCAAGCGGATGTCCGCGGGTAGAGCGTTCCATACCCGTGGGTCAAGGTTGGGTAGAGGTTCACTTCAATTGTCCGATTAGGAGCATGCAGAAAGCCTGTTTTTTTTGTTTTTTTTATATTAATTTTCCTTACACATGATTGGGTATTTAAAATAAACACATCTTCACCTTATTTACTAACTTAAACTTTGCTGGGTTAGCAACCTCCATTCCTTCCATTCTTATTAAAACCGGAGCAAAGTGGAGGAGCTCCCAGTGGAATCAATTGGCTGCTTGGGCAACAATTCCACTTTTATTCTTTCTTTTCTTTTCTCTGGCTTTTATGTATTACCCCCCTTGTGTAAACACATGACCTGGAGGTTCACACAATTCTCGTCTGCACTGGCTAGGCAACCGATTCACACTGTATCTTCATAAATTCTTTCATGACTCCTTGACATTCTATAAAGATTTCTGCTGGAATTGAGTTACTTTTCTCAGCTAAAATAATGTGCACACTGAATAGATTCCAACCAGTAGTCAAAACTGAGCTTCTCAAAAAATTGAATTTAACGTGTATCTTCACAGGGTGACCCCGTGGATGCACTAGTAGCAATGTGCCAACGTCCCAATATTGATTGGGAAAACTAAGAAATTGCAGAAATGGATGGACTTTATAGGCACACATAGAGTAAAAAATTGGAAAATTTTAATTGGGTAGAGTTAAAAAGGTAATATAACAATATATATTACCTTTTTAACTCTATCCAATTAAAAATTTTCATTTTTACCAAGCAGGAACCATCACCAGACCATAAGTGGACATGGGGTCTCCCCTTTTAAGACACAGCGAGTACCCATTAGCGGTGTCAAAGGGGAGACCATCCCTCCCTGGCAATGACGTCAACAAGTAACAAGGTTCTCTGCATGAATCGCTCTTTGAACCAAATTAATGAGTGTTGTATTGATTGAACACTTCTACCTATAAAATGTATATTTCACTCTGTTAATGTACTTCACAAAATTTGAAGCACTGTATGTTTGCAACCTTTCTTGAACAAAATTAATAAAAAACTATTGAAATTAAAAAAAAAAATTTTTTTAATCTGTGTGTGCCTATAAAGTCCATTTCTGCAATTTCTTAGTTTTTCCAAAACTGAGCTTCTGACAAAGTCTGTGACTTAAAGCGGAGTACCAGACAGAATTTTGTTTTTTTTAGGGTAACATTTTTTTTACTATTTGCTATAATAAATATCCCCAAAAAATATATAAAAAAAACATATTTTTTCCTCAGTTTAGGCCGATACGTAGTCTTCTAAATATTTTTGGTAAAAAAAAAATCGCAATTAGCGATTATTGATTGGTTTGCGCAAAAGTTATAGCGTTTACAAAATAGGGGATAGTTTTATAGCATTTTTATTAATATTTTTTTTTTTACTAGTAATGGCGGCGATCAGCGATTTTTATTGTGACTGCGACATTATGGCGGACACATCGGACATTTTTGACACATTTTTGGGACCATTGTCACTTATACAGCAAGTGATTCCTGTATAAATGACACTGGCAGTGAAAGAGTTAACCACTAGGGGGCAGGGAGGGGTTATGGTGTGTGACGTGTGTTTTTTTTTTACATTAGGGGGCGGGGCTGACGTCTGACATCATTGATCGGCTTTCCCGATGACCGGGAACAGCCGATCAGTAACAGGCAGAGTAGGAAGCGCGGGGAGAAGTTTGTTTACACAGACCTCTCCCCGTTCTTCAGCTCTGTGACCCTATCGCGGGACACCAGTGGCGATCGGGTCCGCTGGTCCCGCGGCCGTGGTCACGGAGCTCCCGACCGGGTCACGAGCGCGCCGCTGGCGTGCGCGCGACCAACGGCTAGGCCTTTAAAGGGCCATGTATCTGTACGTGGTTTTGCCTAGCCGTGCCATTCTGCCGACGTACATCGGCGTGAGGTGGTCGGGAAGCGGTTAAACACTAAAACTTTTTCTGACATTTGTTGGTTTCAAGTTAAAATAATTATTTTTTTGATAGAAAATTGCTTACATCATATATATTTATATATATATATATATATATATATATATATATATATATATATATATATATATATATATATATATATACACACACACACACACAAACATCATATATATTTGTTTTAGTAGAGACCCTAGAGAATAAAATGGTGGTTGTTGCAATATTTTATGTCACACTGTATTTGTGCAACGGTCTTTCAAATACAAATTTTTGGGAAAAAATTACACTTTAATGAATTAAAAAAAAAAGTTAGCCCAATTTCTTTTATATAATGTAAAAGATTGTACTCTGCGAGAATTGAGATTTTTATTCTAAGCAAAAAAATAGCTATTCTCATTTTGGCCAGAATCGTGCAGCTCTAGTGTGCAGTACCGCATTTGGCCAGAGGTGTGAGGGCGCCCGGCACACATGGAGCCGCTCGGAGACACTCAGAAACACTCCGTCCCCGAGTGTCTCTGCGCATCTTCGAGTGGAACCGAGTTTTTTCAAATTGTCTCCAGCACCCTCCCCCACCTCTGGCCACATGCGGTACTGCATACAATAGCAGTCACTGTGGAACGAATGGGGGAATGGGGGAAACTCGCTTTGATATACGAGTACTTTGAATTACAAGAATTCTTCTGGAACAAATTATGCTTGTAATCCAAGGTACCACTGTATATGAATATATATATTTTTAAATAACCAGTGCCCATCACTGCCACCCATCAGTGCCCATATCTGCCACCTATCAGTGCCAGCTATCAGTGCCACCTCAGTTCCACCTCAGTTCCACCTATCAATGCCCATCAGTGCCACCCATCAGTGCCAACCATCAGTGCCCACCAATGCCACCTATCAGTGCCACCTCACCAGTGCTGCCTATTAGTGCCCATCAGTGCTTCCTTATTAGTGCCCATCAGTGTTGCCTTATCAGTGCAGCCTATCAGTGCCCATCAGTGCAGCCTCATCAGCGTACATCAATGAAGGAGAAAAATTACCTGTTTGCAAAATTTATTAACAAAATATAAAACGGTTTTAATTCTGTATTTTTTTTTTTTTTCCTATGGGGAAACTCGCTTTGATATGCGAGTACTTTGGATTACAAGCATTCTTCTGGAACAAATTATGCTCGTAATCCGAGGTACCACTGTATATGAATATATATTTTTTTAAATAACCAGTGCCCATCCTTGCCACCCATCAGTGCCCATCACTGCCACCCATCAGTGCTATCAGTGCCACCTATCAGTGCCACCCATCTGTGCCACCCATCAGTGCCACTTCTCAGTGCCCACCAATGTACTTTGGATTACAAGCATTCTTCTGGAACAAATTATGCTCGTAATCCGAGGTACCACTGTATATGAATATATATATTTTTTAAATGACAAGAATGTGGAAGAGTGAAAAGTAGCAATTAATCAAAATATTGTACTTTTTTTCCAGGAAAGGTGTGAAACTCGGCACTTGGGTAGCGATGGTACATCGCCATCAGGAAATAAACATTTTGTTTCAGAACGGAAAGTAACATAAACACACAATGATTCATAAGAGCATAATTTCACTTCAACATTATAATATGTAATTGAATTTGCTAAATGTATTATAGATAGCAGCACCTGGTACCCGGCATTCAATAATCGCAGCACACTCAATTATATTCAATACTGACTCACTGCCAGCCTGCTGGGAGCCACTTCTAGGTATAAAGCCTTGTGGTGTGCCTTATAATTGCACTAATCATGTGGTCTCTTGTTATTCCTGCCATTGGGGTCTAATTTACCGTTTCTTTATTGGCTGCATCATTTCAGCCTGTTGGGTGCGCGGTTTGTGTTTGGGATAAAAAATGCATGCTTCTAAATTAGGTTGGTTATTAAGTTTGCAATAACAGCGGATTTCTTGCTAGCTGGGTTGGAATAATTATGCATAAGTAGTATTTGTGCAGGGGCAGGGGTCCACCACCCACGTCCTTCAAGAGAATATATGTTTAATAAAAGTGGGAAAAGTCTATGCGCAGCATCGGATTTAATTGGGTTCTTTAAGCTAAAAAAAAATATTCACAGATGATTGATAATGGTAAATATTGTAGAGATAGAATTTGTTTTATGATTGTTTTCCGAATATTCCACACCTGTCAATCATCTGGGCTGGCATGGGATTGCCGCATGTGATGATGTATTATACATAAGCATGAAGGAGAGAAGAGAAAGGTTACAGCACTGCATTCGAAAATCTGGCCATAGATGCTACCAGTGGCGGCTGGTGCTCAAATTTTTTGGGGGCGCAAACAAACTGAAAAAAAAAAATCAATTGCCGCCACTGTGCCCATAAAACGCAGCCACTATGCCTATCAATTGCCGCCACTTTGCCCATCAAATGGAGCCACTGTGCCCATCAAATGCAGCCACTGTGCCCATCAAATGCAGCCACTGTGCCCATCAAATGCAGCCACTGTGCTCATCAATTTTCACCACTGTGCCCATCAAACGCAGCCACTGTGCCCATCAAATGCAGCCACTGTGCCCATAAAATGCAGCCACTGTGCCCATCAATTGTCGCCACTGTGCCCATCAAACACAGCCACTGTGCCCATCAATTACTGCCACTGTGCCATCAAACACAGCCACTGTGCCCATCAAATGCGGCCACTGTGCCAATCAATTGCCACCACTGTGCCATCAAACGCAGTCACTGTGCCCAAAAAACGCAGCCAATGTGCCCATCAATTGTCAGCACTGTGCCCATCAAACGCAGCCACTGTGCCCATCAATTGCCGCCACTGTGCCATCAAATGCAGTCACTGTGCCCAACAAACGCAGCCACTGTGCCCATCAATTGCCGCCACTGTGCCCATCAAACGCAGCCACTGTGCCCATCAATTGCAGCCACTGTGCCATCAAACGCAGTCACTGTGCCAATCAAATGCTGCCACTGTGCCCATCAAATGCTGCCACTGTGCCATCAAATGCAGCTACTGTACCCATCAATTGCTGCCAGTGTGCAGACAGCTGAGTGAACAGCGAAAGCACAGCATTGCGCCCGCTGCTCACCTTTTTGGGCGCCTATTAGAGCCTATGGCTCTAATCAAGTGCTTCCAAAAAACACCCTCGCCGCTGTAATTCAGGTGCCCTGCACCCGAAAAGGGGCCGGACACCTGAATAGGGGGTGTCAGTGGTGACCATAGATCGATTCATGCAATGCATGAATCGATCTATGGTGATAGAGCGGTGCCAGGAGAGAGGGGCGGCACTCCTGCGCCCTTTATGGACACTGGACGCTACCCAAAGACAATAAATTAAAGTGATTGTAAAGTCTTGTTTTTTTTTCAGTTATTTCCTAGTTCATTGCCTATGCAAATGATATCATACATCCCAGGAGTCTTTAGGAGGGGAGGAAAGGCGGAGGGGTTTTCTCAGCTAAGCACACTCTCCTGCACGCATGCTTGAGCTAAGGGAAGATGGATTACAGGAAGTAAACACTACATGAATAATTTGCCCTTACTCAAGATGGCTACTACAAGAAATGCTAGGGGGTGTTTTTCAAAGTGGTTTCTCCATCAAATAAAGCATGGAAACATGGATGGGGGAGTTATAAATATTAAACATTAATTAAATAGCATTTTTTTTTGTTTGTTTGCAGCTATAAGAAACAGTGAGATTGTTCCCTTTGTGCAGAGCCCTGTGTTGATTGTCAACACAGGGCTCTGTGCTGTGATTGGACACAGCCGATCAGCAGGTCCCAGCCATGAATCATTGACTGGGACTAAATCTGAAAGCAGGTTTGCCTTTAGTGGTCGTTCACAAGTAATTAATTAGGTTTAGTGTCCCTTTAACCACTTCAGCCCCGGACCAATTTGCAGCCCAGTGCAACACAGTGGTGTAGTGGTTAGCACTTTCACCTGGCAGCAATAGGGTTGCTGGTTCAAATCCCGACCACAACACCCTCTGCCTGGAGTTTGTATGTTCTCCCTGTGCCTGCGTGGGTTTCCTCCCACACTCCAAAGACATGCTGGTAGGTTAATTAGATCCTGTCAATAAAATTGGCCAAATATGTGTATGTTGTATGTGTTTGTAAGCATGTCAGGACCCCACAGGGCAAGGACCGCACTATACCACAGATGGACACCAGTGGAAAAAGCGCCCAGAGGCGATTCAGTTCGCATAGGTAGCGCTATAGAAGTCATTCATTCAGCCAAAGGACCAGGCCCCTTTTTGCGGTTCGGCACTGGGTCGCTTTAACTGACAATTGTCGTGCGACGTGGCTCTCAAACAAAATTGGCATCCTTTTTTTTCCCACAAATAGAGCTTTCTTTGGGTGGTATTTGATCGCCCCTTGGTTACAGAGTACAAAATGTGAATGCGTTTTGTGACCGTGTTCTCACACTGACGCGTTTCGGAGATTAGTAGTTTCCTCCTTCTTCAGAGGTGAGAGTATAACAACATTCATGGAAAGCATACCAAATAGAGAAACATTCCAGTAGGGTTAAAAGCAACGGCTGGGAGGAGGAGCTTCTTCACCTTGTATCTTCTTGGGTAGTTGGTTTTGGCACCAAATAGATATAGATGCCCATCAACTAAAGGGAGCCCAATAATTGCTCCAATTGTTAGAATAAGTATATCTATCCTAATGGGACAGTTGTTGGAGGACGCCTGTAGGGCACACTGGGGTCGGATAATGATATGAGAGCCCTGTTAGTGTATCTTGATTGGCTGTACCGTTAGTTTTAATATCTTCCAGCTGGGCAGTTGGTGTATTGACCAATAGCTCTTATACCGATGTCTCACTGCTCGCCTCCTCCTCAGACTGACTATCCGACCCCAGTGTGCCCTACAGGTGCCCTCCAACAACTGTCCCATTAGGATAGATATACTTATTCTAACAATTGGAGCAATTATTGGGCTCCCTTTAGTTGATGGGCATCTATATCTATTTGGTGCCAAAACCGACTACCCAAGAAGATACAAGGTGAAGAAGCTCCTCCTCCCAGCCGTTGCTTTTAACCCTACTGGAATGTTTCTCTATTTGGTATGCTTTCCATGAATGTTGTTATACTCTCACCTCTGAAGAAGGAGGAAACGACTAATCTCCGAAACGCGTCAGTGTGAGATAACGGTCACAAAACGCATTCACATTTTGTACTCTGTAACCAAGTACTGTTTAAACATTTTCCAGGTGTTTTATATATTGTTATACATGTAAACTCTTTTTTATGTATTACTTTTGGCAATAAACGTTTTTTCAATTCATACAAATTAGTGTTTAATCTGGGGTTAAAAAATCCTTATGCCTTAAAAGTCCAACCCATAGGGGATCCCCTCTCTCTTTTTTATGACTATAGGATGTGGCATATATTATAAAAATTCCCCTCCCTCGTATTCTTCTACATATTTTTGGTAAAAAAAAATATTAGCGATTATTGATTGGTTTGCGCATTTACAAAATAGGGGATAGTTTTATAGCATTTTTATTAATATATTTTTTTTTACTAGTAATGGCGGCGATCAGCGATTTCTATTGTGACTGCGACATTATGGCGGACACATTTTTTGGACCATTTTTGGGACCATTGTCATTTATACAGAAATCAGTGCTATTTAAATGCATTGATTCCTATGTAAATGACAGTAGCAGTGAAGGAGTTAACCACTAGGGGGCGGGGAGGAGTTAGTGTGACGTGTGTTGTGTTTTTTTTACAGTAGGGGGCGTGGCTGTAGGTCTGACATCACTGATCGGCTTTCCCGATGACAGGGAACAACCGATCAGTGACAGGCAGAGTAGGAAGCGCGGGGAGAGGTTTGTTTACACAGACCTCTCCCCGTTCTTCAGCTCTGTGACCCGATCGCGGGACACCAGCGGCGATCGGGTCCGCTGGTCCCGCGGCTGTGGTCACGGAGCTCCTGACCGGCGGCGCGCGCGCGACCCCAGGGCTAGGCAATAAAAGGGGACGTATATATACGTGCTTTTGCCTAGCCGTGCCATTCTGCCAACGTATATGTGCAGGAGGCGGTCGGGAAGCGGTTAACATATTGATGCTTATCAGTTCTTAGATGAGGTGGCTGCATTGGTTTACATTTTTTGAGGCTTTTTTCTCTTTATTTCCACTTGGTGATCTTGTACGCAGTTCCTGTCCCTTTCTGTCTACACTCATTCCTCAACTGTATCTATAGAAGGAGCCATGCATTCTTCTAAGCTTACGGGAAGTTATAAGGACACTGCATTTTCTGGAAGTATCAATGGGTATTTTCTGTACTTACTGAAAATGTTTTTAGCCTGAAAAATGATAACGAATGCTGCCACGACATTTAAGCACTGGTAAGCTGAAATCAATTTTTTTGTTTGTTTTTAGGTTTAGAAATGTTTTAAATTATGGCAAAATGGCGCCATCTCCAGCACTCCCCCACCACTCCTGACTCTAGCTCAGCTGGTGAAAAATACCCTGTGCCTATGGGTATGGGGGAGCTGTGACTTCCTCCCATGCTGGATCCAATGCTTGGGTTCATGGGGTTAACTACTAGGCTCCAGCACATGGAGGAAGTGACATCATCAATCCCTCTAGGGTCTGAAAACAGTGGACAATGGGTCATTTGGTGCCGTCAGAGAAAGGAGCAGTGGGGGAGTGCTGGAGAAGTAATAGTGTGTTAGGGGAGGGGTCTTTTTTTTTAAAGATATTAATAAGAACATAGAGTATGTCACCAACACACTAGACATGTGCAATTCGTTTAGTTCCGAATTCTTTGTTTAACAAATTTTCACAAATTTGCTCATTACGAAATTTACGAATTTCAGAATTTCTGAAAAAAATGTGTTCGTTTTCGTTTCATTTGTTTCATTTTTTTTTGCTTTTTTCGGAAATTCTGAAATTTCAAAAATTCGGAATTTGGAAATTCGTAAATTAGAAAATTCAGAATTCCCGAAAATTCAGTTTGAATTTCCGAATTTCCAAACTTTCCATTTTCGGATTTCCGAATTTTCCCATTTCCGAATGTCGGAAATTGGAAAATTTCGGAAATTGGAAAATTTCGGAAATTGGAAAATTTCGGAAATTCGAAATTTTGGAAATTCAGAAGTTCGGAATTTCGGAAATTCGAAATGTCAAGAAATTCGGAATTTCGAAATTTCAAGAAATTCGGAATTTCGAAATTTCAAGAAATTCGGAATTTCGAAATTCAAAAATTCGGAATTTCGAAATTTCAAGAAATTCCAAAACTTCGGAAATTCAAAATTTCGAAAATTTGAAAATTCGGAAATTCGATATTCGAAAGCACAGATAATCGGAATTTGATCAAGACAAGTTTGAGCCAACATCTGTCTGAAAAAAAAAAAACATGGATCTTGTTGTCGGAAAATCCTATCGTGTGTACAGGGCATAAATGTGTGTTGAAGCCGAAGCAAGTGTAAATGATCCCTAAGGGGTGCCCTGTAGACTTTGATGTAAGGGGGGCTTTGGGAACCCTAATTTAAGAGGAATGCTGGGAAATCTGATGTAAGTGGGAGGTTTGGTGTCCAGAAACATTAGAGTTCCCCTTTTACACCAGACCAGTCTACAGCGTTCCCTTTTAACAATAAAACGTTGCTGTGTGCGGCTAAAGCATTCAGGTTTGGCTTGAAGAAAAGGTGGCGCCACCTAGCCCCTGAGGAGCATGTTCTATGCCCCCGAGGAGCATGCTCTATTCACTAGACATGTGCGATTAGTTTCGTACGAATCGAAAATTCGTACGAATTTTTTCGAAATTCGTACGAATCCGAAATACGAATTTTTATGCCTATGAAATTTCGTTACGAATTTCGGATCCAAATTAACAGAAACATGACTGGTGTTTATGCATAAGAATTCTGTACGAAATACTAAATTTTGTTTACAAAATACGATTTTTTTTTATGAAATACGAAATTTTGTTTACGAAATACAAAATTTCGTAAACTAATTTCCGTTCCAAATTAACAGAAAGTATCAGAAATGTGACTGGTGTTAATATGCATAAGAATTCTGTACGAAATATGAAATTCCGTTTACGAAATACGAAATTTCGTAAACGAATTTCTGTTTTAAATTAACAGAAAGTATCAGAAACGTGACTGGTGTTAATATGCAGAAGAATTCTGTACGAAATACGAAATTCCGTTTATGAAATACGAAATTTCGTAAACGAATTTCCGTTCCAAATTAACAGAAAGTATCAGAAACGTGACTGGTGTTAATATGCATAAGAATTCTGTACGAAATATAAAATTCCGTTTACGAAATACGAAATTCCGTAAACGAAATATGAAATTCCGTTTACGAAAAACGAAATTTCGTAAACGAATTTCCGTTCCAAATTAACAGAAAGTATCAGAAACGTGATTTATTAAAATTCTTAACAGAAAGTATCAGAAATATGAAATTCCGTTTACGAAATATGAAATTCCGTTTACGAAATATGAATTTCTGTTTACGAAATACGAAATTTCGTAAACTAATTTCCGTTCCAAATTAACAGAAAGTATCAGAAACGTGACTGGTGTTAATATGCATAAGAACTCTGTACGAAATACGAAATTTCGTTTACGAAATACAAAATTTTGTTTACGAAATACGAAATTTTGTTTACGTAATACGAAATTTCATAAACGAATTTCTGTTTTAAATTAACAGAAAGTATCAGAAACGTGACTGGTGTTAATATGCTGAAGAATTCTGTACGAAATACAAAATTTCGTAAACTAATTTCCGTTCCAAATTAACAGAAAGTATCAGAAATGTGACTGGTGTTAATATGCATAAGAATTCTGTACGAAATATGAAATTCCATTTACGAAATACGAAATTTCGTAAACGAATTTCTGTTTTAAATTAACAGAAAGTATCAGAAACGTGACTGGTGTTAATATGCAGAAGAATTCTGTACGAAATATGAATTTCCGTTTACGAAATATGAAATTTCGATTACGAAATACGAAATTTCGTAAACGAATTTCCGTTCCAAATTAACAGAAAGTATCAGAAATGTGACTGGTGTTAATATGCATAAGAATTCTGTACGAAATATAGAATTCCGTTTACGAAATACGAAATTTCGTTTACGAATTTCCGATCCAAATTAACAGAAACATTTAAATTTAAAAAAATAAATAAATTCGTACGAATCCGAATTAAATTTCGTTTACGAATTACGATTTTTTTTTAATACGAAACAAAACAAATTTTTTGACGGCGGCCATGTCTACTATTCACACTCTCTCAGGAATATGTCTATAAGCCTGTATGTAATAACAATCTTCTGGTGTTCACCAGTTCTTGTTATTCTTCCGGATTCCTTCAGGTCCTGACAGTCTCCTACTTGAATGAGTCACACTGTATACAACTCTCAGCTCGTGTATGGACGTTTCGTAATATGCTCACTCTAATGAGTAGCACTTAGATTGCTAGCTTTCCAGGGAAGTTATATATAGATTCATAATGACTTTAGATTCTGCACTGCCTGGTTATTGTATCTATAGCAACAGTCTGGGAACTCAGTCAAGTTAAATTCTGATACATATTTTGTTACTTTGTAACTCAGTCACAGGAGGTAGTTCATCCCGCATTCTAGTTTCATTAACCACTTAAGGACCGAGCCTCTTTCTGAGATTTGTTGTTTACAAGTTAAAAACATTTTTTTTTGCTAGAAAATTACTTAGAACCCCCAAACTTTATCATTTTTTTTCTAACACACTAGAGAATAAAATGGCGGTTGTTGCAATACTTTCTGTAATGCCCCGTACACACGGTCAGAATTTCCGACGGAAAATGTAAGATCGGACCATGTTGTCGGAAAATCCGACCGTGTGTGGGCTCCATCAGACTTTTTCCGTCGGAATTGAAAAATTTGAGATCCTGCTCTCAAATTTTCCGACAACAAAGTCCTATCGGACTTTTTCCGATCGTGTGTAGCGAATTCCGAAGGACAAAGTGCCACGCATGCTCAGATCACATTAGAAGACCAAAGCTATTGGCTACTAGCCTCTACGTAGTTCCGTCGTACGCAACGAACGTCACCACGTTCAGAATGATCGGATTTTCCGATAACTTTGTCCGACCGTGTGTATGCAACACCAGTGTCGGACAAAATCCGTCTGAAAAAATCTGATGGATTTTGTGGTCGGAATTTCCGACCGTGTGTACGGGGCATTACACTGTATTTGCGCAGCGGTCTTTTTTTTGGGGAAAAAACACTTTTTTGAATTACAAAATAAGACAACAGTAAAGTTAGGCAAATTTTTTTTTTAGGTTGTGAAAGATGATGTTATGCCGAGTAAACTGATACCCAACATGTCACGCTTCAAAATTGCGCCCGCTCGTGGAATGGCGACAAACTTTTACCCTTAAAAATCTCCATAGGCGACGGTTAAAATATTTTTACAGGTTGCATCTTTTATGTTACAGAGAAGGTCTAGGGCTAGAATTATTGCTCTCGCTCTACTGATCGCAGTGATAGATCACATGTGTGCTTTGAACATCACTTTCATATGCGGGCGCTACTCACGTGAGCTTTTTCTTCTGCACACGCGCATCTAAAAATGTATTTATTTTTTCTTATTTATTTTAACTTTTATTTTTTATTTTTACACTGTTTTAAAAAAAAAAAAAAAAAGCATTGCAGGACCTAAAGACCTGTCATGGTCAAAAAGACCTCAGAGTTTACACTAAAATGCAATAATTAAAAAAAAAAAAAAAAAAAATTGTCATTTGAAAAAAATAAAAAAAAATGTCCCTTTAAGAACTATGGGCGGAAGTGACGTTTTGATGTCGTTTCCGCCCTGCAAAGATATGGAGATGGGTGGGGGCCGACTTCCCCTCACTCGTCTCCATGTCAGGCCACAAGAAGGATCTGATCGCCTCTGCCGCTGCCAACGGCTCCGGTAAGCGGAGGAGGGCACCGTAGCACGGTGGGAGGGGGGGACCCTCTCCCACCGCTGATAAGTGATCTTGCGGCGAATCTTCTGCAGAGACCACTTTTATCTGAAACCGGACTGCTCACTGAAGAAGAGGATACCGGGGTTATGGCAGCTAGCTGCTGCCATAACAACAATATTCCTCTTCAAAGTACCGATGTATAACAGTCCGGAAGTGGTTAAATGCAAACTCTGATGATTACAAAAAAATACCCTTGTGATGAGGTCTCCTGCACTGCAATGGTTTATGCTCATTAAAGTGTTACTAAACCCACAACAGTAAAATCACCATGTATATGCAGTAAAGAATGATTGTTATACTCACTGTGGAACCTAAGGGGTTAATCCTCTGCATTGTGTAAAAAGGCTGTTTGATCCTGTCTTCTGGGATCCTCCCCTTCTTCCACTGTCCCCTAATAACTTCCTGATAACACAGAGTCTATGGAGTCAGGCTGCACATGCTCAGTTTGGTGTGAATTGCTAGAGAGGTTTTTTTTTTTCTTGGGAGGATGCATGTGATCAGCACAGGGCCAATCAGCACTGTCCAGACAGAGGGTCAGGGGTTTTGCAGTGTAGTTGGACAGTCAGAAAACTCCTCCTACAAGCTTCTACCAGTGCTTGGCTGGAGACTGATAGAAGTCACAGGACTGCTCTAACTGCTGATGAGAAAAAGTATTTAGCAGTTTATATTTACTAAAATAAGTGCCTTGCCATGTTCTGTGTACTGTGGGAGACCAGATATAGTAAGTGCAGGGTCCTGGGTTTAGTAACACTTTAAGGCTAGGGGAAGAAAAAGGTGTAAAAAATGCCCTTACACTTGACTCGGGCAGGCTTCCTCCATCTGTGCAACAGATCCCCCAAAGCCTCTTCTATAAGACGTGATGAGGTCATTAAATACAGTGCAGAGCCAAATGCCCTGCATTGTACATGAGGAGGGAAAGAGGCTGCCTACAAACGGCATTAGAGGAGAGCCCCATAGACTGCCAGAGCGAGGAGTAAGGCAAACGTTACACCTTATTCCTCATCCTCATCCCCTAGAGTTAAAGTGGAACTTCACTCTCTCAATTAACATTGACATTTTTTAATACTCATGCCCCTAGCATTTCTTCTGTTCTTTCCTGGTTTCCAGGTCTAGGCAAACAATGTCAAACATACCAGGAGTCTAAAGAGGGGAGGAGTTTTCTTGCCTAAGCACACCCTCCTGCCCCCATGCCTGGACTAAGGGTAGATGGATTCCAGAAAGTAATGCTGCATGCCCTTACTCAAGATGGTCACAAAAAATGCTAGGGGGTTCTTTTCAAAGTGATTTCAAAGCAAAATAAAGCATGGCGACATGGATGAATGTGGGAGTTTGCTTTAAAAATTTAAAATGAATTAACCGCTTCAGCACCGGGCCATTTTACACCCTTCCTTACCAGAGCACTTTTTGCGAATCAGCACTGCGTCGCTTTAACTAACAACTGCGCGGTCGTGCGACGTTACACCCAAACAAAATTGACGTCCTTTTTTTCCCACAAATAGAGCTTTCTTTTGGTGGTATTTGATCACCTCTGCGGTTTTTATTTTTTGCGCTATAAACAAAAGAAGAGCGACAATTTTGAAAAAAAACACAATATTTTTTACTTTTTGCTATAATAAATATCCCATTTTTTTAAAAAAAAAACGTTTTTTTTTACTCAGTTTAGGCCGATACGTATTCTTCTACATATTTTTGGTAAAAAAAATCGCAATAAGCGTATATTGATCGTTTGCGCAAAAGTTATAGCGTCTACAAAATAGGGGATAGATTTATTGCATTTTTTTTTTCCTAGTAATGGCGGCGATCTGCGATTTTTTTTTTCGTGACTGCGACATTGCGGCGGACACTTCGGACACATTTTTGGAACCATTCACATTTACACAGCGATCGTTGCTATAAAATTGCATTGATTACTGTGTAAATGTGACTGGCAGGGAAGGGGTTAACACTAGGGGGCGCTGCAGGGGTTAATGTGTTCCCTATAGGAGTGATTCTAACTGTGGGGGGAGGGGACTCAAGGGGAGGAGACCGATCATGTGTTCCTCCTTACTGGGATCACATGATCGGTCTCCTCTCCGCTGACAGGACGTGGAGCTGTGTGTTTACACACACAGCTCCACGGTCCCGCGCGGGCCCGTTGTTTTAACGGGCAATCGCGGGTGCCCGGCGGACATCGCGGCCGCCGGGCACTCGCACCGGGTCCCGAGCGACGCCGCGGGCGCGCCCCCCAGGCAGCCGGGAATGGGAGGACGTCATATGACACCCACCCAGGATGGGAGATCCACCTTGTGGGCGTCATATGACTATGGGCGGGTAGGGAAGTGGTTAAATAGCGCTTTTGGTTTGTGGTGCTCTGATACAGCGTAGTTCTACTTTAAGCTATTTCCATCAATGTGATAATTGTCTTCTCTTTTTTTTCCTTTTGTTTCTAGAAATAAAGCTGATGTTTGCTCTGTAAATATACAATTAGCTCCTGAAGAAGCCGACGTTCATCTGCGAAACATGTCAAGCGATAGATTTACCAATGACATGTGACAACTTGAAAGTGTTAGCCCTTTAGTGTCCCTGCATCTGTGTATTTGGACTTTATAGAGCATTTTGAGTGCCCCCATAGCGACACATATCATTGTTTTTCATATGTATGTCTTTTTAACAAATTACCTCGGTTTACGAGTAACGCGGTTAACGATCATTTTGAAAGACGAGCAACTTTTTTTTAGGTCTGACTCGGTTTGCGAGTGTTGACTCGCAAGACGAGCAGAATTCAAGCTAATAGGGCCTGCAGTACCGCATTTGGCCTGAGGTGCGGGGGCGAGAAGAGCCAAATGACGCCAATTACAGCCGATCAGCGCCGTTCAGCAATGCTCAGAAATACACAGAAATACTCCGTTTCCGAGGTTTGCCGAGGTCAGTCGAAGTGTCCTTGGGCCTTTCCGAGGCTCTCCACCGCCCTCCACCACCTCTGGCCGTATGCGGTATTGCATGCCATTGAAGTGAATGCGGAATGAATTATTTTAATTTCCATTGACGAAGTGTCCTTGGGCCTTTCCGAGGCTCTCCAGCGCCCTCCACCACCTCTGGCCGTATGCGGTATTGCATGCCATTGAAGTGAATGCGGAATGAATTATTTTAATTTCCATTGACTTCAATGGGGAAACTCGCTTTGATATGCGAGTACTTTGGATTACAAGCATTCTCCTGGAACGGATTATGCTCGTTATCCGAGGTTCCACTGTAAATTCAATTTTTTTATAATTATGTTGTGTGTGTAAAGCCCTCTCTCCCACACAGCCTTCTATATAACCCTACTCCCCATAAGATCGTCTTGATCATTATCATATTTATATATTTAATTACGGTACCAAGAAAGTCCATGATAGCCTCAACCAAATACCCTTCTTCCAAACATTTAGGACGTAGGTACTTTTTAATGGTGTTATATACTTGGCACATTTTCCATATTTACATCAAGCATTTAAACCTTATAGTGCAGAGTGGGGATCCTGTTTGTGAATTTGAGAACATTCGGTATGTGAAAAAAAAAAAAAAAAAATCACTAAAAAAAATACACTAGATTACGCACAGTTGTGTGGCATTAATGATCACACAAATATATATATATTTTTTTTAGTTTGCTAATAAAGTCTTTTTGGTTCTGACCAGAACTATACTGTAGTACATCAGGATAAATTCTGCATGCTGCAATTTATACACATTACTGAAGTTACAATGTCACCCTTATGTCCCGGCTTAGCTGTTTGTAGAAAAGCAGAACGCGCTGTTACCTTGCCAAAGCTTCCCTTGCCAATTGCCCGAAGAATCTGAAAATGATCCAAGATCACTGCAAGGAGAAGAAAATCTGTATTAATAAACTGTAAACTCTTCTGGAATGGATTTCATGCCATAGCATTTTGTTTTGTAAGACTGTTACAAGCATTAATAGTTTACAGCATCTTAAAGTGTAGCAGTGCTTCTCAACCAGGTAATGCAGACTAATGCCCTGTACACACGATAGGATTTTCCGACAACAAAATCCATGTTTTGTTTTTTTCGACGGATGTCGGCTCAAACCTGTCTTGCATACACACGGTCACACAAATGTTGTCGGAAATCCTGAACGTCGAGAACGCGGTGACGTACAACACGTACGACGAGCAGAGAAAAATTAAGTTCAATAGCCAGTGCGGCTCTTCTGCTTGATTCCGAGCACGCGTGGCACTTTGTGCGTCGGAATTGTGTACACACGATCGGAATTTACACAAACGGATTTTGTTGTCGGAGAATTTGAGATCCAGATCTCAAATTTTGTGTGTCCGAAATTCCGATGGAAAAAGTCCATATGGTCGGAATTTCCGACAACAAGCTCCGATCGCACATTTTCCGTCGGAAAGTGAGAGTGTGTGTATACGGGGCATAAGAGTTGGTATTGCATGGTACACTGACAACAATTAAATAAATGATCGACTTTTGTAGATTTGTTATTCTCAAATGTATTTCAAGGTGCCCACCAGTCAAAATACAAACTTAAAAGTACAGCCAACCTACTCACAGCAGTGGCGTATCCATTGGTGCAATGTGTGCCAGGCACATGGGCCCCAAGGGTTCTGAGGCCAAGTTCATCCATTGCCCAGGGCAAAGATGCCAAACTGTGCCCCCCTTAGGGCTAGGGTCAGGGGGGCCTCCATCCGTACAATAAACCATTGTGCCCAGGGCAGCCACCCCTCCTGCCCACCCCTTGTCCCAGCCCTGGTTATGGGGCCCACTGTGCTCTCATACACTGCACATGATGGGGATTAACACATCTGCACGCAGCTGCAGCCACACCTGTCACTTACGATTGCTCCTATCGGGCTCCCTCTTTCCAACACAGCCTATATAACCCTACTACCAATAAGATCGTCTTGATCATTATCAACATATTTAATAAAGTGTATCCTCTCTGGTTACAAAAGGTCTTCTCATTTTGTAAACCCTGGCTTCATTTTGTGAGTTACAATCAACACTCTCAATTCGTCATTATTTAATGCAATTTTGTATAATATTTGATTATCTTACTACAATAATGTATACAGGCATGCCTTATCGACATGCCTTGCGATTTTATTCATGGCAATTTTCAAGCATAATCATTTACAACTGTTATTTTCCTTATAGTATATTTTAATTCATGCAACACTTCCAAAATACTCCTGAGGAAGATCGTCTGAGCGAAACATGTAAGAAGTGGTTGTACAAAATAAATGACACGAGATCCTTGCAAATGTTTATTGCGATTTTAAAGAATTGTTTAAATAAAATTAATATTTTTCTAAATTGATTGTTTACTGTAATCCTTGGTACCTTAAAAGTCCCGCCTGCCCCTTCCTTTCTTCTTTTTGTATAAATGGGATATGGTACCAAATCTCTTGTCACACAGTTCTTTAATATATATCTCTCCCACACTGGTCCATCCTCCATCTACGCACCACTAGTGACTCAGGTGTCCATGTTACTCAGCACCTTGTCACCAAGGCAATGGCACCTCGAGCACAACACTTGTAAAAAAGGTGAACCTACACTTTTTTGGTTCTAATGCCCCGTACACACGTCCGAAAAATCTTGGATGTTTTTTCTGACGGAATTTCACTCAAGCTTGTCTTGCATACACACGGTCACTGAACTTTTGACCGTCAAGAACGCGGTGACGTACAACACTTCGACGAGCCGAGAAAATTAAGTTCAATGCTTCCGAGCATGCGACAAAATTGTTTCTGAGCATGCGTAGGAATTTTGCGTGTCGGAATTTGTACAGACAATCGGAATTTTTTCCAACAAAAAAATAGAGAACCTGGTCTCAATCTTTTGCTGGCAGAAATGCCGCCAGCAAAAGTAAGATGGAGCATACACACGTCTTTTTTTTCCTGACCAAAAGCTCACATCGGTCTTTTGCTGGCAGCATTTCCGATCGTGTGTACGCGGCATAATATTATTTTAGCCATCACTGAATCCCAACAATCTGATACTAAAGTTGGCCATAGTTTGATTGAAATTCAGCCAGTTCAGCAGGGACTAGCCAAGTATAGGCAAGTAGAGAAAATACCTGTTGATTATTCATGAGCTATGGTTTGGGGCAAAGCTGTCACATGATAGCAGGCCTCTAGCCTAATCAGCTGCTACTGGGAATTGATGACAATTTGCATTGTTGGTCAACATGACTACCAATGCGCATAGTGGGGCATTTTTGGGATTTCTACGTGAACAACTTTTTTTATGAAAGGTCTTTTCAAAAAGTGTGTGTTTATTTTTTTGATGATCTTTGTATATCTTTCTCATGTACATGGGAGGCGGTATCTTGGAGCCCCCTTATTATTAACTGGGGGTTTCAGATTCTGATAAGCTCTCCACCTGCAGACCCCACAATCACCAGGCCAGAGTTGTGGGGAAAAGACCTTTGTACTCATCAACTGGCAAGGCATCATGCTGAGGACATGTGGCCTGGAATGTTTCACAAGGTAGCCCATCTCCCTTTCCTGGCTTGTCAGGCTGCATGCTCAGGCCTGGTGTGGATTTTTTGGGAAAAGGGGGGGCATGTTTTTTTTCCTCCTTGATTTTTGTGTGGGGTTCCCCCATAAAATCCTTATCAGACCTGAACGGTATAGTATATAATTTAGGGGGACCTCATGACATTTTTTCCTGTCTTTTTATTTTTGCTTGGGGTCTACTTTAAAATTCATACCAGATCTGAAGGACCTGGTATGAATTATGAATGAATGAATAATTTGTATAGCGCTACAATGCAAACCGAATCGCCTCAAGGCGCTGTATTAGCGCTTTTTTGTCAAGCTTCTTAGAAGAGGTGGGTTTTCTTCCATGCGGATGTAGGTTGGTAGAGCATTCCATAGCCGTGATCCTTGGACAGCGAATCTTCGTTCCCCTTTTGATTTGTAGTGGGACTTGGGGATGAGGAGGAGGTTTTGGTCAGACGATCGAAGACTGCGATTGGGTGTGTAGTGTTTTATTTTCTCGAGAAGGTATTGAGGAGCGTCTCCATGGGTGCATTTGTGGGTGAGGCAGAGGGTCTTGAATGTGACCCGATCCTTTACAGTTAGCCAATGTAGGCTCCTCAGGGAAGGGGAGATGGATTCCCAGGGTTTTTTTCCTGTTATCAGCCTTGCCGCCGTGTTTTGGATAAGTTGTAAGCGCGCAAGTTGATATTGGGGTAGTCCTATGTAAAGGGAGTTAGCGTAGTCAAGTCGTGAATTAATGACTGTTCCAACTACCACTGCTTTGTCCTCCTTTGGAATGAAGGGGATGAGTCTGCGTAGCAGGCGAAGGAGATGGTGAGATCCGCTAACTACCGATCCTATTTGTGCATCCATTGACATTTCTGAGTCAAAAATGACTCCGAGGCTCTTGGCCTTGGTCCTTGGGGAGATGGTCTGTCCAAAGATGGTAGGAGGTGTCCAAGGGATCTTGTTTCGGGAGTTTTGGTTTGCATGTAGAATAAGAAGTTCTTTTTTCGATTCGTTAAGTTTGAGGGAGCTAGTGGTCATCCAGTCGTCTATCAGGGTGAGGCAGTTTTCTAATTGCTGCTGATGGTCTTTTTGTCCGGTGATCCGAAAAAATCCGACGGATTTTGTGGTCGGAATTTACGACCGTGTGTACAGGGGCTTATACATCTTACTAGGATGTCAGTGCAGGGATGGGGTTGGATAAGGTTGCCCACTATTTACTATGAGCCCTCTTTCCACAGACCACACTCCCTGGTTCTGATCTTTGTTCAGTTGCCTGACCCTTGTTTGCGCGGTTTCACCTAAAAAGCCCCCTTATTTATCATCGTAGCACTCTGCCAGATGCCATATGGATACACCCTCACACTCTGCTCCTACATTACTTGCGAGATAAAAGACATCTCTCATGCACAGCGTTCCCCAAACTGTTCTGCTGTAATAAGCACTTTCTTTATTGATACATGAAAATATTAATGCACACGCTCCCTATTTATAGTCATTAATTAAGCCTTTTGTGCTCATCTTCTAATGATACTAAATAAGCTTCATTACTAGTGAACAGTTTTATCTTGTCTCATTTGGTGTTGTAAGCCTGCAAATGAAAAATTGTCAAGTGTTGAAAAAAAAAAAAAATACATAAAATTAAATAAAACTTGACCTGAAAATGCTTTCTGAAACATTCAACTTATTTCAGTAGGTATTGGCAATTTTTATGCTCTTTGACTGCCAAAGGGCCACAAGTCCCAGGGTGTCCTGCCAAGTGTGGGATCGGGGTTTCTCAACCAGGGTTTTGTGGAACCTTATGCCGTGTACACACGGTCAGAATTCTCGTCGGAAAAAGCTCTGATGGTTTTCCTGACGGAATTCTGACGGAATTTCGCTCAAACTGTCTTGCCTACACACGGTCACACCAAATTCCGACGGTCAATAACACCACGGCATACAACACGTTCGACAGCACTATTAAAGGGAAGTTTAATGCTTCCGAGCATGCGTCTAATTGTTTCCGAGCATGCGTCGAAATTTTGCATGTCGGAATTGCATACACACGATCGGAAAATCCGATAGAAAGGTTTTCCCTTCGGAAAAATTAAGAACAGGTTCTCAATCCAAAGTCCGTCGGAAATTCTGACAGAAAAAGACCGATGGGCATACACACGGTCAGAAAATCCGGTGAAAAGCTCCCATCGGAAATTCCGACCGTGTGTACGTGCTATTAGAGTTCCTCCAGAGGTTGCTAGGGGTTTCTTGACCAATGGCCAATTTTTGCCTTTTGGGTAAGTTCCCCCTGAAACTATTGATCTTTTTAGCTACCTGAAAGGGGATAATTCCACCATCACACTAATGTATAATGAGCTGTAGATAAAGTAATTTTTAGCAGGGGTTCCCTGAGACCAGAACATTATTTCAAGGGTTCCTCAAGGGTGACCCCCATCCCCCACCCCCCCCCCCCCCCCCAGCTCAAATCCCCCCCTCCCAAAAAAAAAAAAATCACCCCTCCTAGCACAGATTCTCCACCCTTAAAATTTCCCAATTTCCCCTCCCAGTACACATTTCCTCTCCCCCCCACTGGAAATCCCCCTCCCAGCACAAATCCCCCCCCCCAAATCCTCACTCTAAGCACAAATCTTCTTCTCTCATTCCCCCTCCCAACACAAAGCCCCCTAAATTACCACTCTTAGCATACCCCTAAAAATTTCCCCTCTGCCACCCTCCAAATTCCCCCTTTCAACACAAATCCTCTCCTCCCATCTCCTTGTGGTGCCCCTTCACCTCACATGATACCACAGTGCCCAGGGCAGCCGTCCCTCCTGCCCACCCCTTGTCCCGGCCTTGCATCAGATCACCAGCAATCGGGTGCCAGCTTTGTCATAGGAAAGCAAAGTTCCACCTCTCTACTAAGATAGCCATCTTCACACAGAGATCCAGTGAAGAGCAAAGCATGGCAAGTCAGTAATCAAAGGGAGGAAGAACAGGCAATACTGTTAACTAGTCCTTTGCCCTCTGCTTGTCTTTTTTGGGGAAAAACTTTCACAGTTCTAAAAAACTGTTAAGATAAACTGGGTACAAAAACCTAAGGTGAAAAAATGCAGACCTACAAATATAAACAAATTCCCTAGAATTCCTTGTATTTTCATCCTATGTGCAGATGCTGAAGATCATCAGAACCCCAAACATTTCTTGATCCTTTGGGACATAAGCACTTATTCCAGCATTTGGCACCAGGTCTCTCACTCACTTCTCATCTGCATCAGCATCTGGGACTGGGTCTATGCTGGCACTGTTGGATAAGATGAGGTCCTGCCTGATGAGGCCTGCATAGTTCCAGCATTGATGCCAAACAGAGCAAAAGGCACCAGAACAGGACATTGAGTGTTTCCTTAGTAAGTAATCTCTTAAACCAATGCTAGGGCATTTTTTCTTCCACTCCAATAAGGCATGTTCTTTCTCCCACACACATCAACGTTGTGGCCATCTGCTGACTATGACCAACGGCACTGGGGAATTCTTTCATCCTACTGATAATTTTTTTTACGTTGACTTTTACAAAATGTCAACTTGTAAGGTTATACACAGTGAAAAAAAATTGTACCAAGCTACTGTTCTTTTAAATCGGGCATCTGCTTGGAATCTAACATGCAGTGCTTCCAATTTTTTGTATTGAATTAATGAATAAGGATCAAACTTGGAAGCCACCTCATGCTACACATCTTTCACATTGAACTACTTCCTTTTTTCGATCATTACAGTAGTATTAAGACGTGCATTCGTTTTCGTCCGAATGCATTTTCGAATTTCAGGTATTTTCATTAATGTTTTAACAAACGATAACGAAAGTGCAGAATCCGAAAAACGAAAGAAATGCTTTATTTTCATTTTCGTTGTTAAAACAGTTCGATATAGATAGGAGATTCGACGCTGACAATAACAATCTGTGTCCATTGAACCTGCGGTCGAATGTGCCTAACCTTAACTCTATTAGTCCAAGATTATTCTACATAGAGAAAAGATTTGACGTAGAGAGGAAAGATTCGACGTAGAGAGAGAAAAGATTCGACATAGAGAGGAAAGATTTGACGTAGAGAGAAAAGATTTGACGTAGAGAGAAGATTCGACATGGAGAGAAAAGATTCGACGTAGGGAGAAAATATTTGACGTAGAGAGAAAAGATTTGACGTAGAGAGAAGATTCGACATAGAGAGAAAAGATTCGACGTAGAGAGAAAAGATTCGACATAGAGAGAAAAGATTCAACGTAGAGAGAAAAGATTCGACGTAGAGAGAAAAGATTCGACATAGAGAGAAAAGATTCGACATAGAGAGAAAAGATTCGACGTAGAGAGAAAAGATTCGACGTAGAGAGAAAAGATTTGACATAGAGAGAAAAGATTTGACGTAGAGAGAAAAGATTTGACATAGAGAGAAAAGATTTGACGTAGAGAGAAAAGATTTGACGTAGAGAGAAGATTCGACGTAGAGAGAAAAGATTCGACGTAGAGAGAAAAGATTCGACATAGAGAGAAAAGATTCAACGTAGAGAGAAAAGATTCGACGTAGAGAGAAAAGATTCGACGTAGAGAGAAAAGATTTGACATAGAGAGAAAAGATTTGACGTAGAGAGAAAAGATTCGACGTAGAGAGAAGATTCGACGTAGAGAGAAAAGATTGCTGCTGAAATTGGGTGGAATTTCAGCTAAACTATACAGAGTCATACAGTTTAGCTGATCCATCAAATCTTCTTTAACCACCTCAGTACAGGGCATTTTCACCCCCTTCCTGACCAAGCCATTTTTCAGCTTTCAGCGCTGTCGCACTTTGAATGACAATTGCGCGGTCATACAATTCTGTACCCAAATTAAATTGTTATCATTTTTTCCCCACAAATAGAGCTTTCTTTTGGTGGTATTTGATCACCTCTGCGTTTTTTTTTTTTGCGCAACAAACAAAAGAAGAGCGACAAATTTAAAAAAAAATATATATTTTTTACTTTTTGCTATACTAAATATCCCCCAAAAATATATAAAAAAACATTTTTTTTCCTCAGTTTAGTCCGAAACGTATTCTTCTACATATTTTTTGGTAGAAAAAAATCGCAATTAGCGATTATTGATTAGTTTGCGCAAAAGTTATAGCGTTTACTAAATAGGGGATAGTTTTATGGCATTTTTATTAATTTTTTTTTTTTTTACTAGTAATGGCGGCGATCTGCGATTTTTATTGTGACTGCGACATTATGGCGGACACATCGGACATTTTTGACACATTTTTGGCACCATTGTCATTTATACAGCAATCAGTGCTATTTAAATGCATTGATTCCTGTATAAATGACACTGGCAGTGAAGGGGTTAACCACTAGGGGGCGGGGAGGGGTTAATATGTTCCCTGGGAGTGATTCTTACTGTAGGGGGAGGGGACTCACAAGGGGAGGAGACCGATCGGTGTTTCTCTGTACAGAGAATACACCATCGGCTCCTCTCCTCTGACAGGACCGTTGATCTATGTGTTTACAGACACAGATCCACGGTCCCGCTGTGTTACCGGGCAATCACGGGTGCCCAGCGGACATTGCGGCCGCTGGGCACGCGCATTGGATGCCCAGTGACACGGCGAGCGCGCGCGCGCGCACTCCCGGCGGCGCGCTCCCTGGAGTGCACTGAAGGGGAGGACGTCATATGACGCCCTCCCGCGCTGAGAGCTGCGCCGCCTGGCCATCAATTGACAGCCGGCGGTCGCAAGGTGGTTAAACATTCGACAGACACCATAAGCCTTCAATGACCGATTCGACCTTAATTCATTTGGATTTTCAGACAAATGCAATTTTTAACGAAAAACAAAATAAATAAAAACACATTTTGGGTGTAACTAAATAAATTTATTTTTCGGACGAAAACGAAATTCCGAAACGAAATATTTCAGTGTGCACATGTCTAGTAGTATTAAAACTCAGCATTTTTTTAGCCTGACACATTAAGCGCAATAAATCAACATTCCCCAGTAATCTATGTGTTAAAACTCATACCTGACACCAGTGGTTTACAACTTTCAATGCTGCTGGCTTCTGTTGTCTCAATAATGCTTCCCTCCCTGAACTTCAGGTCTTCACAGGAAAGAGTTAACAGTGGACAGTGCAATCCATGTAAAGTCTGTTAGCTTGGAGAAGGGAGATGGGGAAGGAGGAGCCATCCTAGGCTATGGGGCTGTGTGTTTCTATTGATACATACAATGTAAGGAGTGTAAGGAGACACAGTTCTAGTCCCTACAAGAGTGGCCCCATAGGACACTGCAAACGAAAAGAGCCACTCTGAAACAGGAAACGTTGGGCAGTGGTCATGGTACCAGCTAAAAACTGGAACACAGGGAAGGAATACAAGATAAAGAAGCAAAATATCCAGCAAGCAATTTAATCAGCTATTAAAAGTGCTTAAAAAACTAAGGATTTATTATCTCTTTAATGCATCAATCTTTCTGAAGATGCACTTGCATTGAGTTTGCACCGGAGCGCCACCCCCTCTATCCACCACCACCACCCCCATGCTCTATCCACTGCCGCTATTTTGACAGGACACCGCCACCCCCTATTCATGCATCTGGACCCTCTCAAGACGCCGGGTGCATGAATTACAGCAACGGGGGGGGGGGGGGGGTTAAGCACATGATTAGAGCCTCTAATAGGCTTCAAAATAGGGTGGGATCCCACTCCCACCCAGGTGTTACAACAGCGAATGCATATTTGCTATTGAAACACTGATCCTCAATCCGGCCAATCAGAAGCAGGTCTGAGACCTGTTTTCCGATTGGCCCAAAGAGAAGACTCCCAATTGGCCGCCGAGGAGGAGGAGGAAGGAAACAAAAGCAGCCTCCACCGTCGCTGTGATGACCCGTGGAGAGCAGAACGGGAGGCCGCCGACACCAAGCAGGGGAAACCGCGCCGGTGATGGGGTAAGTGTCTGATGACCCGTTTTCCGATTGGCCAAAAAGAGAAGAGACCAAATTGGCCACCAAGGAGAAGGGTGGAAACGGAAGCGATGCCCGTTGAGAGCAGGGGAAGGGAAAGCCACAGCCGCCGCCGAGCAAGGGAAATCGCTGGTGAAGTCCGGGAGAAGCGCTGCCCACCATAGATGGGGTAAGTGCACCAGAGGGGGGGGTTTACTGTTTCACACCCCCCCAAAAAAAATTACCACTGGCTACCACTGCTCCACAGCCTCCTTGGCTTGTGCTGTAATGTAACAAAAATGGAAATAGAAGTGCCACACCACCGATAAGAGGTCCAGATACAAATATTTTTTTCTGATAAAAATCAGGGGCCAACACATTTTGGAAGTCCAAAAGCACACCCTCCATCGCTTTTCAGAGGTCCTTGCTGTTTGTAAACAAGCCCTAAGGCAATGGGCCTTTATGCATTGAAGTAAGTATTTAGTAGGTATTTAGCTCTTAGCTCTTTACGTCTAGAGGAAAAAAGATATCATCTCCAAATAAGGAAAGATTTCTTCACAGTAATGCCGCGTACACACGGTCGGACTTTCCGCCAGAAAAAGTCAGACGGAATCTTTTCATCGGATATTCCGATTGTGTGTATGCCTCATCAGACTTTTTTTTTCCAGAGGTGGCAGTCTGCCCCCCGTTTGTGCTCTGTTGGGCTGGTTTTTCCTCTGCCTCCTCAGCTCCCGAGCCGGACACTCATTACTGCCGCCTCTGGGAATCAAGCAGTTGGTAGTCTGATCCAGCCTTTGGTGAGTATAGGGCCATACATTTTTTGGACCCTCCTGACTAATTGCCATGATACCATGTCTGTGTTGATACTTATTTAATTTATTATACCTCCTACAGATGTACTACACATGCATCTACCCCCGATGAAGCGAGCATGGTCTTGCGAAACGCGTTGGGGTACTTTTTATGCATGTGTACTCTGCAATTTACATTTTATACCTTGATACGTGTAATGACATTTTCTACTGTATGTATCATTTCAGTGGCTTGGCTATGATTCATGTTCATGTTTGCATGACTATTTTAATACATTTTAAGACTGCATTTACTCTGTCAATTGTTGGCTAACCGCATTCACCTCATTTAAAGTCCCGGGGCGATTTCCTGTTTTTTGTTGCATATATTGGGATGGAGGTGGTTTGCGGGTGACACCAGACCTTTTCCTTTTTGTCTAAGAGGTCCAGATACAATTATTTTTTTCTAATAAAATCAGGGGCCAACACATTTAGGAAGTCCAAAAGCAACCCCCCTTCATCGCTTTTCAGAGGTCCTTGCTGTTTGTAAACAAGCCCTAAGACGATGGGCATGTATGCATTGAAGTGGGTATTTAGCTCTTTGCCTGGTGTTCCAATTTAGATCTATAGCATCCTATTTCAGTGTTCCCATGGTAACATACAAACAGGATGGAGGCACACAGGACCTGCGTACATATTTACCGTGACACTTCTACGCATTAAAACCTTCATCACGGCGGCTTTCAAATGTGTTTTTGTTTACAGTCTGGACATTTCTTTCCTTGAAAATGAAGTTTGCAATGCTATGCCCGTTCCTTTAACAAAGCCGCGTCATGACCGCAACTAATTTACCATAACACAGTTTGTTCCTGCCCCGAAGAGAAAGTACACTGGTAAATGTGTAATCCAGATGCAGATCACAGCAATCAACCAAGGCAATTACATTTATTGTCGCCTGATTCACGATTCTGGTATCTAATGCTTCTAATGTGCAATCAGGGGCACTAATTAGCAAGAGAACTCTCGTTTTCATTGCCAAACTAATACAACGCTGGAAAACAATGAGAGGAAAAAAATTAGCAAATCATTTTAAAACATGCATTGGGAATTTCTTTATATTTGCCATATAGGCACTTAGCATAGGCAGACAGTGCAGGAAAAAAATCGAATGGTTTCACAATCACATATTTGCGCCTGTACTGTAGGAGAAAGTCTTATGCTGAAGAGAAGAGAGAAGAGCATGCACTGATTTGGTTTACCAGTTAAAGTGGTAGTAAACCGTAACTTTCAGTTACCTAAAAGTTAAAAGCAGTGGCGGCTGGTGCTCAAAATTTTTTTGGGGGCGCAAACAAACTGAAAAATTCTGAAAAAAACCCCATCAATTGCAGCCTGAGGGGCCCATCAATTGCCGCCACTGTGCCATCAAACGCAGTCACTTTGCCCATCAATTGCCACCACTGTACCATCAAATGCAGCCACTGTACCATCAAATGCAGCCACTGTGCCCATCAAATGCAGCCACTGTGCCCATCAATTGCCGCCACTGTGCCATCAAATGCAGCCACTATGCCCATTAAATGCTGCCACTGTGCCATCAAACGCAGCCACAGTGCCCATCAATTGCTGCCACTGTGCCATCAAATGCAGCCACTGTGCCCCATAAAATGCAGCCACTTTCCCCATCAATTGCCGCCACTGTGCCCATCAAAAGCCGCCACTGTGCCCCATAAAATGCAGCCACTGTGAACCATAAAATGCCACCACTGTGCCCATCAATTGCCACCACTGTGCCCATCAATTGCCACCACTGTGCCCATCAATTGCTCCCACTTTGCCCATAATTTCCCACCACTGTGCCCATATATTGCTCCCACTGTGCCCCATCAAATGCAGCCACTGTGCCATATCAAATGCTGCCAGTGTGCCCCCCCGCCAGCCCGCCGTCTGCACTTACCTGTCTCGGTGGGACAGCTCCTTGAAGTCTTCTCCTGTTCTCTCTTCCCTGTTCTCTGCTATGATTGGACACCTGGCGTCCAATCACATCGTCTGCCATTTCAGCCAATCAGGTGACGGGTAACAGATCTGAGCACCTGATTGGCGGAGAGGTGGTTTAGTGTTAGAAAAGCTAAACCACCCCCCGCCACTGTAATTCAGGCGCCCTGAGCCCGAAAAGGGGCCGGGCGCTTGAATAGGGGGTGGCAGTGGCAGCCACAGATAGATTCATGCAATGCATGAATCAATCTATTGGTGCTAGAGGGGGTGGCAGGAGAGAGGTGGCGGCTGTACTGCCACTGTTTAAAGAGATAATGTGCTAGTATGCATCGCATACTAGCACATTATGTGAAACTTACCTGAAAATGAAGCATTCCATCAATGGGCTGTCACTGCTGGAGGCTGCTTCCATCTTCACCCACCTTCCTTCCGGGTCCGCAGACTCCAGCTGTTTGACTGGCCAGAGCTGAAACAACGTTACTCCATGCATGTGCAGGAGAGCCACCGTTTACGGCACAGGACTCTGAAGGAACGGCCAGGGCGACCATTCCTTCAGAGCGCATGCACCGGTGACGTCCTCAGCTGCATATACTGCAAAATTTGGAAAAAATAAAAAAGTTAGTGCCTGTTAGCACTAGATTGCCAGCCACACTATCACAGTCCCATTATAGCAAATTCCAGTATATATGCCATAGTTTGTAGATGCTATAACTTTCACACAAATTAATATACACTTACTGGGATTTTTTTTTTTTTTAACCAAAGACAAGTAGCTGAATACATTTTGGCGTAAACTTATTAAGAAATATGATTTTTTTTTATTGGCTATGTTTTATAACAGAAAGAATAAAATATTGTTTTTTACTTTTATTTTTTTTTGTTTATATAATTAAATAAAATAAAAAACAGTGGTGATAAAATACCACCAAAAGAAAGTTCTATTTGTGTAAAAAAAAATTATATGAATTTCATTCGTGGGCACCGGTTCTCAAAAAGGATATCGGGGAACTGGAGAAAGTGCAGAGAAGGCAACCAAACTGATAAGAGGCATGGAGGAGCTCAGCTATAATTCATTCACTCTTGAGAAGAGGAGATTGGGGAGGATATGATCAACATGCACAAATATATAAGGGGTCCATATAGTGAACTTGGTGTTGAGTTATTCATGTTAAGGTCATCACAGAGGACAAGGGGGCACTCTTTACATCTAGAGGAAAAAGGATTTCATCTCCAAATACAGAAAGATTTCTTCACAGTTAGAGCTGTGAAAATGCGAAATAGACTCCCTCCAGAGGTGGTTCTGGCCAGCTCAGTAGATTGCTTTAACCTTCCTGGCGGTATTCCAGAGTCTGGCTCGGGGTGGAAAATCAGTACCATTAGCGGTAACCCCGAGCCAGACTCGGGGCTGCATCGCAGGATACAGGGGAAGTTACTTACCTTGTCCCCTGGATCCTGCGATGTCTCCCCGCTGTGTGTGCGAGCTCCTCTGCTCGATTCACACAGTGCCGAGTGCCGCTGAGCTCCGTTCCCTGCGTCGTTGCGACGTACGGGAGCGGAGATCGGCGCCAAATTCAAAAAAGTAAAAACACACAATACACATACAGTACTGTAATCTCTTACAGATTACAGTACTGTATAAAAAATGACACATCCCCTTTGTCCCTAGTGGTCTGCCCAGTGCCCTGCATGTCGTTTTATATTATAAATACAGTCTTTTCTGCCTGGAATTTGGAGATTGTCCATAGCAACCAAAAAGTGTCCCTTTATGTCAAAAGTGGTTTTAGACCAGCTAGAAAACAGCGATAATAAATTAGAATCACTTGCAGAATTGAGTAGACATGTGCACAACCAAAAAATTAGTTTATTTTCGTTTTGTCTTTTTCGTTTCCGAAAAAAATCAGTTTATTTTCGTTTCGTTTTTTTCGTTTCCGTTGATTCGTAACGATTCGTAAGTCGTCGGTGTTCGTATTCGTAACGATTCGTACATTCGTAAGAGTTATTTTTTCGTTGATTCGTTTTTCTGTTAGTTTAATTTTCGTTCATTTGTTTATTCGAAATTTGGACGCATTCGTAATTATTCGTACATTCGTAACATTCGTAGATTCGTAATCAGAGCATAATTCATAATTTTATGTAATGTGTATGCTATTATTACATTTTAAGAGACACGGAAAATTACGAATCGAAAAAAAAGTTCTGAATGTACGAATTTTTTCGTTCAATCCATTCGAAGCACGTTGAGCAACGCCATTGTAAGAGACACGGAAAATTACGAATCAAAATAAAAAAAAAAAGTTACGAATGTACGTATTTTTTCATTCAATCCATTCGAAGCACGTTAAGCAACGCCATTGTAAGAGACACGGAAAATGACGAATCAAAAAAATTTTTTACGAATGTACGATTTTTTTCATTCAAAGGGACACAAAATATTACCAATTCAACAAAAAAAAAAAGTTACGAATGTTCAGATTTTTTCGTTCATTTTCGTTGTTTCTGTTTTCGTTTTTCGGATTTTTCATTCGTACATTCGTTGTTTCTAGTTTGTTTTTTTTCCGGATTTTCGTTATTTTCGGATTTGTTCGATTCGATTCGTTATTCGGTAAAATTTTTAGCGAATCGTTCGTTCATTCGTACTAGAACGAAAAGAACTAAAAAAAACGAAAAAAAACAAAACGAATTGCACATGTCTACAATTGAGCGATAGAGATTTGTGGGGAATTTCGTCATCAAACACTAAATCTAATGACAGCGACAATTCTACAACTGAGCAAATTTCAGTGTTTTTGATTTGATTACATTATTGAATAATTTTTATTATTATCATATTATTTGTTATAATTATTTATAGTTATTTATTATATTATAATTTACGATTTTGTGTTTCAAACTTTATCATACCCAGGATGTCTACTGGTTTGGACAGATTTAAGTGAGTTATTCCTAGGAATTACAGGCCTACAATATAAAACGCCAAATTTCCATGCAAAATAATTGTACCGCTTTCAGCACCTAAAATCTGAAATAATCATACCGCCAGGGAGGTTAAGAAAGGCCTGGATTCTTTCCTAAATGTACAAAATATAACTGGGTACTGACATTTATAGGTAAAGTTGATCCGGGGAAAATCCGATTGCCTTCTCGGGGGATCAGGAAGGATTTTTTTCCCCTGCTGTAGCAAATTGGATCATACTTTGTTGGAGTTTTTCACCTTCCTCTGGATCAACTGTAGGTGAAGGATTGTATATATGGCATTGTATTTTTTTTTGGTTGAGCTAGATGGACTTGTGTCTTTTTTTCAATCTAACTATGTACAGTGTTGCATGACCGTAAAATTGCCAGTTAAAGTAGCGCAGTGCTAAATAGCAAAAAAAGCTCTGGTCATAAAGGGGGTAGAACCTTCCAGAGGCCAAGGGGTTAAACTTTAGAGCCAGAAAGGAAGTATGGAAAAATTAAGTCAATTCTGTTGTTGCTGTCTGAAGCCATCTAGACGTCTCCAAGGGCAGTTAGACATACATGAATGACCCAAGTGCCCCCAGGCTGGACAGACATAACAGCTCAGTTTGCCCAAGTGCATGCAGTTATATTAATATCTTATCTTATAGTTAAAGACTTTTACATTTAATCATAACATAAGGTCGTCATATAGGGAAACTGCAAAGGAACTCATGTCAGGTATGTGTTGAGGCGCTGAATGACAAATAAAGCATAACTGTCAAATAAAAATGAAAAAATTAAACTATAATATAACACTGAGCTGTACATCTCCACACAGTACAGCAAGCAAATACATTTACCTTTTAGAAAATAATATCAGACTTCTACTCCTTACTTGACAGTTTTACACGTGTAGCGGCCATAACCCCTTGAGGGGCGGCCTTGAATTTTGGGCTTACCAGTTACCTTCGCTTGGCTTGTTAAACCATGTCTAGGGGTTCCCAGGTTTAGCACCCAACAACTTTGGACGCTGACACCATAAAACACCTTTACAAGGTTTTTATTTGAAGGGGTAACATCCAACAAACATAGTCTCAAATAAGAACAGAGGGCAAGGGTGAAGAAACTTGGGCACCTTGAACTGCTGACAATTGAAATGTCTCTAACAAAAACCCAGAGAGTATCCACTCGCAGCTGGGCACTTCAATGCTGAACAAATCTCTAGCCAGAGATTTGGCAATCAACACTGTAACGCCGAGCGCTCCGGGTGTCCCATCCATCCCGGAGCGCTCACGGCGTCCTCTGCCCTGCAGCGCCTCGGTCAGCTCCCCTGACCGCAGGCGCTGCCCTGTCTCCGGGATGCGATCCACGGCTCGCCCGGGGATCGCATCCCGCTCCCCTCACCTGGCCTCGTCGGCTCCTTCCGGCGTGCGCGCGCCTCTGCTCCCCAGGCGCGGGCGCCCGACACTGCTTTCATTTAAAGGGCCAGCGCACAATTATTGGTGCCTGGTCCAATTACCGTTTCGCCAGAATCTTCTTATACCCACTTCCCCTTCCTGTCCTGGCCGGATCTTGTGTTGCCTTATGTGCCCCAGTGAAAGCGTTTTGTGTTTGCTCCTACTGTGTATCCAGATCTCTGCTGTTGCCCCTGACTACGAACCATTGCCACCTGCCTTGACCTTTTGCTACGTTTGACCTCGCCTCTGCTTAATCCCTGTGTACCGCGCCTGTCTCAGCTGTCCGTGGGGTCGAGTTGCTATTGGAAGACACGACCTGGTTGCTACCGCCGCTGCAAGTCCATCCCGCTTTGCGGCGGGCTCTGGTGAAAACCAGTAGCAACATTAGAACCGGTCCTCCAATACAACCCGTGCTATCGCCCCATTGGCATAGGGGATCCACCTCCTGTTCCCCGCCATACCCGGAGCGTGACAAACACTTTGATCTGGAAACTTGTAAAGTCTCTGACACAGCATAAACTTTCAACCGAAAGTGAATAGGAACCTTTTCTCAGTACCTGGAACTTTCTCTGTCTCCTTGGCAGTACCGCAAAACTGTGGATTTTGTTAGTGCCAGCTTGTTGGCCCTCCTCCGAAGAGTCCTCCCCCAGTCACTTACACAAGCTGCGGTGCCCCTCCAAGATTGTGAACACCCCCGGACACCTTGAATCCTCCCTCAGTTACTGCGCCTCGGACCAGCCGGTTCCGAGACTCGGGAACAGATGGATCCTTGCCCAGACCATGCGGGTCTATAGGGTTAGTCAAACTGACCATGTTGCGGGACGGCAAAGGCTCCCAGGTTCGGGACCCCTCACGGGGCTACCCCGGTCCAGATTCAGGAACAGGCAGCTACGGCCGAACCCCGAGCATGTGACTTCAACAACTTAAGTACCCTTCCCCAGATTGCTCAGTGGGGCAAGACACACCCACTGATTGGCTCCGGGGAAGACTGATACTCAAACCGCCCAACCAGGCCTGGTTCTAGGCCTGTCATGGGTACCTCACTGTACCCCTGACCAGGCAGAACCCTAACACAGTCCAGCCAAACTGATGCCAGAATAAACCTGCACAATTAACCCTCAGAACCCCATTACTGTTCTGAGGGAAAAACTAAATTTTCCATACATAGCGCACACTTGTGAAAGTGTGACCACTACACACGTACCCAATTCTCTTCAGATCCCAACATCAGAAGAGTGCCAGATATGAGGAGGTCTCACAGGTAAGAAGAGAAGAGAGATGTTATCAAGAGATCCTGCTCTGATAATATCATTCAGGAGCATTATAAATAAGACACACAGCATAAGGTTACTATTTGTCCCTGTTTCCTGTGAACAATTCCTTTTTTTGTGGTGTCTGCTCCTGGGTACTGAGAATCAGCAGTAGGTCACTGGTCGGGAGGCAGTGCAATGTAGACAATACACAGCGTAGGTTACTTAGCCACTACAAAATGGACTCTGCACTGTGTACGCTACTTACTCCTGACACCTGCACTCTGTACATTACGGATTCCTGACCACTACTCTCCATGCATTATTTACCTGACCCTCGTCTGGACTCAACCACTTTATGCACTCTACTCATGTTGAATAGTGCTACTGGTTATCTTCCATTAAAATCATCAATTGCTTATTATCCAATTACAATTGAAGTGTTACCTGAGTCCCTAGGGTCAAGCATTTTATGTCATTTGTTATGATGTGTGTTCTCTCTTATGTGTTGTACATACGTTTTTTAACTTTATCCAATTAAATCAATATTTTTTCTAAAATCATGTGCCTACAAAATCCATCTTTGTAAATTTCCAAAAATATATTTTTCCATTATTTACCTCTGACTTTTGTATTTTGTACATTACACACTCCTGACCTCTGCATTACTTAAGTTTGAGCCTTGCACTCTGCATGTTACACACTCCTGATCCCTGCATTATGTTCATTACTTACACCGGAGCCCTGCACTCTGTGCATTACACAAACCAGACCTCTGCATTCTATGCATAGCACAATCTTGACCTTAAAGCACCCCTGACCCATGCACTCTACACTACTTCTTAAGCCTGCACTCTGTATGTTATTTACTCCTGACCTCTCCACATGTTCATTACTCCTGAACCGTGGACCTTAGGCACCAGTGGCGGCTCATTGTTTTTTGTTTGGGGGGGGGGCAGCAAACAACCCTCCCACAGCACCGAAAAGCCCCCCTGCTCACTGTCTGCCGGTCGGTCCATTTACCCCACCATGGTGGCGGGCATTGGGGAGCGGCAGACATCAAAAAGTGGCGGGGATCGGGGCATCGGTATCAGGCTGTGGTGGGCATTGGGAGGAGGATCAGTGTTGCAACAGCAAATATTCATTTGCTGTTGTAAAACCTGGGTTGGCTCGTAACACAATGATCTGTGCCACAAGCCCACTCTATTTTATAGCATATTAGAGCCTCTGGCTCTAATCAGGTGCTTCAAAAAAACACCCCCGCCGCTGTAATTTAGACGCCCGGTGTACTGAAAGGGTCCAAATGCATGAATAGGGGGTGGCGGCGGCGTTGTATAGAGCATCGCATCGCCGAATCGGTAGAAGGTGGAGGGGGTGGCGGCCGTGGATAGAGGGGGCCGTGCTCAGGCGCCCCTAATGGATGGGCCGTCACTGTTAGGCACTCCTGATCCTTACACTCTGTATGCTTCTTACTCCTGACCTCTGCACTCTGTATGTTACTTACCCCTGACTTCTACTCTCCATGCATTAATTACTCTTGAATTCTGTACTCTGTGCATTGCACACTCCTAACTTCTGTACATAAACACACCTGACCTCTGAACTCTGTGCATCACTTTTCCTTGAGTCTTGCACTTTGTATGTTACACACTCCTGACCCCTGTTCTCTGTGCATTACTTTTTCTTGAGCCTTGCACTGCATTACACATTCCAGACCTCTGCACTCTACGTAACACACTTTTTACCTTACAGTACTAACTGTCTACTAAAAGTCCCTCCCACTGTTACGGCAATTTGGCCATACCCACAAAGCAGTGATATTCAGCCGAGAAGTACCAGTAAACAAAACTACTTGCCAACCCGCTCCAATAATTATACTGAGGCAGGGAAACATGTGCAGGCACGATCATGTACATGTATGTCATGGTGCCTTCTCCGGGTTAGGAGCGCGCAGCATGCCCCCTGTGGTGTGCCACATGGCCCTCCTATGACCGCTGTATCCTGACACAGCAAATTACAATTACCGGTAATTGATAACCGGGTTATGATTGGTTATGATTGGTCATAGTGACCACATGATAAAAATGTAAACAACCTGTCATAATTGGCTTTCCATTCATGAACAGCTTGCTTACTGCTGTGATCTGTGATTGGCCAACAGCAATCACATGGTACCTGGCTACCTGTACCATGTGATTAGCTTAGCCAATCCCAGATCACAACCATAAGCAAGCTGTTCATGAATGGTTAACCTTTTAATAACAGCTAAAACTATTGCTCATACAGTGATCATTACTGTATAAGCAACAACATTACATAACAAAATCCCTGATGACCCCTGATCATCGCCATACCAGACATGTGAAGACGCTGCACTGGTGACAGTAAGTAAAAAAAAACAAAAAACACACACACATTTAATTTAATTTAATCATTTCGAAAAAAAATGTTGACAAAAAAGCTACAACTTCCAAAAACTTGCCATGCTTCTTACTACCGTGTTTCCCCCGAAAATAGGATCTACCCCAAAAATAAGACCTAGCGTTATTTTCCAGGAGGGCTGCAATATAAGCCCTACCCCAAAAATAAGCCCTAGTTTAAAATGCTTATTGGGGGCATGATGGGGCGGTGAGGTCATAAGGGGCAGGGTCACCGGATGACATCACCCGGTGACCACGCCTCATGGCTTTATAAGTCGTTGCGCACTGCGCACATGGCATTACAGTGGGAGAGAGCGTTGTGTCAACATCGGAAGACGACCGGAGGGAAAAAGACGATGGAGAAGACTGGGCTAACGCTAGCAAAAGACCAGGCAAAAGAGCAGAAGTGGAGGAGACCGGGAGAAGAGGCCGGAGAGAGCGGAGAAGTCGGAAGAGACCCTCGGAACTGCCTAATAAATTACTTTAAAAAATTGTCTAGTGTGTTTTTTTATTGACACTTTTATTCCCCTAGGTGAATGGGTAATGGTAGGATGTACCCCATACTCATTCACATAGGGTGGGGGCCGGGATCTGGGGGCCCCCTTATTAAAGGGAGCTCCCGGATTTCCATAAGCCCCCCGCCTGCAGACCCCGACAATCAACGGCCAGGGTTGACAGGAAGAGGCCCTTGTCCTCATGAACATGGGGACAAGGTGCTTTGGGGTGGGGGGGCTGCCCTTTCCTGACCGGCTGGGCTTCGTGCCCGTATAAGGGTCTGGTATGGATTTTGGGGGGACCCCACACCGTTTTTTTGGCGTAGGGGGTTCCCCTTAAAATCCATATCAGACCGAAGGGCCTGGTATGCTCCTGGAGGGGGAACCAATGCCGTTTTTTTTATTTAAAATTTGGCGTGGAGTTCCCCCTCAAGCTTATCAGAGCACAAGTCGCATGCCAAAGTCAGATCAGGCAAGACGGCGAACCGACTTTGATCCGACTTCAATGATATTCAATGGGCTGAAGTAGGATCAAAGTCGGACCAAAGTAGTACAGGGAGCATTTTCAAAGTCGGACCAGTTAATACGGGTCCCATAGGGAAACATTGATTTTCACACGTCATGCGACATGAGCTCCCAATGTCGGAGCGTTTGTCGCACCAGTGTAAACCCGGCCTTAACACAGATTTAGACAGATTTGTGAACAATATTTGAGAGAAATAGGCCTTTTGTGTGCATAGAAAAACTGGAGATCTTTGCGTTCAGCTCATGATAAACAGGGGCAAACACAAAAGTGTTGTGTTTATAAGTTTGCTCAGTGTATGTATCATAGTTTGTAGAGACTCTATGGGGTTGATTTACTAAAGGCAAATAGACTGCAGTTGCTCCAGCACTTAGTAAATGAGGTAAACCTTTACTTTGCAAAGAATACCCAATCACCTGCAAGAGAAAAAAAACAAAACAGGAAAGTAGAAAATATATACCGTATTTATCGGCGTATAACACGCACCCCAAGTTTAGGAGGGAATTTTAAGGAAAAAAACTTTTAGGAGGGAAGTTTAAGGAAAAAAAAAACTTACATTTAAATGCCCATCAATGCAGCCTTATCAGTGTCATGTGCAGCCTTGTCAGTGCAGCCTTGCCCCAGTGCAGCCTTGTCAGTGCAGCCTTGCCCCAGTGCAGCCTTGTCAGTGAAGCCTTGTCAGTGCAGCCTTGACAGTGCAGCCCTGCCCCAGTGCAGCCTTGTCTAAGTGCAGCCTTGCCCCAGTGCAGCCTTGTCTAAGTGCAGCCTTGCCCCAGTGCAGCCTTGTCCCAGTGCAGCCTTGTCCCAGTGTCCATTGCAGCCTTGAATGCATTTAAAATTGGCGCCACCAAGATCGCAGGGACTGGGCGGAGCCGAGATACACATAGCCGAGTCTACTCGGCTCTTCTCGGCTCCGCTCACAGTCACGCCCAGTCCCTATGATGGACATAACACAGGTCCAATGGCAGGACTGGGCGTGACTGAGCAGAGCCGAGAAGAGCCGAGTGCACTCGGATATGTGTATCTCAGCGGCGATCGCTCCGCTCACAATCAGCGGGGGATCGGTGGGGATCGGCGTAAAACACGCACCCACGATTTTCCCCTGATTTTAAGGGGAAAAGGGTGCATGTTATACGCCGATAAATACAGTATATATATATTTTTGTATTATTTTTTCATTTATATAATAAAAAAGAAAAAACCCAGTGATGATCAAATACCACCAAAGAAATCTCTATTTTTGTGAATAAAATTATATAAATTTCATTTGTGTACAGTGTTGCATGACCGCACACTTACCAGTTCAAAAGTAGTGCAGTGATGAATAGCAAAAAATGCCCTGGTCCTGAAGGGGGTAAAACCTTCCGGAGCTGAAGTGGTTAATTCATTGTGTACATTATATTTCTTTCTTGGCATGAGCTTCAGAAGTGTCTGTGATGTTGGCGAAGCCCTCTTCAGCACAAGTTCACTTCTTCAATAGACAGGAGCAGATAAATGAAGACATGTCTTCTGCTAGATCAAAATAGTTATTTTTCAGCGGCTAGACCCGATTGTGTTACAAACCTGAATGTTGTTCAACAAATCCGAGTCCAAAGTGGCAAATAAGATTAAAAGCCATCAACTCACGCACCACCCATGCTATTGAATTTTCTTTATGCCCCGTACACACAGTCGGACATTCCGACCACAAAATTCTGTTGGATATTTTCCAACGGATTTTCTCCAAAACTGGTGTTGCCCACACACGGTCGGACAAAGTTGTCGGAAAATCCGACCGTTCCGAACGAGGCGACGTAAAAAACGTACAACGGGACTACGTAGAGGCCAGTAGCCAATAGCTTTCGTCTCCAAATTTCTTTTGAGCATGCGTGTCACTTTGTGCGTCGGAATTCTCTACACACGAAATCATGTTGTCGGAAAATTTGAGATCCAGCTCTCAAACTTTGTGCGTCGGAAATTCCGAGGGAAAAAGTCGGATGAATAGAATGTTCCTTATATTTCATGTCTGTTGGTACAAAATGATAACACTGACCAATTCACATTTTAAAACAGAGTTCCAGGCAAAAAGAGAACTCGATCTCAAACAATTGACGACACCACCTCCTCTTGTTTTTGGATATTTTTTTTTCTTTTTGGTACCTTTCTTTGCATTTTTTTGCATTTTTCATCTTCAGTACTTCCGTCCCGTGTCGCCACAGAGAGGTATGGCACTTCCGCGGTTTTATCCAGCCCTCCTCCTTAGCACCGTTGCCTTCTGGGACCTGTGTGTGTCCCAGAAGACGGCGGGACCATTCAGAAAGCGCAGTGCGACTCGCGCATGCTCAGTAGGAAACCGGCTGTGAAGCCTGAAGGCTTCACTGCCAGCTTGCCTTACTTGCAATGCCGACGCTGCACCAGAAAGCCGATGGACGGACATCGTGGGCTCTCTGGGCAGGTAAATGTCCTTATATTAACTACTTGCCGACCAGCCGCCGTCATTATACAGTAGCAGGTCGGCACGATCCCACGAACCGTTGCAGCTATACGTCGGTCACTTTAAAGCGGAAGTAAACCCTTTGATTTAAATAGTTTAAAAAAAATGGCATGCCGGAAATGCTACCTGTCACATTGACTATGCTTTCAACCAAACTGTCAAACCATCCAATGGCTGGTGTCATAACTGATCACATGTGCAGCATCATGGCAGTTGAAGATTGAACAGAGGCCAAGATGGCAGCTTCCTTAGCTGAAAACGATAGGAGGGTTTACTTCCACTTTAAGCGGGATAGCAGGCGCATGCGATAGGCTGGAACTCTGCTTTAATATTAAAGCGGATTTCCGCCCCAAAAAAAAAAAGAAGAAAAGTCAGCAGCTACAAATACTTTTAATATTTGGACACTTACCTGCCCAGGGCACCCGTGATGTCCTCACCCGAAGCCGATCTGTCCCTCTTCTCCTGGGTGGAGGCTCCGGCATCTTCGGTAAGGGAATCAGGAAGTTAAGCCTTGTGGCTTCACAGCCTGGTTCCCTACTGTGCATGCGCGAGATGCGCTACGCAATCTCACTGGTCCCTGCTGTCTTCTGTGACATGGGTGTCTCCCAGAAGACAGCGGGGGGGATGGAGGAGGGGCCAGACATGGCGTAGATAGCCGTGGATACTGCAGCGTTTTATGCCCGGAAGTGGGAGCAAATACCTGGATTAGACAGGTATCTGCTTCCCCCTCCCCTGAAAGGTGCCAAATGTGACACCGGAGGGGGGGAGGAATCCAAAAAGCGTAAGTTCCAATTTTTGGGTGGAACTCTGCTTTAATAGACAACTCATACCCCTTTCACGCCTAGACTGCCACGCGGTCGCGGTAAAGTGTCGCTTTACCGACACTGCAGCGCCGCTTTGCGGGCGGGAGGGGGCGCTTTTAGCCCCCAAGAAGGGGTAAACAAGTGGTTAAAAGCGCCCGTGTTTTTAGCGCTAAAACGCCTCAAAAGTGCCTACAGTGTGAAAGGGGTCTTAAAGCGGTATTAAACCCAAGAGAAAACAGTTATTACGGAGCTGTGACTTGGCTGGGGTGCCAAAAAAAATAAAAAATCAATAGGCAAAGGTCAGGGAAGAAGAAAAATCTAGAGACCTGTAAAAATCAAACCTGCACTCTTTGATCCTAACATCAGATAATGGAACAATGTATAATTTATATTCTGGAGTAACCTCTAATAGTTTATATGACCATTCATTAAAGGGCACCTCCAGGAATCTGCAACCCTGAGCTTTCAATTGACCTTACTTCCAGTTCTCTATAATCCAGAGCAATTGAACCTTTACATCTCATATGTAAGGGATGTCTGCTTTCTAAAGTTTCTGTTCTGTTCTTTATCTTTGACTTTAATAATTCAAATTGTTATCACTACTTGTACAGATGACCGATGAAGGTTTTTCCGACGGAATTCGAATTTGACGGAACTCCGCTGAAACGGTCTTGCCTACACACGATCACACCAAAGTCCGACCGTCTAGAACGCGGTGACGTACAGCACGTACGACGGGACTAGAAAAAGGAAGTTCAATAGCCAGTAGCCAATAGCTTCCGTCTCGTACTTGCTTCAGAGCATGCGTCGTTTTTGGTCCGTCGAAAACTAATGCACATGTCTATTAATTAGTATGTAGCCCCGTGGTCCTGCAAGATATGACATTTTGTTCTACTATATGTCCTCACGTGTAGTAGAAAGACAATAGAGCTTGACTTGAACTCCAATCCTGGCCAACCCCCCCCCCCCCAGATCCTGCAGAGCATAGCAGCCATGATGACCCATGCTGCCGGTGTGGTAGTAAGTATCCATCATAATGCTTGTAATGACAAGCACTCATTAGTCAGCCTGACCACGATCACTCAGATCGATGAGAAGAGCTGCTTTCCTCTGGGAGACCTTACCAGAAGAGGCAGCCTCAAACTGTTTATCATTGGACAGCACAGTCACATGGTTGTGCCGACCACTGAGGGCTTGTCATTGTGAGGATTATGATGGATACTTTCCTTGGGAGTGTGCATTGTGGTGTATAATATATGGACCACCATATTGGCAGCACAGGACATCACATAGTAGTTACATAGTTAGTAAGGTTTAATAAAGACACCAGTCCATCCAGTTCAACCTGAGTGAGTGTCTACAATTGCCCCTATCCCTGTACATTGTGTCTCATTAAAATGGTCATCTATTATATCATTATTTATTTAACCACTTCAGCCCCGGACCATTTGGCTGGCCAAAGACAAGACCACTTTTTGCGATTCGGCACTGCGTCGCTTTAACTGACAATTGCGCAGTCGTGCGATGTGGCTCCCAAACAAAATTTACGTCCTTTTTTCCCCACAAATAGAGCTTTCTTTTGGTGGTATTTGATCACCTCTGCGGTTTTAATTTTTTGCGCTATAAACAAAAATTTGCAACAATTTTGAAAAAAATGCATTCATTTTTACTTTTTGCTATAATAAATATCCCCCAAAAATATATAAAAAATATATTTTTTCCTCAGTTTAGGCCGATACGTATTCTTCTACATATTTTCGAGAGACGATCACGGGTATCCCCATGGACATTGAGTCCGCGGGGCCCGCGATCACGCTCACGAAGCTCCCGGCGAGCGCATGCGCCCGCAATCCGCCTCTTAAAGGGCAACGTACAGGTACGTGATTATGTCTGTACGTGCCCTTCTGCCGCAGTATATCTGCTTGAGGCGGTCGAGAAGCGGTTAAGGTACCCATATAGCGCCGTCAATTTTACGCAGTGCTCCACACATACATCACACACTCACATTGGTCCCTACCCTCAAGGAGCCCACAATCCAAGATCCCCAACTCACATTCATATACTAGGGCCAATTTTTTGGACAGAAGCAAATTAACCTACCAGCACGTCTGTGGAGTGTGGGTGGAAACCCACACAGGCACAGAGAGAACATGCAAACTCCAAGCTGGTAGTGTTGTGGTTGGGATTCGAACGAGCGACCCGTTTTACTGCTCGGCGAGGGCGCTAACCACGACACCACTGTGCCACCCTTTTAAAATTGCTTTGGACAATACTGTTTTTTAGGAACTGAAGTGGTTAAGCCCCACTTACCCTACCAGTTGCGCTGTCTCCTTGCAAACAAATCACCACAATCACAGATGCTATATTTCGCAGGGTCAGGGTTTAGTGTTAGGGTTAGGGTTTAGGGTTAGGGGTTATGGTTTAGGGTTAGGGTTTAGGGTTAGGGGTTATGGTTTAGGGTTAGGGTTTAGGTTTAGGGTTTAGGGTTAGGGGGTTATGGTTTAGGGTTAGGGTTTAGGGTTAGGGTTTAGGTTTAGGGTTTAGGGTTAGGGTTTAGGGGTTAGGGTTATGCCGCGTACACACGGTCAGAAATTTCTGATGGAAACAGTCCGATGGGAGCTATTCATTGGATTTTCCGACCGTGTGTATGCCCATCGGTCTTTTTCTGTCTGAATTTCCGACGGACTTTGGATTGAGAACCTGTTCTTAATTTTTCTGACGGAAAACCTTTCTACCGGATTTTCCGATCGTGTGTATGCAATTCCGACACGCAAAATTCTGACGCATGCTCAGAAACTATTTGACGCATGCTCAGAAGCATTAAACTTCCCTTTTATAGTGCAGTTGAATGTGTAGTATGCCGCGGTGTTATTGACCGTCGGAATTTGGTGTGACCGTGTGTAGGCAAGACAGTTTGAGCAAAATTCCGTTGGAATTCCGACGGGAAAACCATCAGAGCTTTTTCCGACGAGAATTCCGACCGTGTGTACGCGGCATAAGGGTTAGGGTTTAGGGTTTAGGATTAGGGTTAGGGTTTAGGGGTTAGGGTTAATGAAAAAGGTGAACTTACCATTTACACATACAAAAAAAACTCCATCTTCCCCCCATAAAAATGTGGAAACATTGTTCAATGCAAATAAACCAATCTTCCATTTTCGTCACGTTTTCATCTTGTGTTCGGGAATGCTGGAGATCTTTTTTATGTATTTTTAGTAGTGATATTAATATGAATTAATAAAGTTGATAAAGTTATTTTTAATATAATTATTATTATTTAGGTTAGTTACCAACATTTTTTAATGTAACCCTTTTTTCCTGTATACTAAAAATTGAACTGGCCAACTTGGAATCCCAGGTTTTAAAACCAATATTTTAAGTGCATTCAAGTAATATTAAATCCGCATTGTGATATTGTTCTTTGCATTATGCTCCACCTAACTCGAAGATAATAAACAGTTATTCTCTTCACGGATGAATGTAATATACTACAGTACATTGTGCAAAATTATACTCTTCTTTCAAAACAAAACTTTTTTTGCACCCAGATTTTACAGATGAGATCTCCTAGGAAGGAATTGATGGTGTTGCCTTCCCAGGGGGCACCTCTGAGGTCCTAGTTACATCACCAGGGCCTCAAGAAGACCAGGAAGTGGGGTTAGTTTATTTTTGCTGCATCATTTTTATTTATTTGGAAGTTTGTATGTTTGAAAACTAGGTATGAAGGGTAGGGCCCCAAAAAGGAGCCAACTGTGTGTTCAGAAGAGGAAAAGAAAGTAAATCCAAATGGTATCTTCATAGAAATTGGTATTTATTGATTGTGAAAGCAGATAAGAAACACCAATCAACAGGTTCAATGGCTCTTTGGTGGCCACGTCATCAGGACATCGTTTTACGGGAGTAGCTTACCTTCCTCCACCAGTCCTTGGACTTAGAGAGATACGAAATGTTAAAGGTGTTTTTTTTTATCTGTTTTCACAATCAACTACCGTATTTATCGACGTATAACACGCAGGGGAAAATCAGGGTACGCCGATCCCCCACTGATTGTGAGCGGAGGAGCGAGCGCCGCTGATATCTATACATAGCCGAGTGTACTCGGCTATTTCCGCTCAGTCACGCCCAGTCACGCCCTATGATGGACATAACACAGGGACTGGGCGTGACTGTGAGCGGAGCTATTCGAGCCTAGCCGAGTACACTCGGCTATTGTATGTATATGGGCGGCGCTCGGCTCCGCTCACAGTCACGCCCAGTCCCTGTGTTATGTCCATCATAGGGCGTGACTGGGCATGACTGAGCAGAACTAGCCGATCACACCTGGCTAAGTATAGTTATCAGCGGTACTCGCTCCTCCGCTCCGCTACAAGAGGAGCCAAGAAGAGACGAGAAGAGCCGAGATACACAGGACCGGCTCTGTGTATCTCGGTGGCGCCATTTTCAAACTGCAGTGACGCTGACATGTCACTGCAGTTTAACTGCAGCCTGGGCAAGGCTGCAAATGACACTGAGGAGGCTGCAGATGGACGCTGCAAGGCTGCAAATGACACTGACAAGCATGCAGATGGACACTGATAAGGCTGCATTGATGGGCATTTAAATGAACGTTTTTTTCCTTAAAAAAAAAATTTCCTCCTAAACTTGGGGTGCGTGTTATATGCCGGCGCGTGTTATACGCCGATAAATACGGTACCTATTTTTATGAAGATTCAGTTTGGATTTATTTCTTTCCACATGGGCACCTCTTCTGACCACACTTTTGGCTCCTTTTTTTAGATCCCTACCCTTCATACGCAGTTTTTAACATGCAAACTTCCAAATGGGATCAACAAAATGAATCTCATAACTGTCAAGATACATTCAGTACCAAACAGGTAAACTTGTCCCATATCTCTGGGGTCAGTATTAACCACTTGCTGACCACCTTATAGCATTTTTACTGCTACAGGGAGACAGTTGTGCCCCCTGGATCATGTGTTTATATATATATATATATATATATATGTATATATATATAAGTGATCTGGTTCTTCCATGTAGCAATCGTGAATGTGCGCCGCCCGCTGTGATTATACACATTCGATGTCCACCGGCGCCTGGCGCTCATCCTGCAGAGACACAGAATGGCGATCTGCCTATGTAAACAAGGCAGATTGCCGTTCTGACAGGAGGGAAGGCATGGATCCTGTGTCTCTGCAAAGCAGGGACTAGGATCCATGTCTTCCCCTAGTAAAAGCACCTCCCACGCTGTAGTAAAACACAGGCTAGGTACACAGTTAACCCTTTGATCACCCCTGATGTTAACCCATTCCCAGGCAGTGTCATTAGTACAGTGACAGTGCATATTTGTAGCACTGATCACTGTATTAGTGTCACTGGTCCCCAAAAAGTGTCAGCGTCCGAATGTCCGCCGCATTATCGCAGTCCAGCTATAAGTTGCTGATTACCGCCATTACTAGTAAAAAAAATTAAAAAATTTTTTTATAATACTTTTTTTAAAAAGTGGGAGGCACATATACAAACTGTTGTAATTCCTACACCGTTCACCTGATTTGGATGTAAATACCCTCAAATTAAAGCTGAAAGTCTGTAGTTAAAGCACATCTTGTTCGTTTCATTTCAAATCCATTATGCTGGTGTATAGAGCCAAAAAGATTAGAATTGTGTCGATGTCCCAATATTTATGGACCTGACTGTATGCGCAAATACATGGAAGTGCTATACACATTTCTTTTCTGCCGGAAATGTTTGACGTTCATGCATCATAACAGTGTGCAAGTCCCCTAAATGTTCTGTAAAGTACGGCAGAACGCCAGAGATACATAAATTAATAAAACATAATAACAATATAAAAGTACAAAGCTGTAATGTAAAGGGTTATTTATTACACATGTGGCATATAATGGAGGAGAGGGTGGCAGAATTATAGGGGCCAATACTTCACCCACAGCCTACGTCATCATTTTCCACAAGTGACCCGGCTCGTCTCTCTGCTTAATGCAATATTGATCAGATAAGACTTGAAAAATGAACCCGGGGTAAAAGCTTTTATATATTCAAGAAATGACTCAACTAAAATGAAATTATGAAAACTGACAGTAAATTAATACCCTCACTTTCCTTACAAAACAAAAAATATATTGAATAACTGTACATGTTCAAATACTCAGAAAAAACAAACGCATACAAAAAAAAATAACAGAAAGGTTATCAGACGTACTACTGTATACTGAAAGAGGAATCTAATCCTATACACTTGCATATCTGTTTCAGAATCATTAAAGGTGAAGTATAATCTGTGCAATTCGTTTCGTTTTTTTTCGTTTTTCGTTAAAGTTCGTTATATTCGTTCATTCGTTATCGTACGAATGAACGAACGAGTCGCAAAAAATTTTAACGAATAACGAATCGTTTGAATCGAATGAATCCGAAAAACAACAAAAATCCGAAAAAAACTAATTAGAAACAACGAATCTACGAAAGAAGAAAATCCGAAAAACAAAAACAGGAACAATGAAAATCAAAATTAACGAAAAAATTCGTACATTCGTAATTTTTTTTTTATTGAATTGGTTATTTTCCGTGTCTCTTACAATGGCGCTGCTTAACGTGCTTCGAATGGATTGAACGAAAAAATTCATACATTCGTAATTTTCCTTGTCTCTTAACCGCTTCCCAACCGCCCACTGTATATTTACGTCCTCAGAAGGGCACGGCTAGGCAAAAGGACGTACGGATACGGCCCCTTTAATTGCCTAGCCATGGGCCATGGCCCGGTCGGGAGCTCCGTGACCACGGCCGCGGGACCAGCAGACCCGATCGCCGCTGGTGTCCCGCGATCGGGTCACAGAGCTGAAGAACGGGGAGAGGTCTGTGTAAACAAACCTCTCCCCGCGCTTCCTACACTGCCTGTCAGTGATCTGCTGTTCCCTGTCATCGGGAACAGCCGATTAGTGACGTCAGACGTCAGCCACGCCCCCCTACTGTAAAAAAACACACAACACGTCACACTAACTCCTCCCCGCCCCCTAGTGGTTAACTCCTTCACTGCCACTGTCATTTACATAGGAATCAGTGCTATTTAAATAGCACTGATTTCTGTATAAATGACAATGGTCCCAAAAATGTGTCAAAAATGTCCGATGTGTCCGCCATAATGTCGCAGTCACAATAAAAATCGCTGATCGCCGCCATTACTAGTAAAAAAAAAATATTAATAAAAATGCTATAAAACTATCCCCTATTTTGTAAACGCTATAACTTTTGCGCAAACCAATCAATAATCGCTAATTGCGATTTTTTTTTACCAAAAATATGTAGAAGAATACATATCGGCTTAAACTGAGGAAAAATATGTTTTTTTTATATATTTTTGGGGGATATTTATTATAGCAAAAAGTAAAAAATATTGCGTTTTTTTCAAAATTGTCGCTCTATTTTTGTTTATAGCGCAAAAAATAAAAACCGCAGGGGCGATCAAATACCACCAAAAGAAAGCTCTTATTGTGGGAAAAAAAGGACGCCAATTTTGTTTGGGAGCCACGTCGCACGACCGCGCAGTTGTCAGTTAAAGTGACGCAGTGCCGAATTGCAAAAAGGGGCCTGGTCCTTTGGCTGCCAATTGGTCCGGGGCTGAAGTGGTTACAATGTAATAATAGCATACACATTACATAAAATTATGAATTATGCTCCGATTACGAATCTACGAAAACAATGTCACGAAAGTACGAATAAATCAATCTTACGAAAGTACGAATGTAACTAAATCTAAGAAAATACGAATGCGTCCGAATTTTCGAATAAACGAAAATTAAACTAACGGAAAAACGAATCAACGAAAAAATAACTCGTTACGAATACGAACACCGACGACTTACGAATTTACGAATCGTTACGAATCAACGGAAACGAAAATAAACAAATTTTTTCTATTGTGCACATGTCTAGTAATCTGCTTTTCTTTTGCCTTCCCTGGTTCCTCCCTTCCCTCCTCATCATCAGGCTAATAAACATTTTAAACAAAACTTTTTAATTTTCATTACATATCATATTCCAGGCCCAGTGACATCATCAGTGGGTCTCTGTGATTCTTTATGCAATGCAGGCAGATCATGGCTGATGGGAGGGGCCAGCAGGGGACATGGCTTGCTAAAAACAGCACAACACTCTGACTTATGCAGGCCATACATTATGCAATTTTCTTTCCTACCACCATGGGTGAAAGGACCCCCAAAAGAACCTAAAGCATGGTTATCAGAGGTGTTCTTGTGGAAGGAAAGTAAATCTAAACGGTATCTCTATTAAAAAAAAAATAGGTATTTATTGATTGTGAAAGCAGATAGGAAACACTACTAATGTGTTCAATGGCTTTTTGGTGGCCATGTCATCAGGACATATGTACCGTATATACTCGAGTATAAGCCGAGTTTTTCAGCACATTTTTTTGTGCTGAAAGTGGCCCCCTCGGCTTATACTTGAGTCCAGCACTTTTCTGCAGCAGAGAATGACATTTTCCGAACCGACTTTGGGGCCCCGTATCTCGGGGGCCCCTTGGTGCTAGGAGCCCCATCTATCACTACAACATATCCAAAGATGGGGTTCCTAACACCAAGTGGCCCCGAGATACGGGGCCCCAAAGTCGCTTCGGAAAATGTCATTCTCTGCTTCAGAATAGTGCTTGACATTTTCTGACCCAAATTTGGGGCCCCATATCTCGGGCCACTTAGAGCTAGGAACCCCATCTGGGATATGTTGTAGTGATAATTCCACTGGGTTTGCACACCAAATTTGGGGTTCCTAGCACCAAAGAGCCCCGAGATACGGGGCCCCAAAGTCGGTTCGGAAACTGTCATTCTCTGCTGCAGAAAAGTGTTTGACATTCTCTGAACCGACTTTGGTGCTAGGAACTCCATCATTGGATATGTTGTAGTGCTGGTTCCACTGGGTTTGCACATCAAATTTGGGGTTCCTAGCACCAAGTGGTCCTGAGATACAGGGCCCCAAATTCGGTCAACTGTGTCCATCTGCAGCAATATCATTTTGGGACCCTTTTGGTCCAGAGACCCCAAATGTTGGCTGCAGCTAGGGGGCATCTAGGAACCCTTAACTACCGAGTTTGAAGTTCAGGGGACCTATGGCTGCAAATTGGCACAGTGAGGCTGCAAATGGGCATTGTTGACCCTCTTTTCCACTTACAGTAGCTGCGCATTTCTCACCCTAGGCTTATACTCGAGTCAATACGTTTTCCCAGTTTTTTGTGGTAAAATTAGGTGCCTCGGCTTATATTCTGGGCGGCTTAAACTCGAGTATATACGGTACCTCTCGTTCTTATAGGAGCTACTGGAAATGTACCCGAGTTCTTCCCAGCAGCCAGGCACACAATCTCAGCCACACTTTTCCACAATCCGACATCCCGATTGCCTTCCCCCAATTCATTCAACACCAGCAACACTGACAGTCTCTTTTTTTTCTGTTACTAATAGCAACTGCTGTGATATCCTTGGGGAAAATCCCGGACAAGCCCCCACATGTAGCGCTTAGGGCCAGTTTACACCAGATACAGTCCAGTGCCTTTTTTCTGCATCAAACATGCATGGAAAGTAGGTTATAAGGTTTCCAATGGCATAGTTCTCACCAGGGCTTTCCAGTTCCATAAAAAAAAAGTAGCACATGCTGCATTTTTCCTGCACTGGAAAGCAGTAAAATGCATCAAAAATGCACCGGAATGCACTAAAAACGTTGTGATATCCTTGGGGAAAATTCCGGACGAGCCCCCACATGTAGAGCTTAGGGACAGTTTACACCACATGCAGTCCAGTGTGTTTTTGTCTGCATCAAACATGCATGGAAAGTAGGTTAGATGGTTTCCAATGGCATAGTTCACACCAGGGCAGTCAGTTCCAGAAAAAAAAGTAGCACATGCTGAATTTTTCCTGCACTGGAACACAGTAAAATGCATGAAAATGCACCGGCATGCATCAAAAAGTCTATTTTTTTCTGTTACTAATAGCAACCGCTGTGATATCCTTGGGGAAAATCCCGGACGAGCCCCCACATGTAGCGCTTAGGGCCAGTTTACAGCACATGCAGTCCAGTGCATTTTTTTCTGCATCAAAAATGCATGGAAAGTAGGTTAGATGTTTTCCAATGGCATAGTTCACACCAGTGCAGTCAGTTCCAGGGATTTCCAGTACCATAAAAAAAGTAGCACGTGCTGCATTTTTCCTGCACTGGAACGCAGTAAAATGCATCAAAAATGCACTGGAACGCATCAAAACCGCACCGGAACGCATCAAAATCGCACCGGACCCCAGTAGAGTGAAACAAAACAGTAAAGAAGAAGAATTTGGAAAAAGCATTTGGAATGTATCAGGAAATGCATCAAAAACGCACCAGAATGTGGCAAAAATGCGCTAAAAAAGCACATGCAAAAACGCATCCGGAATGGATCTGGAGTGCGTTTTTGTGGTGTGAACCAGCCCTTACTCTCGTAGAGCCGCTGGAAATGTGCCCAGGTTCTTCACCAGTGGATTTCCCCACAGCCAGGCGCACAATCTCAGCCACACAGTATGACTTACATCGGCAAATGTATATGCTATATAGTTATTTTTTTTTTTATTTGCTATTTTTTACCACAAAAGTGGAGTTACCCTTTAAGTCCATCTTTCTGACCAGGTTTCATGATATATCCATATTTAGGGTATAACATAAAAGATGGTCACAGCCCCCCCCCCCAAAACCTCCCCCCTTTTCAATGTGGCACGGCTATATTTGTGGCTCCACCCACACAGCTACATCATTCGTTTACAGGAATCTGTGAACCAAAAAAACTGCAAGTCCCATCTGCCACCGCAACAGTAGTTCTAAATGGAGAACAAGTGTGGTGATGTCACAGCGCTTGCAGTCCACTGATACTTTCTCCAGTCCCATAGCTGATGGTCCATATCTTTATAGCACCCTGCTAAAAGTTAGGCTAAATTTTTGCTTCACTGTACTGTGTGGAGTGGAGAAATGATCAGTTTTTTGTCTGGTCAGGGTTTCCTAAGCTGGGTGATTGATTACTCCTGTCTGTTTCTAGAAGCTCACTCAGTTATGATTATTTTTCAGACCTTAGCCAGTCCCTGGAAGGGGGTGTCCAGAAGGTGGCAGAGGAGGTGATAAATGTTTGGGAGGCCTGGGCAGAGTGTCCTTTCCTCTGTGGGGAGATTTCTAGTTCTTATCGAGAAGGATCTTTTATAGCCCTCACTGAAGAGTGTTGTGTGGTAGTTGGGGGGGCAAACATCTCCTAGGACATTGTGAGTAAGACCTTAGACAGATCGAATCTCAAACGCAATGTCAGGGCAGGAGGGATTCCCATCAGTTCTGTCTGTGTTGATGGGGAAATCATGCAAATTTGCACCGTCTATGGCCTGCCTAGGCTCCATGCACATCTGGGTGTTTTGGGATCATGGCCGAATCGCTGCGTTTCTCCCCACAATCTCAAAACGCTCTACAATCTTATAATACAGGTTCATGTGCCATTATTATCAATGGCACCTAAATCGCAGTGGACTAATATGGACTGAGGCTGGAGGAATAGTCTGCAGGAGCCACAGCATTGTACCTAATAAACAGGCTCCAAAGTAAAAAAATAAAAAAAACAATAAATACACTTTCCTTTAATTACCGTATATACTCGAGTATAAGCCGACCCGAATATAAACCGAGGCACCTAATTTTACCACAAAAAACTGGGGAAAACGTATTGACTCGAGTATAAGCCTAGGGTGAGAAATGCGCAGCTACTGTAAGTGGAAAAGAGGGTCAACAATGCCCATTTGCAGCCTCACTGTGCCCATTTGCAGTCCCAAACTTCAAACTTGGTAGTTAAGGGTTCCTAGATGCCCCCTAGCGGCAGCCAAAAATTGGGGTCTCTGGACCCAAAGGGGCCCAAAATGACATTGCTGCAGATGGACACCGTTGACCGACTTTGGGGCCCTTTATCTCGGGGTCACTTGGTGCTAGGAACCCCAAATTTGGTATGCTAACCCAGTGGAACTATCACTACAACATATTCAAATTTTTTCCTATCACCAAGTGGCCCCGAGATACGAGGCCCCAAAGTCGGGTCGGAAAATGTCATTCTCTGTGCTTGACTCCAGTATAAGCCGAGGGGGACATTTTCAGCACAAAAAAAGTGCTGAAAAACTCGGCTTATACTCGAGTATATATGGTAACCCCCTAAGGACGTGGCCTATTTTTCAGACTCAGTGTTTACAAGTTAAAATCATTTTTTTTGCTAGAAAATAACTTAGAACCCCCAAACATTATATATATTTTTTTCTAACATCCTAGAGAATAAAAGGACGGTCGTTGCAATATCTTTATGTCTCACCGTATTTGCTCAGGGGTCTTACAAGCGCACTTTTTTTCGACAAAAAAACACTTTTTTAAATAAAAAAATAGGACAACAGTAAAGTTAGCCCAATTTTTTCAATATTGTGAAAGATAATGTTACGCTGAGTACATTGATACCCAACATGTCACGCTTCAAAATTGCACCCGCTCGTGGAATGGCGACAAACTTTTACCCTTAAAAATCTCCATAGGCGACACTTAAAAGTTTCTACAGGTTACATGTTTTGAGTAACAGAGGAGGTCTAGTGCTAGAATTATTGCTCTCGCTCTACCGAACACGGCGATACCTCACATGTGTGGTTTGAACACCGTTTTCATATGTGGGCGCGACTTATGGAAGCGTTCGTTTCTGCACGCGAGCTCAGCGGGGCACTTGAAATTTTTTTTTATTGTATATATATATATTTTTTTATTGTTATTTTTTATTTTTTTTTGCCAAAAGGTGGAATTTGCCTTTAGGAAAATATATAAAACTTGTCTTCTACACGCACCTGGGACCAGTAATAAAACTATGCTAACACATGAGGTTGGAAATAATAGGCTGTATACAAAGTGAAAGGTATCAATATTTCTAATAGCAGTAAAGAGAAAACTATATCCTTTTTTTTTTTTTTTTATAGTTCAGCTAAAATAATAATTCTTAGTATTACTATTATCACTGCAGCCAATAACAATAACATACAACAAAAGCCGGTATTGGTTTCTGCCTTTTCACTTTATTTTGTTGTCTAACATGCTGAGCCAAGCGGGTTCAGAAAATGATGTCACATCTATTGCAAAAATATATCCTGCGGTAAACCTGGAATTGACCGTAATATGATGACCAATAGCCGGTGTTATCTACTTTTGGCATAAAAGTACACGTGTTGCCATAGCAACCAGGAAAGACTGTTTTTTTTTTAGAGCAGGTTACAAATACGGATCTAACAGCTGACTGGTTGGCCTGGTTTTTTAAAGTGAACCTGGGATCACATATATATTTTCATGTTAAAGTGTTACTAAACCCAGGACCCTGCATTCATTATATCTGGTCTCCCGCAGAACATGGAAATGTAATTATTTTAGTAAATATAAACTGCTAAACACCGTTTCTCATCAGCAGTATATAGCAGTCTTGTGACTTCTATCAGTGTCTGGTTAAAGCTTGTAGGAGGAATTTTCATTCTCCTCTGACTGTCCTATGAGGCTGCATGACCCCTGACCCTCTGTCTGGACAGTGCTGATTGGCCCTGTGCTGATCACATGCATTCTCCCATGAAAAAAATAAATAATAATCTCTTATTTACTAAAATAATTAAATGTTCTGTGGGAGACCAGATATAGTAAATGCAGGCTCCTGGGTTTAGTAACACTTTAAAGTGTTAGTAAACCCAGGGCCCTGCATTCACTATATCTGGTCTCCCACAAAACACAGAACATGGAAATGCAATAGTTTTAGTAAATATAAACTGATAAATACCTTTTCCCACCAGCAGTATATAGCAGTCTTGTGACTTCTATCAGTGTCTGGTTAAATCTTGTAGGAGGAGATTTCACTTTCTTTTCACTTTGAAATGAAAAGATGCATCTGATGATGGGCCCATGCTTTGTAATGTATACATTTTCACACTTAACCACTTGGCGTCCGCGCTATAGCCGAATGACGGCTACAGGGTGGACCTGAATTTCCGTGAGACCGCCATATGATGTCCCCCCCTTTGAACGCGTCCCGCGTGCGCTGTGATCACAGAGTCACTGAGACTCGGGTGATCACAGATCTGAGTAAGGGGCTGGTCCAGGTCCCTTACCATGTGATCAGCTGTAAGCCAATGACAGCTGATCACATGATGTAAACAAAAGCTCGGTAATCATTTGTTTTTCCTTCTCATGCTGACAGTGTGAGGAGAAAAAAATCTGGCTTATGTGCAAGGGACATCGGTCCCGAAGAGGAAGAGGCAATTCTGCCTCATCTGTGCCCACCAGTACCCACTGCCAGTGCCCACAGTGCCCACCAGTGCCACCTATCAATGCCCATTAGTGCCACCTATCAATGCCCACAAGTGCCGCCTATCAATGCCCACCAGTGGTGCCAATCGGTGCCACCTAGCAGTGCTGCCTATCAATTTAACCTACCAGTGCGGATCAGTGCCCATTATTGCCACCCATAAGTGCCCATCACTGCCGCCCATCAGTGCCTATCACTGCTACCCATCAGTGCCCATCACTGCCACCTGTCGGTGCCCATCAGTGAAGCCTCATCAGCGTACATTAATGAAGGAGAAAAATTACCTGTTTGCAAAATTTTATAACAAAATATAAAAAAATATAATAATTTTTTTTAAAAAATCTGTCTTTTTAAAAAGATTTTTAACAAAAAAATAAATAAATACCACCAAAATAAAGCTCTACTTGTGGGAAAAAAATGATAAAAATTTCATTTGAGTACAGTGTAGCATGACCGCGCAATTGTCATTCAAAGTGCGTCAGCGCTGAAAGCTGAAAATTGGTCTGGACAGGAGGGGGGTTTAAGTGCCATGTAAGCAAGTTGTTGCTTAAGCCCCATACACACGCTCGGACAATCCGCGGACCAGGTCAGTCGGACTTTGTCCGACGTACTTTGTCCGATGTTGGCGTTGCGTACACACGGTCGGACTACGTTGTCGGAATATCCGGTCCGGAAGAACGTTGTGACGTAAGTCGTCGTCCACGAGATTACAAAAGGGAAGTTCAGCACCACGTCAGGCACCCGTTGGGCTCCTTCTGCTGATCCCGTGTTTATCGAGAGTTAGTGGAAGTTTGGTGACTTAAGATTCGCGCTTCTCAGTTTTCTGACTCAGATCGTTACTGCTCTTCAGTTTGTGCTTGTCGTGCGTATCTGTTTATTAGTGCGTGTAGTCAGTTCGCATTTGTTGGTCATTGCGGCCTATATCTTGATATAGGACGCTTTGATTTGCACTGCTTATTGTCTGCTCGTTGCTGCTATTCACTTCGTTCTTTCAGGCCTTGCTGTTTATCGGTGCTTTCTGTTTGTCCGTTCTGACCAGCCGACCTTTTGTGACCTTCTGAGCGATGTTTCCCGTGCGTACTCGTCGCCGAGTTCGTGCTGTACGCGGAATTGGTGTCGGGCTTTTAGCTTTGACCCAAGACCCGTCCATGAACAGAGTGACGAGGAGTATGTGGACCAAGAATTGGTTGCTTCAGCGTGACCAGTTCTCGCACATGCCTTTGCTTCGTGAGATCCGGGAGAATAATCCTGATGATTTCAGGAACTTTCTCAGGATGACGGACCCCGATTTTCACCGTCTTTTGGCTTTGCTGACCCCCTTTATCAGCCGGCAGGATACCTGCATGAGACAAGCCATTACTCCGGAGCAGAGGCTTGTTGCCACGTTGAGGTACTTGGCGACAGGGAGAAGTCTTCAGGATTTGAAGTTCTCCTCAGGTATCTCTCCCCAGGCCCTGGGAATCATTATTCCAGAGACCTGTTCTGCCATCATTCAGGTCCTGCAGGAGGACTATATTAAGGTAACATTTCTACTTTACTATTCCCTTCTATGTATGCTCTGTTTGCTAATGACTTGTATTTTTGACCTCCTTCCCTAATTACCATGATTGCAATATGTTCTAATATGCTGTGCCCCTTTTCTCCTTCATGCATTTTTCCCTTCACTTACCTCACCAGCATGCTCTTCTGCCCCAATAGACACCTATGGCCTAGTCACTTAAGCAATGTCTTTTGTCTGCTGCATAGTATTGTTTGCCCCAAAACACCCCCTAAAATATGCACAAATGTTTGCTGTGTGGTTTACTTCATGTAGAGCCCCCTTTTTTTGTTCTTTTGGTGGGGGGGGGGGGGGCAAACTCATTAGGAACCCCCTCCCCCAACTGCTCTGTCAGATGGTACCAATCCTTTATCTGCTGGCTTTCCCAAGGTCCATACACACTATATACCTACCTCTTTATAGTGCGCATCTTTAGGGATGAATTCAGCAAAGCATGTAGTGCAAGGGACTGCCTCCATACATTCCATTTCCTATTTTTTTGTCTTCTTTCCCTCCTATTAGCTTGCTTGGTAATTTAATAATGTCACACTGTGCCTGCCTTTTTTGGGGGGGGGGGGGGGTTGAAATGTTATTTGATCTTTCCTGTGGCCTGCCAATAGTGTTAAGTACAGAGGGTCTGGCCAAACTAGCCCACATTATTGAGCCATTTGCCAATCAATGAAGTGCAGAGGGTTAGCTGTCCACCACCCCCCCCCCCCCCAAAACCCCTAGTTATTGCCAATGGCCCATCAGAAGTGGGGGGATTGATGGGGGGTGAGTAATCTGTGAAGGGGAGCCTCTACTTTTCTGTGCAAATACTTTCCAGCCTCCAATTTTATACAATGCTCTTGTTCCAAGATGTTGATTGTCTAATCTGCTTGCAATGTTTAGGTGCAAAGTGACTATTTTTTTTTTCTTGTTTCACTCCACAGTTCCCTTCCACGCCACAGGAATGGCAGACTGTGGCCTCCCACTTTGCCAGCCGTTGGGACTTTCCTAACTGCGGAGGGGCAATTGATGGGAAACACGTCCGCATCGTCCCACCGCCCAACTCGGGGTCCTACTATTATAATTATAAAGGGTTTAATAGTGTAGTGATGTTGGCGGTGGTGTCGGCAACATACGAGTTTATGTATGTGGACGTGGGGATGAACGGCCGGATATCGGATGGTGGGGCCATTACGCACACGGAGTTCTACTGGCGTCTCCAAAGTGGCAGTCTGTGCTTGCCACCTCCAGAGGAGAATGCCGAAGGACTCCCCTTCGTCTTTGTCGCAGATGAAGCGTTTGCGTTGACTCCCCATGTAATGAGGCCGTTCCCGATGAGGACCCTCACCCCGGACCAGAGGGTCTTCAACTACAGGCTGTCCAGAGCCAGAAGAGTTGTGGAGAACGCTTTTGGCATCCTGGCCAGCCGCTTCCGCCTGTTCCTGACGGCATTTAACTTGGCGGAATACAAACTGAACCACATAGTTCTTGCCTGTTGCATATTGCACAACTTCCTCAAAAGACATAACAGGAACTATGTGGTGCCCGTTGGCCCAGATGTGGAGGGCCCTCCAAATGCCGAACTCACAGCCCTTCGAGTGGCACGTCCAGGCTTGCCCCCTCTAAATGCCTGTGTGGTCCGGGACCAATATATGCAGTACTTTGTGGGTAGGGGGGCCATTGCTCTGCCTGACGATGTGTGAGAGGCATTTTTTAATAAATCTGATATTTTAACCAACCTATGATTTCATGTCATTTCAGTCTTCTTTTTAGCTTATTTTACTTTGACATTTTTTCCCTTTGCCTTCGACAGTGGGAATGCACTTTCTGGGCAAAAGGAGGTAACAGTCTCTTCTTCCCAAAAAGATTATTCTCATGTTGTGTGTTTGCTACCTAATCTTTGGTCTAGAGAAGGTTTGTACTGCATAACTGACACCCAAAATACTCCTTTTCATCACCAGGTCTGACATGTGTGTATTCTCCAAAATGCTGTGCTCCGTGTTTTCGTACAAAGCACTGTGGGTGTCATTTACATAAGTCAAATCCGCTATGCTCTACAAGTGCATTGAAAAACTTCCCCGGGAAAGAAAATTGGAGTGCAAAGTGGATTTGCCTTTAGTAAATAACACCCATTGCCCCCCATATCCTTTTCATTTTACATACATAATGCATTGTGTTTTTTAAATAAGGAAGCCACACATTTAGAAAAATAAAAGTTTACTAGGAAAACATTCCCAAGTGCGTTTACAATCTTCACGCCAAAACTGACAACATCTTGGTTATTTACAACATTGTTTACAAACATTCCGCAATTGGTAAAACCAGGCATGGAGCAAAACAGAACCTAGGAACTTGGAAAGTTCAACTTTGTAAAGTGAAGACAAGATCAGACATGACTATATGTTCAAAGTGTGTTTGATCTTGCCTTCATCACATGGGGGGGTCACCCCCGAAAAGTGGAAATTTGGAACATGCACACAATTTGGGACTGAAAATGGTCATTAGATGGTAAAACACATGCCTAGAAGCTTCAAAAGTGCCATTTTCCATCATGGGGATGAATGGACGTTTTTTGGGGGTGCAACCCCATCACCACAACCACTTTCGTAGTTCGTAAAGTGTTTTCACCCCCAAAAAAAACGTTGCCATTCATCCACCATGGTGGGAGCTAGCACATGTGGACACAATGTGTGCATGTTCCAAATTTCAGACAGTTTTTAAGTTGCAAATGTGTTCTGAAGCTGGCACAAATGTGTGTTAATTACTTGGTGCGTTTTCATATTTTTCCTAAAATATCAATGATGTTCTTCAATTTTTGTTGAACATCATTGATGTTTTGCTTTATGTCATCTAGATCTCTATTGCAGACCATTATCTCTCCGATGAGTACGTGGGCACTCTCTGTGGTAAAGTGCGATTTTTCTTCCACAACATCCACGTCACCTAAAAAGCACAAACAAACAAAAATGGGGTGTTGGAAATGAGGCAGCCATACATGGATTAGCTTACCAGTAGCTGTGTTCTCCCACACTCACCTGTTGTGGTGACAATTTCTCCAAGTTCGATGATCTCTCCTTCCTCCTCCTCCTCCTCCTCTGCTTCTGCTCTTTCCCCTTTTTTGGTAGGTGTTGGTTTGGGGGTTTCCTCAGACGGCCCAAGTTTTCGCTCCCCTATGAGAATGTCCAAAAGGAAGATTTAGCAACACAAGCTATTGAGGGCAGAAATAGGAAATGACAAACATTGCTTGAAAGTGACGGACACTATTTTAGTTTGGCCAGTTACAAATGTCAACTACATGAATTAAGTCACTTTGTAAAGGTGCTAAACTGACTAGCTTTTTGGTAGAAGTTTGTGTGATGGAGACCCCCCTCTAGTATCCACTGGAGCACATGTGTGGAAAAGCATAATAAAAAGGGGGTTTGGGTGTCCCAGCACTAGTGCTCTAGAGTCCAGATGGGTAAACAGCTACTGAGTGACCTCTCCTTTACATTGAATAAATTGGCTTTACATTCTTGATGACATTTCTAGTGAGAACAAACTTCCTTTCCCCAAAAAAACACCAAACATCGTATTATAAGTGGCCGCACGATCGAGGTTGCGTACGATCGAATGGACACACACACGACCATGACAGTGGCAGAAAGATCGAGGCTGAGTACGATCGAATGCACAGACGAACATGAAAGTGGCCATTTTGGAATGTACAACTTTGTAAAAATCAAACCACATGGAGCAGTATGCAAGCAAGAAATCAAACACAAAACACAACTACTTACTTTTTAGAAGAATTCTCTTGATCTTTCTGTACTGATCGGCCTCCCTCAGTTTCAGGTCTGACCAGCGTTTCCTCAGTTGCTCCTTGGATCGTTGTACCCCAAAATGATTGTACAGCCTTCTCACAACTTTAGACATGATCTTGGCCTTGCGGACATTGGGGTTGAGGTAAGGCCCATACTTCCCATCATAGTCGCTCCTCTTTAATATGTCCACCATCTCCAACATTTCTCCAAATGACATATTGGAGGCCTTGAATTTCAGGCTCCGGGATCGGGACGTTTTTGCCTCCGGACTTTCCTCGTCCACCTCCTCGTTGGGGGGATATTTGGGGCGCACCTGCTGTGTCCCCGCCATGTGCTCTCCCCACTGCGCCGTAAAGAGAAGGGGTGGGGAATAGACGAGAAAGATCGTCAGGGGCGGGCGGAGTTTGACGCATGCGCACTGTATATAAAACGTCACACGCCTGTGTCGTAGCCACGATCTGGGAGACGAGGGGAGAGAAAGCTCACGCACGAGACGATCGCTACAAACGAAGGTACAATTTGACGTTGGTACATAACTAGCCTAGACTGATTAGAACTTGAGGCTTCTTTAGGGAGAAGATTAGGAGAGTTTAGGCTGACATTATTTATATTGTTTTGTGTGGCGTTGTGTCTTGCAGAGGTGATGGATGCCTTCTACAACGTGAGCTTTCTCCCACACTTCATTGATAAATACCGGCAATTCCCCCTCTTATGGCAGGCAAAACACAGGGATTATAGCAACAGACCAAAGAGGTACGCAGCCCTGCTGAAACTGGTGGCATTTGTAAAGCCTACCCTGCCCATGGCAACCGGCGCAAACTTAAAAGTGAAGATCAACAACATGAAGACTACCTATTTCCGGGAGCGCAATAAGGTCCTGAAGTCACAAGCATCTGGAGCTGCAGCAGCTGATGTCCATGTCCCCACGCTCTGGTACTATGACAGGCTCCACTTTCTCAAAGACCAGGCTACTGTCAGGAAGTCACTCTCGACTCTTCCTTGCACGCGTCCTTCCACGCACGCCACCCCTGATGAGGCTTCCGAGGACCAACCTGGGCCTTCCAGTCAGGAATATGTGCAGGTGCCCAGCTTGTTCCAGGTATAGTAGTTTTGGAACCAGTTTGTTGAATAATGAATGATGTTCAGTTAATTCAGGATCCCCAATTGCTTATTTCCTAACGTGATTGACATATCAACAGACAGTGGTGTGGGAGACATTTTTGGGAAGAATCTAAACTGCAGGGCTGAGAATTGTATGGTTTTGTATTTGAAAACATTTTGCAACAGTCACTAGATGAGAATTGTGTGTGTTTGATGAACAAATAACTGAAACTATGTCCCTTTTTCATACACAGGAAGACCTCAGCCAGGAGGTGGCTGTGGAAGGTGGCAGTCAGGAGGAGGCAGGGGGTAGTGGCAGCCAAGAGGGGGGTAGGCGTAGGAGCCTGACTGTCTCCCAAGTCTCTCCCCTCCGCCTTCCCTACAGAAGGGCGAAAAACATGGGGGAGGTGGGAGAGTCAGCGCTCCAGCTGATAAAAGATGCCTCAGCCTCCCTCTATGCCACACCCACCTACGAGGAGGCCTTTGCCTCCTTGGTTACAAGTAAATTTACGGGTATGGAGGCGGGGCAACGCAGCATGTGTGAGGAGGTCATCCTCAAAATACTAAATGAGGGGATGGCTGGGGAGATGACTCCCCTCACACATGTTTGCGAGAGTGACCTTGCTCCGCCTCCTCCTCCTCCTTCTGCCACCCCACCAGCACCAGCACCACGGCGTGGAAGGAAGCGTACAAGGAAGACAAGAGAGTGACAACCTGGACTCAGTCTGGTCTGAGAGAAGATGGAGCCTCTCGTAGTACCAGAGCCTGGGGACCTAGATGGCATCTGCTGCAGTTCCGGATGTTTTGGACTTCAGGACCAGATTGCGCTCCCTTATTATTTAGATAGGTAGTCTTCATGCCCCCAATTGTTTAAGTCTGTAAAATGATGGTTGCCATGGGTGTCCAAGGCTTTGCAAATTCCCCAAGTTTCACCATGGCTGCGTTCCTCTTTGGTCTGTTGCTGAGACCTAAATAAAGGTTTTTTTGATTTGAAATAATCATTGACTATTGTGTTTTACTTTGCTACAATGACAGTTTTTCTTTGAGTAGGCTGGTACATTTCACTAATCCTAAAGTAGAATTAACAAGGGGCAACAACAACAAACAACCTCCTAGTAAATTTAAGCAAGAAATACAAATGTAAATAATGTGTTTTTGGTAATTTGAGACACACAACCCCCCTCCAAAAAAAAAAAAAAAAACATTCAAATATGTATTCCCCAAAAAAAAAAAAAAAAGACAAATCATGGTAAAAAAATAACAAAGATTCTTTTCCGTTCAGAGTAAAAATAAACATGTAGTGTATAAATGCTGCAAAGTAATAAAGAAGTAAGTTTGTGAGAAGTGCGGGTGAATAGGAGCAGCTAAAACATGTCATTCTTGTTGCATTGTAAAGAAAAAGAGAATGCGCTGCATTAAAGACATTTTAACATTGCAGCGTGACGAATGTGCTGTGTCGATTAGGAAAGGTAGTTTTACCTGACCGAGCGCTTCCGTCACAGAATTTCTTCTGAGCATGCGTAGCACTTTGTCCGTCGGACAAGCGTACACACGCTCGGATTTGGTGTGATCGGACCGGGTTGACGGCAAATCATTCCAGCAGGAGATAAGACTTTGTCCGACGGACAAACCGACGAACACTGTCCGATGGTGCATACACACGGTCTGATTTTTCAACAACCTTGTCCGATCGGACCAAATTGATGAAAAAGTCCGACCGTGTGTATGGGGCTTTACATTTCAATTTCCTGATATGTGACTATTGTATCATGTACTTGTATGAGAGAGTATCCTGTTCTCATGCCACACTAGGCATGAAAGCACATCCACCCCAGCGTGGTCAGTTTTCTGGCTGTGCTGGGAGAAAGTGACAAATGACTGACACAGCCCAGCCACAAATCAGCACCCTCTTACCTTGTGACTTGCTACAAAGTTACAATGTTGTAGTCTGATCATTAGGAGAGAGGAAACTGAGGAAATGCTTTCTCCCGCCTGCAGCAGACTGATGACATCACTGACTGGGACTCAAGGATGAGCTTCTGTAGTCTACCAATTGCCCTGCCCCCTCCCACCATGTCATGGAGAGGAAGAGATACGGACAGGTTTTTTAGTCCATATCAGGAGAGCAGAGCAGGGTGACAACCATGGCTCCCCCATAGATACAGTGCAGGAGTGATGGCAGGGGCAGGAAGTGTGTTATTTGGAGGAGTGCCAGGTGAAAATAAAGCTTGAAAAAAGAAAATGAATGCAGCTACCACACAAGGATCTAGTAATCTGTAATATATTACCTTTCTGGTTTTGCGTTCAGATACACTTAAAGTGATTGTAAAGAAAACATTAAAAAAAAGAAAGGAAACAAAAAGAAAATAACAAATATGTTATACTTACCTGCTCTTTGCAGTGGTTTTGCACAGAGCAGCCCTGATCCTCCTCTTCTAGGGTCCCATGCTGGTACCCTTGCCAATGGCCCCTGCTGTTGCATCTCAGCCAATCAGGCGGGAGAGACCCGGGAGAGCTTTGGGTCTTGTGCACATCACTGGATGGAGATCAGGCTTAGGTAAGTATTAGGGGGGCTAAGCGGGAGCTGCACAGTGAAGGTTTTTTTATCTTCATGCATAGAATGCATTTGGCACCCTCTAGTGCTAGAAGTGTAAATTGTTTTTTTTTTCCTAGTGCAGGTAAATTTATGCAGGCTTGGCTGACAGCCAAGCTGGGCTGTTTTTGTCCTTGGTTGGGCAGAAATCCAGGGAGGGCTGGATGACTCACAGGCAGCATCACTGAGACCTCCTTATTTCTAGAACCTCCTTCTAAAAAGGTTCCAGCACATTCTAGAAAGATGTGAGGGGAGGTGGAGCTACCTGGAGTATTCTGAGGGCCCTGACCAATCCCCAACTTGGATTGGCAGGGGGCAGACCTCCTCAAATACTCTCGGTCAGCCCAGCTGGGGAGGAGTTTTCAGTTAGAAGATGGAGATGGAGTGTTAGGCTGTCGTGGCCTTTGAGGGAGTTCCCCAGTCTCTGGGGTGACCTTGGGCCTGGGCTCGGATGCGGATAGGGCCTTCCTAAAACCACGGAGGTGTCCTGGCCAGGAAGCACTGAGAGCAAAGAAGACAGCAGGAGTGCACTGCCAGGCAAGTCTCCAGGAGGAACAAGAAGAACAGCCAGGAGGGCTGGTGAGTGACACACAGTTGGGGACTTGGATGGAGCAGTCTGGGATGGGTGCAGAGACAGTCGGGAGGACTGGGAGGCATGCCTGAGAGGACTGGGATGGAGCAGTCTGGGATGGGTGCAGAGCCAGTTGGGAGGACTCCCCGCACGCCGCTCTTCAGGAGATATCTACTATTACACTCGCAGTCTGAACGTTTCTATCCAACACTGGCCGTGAGGAAATAGGTTTCTGTAAGCTTTCTGTTAAAAAGCAGTTCTATGGTATCACACTATTTTTTACCCAATTAAGCTTTTACATTTCAGCTGCTGGTCTATAATTTGACAAGCGGATCCAGCATCGGATATATTTTACATTAACATGCACCTAAAGTCTTACTAAACCCACAACAGTTAAATCAGTCTGTATATGCAGTAAAGCCCCTTTCACACTGGTGCAGTGGGTGCGTCTGCGGTAAATTTACGGAATTTACCATAAATTCGGCTGCTCTATTCGGCTGCAAGCGGGGCGCTTTCCCCCCCCCCCCCCCCCCGCGCTAGCGGGCAAGAAAGGGCTAAAACCAGCCGACAAAGGGTTGAAACCACCTGCAGCAGCGCTTTGCCGGTGGTATAGCCACGCTGCCCATTGATTTCAATGGGCAGGGAGAACCTCCTTCACCGCTACAAAGATGCTGCTAGCAGACTTGTTTTAGCGTCCTGCCAGCGCACCGCTCCAGTGTGAAAGACCTCTGGGATAAATATCCCCCAAATATATATATATAAAAAATGTTTTTTCCTCAGTTTAGGCTGATGCGTATTCTTCTACATATTTCTCATTAAAAAAAAATCACAATAAACTTGTCCAGATGACAGCGCCTTCCTCTCTCTTTGCACGCTAGCGTGACGCTGGTGGTTGGGTTGTGGCGGCGCTCCCCATATGAGCCTCATTCCTGGCTGGGTCACATACACAGGACAAGCTCATTTCTGTCTCACCTCGGTACACCATGCACCATTGGACCATCGCTCTCATTCATTCAGCAACAGGTATCTATTCACTTATGAGAAATTCAATGTAGCAAATAAAAATAAAAAACAAATAAAATAACACAAAAAAAATCTAAACTAATCCAAACAGTGAATATATGTGAACTTCAACACACAGCAACATGTGTAAAATTATGAAAATTCATAAACAGTCCACAAAAAACACATCAATGTTGATTCTTGTGATGACATCAACCTCCCTACACGTGTTTCGTCACAAACTGACGTCGTCTCGGGAAACGCACTTATATCATTCATCTGGAGTTTGGTTTCTTTTCACTTTTTGTTCCTTCCAAGCCCTTCATTTTTTCCTTTCTTATTCTTTTTTTCTTTTTCTGCACTTCACATTCTACTCCTACACTTTAAACACACTGGTAATATAACTTTATACACATTTTTATTTTTTTCTGTTTTACATTTTTTTTATAGAGGTCCCTTTTGGGGTCACAAAGTTCAAGCACACACCAGGATTATATCATACACCCTGACCCACCTTGGATGTTGTGTGTGGGTTGTTGTCGCCCTGCACGCCGCCTTACCTCCCAGAGATGATGTCTTTGGCTGGTTTGCGATCCTCAATGCCGCACCACCAAAACATAGATGTGTCTGTAAGTTTTGTGCTACTAAGGGGGGTCTCCCACCCTAATACAATATATTTAAAATTTTTTGAGCGCTTTTTTATTTTTCTGATTTTGTTAGATCATTTACACATGACTGCCCTTTCTATTTATAGATAATCACTACGGTTCTGGTCCTGATGAGTGGCTAAAAGGCAGCGAAACGCGTTGAGCTAACAACTACGGTATCCACTGCTAATTGTGGACCAATAAGATTCCGTTATGACTCCATATATGTTTTTATCATTTGTGGAGGTTTTCTAATACATTTCATCTCTTTTATTGAAATTCATAAAAATCACCTAGATCAACAGGTTGCATGGGTATCAACTGCAATATGTGTATACAAGTATACCCCGCTTTACATACACTCAATTTACGTACACTCGCGAGTACGGACATACCCACGAGTGTATGTAAAGTGAGTCGCAAGTACTGTACAGACATTTTGCAGCCGCAGTAGAAGGAGCTGAAGCTCCGAGAGCGTAGCTCGCCCTGTTCCAGTGTGCCACTGACACCCCCACTACAGCCCCTGACACCCCACTACAGCCCCTGACCCCCCACTACAGCCCCTGACCCCCCACTAAAGTCCCTGACCCCCCACTAAAGCCCCTGACACCCCCACTACAGCCACTGACACCCCCCTACATCCCCTACATCCCCTGGCCCCCCACTACAGCCCCTGACACCCCCACTACAGTCCCTGACCCCCCACTTCAGCCCCTAACACCCCCCACTACAGCCCCTGACCCCCCCGCTACAGCCCCTGACACCCCCGCTACAGCCCCTGACCCCCGTTACAGCCCCTGGCCCTCCTGCTACAGCCCCTGACACCCCCGCTACAGCCCCTGACACCTGCTACAGCCCCTGGCCCTCCTGCTACAGTCCCTGACCCCCCGCCACAGCCCCTGACATCCCCCGCTACAGCCCCTGGCCCTCCCGCTACAGTCCCTGACCCCCCAATTCAGCCCCTGACACACACTACAGCCATTGACACCCCCACTACAGCCCCCTATAATCCCTGACACCCTTACTACAGCCCCTGACCCCCCCACTACAGCCCCTGACCCCCCCCCCACTACAGCCCCTGGCCCCCCACTACAGCCCCTGGCCCCCACTACAGCCCCTGACACCCTCACTACAGCCCCTGACACCCCCACTACAGCCCCTGATCCCCCACTAAAGCCCCTGACACCCCCCACTACAGCCCCTGACACCCCCACTACAGCCCCTGACACCCCCACTACAGCCCCTGACACCCCCCACTACAGCCCCTGACCCCCCCCCCCCCCCCAGTACAGCCCCTGACACTCCCCACTAAAGCCCCTGACACTCCCCAACCAAAGCCCCTGACCCCCACTACAGCCCCTGACCCCCCACTACTGCCCTTGACACCCTCACTACAGTCCCTGACACCCCCACTACAGTCCCTGACACCCCCACTACAGTCCCTGACACCCCCACTACAGCCCCTGACCCACCACTACAGCCCCTGACACCCCCACTATAGCCCCTGACACCCTTACTACAGCCCCTGACCCCCACTACAGCCCCTGGCCCCCCACTACAGCCCCTGACACCCCCACTACAGCCCCTGACACCCCACTATAGCCCCTGACACCCCCACTACAGCCCCTGACCCCTCACTACAGCCCCTGACACCCCACTACAGTCTCTAACCCCCCACTACCAGTGATGTAAGTAACTGAGTTAAAATAAACTGAGTTACGTAACTCAGTTACTTTAGAGGGTAACTAGTAATCTAACTGATTACTTTTCCCCTCATGGTAACTCAGTTCCCATTACTTTGGCTTAGTTACCCCAATTACTTCTACCACCACTGGATGGCTGTAGTGTAATTCCGGTGTCCTGCTGAAAAAGTTCCCCCGCCGGATAAGGACCCCCTGTACTGCGCAGGCGCAGCGATTGCGCAGTACGAAGGACTACGGAGCTTCTGAAAATTGCCGAACCTAAACAGCTCTGTGAACTCTACACCGCGCAGGTGCAGTTAACATGTAATTGTACGAGGCGATGCCGCACGCTCCTTATGCTCATGCTACTCTGCAAGGGGCGTCTATCGTGTAAGTAAGGGGCGGGTCTAGTATTACTGTAACCAAGGGGCACATTTATTATTATTGTTATATATCGAGCTCTGCCCATTAATTTAACATTCGCCCTCTTCTGTAGCCATCCGCCCCTTACACGATATAATAATAATAGACCCGCCCCTTGCTTACACGATATATAACAATAATAATCGAGCAGCCCCTTGGTTACACGATATATAACAATAATAATAAATGCGCCCCTTGGTTACAGTAATACTAGACCCGCCCCTTAGTTACAAGTATAGAATATTTAAAAAAAAAAAGTCAGTTACTTTGCTGCGTAACTAATTACTTTTCCAATGTAGTAACTGAGTTACTAACTCAATTACTTTTTGGGAGAAGTAATTTGTAACTTAACTAATTACTTTTTTAAAGTAAGATGACCAACACTGCCCACTACAGCCCCTGGCCCCCCACTACACTCTAGAAGTGAAAAAAAGGTATTGCCTCACTTTAAGTACATTTCCATTTTACATATAAGCTCTGGTCCCATTGTGTACTTAAAAGTGGAGTATGCCTGTAATATGTATATATGTATCAACTATCCCTTATGTGTTTCTAAATGTATGAATTTTTATTGGATTGTCAACTAGTATGTAATATTAATTTATTAATATTATGTAATGTAAATACTATTACTATAAAATAATGTGTAAAAATCATTTCAGATATGGAACTATATAGCATTATTAAAGAGGAGTTCCCCTTAAAAAAATATAAATTAAAAGTCAGCAGCTACAAATACTGCAGCTGCTGACTTTTAATAATCGGACACTTACCTGTTCCAGGGTCCAGCGATGCGGGGGATCGAAGCCCCGCTCCTTCCCCCCTCCGTCGGCAGCGCCGGCATTCTAACTGTGGGCACCCGGCTGTGGCTTCACATCCGGGCACCCACTGCGCATGCGCGAGCGGCGCCGCGCAGTCATCTGGGATCTGCCACGTGTCCCAGATGACTGACAGGAGGGAGGGGGCAGAGCTGAGCCCTTCCTGCGCCGAGGGGAAGTGATGTCACCAGCCCAGGCACTGAAGGAGGCAGACTACGAGGGACCCCCTAGCAACAGGCATTTAGAGGTGAGTTATATATATATATATTCTTTTTACTTTCTGCTATAAAACACAATTAAGAAAATTGAAAAAATCTAATTTCTATATCAATTTAGGCCAATATGTATTCTGCTACATATTCCCAATAAGTGTATATTTATTGGTTTGCGAAAAAGTTATAGCGTCTACAAACTATGGGACAATTTATGGAATTTTTATTTATTCATTTCCTAGTAATGGCGGCGATTAGCGACTTATAGCAAGACTGTGATATTGGGGTGGACAAATTGGACACTAGCTGACACTTTTTTGGGAACCAGTGACACTAATACAGCGATCAGTGCTAAAAATATGCACTGTCACTGTACGACAGATCACTGCCACAGGAACAGATGTCCTCCCCATTGGAACACTTCCCAACTATTATTGTTCTCTTTGTTTCGGATTTACCCTGATTTTCATTCTCAATGACACTGGAGATCAGATATAGTTAGAGGGATAGTGAATCCCCCAAATAGGGACACAGATAGTAATAAAACATTGACTCTATCCAAATCTAAAAATAAAAGTTTTGCCCTTTAGTTATACTTTAAGGATAACCAGAGGTTAATCAGGAATAAAAGTGTAAAAAAAAAAAAATCCAAATCCGGTGTTATTCCTGGCATAATCTTCAGGATTTGCTCCATTTAACAAGCAGCTCAGGTTCTGAGTGGGCAGCAGTTTGTCCCATGATTACGTGCTATTAAATCTCTCTACAGAAGGTGTGCTCAGAACAAGGGAACACGTGGCTTCCACTTCTGCAGACTCAGATTTAGGGCCATTCTCCTTGCTATGGAGATTTAAATCTGGAATTAAACCCAAAAGAAAACCTTATTATAATATATTGCAGCTTACTAATTCTAATGTCCCGTACACACGGTCGGATTTTCCGACGGAAAATGTCCTATCGGACCATGTTGTCGGAGATTCTGACCGTGTGTGGGCTCCATCTGACTTTTTCCGTCGGAATTTCCGACGGAAAAAGTTTGAGATCCTGCTCTCAAATTTTCCGACAACAAAGTCCTATCGGACTTTTTCCGATCGTGTGTAGCGAATTCCGACGGACAAAGTGCTACGCATGCTCAGAACACATTACAAGATCAAAGCTATTGGCTACTAGCCTCTACGTAGTCCCGTCGTACGCAACAAACGTCACCACGTTCAGGATGATTGGATTTTCCGACAACTTTGTCCGACCGTGTGTATGCAACACCAGTGTCGGACAAAATCCGTTGGAAAAAATCTGACGGATTTTGTGGTCGGAATTTCCGACCGTGTGTACGGGGCATTAGATGTGATGGCTATATTAGGTTTCTTTTCCTTGGCTTTCTTTCTTTTATTTATCATTCATTTTATTTTATTCAACAGAACAAGCTCTGCTGTAGTTGTAGAAAGTTAGAGGGTTGAGACAAACCATTTAACACTGACAGGGGTGCTTACAATGATCCGCTTTTATGTAAAACCTTTATACCAAAAGGAACAAAACTGTTGCTTTAACATCTTAAAACTACAGATGGGCCAAACACCCCCTGGTTCGGTTTGCGCCACAACTCTCTAACATCGCAAACAAATCGCGACTCCTATTAACCACTTGCCGACCGGCGCACGACGATATACGTCGACAGAATGGCACGTACAGGCAGGAGGGCGTATATATACGTCCCTCCTTTAGCCTGTCCGTGCCATTGGGAGCGCGCCGGGAGCGGCGCGCTCCTGCACCGGTCGGGACCCCCGTGAGTCCGGCCGCGGTCTCCGCGGACTCGATCGCCGCGGGGACTCCCGCGATCGTCTCACGGAGCGGCTGAACGGGGAGATGCCGAGATAAACAGCATCTCCCCGTTCTGCCTAGAAACTAGTGACGCCGATCTCTGCTCCCTGTGATTGGAGTAGAGATCAGCATTCACTAGCTGACAGCCACGCCCCCCCCACAGTAAAAAACACACCCCTAGGCATACTTAACTCTTTCACTGCCCCCTTGTGGTTAACCCCTTCACTGCCAGTGTCATTTATACAGAAATCAATGCATTTAAATGCATTAATTGCTGTAAAAATGACAATGGTCCCAAAAATGTGTCAAAAATGTCCGATGTGTCCGCCATAATGTCGCAGTCACAAAAAAAATCGCAGATCTCCGCCATTAATAATAAAAAAAAAATTATTAATAAAAATGCTATAAAACTATCCCCTATCTTGTAAACGCTATAACTTCTGCGCAAACCGATCAATAATCGCTTATTGCGATTTTTTTTACCAAAAATATGTAGAAGAATACGTATCGGCCTAAACTGAGGAAAAAAATAATTTTTTATATATTTTTTGGGGATATTTATTATAGCAAAAAATAAAAAATAATGCATTTTTTTCAAAATTGTCGCTCTATTTTTGTTTATAGCGCAAAAAATAAAAACCGCAGGGGCGATCAAATACCACCAAAAGAAAGCTCTATTTGTGGGAAAAAAAGGACGTCAATTTTGTTTGGGAGCCACGTCGCACGACCGCACAATTGTCAGTTAAAGCGACGCAGTGCCGAATCGCAAAAAGGGGCCTGGTCCTTTGGCTGCAAATTGGTACGGTCTGAAAGTGGTTAAAGTCTATGGGTCCCCAACTTGAAAAATCAAATGTGACCATTTTGAAGGCTTATATGCAAGTTATTGGCCATAAAAAGGGTATGGGGGCCCGGGTACTGCCCTGGTGGACATTTACCAATGCAAAAATTGTTTTTAAAAAAAGATCTTTTTTTTTTGTTTACAAATGTTTTTATTAGCGTATTTGAGCAAGTACAAAAATATAAATGCATGGAGAGAATAAAGTGTACATTCAAAATCCAACGTGTGATTGTACAGGTATACAGCTCTTAATATATCAAGTAAGAAAAATAAAAAAATTATGAAATTCAAAATGAAAAGAATCTGAGTAAGTAACAGCGTTGCTTCTGCAAGCTAAGAAGAATAACTACATGGAAGATATGCTCTAGACAGAAATTTTCCAAAATAATTGAATCAACAGTTCTGAATGCGTTTACTTCCAGCATTACCAATTCATCTAATAAACTCAAATGGGGAAAAAAGGAAACCCTTCAAACACATATTATATCTGGTAAGGCGACCAATTAGCCCACTAACGTTCTAATGCGGCGTACACACGGTCGACCGTGTGTATGCCCAACGGTCTTTTTCTGTCGGAATTTCCGACGGACTTTGAATTGAGAACCTGTTCTCAATTTTTTTCCGACGGAAAACCTTTCTATCGGATTTTCCGATCGTGTGTATGCAATTCCGACACGCAAAATTCCGACGCATGCTCGGAAACAATTCGACTCATGCTTGGAAGCATTAAATTTCCCTTTTATAGTGCTGTCGAACGTGTTTTATGCCGCTGTGTTATTGACCGTCGGAATTTGGTGTGATCGTGTGTAGGCAACACAGCTTGAGCGGAATTCCGTCTGAATTCCGACGGAAAAACCGTCAGAGTTTTTTCCGACGAGAATTCCGATCGTGTGTACGCGGCATTAAGATGTGCATGGTGTCCATGAGGGTGTGGTGCACCCTTTCCATCAAGCTAATGGATTCCATGCGATGGAGCACCTGTGACCATGAAACAGAGGGGCATCGCCAGTTTAGGACAATCGCCCAGAGTTTAATGATGCTTAAAGTAAAACAATGACAATTAAAAATTCCTTTAAATATAGTGCCTGGGGGGTCCCCTTAGACTGCCTGTAGTGGCACATCTGTACCATGTATAGAACCTGCTGCAGCAAAAACCAACATTTAAAAAGTAAAAAAAATTACATTAAATGGATTTTCCTTGCAAGTTTTCTTTATTTAGTAAACAACGGCTGGGGGAGTCAGTCTGTATGACGAGGCCACAATTTTAGTTCACTCTCAGATTAGCGATTTTTTGGATAAATTCTGGTGTCTCTATGGCTGGCTTTGGATGGAAATACCAAAGTTTTGCACCACAGTAGCCAGCCTTATGTGAATAAGCCAAATCATAGTACAGGCGAAGATTACCAATTTTTTTAGATAAAGTCTGGTATCTTTTTTGCAGACTTTGGATAGAAGTAACAGGTGCGGAAAATTTGAGCTTTGGGTGTTGGTGGTGCCTTCACCCCCTAACACTACAGAGGTAGTCTTGATGAAAGCAAGAATTGGCCTTGCAGTAAAAAAAATTAAATTTGAGGCCCCTGTCAAACAGTTGCGGAAAACTTGGTCTTTGGGTGTTGGTGGTGCCTTCACCCAGTAAACTTCTAGAAGTACACCTGATGAAAGCAAGAATTGGCCTTGCAGTAAAAAAAAAAAATTATTTGATGCCCCTGTCAAACAGTTGCAGAAAAGTTGTTTTTTGGGTGTTGTTGGTGCCTTCACCCAGTAACCTTCTAGAGGTACTCTTGATAAAAGCAAGAATTGGCCTTGGTTGAAATTTGATGCCCCGGTCAAACAGTTGTGGAAAAATTGGTCTTTGGGTGTTGGTGGTGCCTTCACCCTGTAACCCTCTAGAGCAGGGGTCAGGAACCTTTTTGGCTGAGAGAGCCATGAACGCCACATATTTTAAAATGTAATTCCGTGAGAGCCATACAATATGCTTAAAACTAAATACAAGTAAATGTGTGCATTTTATGTAAGACCAACACTTTTAAAGTACAATAAGTCTCTGAATTATTTTTAATAACGTTTTTATTTATGCTGTTGCTAACCAATGATGAATAAAGTACTTCTTACCATTAATGCGACTTCTGGTGCTGCATGGTTTTGCTGATGGCTTTGTAGTCTGGTTGATACGTGGTGACTAATTTTGATTAATTATAACTGTAATGCCGTCATCTCCCCCACTGTAATATCCACATCTCCCCCACTAGAATATCCACATCTCCCCCACTGTAATATCCACATCTCTCCCACTGTAATATCCACATTTCCCCCACTGTAATATCGACATCTCCCCCACTGTAATATCCACATCTCCCCCACTGTAATATCAGCATCTCCCCCACTGTAATGTCCACATCTCCCCCACTGTAATATCGACATCTCCCCCTCTGTAATGTCCACATCTCCCCCACTGTAATGTCCACACCTCCCCCCACTGTAATATCCACATCTCCCCCCACTGTAATATCCACATCTCCCCCACTGTAATATCCACATCTCCCCCCACTGTATTATCCACATCTCCCCCCACTGTATTATCCACATCTCCCCCCACTGTATTATCCACATCTCCCCCCACTGTAATATCCACATCTCCCCTACGATTGTCTGCTTGCTTACCACAACACAAGCAGGCAGATCCACGAGGAGTTGAGGCGGGTGATGATGATGTCAGCGAGCCGCTCACCTAGGCCGCTGCCGGGTGTACCAAGATGGCCGTCGCTCCGGAGCTAGGCCGAAGCCACGGCCTTTCATATGGGCTCTATCCGCGGATCGGCACACCATGTGATCCGTGGATTGACAGGCGAGAGCCAGATGCAGCCATCAAAAGAGCCACATCTGGCTCGCGAGCCATAGGTTCCCGACCCTGCTCTAGAGGTACTCTTGATGAAAGCAAGAATTGGCCTTGCTGTAAAAAATGTAAATTTGATTCCCCGGTCAAACAGTTGTGGAAAAATTGGTCTTTGGGTGTTGGTGGTGCCTTCACCCCGTAACCTTCTAGAGGTCCTCTTGATAAAAGCAAGAATTGGCCTTGCTGTAAAAAATTTTTATTTGGCGCCCCAGTCACACAGTTGTGGAAAAATTGGTCTTTGGGTGTTGGTGGTGCCTTCACACCGTAACCTTCTAGAGGTGCTGTTGATAAAAGCAAGAATTGGCCTTGCTGTAAACAATTTAAATTTGACGCTCCTGTCACACAGGTGTGGAAAAATTGGTCCTTGAATGTTAATTGTGCCCATGAAACCTATATCAAAAAATTACTTTTTATGATAAAATCAACACCCACAAAACTAGGCAGCCTAGACAGTCTTGCAGAGGTTCAAGATTCAAATAACACTTAATCAGCGACATCAACATTAGGGACTTGATAGCTGCTGCTAATCCAGTACTGATTAATTTTGACAAATGTCAGCCGGTCAACAGAGACTGTGGACAGATGCTCTCTTTTATCTGTCACAAAATCTCCGGCAGCACTGAATGCCCATTTGGAAAGCATGCTGGGTGCAGGGCAGCCCAGCAGTTCAATTGCATACTGGGCAAATTCTGGCCAGTGGTCTATTCTCATGACCCAGGAACCCAGTGGATCATCTACTGGAAAGCTCTCTATGTCTGTTTTCCAATGTGATCTTTAAGCTGACATGCCCAGGCGCAGAGGACAAAACAAAATTGTGCAATGCATCACCAAGGCGGCCCACTTCTCTTTGACCAACAGAAGCCTCAAAGCAAGCTTTTCCATGAGACTGTAGCCTACCATAGTCTGGAGAGGCGTTACATAAACTCCTCTTTAAGGTGTCCTCAAGATATTTCATCCTGTGCTCCCTCTGGGCAGGATGAGTTCTGAGACTTTCCCCTTGTAACAGTGGTCAAGGAGGGTTGGCAACCGATAATGATCCCTCTCCTTGATGCCAAAAATTCTCAGGTCATTTTGCAGTCTTTGAAGCATAAGGGAGTTCATGCCCCGCAAGTTTACGAAGGCATAGGAAGCAGAGTGCTCGGGGTCACTGAGGATTACAGTATATGGAACTGCCTCCTCCCAGCCATGTACAACTCCCAAGGTTTCTGGGGACTGAAAACGATCTCCTAAGGATTGATGTATGTCTTTCTCTGCTTCTATGCCTCCAAAGCTGCCAGAATCCTCCTCCTCCCTCTCCTCTTATGTGTTCTGTGGCGCCGCAAGAATGGTGTCTACATAAAGCGGGCCTTCAGAGGAAAGGAAGTCCTGCTCTTCCTCCGCTCTGCCTCAAGTGCCCTGTCCATAATGGCATGCAGAGTTTGCTCCAGCAGGAACACAAGAGGAATTGAGTTACTGATGCATGCATTGTCACGGCTCACCATCCTTGTCGCCTCCTCAAATGATGACAGTACAGTGCATGCATCTTTATCAGCAGCCATTGGCGTGGGAGAAAAAAGCTGAGCTGCCATGTGCCTGTTCTTGTGCCATAATCACATCAGGTACTTATTGATGGCCCTCTGCTGCATGTGCTTGGTCTGCAGCATTGCCAAAGTTGAGTTCCACCTGGTGGGCATGTCACAAATCAGGCAGTTTCCAGGCAGGTGGAATTTCCGCTGAATTTCACCCAACCAAACACTCACTGTGTATGACCGCCTGAAGCGGTTGTAGACTCTTCTTGCCTGCCTTAGAAGCCAGGTATTGCACGTGTCAACTTTCCCTGTCGAAGGGTGTACAGAAGGTTAGTGCCTTTATCGCACACCACCATTCCTGACTCAAGCTTCCGTGGTGTGAACCACCTCTGGGTCTCCTGCATCCAATTCGCAATGGTGTGAACCCAGCCTTCTTCTACCTCCGAACCAACATCTGAGTCAAGTAATGTCTGTGCACTCTTAAGAAGCAAGTGGCCGATGCTGTGTTCAAATAATTCAGCTGACTCCTCCATGCATGATGCTGGGGCTATGGCAGGAGTAGCTGTGGACAAGGAAGCAGAATAAGCCACTCTGGCAGCTGTGGTGGACTGCGCACTAGTGTCGGCTTGGGTCATAGAGGATGAGGAGGATGAGGATGGTTTAATAAGCACCACCTCCTCTACATGCTGTGGCTGGATAGCACAGGCAACATCACTAAACAGAGACAAATGTGCCCTGCCTGAGAACAGACCATGTCCACCTTTGCCTGTGGACACAGACAGTGCTGGCCCCCTCATAGTGGCATGGGAAGGTCTGCCTCTCCTTGTTGGCATCCCAGACATGATGGGGGGGCTTATTACCTAAATTTAATAGAAACTGGGAACTGTAATTGAATGCACTTTATTGAATGAAAAGTGGTGTTTGGTGCGCTTTAAATTGAGGACTGACACTGACAAAAATTTTAAATCTATAAAAAAAAAAAATTAAACAGGGGGATCACCAGCGTCGCAGTCAGAAAATCTGCAGCTGACAAAAAAGGCAGGGGAAAAAAAAAAAAGACAAAAAAAAAAACCCCACAGCAACCAAAAAAAAAGAGGGTATACAGCACTGTATACAGCACTAAATGTTATGTAATGCCATGTTAAACACTGCACTACACTGACACTACACTGTACTGACACACTACACTAATGCCGCGTACACGCGGTCGGAATTTCCGACAACAAATGTTCGATGTGAGCTTGTTGTCGGAAATTTCCGACCATGTCTATGCTCCATCGGACATTTGCTGTCGGAATTTCCTACAACAAATTTTTGAGAGCTGGATGTCAAATTTTCTGACAACAAAACTTGTTGTCGGAAATTCCGATCGTGTGTACACAATTTCCGACGCACAAAATTCCACTCATGCTCGGAATCAAGCAGAAGAGCCACACTGGCTATTGAACTTATTTTTTTTCGGCTCGTTGCACATCTTGTAAGTCACCACATTCTTGGCGATCGGAATTTCCGACAAGATTTGTGTGACCGTGTGTATGCAAGACAAGTTTGAGTCAACATCTGTTGGAAATAAATCCACGGTTTTGTTGTCAGAATGTTCGATCGTGTGTACGCAGCATAACACTATTCTCACACTATACTAACATTCTCAGATTCACAATAAGTGAACACACTAATTTGCTAGTAGCAATCTGAGACCTGCTCTATCTATCTCCACTCCAACAACACACTGCAAAAGCTTCCTATGGGAAGGAACCTTTTATACTGTGGGGTGGGACTATGAGCACTGAGCTGTGATTGGACAAAGTCATCATCACTTTGTCCAATCAGTGCTCTGTGCCCCAATTGGCAAAGCCTTGCACCTGACCAGCGGTGAACAGGCGATATTCAGGCCGAACTTTTGCTCAGCCCAAACCATTCACCCAACACTACTTAAAACATGTTAGCTGGGGTTCAGCTTTAATTTGTTAGAGTATCTAAATCTACTAGTACATCTAATATTAACCCCCCCCCCTCCCAGGATGATAATGCTGCCAGTCAAAGGTGTCTCTGTTTCGCCTTCATCCAGAAAGTAGGCACTCTAATGCCCTGTAATTCCGACCACAAAATCCGTCAGATTTTTTCCGACGGATTTTGTCCGACACTGGTGTTGCATACACACGGTCGGAACACAGTTGTCGGAAAATCCGATCATTCTGAACGTGGTGACGTTTGTTGCGTACGACGGGACTACGTAGAGGCTAGTAGCCAATAGCTTTGGTCTTGTAATGTGATCTGAGCATGCGTGGCACTTTGTCCGTCGGAATTCCCTACACGCGATCGGAAAAAGTCTGATAGGACTTTGTTGTCGGAAAATTTGAGAGCAGGATCTCAAACTTTTTCCGTCGGAAATTTCGTCGGAATTTCCGATGGAGCCCACACACGGTCGGAATTTCCAACAACATGGTCCGATAGGACATTTTCCATCAGAAAATCCGACCGTGTGTACGGGGCATAATACAGGAGGTGTGTTACTGGCCAGATCACCAGAAGAAAACAGAGGGGAAAAGCCTTAAAAAAAATAAAACTAATGCATCCACTACATCTAATGATTGGTAAGATGTAATATTACATTTTTCTGTTTGGTTTTAAAGTTTACTTCTGGGCAAAAAAAAATAAAAAATATGCAGTATATTTCCGCCATACATGCAGACAATTCCCCAGGTTTAATCCCTTTAAAGCCCCTGTATATACAGTACCTATTGATCTGATAGAAATGCACTCCTAAAGCCTGTTGCGGGCTGAAAACACAGCATTTTTGTGGACTGAGTGGTATCAGCCCTGCTCAGTTGTCTTGTAGTTGGTGATCAGGTTGGAACACATCTCAGGAGGGATTTTGGTCCACTCTTCTTTACAGATCTTCTCTAAATTCTTAAGGTTTCTTGGCTGTTTCTTCGCAACTTGCCATCTACCTCATGAGCACTCCTGGTGAAGCATTTATTTGAAGACATATGAAGTCAGAAGACTCTATACATTCTCAACCAGGGATCTGTGGAACCCTGGGGTTCCTCCAGAGGTTGCCAGGGGTTCCTTGAGCTGTGGCTTATGAACCACCTATTTGATGATGCCTACAGAGTTCAAGTTCCAGCACCACTTAGCAAAGCCAGCAGCATGGCACCACCTATCAAAACTAATTAAACCAACCCCCTATCCTGTTCATCATATAACACAGAGACTAATCATTGTGTAGTCCCAACATAGGGGGGACTTTTGATATCCGCATATTGCACCCAAGGTTCAGGTGCTCCCGGGATGCTCGATGGAGGGCTCTTTTTAAAGTCACGGTATTCAAAGGCATATGGGTCTATTATGCCAGGGCACATTGTGTTTAAACCGGATCCAGCAACACATCCAAAACCACAAAAGAACTGCAGATTTCTTTTTTTTTTCCACTATTATCTGCACTGAGCTCCTATAATACACATTCCTAATACAGAATATGCATGCCATACAGAAAGTACCGAATGTTCCTCTTCCATTTGTGACATTATTAGTGCAGGAGAATTCTTGACAGTCTGTTAACACATAAATTGGAGTTTAATCCTATTAATAATTCATATGGCTAACATCTGTCTTTCAGGATTTTTCTGTTGTCATTTCACAAAGTTAGAATTTTCTATACATGTAGATACTGTATTTCATTATATATCGCTTTGCTGTAATACTAGAATGTCAGTTTGACTGGTGATTAGTTCCATTGAGTTTAAGGATCAGTCACTGGTGACCGATACAGAATTTGAAGAAATGTCCCAAATCTATTAAATAGCTTGGAAATCCAAACAGGATGAAAACAAAGAGCCACAGACCAGTACCGTATATACTCGAGCAGTGGCGTCGCTAGAGGCTGGCTTTTGGGGCCCATAGCCCAGAGTCTCTGCAGGGGACCCCAAGGAGAGGGGAGGCTCTCTGGGGACCCTGATGTAAGTGGGGGGCTCTCTGGGGACCCTAATTTTAAGGGGGAGACTCTCTGGGGACCCTGATTTAAGGGGGAGGCTCTCTGGGGACCCTGATTTAAGGGGGAGGCTCTCTGGGGACCCTAATGTAAGAGGGCTCTCTGGGAACCCTTATGAAAGTGGGGGGCTCTCTGGGGACCCTGATGCAAGGGGGAGGCTCTCTGTGGACTATGATGCAAGAAGAAGGACAAAAGTCCTATGGTTTTCTTTACACACGATCGGACTTTGCTCCATCGGACTTTTGTTGCCGGAAAGTTTGTCCGTTCGCACAGCCAACAAAAGTCAGATGAAAACCGAAAAAGTTTGTCCGATGGAGCGTACACACGGGCGGATGTTGCCTCAAAACAGCTAATTTGCATGTTTGTTGTCAAAAAGTCCGATCGTGTGTATGGGCCTTTATAGTACAAAATCCCTGACTTTGTGCAAGTGTACAAAATGTACAAGTGTAATGCGGCGTACACACGGTCGGAATTTCCGATGGAAACAGTCCTTTGGGAGCTTTTCATCGGATTTTCCTACCGTGTGTATGCCCAACGGCCTTTTTCTGTCGCAATTTCCGACGGACATTGGATTGAGAACCTGTTCTCAATTTTTCCGACGGAAAACCTTTCTATCGGATTTTCCGATCGTGTGTATGCAATTCCGACACGCAAAATTCCGACGCATGCTCGGAAACAATTTGATGCATGCTCGGAAGCATTAAACTTCCCTTTTATAGTGCTGTCGAACGTGTTTTATGCCGCTGTGTTATTGACCGTCGGAATTTGGTGTGACCGTGTGTAGGCAACACAGCTTGAGCGGAATTCCGTCGGAAAAAACGTTTTTTCCGACGAGAATTCCGATCGTGTGTACACGGCATAAGAATTGATGCTGATTTGAAGCCAATGGGTAGTCACTCCAAATATTGACTTGATTTTGATTTTTCTTCTGCTCGCTCACTTTACATTTTGTAAATTGATTAAAATAAACAATTAAAATATATATTTTTGAAAACATTCTCACGTTACAGCATTTCTTCACCCCCTGCCTAAAAGTTTTCAAGTTTTCATATATATATATATATATATATATATATATATATATATATATATATATATGTATAAATTATACCAGTCATCAGAGTATTGCACTGATCCTGCAAATAATAAAGGTGACTAGTCCAAAGGCCCTTTACTTTCCTTCCACTGTATAAATCAATTTATACATGCCAAAATATGTCCACTGTAAAGTGACCTGAAGTCAAAAAATTAAGATTTTTATAGGCATTGTCAATAAAAGGTAATCGTGCCTAAGCAGTACCATGAAATATATGTTTTGTCTTGAATTCATGCTTCACCAGTACTTCCTGACATGTGATTGGGCCTAAGTACTCCAGAGCCTATATAACCTGCATATCTGCAGTGTGAGATCTAAAGCACCGTTACCTATGACTACTAATCTCAAGAGATCTGGAGTGATGCTTGGTGCAGCTAGAAATCTGTTCCTGAGGACCTGCACTGTATTTTTCTCCCTGTGTCTACTTTCTTTGCTCTGTGGACCTTTGCTTTCTACTAGAGATGCACTGATATATTGGCCAAAAATAGGGCTATTGCTTCTTGCTGATAGAAAAAAAGTGCAGATACTTATTTAGGGTGTTACCTATCCCACTACCAGCTTATTTCCTTAGAATACTACAACGCAGAGTCTTGGCCTTCATTTGGGGAAAAACGAAACCACGGATACCAAAGACCACGTTATATCTTAGCAGATTAAGGGGCGGAATAGGTTTACCAAACTTTATCTCCTATTATTCTGCTGCACAACTCTCTATTCTCACGAAATACCACTCAATAGAGGAAACACCCCTTTGGGTGATGATTGAATCGGTGGAATGTGATCCTATGTCTATTGCCAATATTCTGTGGATACACCTTAAAGATAGATCTCACATTTCTAACCCCATTACGAAACATTCCTTATCTATATGGGATAAATATGGTAAGCCTTCCAATCTTCAATCCCCACATAACCCTCTTCTTTCCTTCCTTGGGAACCCAGCCTTTTACCCGGCCTGGAGGTATCCTAAGTCATTTTCAGTTTGGTCCAAATTAAAATTATCTCGATTTTATCAAATATGTGATAACTCCACCATTTTGGAATTTCCATTACTGTGTGACACCCATAGACTACCAAGATCTGAAACATTTAGATATCTGCAAATCAAAAATTTCTATACCCCTCTTCTCAGTACTGGTACATTGCTTAATCAAATGACTCAATTTGAGCGTATTTGCATGAGCGACCCACATGTTAGGGGTGTTATATCTATGATATATCAACAGCTTACTACTCTCCCTAAGGATATGTTACCTTCCTATGCAGATAAATGGCCATTAGATATGAACCGTGCTTTCAACACTAATGACTGGTCCAATATTTGGCTAGCTACTAAAAGTTCATCCCCAAATTGCTATGCTCTTGAAACCAATTTTAAAGTTTTAGCGAGATGGTATCTGGTACCTGCCAGAATCGCCAAATTTTCCCCAACATATTCTATCAATTGCTTCAGAGGTTGCCTTTCTCCGGGTACCCAACTCCACATATGGTGGGAATGTCCTGTAGTACATGAATTTTGGATAAATATCTTTGCTATGGCTTCGAAAGCTCTAGAACGTTCAATCCCTCCGGATCCAGCCATAGCTCTTCTCAACCTGAAGCCCCCATCGCTAACACACCCTCAATTTAAGTTATTTCTCCAGATTAGCACTGCTGCGAAACAAACTATAGCTAAAGCCTGGAAATCCAAAACTCTAATATTAGCGGAAGCCAAACATAGAATGAATAGAGCTTTAACTCATGCTAAAATGTCGGCCATAGAAGACGATAATATTGATAAATTTAAACAGATTTGGCAACCATGGGTAAAACACTACCTTCCCCCCGATTTTGACCAGTCATTACTGTTACCTCAATAGTCTATTCAGATATCTTTAGCAGATATATTGCATTGCTCTGTTTGATGTGTAGATCACCACCTGGAGAGAATCTCTCCTTCTCTCTCTTTTCGTCCTCTCATCTTTCTCTTTAGCACCCTTTCTATCCTTTCCCTCCTTAATTATTTTTCCTTGCTATATTTTTTATTTTTTTTTCCCTTTGCTAACATATCTTGAAAATATGCGCATAATGTTAGGCTACCCTTACATATACTCTTTTTGGCATATGAATGTTGCATATATTTTTTTAATATTGCTTTAATCACAGTAATACCTGTTCCTTTTAATTGCCCCCACTCTACCACAGTTTGAGCCCATCTGGGGTGGTAGAGTGGTCTGGAGGCACGACTCTACTGTTACTAGATGTGTTTCAGGGTTACTCTTCATCTCCCTAGTGCATTATTAACTAGGTTTTCTTCGCAGTGTTCAACTTCTAACACATTATACTATAATTTAAGGTGCATTTCACTTATGGTATTACTTTGCTCTTTACTTTCAAGATATCCCATGTATGAATATGAATATATGTACTATATCTTTTCTGTATTTTCTTTTATGCACTTTATTGTTTATGTTTTATATTTGAAAATAAAATTCTTTGAACGAGAAAAAAAGTGCAGATAATGGCTGCCGAACAGTTTTGGCCAAAAATAGGTGTCAATAATGACCACTTTAAAAACTATCGGCCCAAAATAGGTGCCAATAAGGGTCAAAAATAAATTTATATTCGGTACACCATTTCGGTTTTCGGACAAGTGCATCCTGAATTTTTGGTTTTGGTTCAGAATTTACATTTCGATGCACCACTACTTAAACGAAAACTCCACCTTGAAGGCAGTCAGTTATTCAGAAGGTATGTCCATCATTGATAGATGTTTAATATCTTATCAATAAAAAAAGGGCAGGTGAGAAGGATAAAAATAGTAGAAAAGGAAGGGAGTAACTAGGACTGAACTGCAAGCTCCCTCCAGCCGAAAGGAACCTGGAACAATCCAGAGAAACCTATCACGGTGGATCTTCAATATAAAGCCAGAGCTCCAAAACCTATTTGTGCCTTTCAAGGTTATTGGTAAGGCCAATGTTATTGGTAAATTTCCTCTTGCCATAGGCGACTCCATATTTCTGTCTTTTACATGCTCAAATGCATACTTTGTTAGACACCACCAAGTTAAGGACAAGTTGTGGAAGAGTGTACTGTATTGAATTTACTGGGTCTTGAATAAGGAAAGAGCTCCTGATTGGGAATCTACAGCTGATCACTCTCCTGAACATCATCTTACATAAGCTCAGCTTGACCTTCTATAACTTAGAGGTCCGGCTATTCATTAAGTGTATTGGGTGGTGAAGGTGCCACTCACTGTGTGATGGAATTTCAAAATATCTCTGAGGAAGGTTGAAAGATTAGTTTTCCCCACTGGGATCCATAGAATTGTTTTGAACGCTGCTCATTAGAAATAATAAATTACCGTATATACTCGAGTATAAGCCGAGTTTTTTTAGCACATTTTTTTGTGCTGAAAGTGCCCCCCTCGGCTTATACTCGAGGCAATCACTTTTCTGCAGCAGAGAATGACATTTTCCGAACCGACTTTGGGGCCCGTATGTCGGGGGCCACTTGGTGCTAGGAACCCCAAATCTGGTGTGCAAACCCAGTGGAACTAGCACTACAACATATCCAAGCTGGGGTTCCTAGCACCAAGTGGCCCCGAGATACGGGGCCCCAAAGTCGGTAAATTGGGTCCATCTGCAGCAATGTCATTTTGGGACCCTTTGGGTCCAGAGACCCCAAATTTTGGCTGCATCTAGGAACCCTTAACTAGTTTGGGGGACCTATGGCTGCAAATGGGCACAGTGAGGCAGCAAATAAGCATTGTTTACCCTCTTTTCCACTTAAAGTAGCTACGCATTTCTCACCCTAGGCTTAAACTCGAGTCAATACGTTTTCCCAGTTTTTTGTGGTAAAATTAGGTGCCTCGGCTTATATTCGGGTCGGCTTATACTCGAGTATATACGGTATGCTGTTAAGTGGTGCTGCTTGGTTTGGTAGGTGAAAGCCCAGATTTTGTCTTATTTGAAGATCAATGAAGAAAAGATTAGCTAAATGTAGACTATACTGGTGATTAGCTTTCTGCTCGGACACAGCTTCAACAATACAGGTCCTCTTTAATGAATTGGTATGGGATTGGTGGGAGAAATTTGTAGCTGAATTTCCAATTAACAGTAGTACAACTTACCCCTTTCTACTCTTTATTATTTTGTTGACCTATTTATTTCAACTTGAAATATTCAAAATCAGTCTGTTTTGTATTTACACAAAGGGATTAACCCAGAATAACGATGAATTTTGCTCCAACAAACTGCTACAAAAGATAAAGAGAAGTAACAAAAATCATCTCAATGCAATGATTCTCAGCAGAAGCGATAAGAACGGTAAGCAGTTTGATATTTAGGCTTTATTGTGTGCAATCTTATCTGGGAAAAATGGAAACGTCTGTTTTTTTTTCAAATCACAGTACTCTGGGGAACCACTGTAATTAGAACTAGAATAGTGTAATTAAAAAATACTTTGCTAAATGTTGCAAAAGATTTAATTTTCTGAACATTATTCTAAATTAACACTCAACCCAGCATAGTTTCGTTTTTGGTGGGCTGCATTCCAGTGTGAGTTCCCACATATCACAACACAGAGTATGAGACTTTTCCACAATGTGTCTCTGCACAACCTCCCACTTTATCATTAAGGTCTCACCTTCTTGACACTGGACTCCTTTTTTTTATAGTGGCCAAAAAAAACAAAACCAAAATGGATAGTTTAAAAAAAATACAGTGGAACCTTGGATTATGAGCATAAGGAGATGGCAGTGACAGTTAGCAGTAGGACTCAGAGACGGCAGTGACAGTTAGCAGTAGGACTAGGAGACGGCAGTGACAGTTAGCAGTAGGACTAGGAGACGGCAGTGACAGTTAGCAGTAGGACTAGGAGACGGCAGTGACAGTTAGCAGTAGGACTAGGAGACAGCAGTGACAGTTAGCAGTAGGACTAGGAGACGGCAGTGACAGTTAGAAGTAGGACTAGGAGACGGCAGTGACAGTTAGCAGTAGGACTAGGAGACGGCAGTGACAGTTAGCAGTAGGACTAGGAGACGGCAGTGACAGTTAGCAGTAGGACTAGGAGACGGCAGTGACAGTTAGCAGTGGGATTTAGAGACGGCAGTGACAGTTAGCAGTAGGACTAGGAGACGGCAGTGACAGTTAGCAGTAGGACTAGGAGACGGCAGTGACAGTTAGCAGTAGGACTAGGAGACGGCAGTGACAGTTAGCAGTAGGACTAGGAGACAGCAGTGACAGTTAGCAGTAGGACTAGGAGACGGCAGTGACAGTTAGAAGTAGGACTAGGAGACGGCAGTGACAGTTAGCAGTAGGACTAGGAGACAGCAGTGACAGTTAGCAGTAGGACTAGGAGACGGCAGTGACAGTTAGAAGTAGGACTAGGAGACGGCAGTGACAGTTAGCAGTAGGACTAGGAGACGGCAGTGACAGTTAGCAGTAGGACTAGGAGACAGCAGTGACAGTTAGCAGTAGGACTAGGAGACGGCAGTGACAGTTAGCAGTGGGATTTAGAGACGGCAGTGACAGTTAGCAGTAGGACTAGGAGACGGCAGTGACAGTTAGCAGTAGGACTAGGAGACGGCAGTGACAGTTAGCAGTAGGACTCGGAGACGGCAGTGACAGTTAGCAGTAGGACTAGGAGACGGCAGTGACAGTTAGCAGTAGGACTAGGAGACGGAAGTGACAGTTAGCAGTAGGACTAGGAGATGGAAGTGACAGTTAGCAGTAGGACTAGGAGACGGCAGTGACAGTTAGCAGTAGGACTCGGAGACGGCAGTGACAGTTAGCAGTAGGACTCGGAGACGGCAGTGACAGTTAGCAATAGGACTAGGAGACGGCAGTGACAGTTAGCAGTAGGACTAGGAGATGGCAGTGACAGTTAGCAGTATGGCTCAGAATAATTATAGAGCAGATAATACCCGACTGTCCAGCTCTGGTGGGAACTTGGTCTGGAACTGGCACATGGTTCCTTCGCTGTAGTCCCTTTGTATATAGACCTTGGAGGCCAGGGAGGCACTTCTCCTCATCATGAGAATGCTTGTAATCCAAAGCACTCGCCTATCAAAGCGAGTTTCCCCATAGAAGTCAATGGAAACGAAGATAATTCATTCCGCATTGACTTCTATTGCATGCAATACCGCATGTGGCCAGAGGTGGGGGGGGCACTGGAGAGCCTCGGAAATACTCGGGGACAGCTCAGTTGAACTTGAAAACCCTCGGAAAGGCTTGGAAACACTCGGGAACGGAGTATTTCAGAGTGATTCTGAGTATTTCCGAACGGCTCCATACCGCTCCGAGCGTCACCGACGCCCCCACACCAAATGCGGTACTGCACACCACATTTGCTTGAATTCTGCTTGTTTTGCGAGACAACACTCACAAACCGAGTTGCTCGTCTTTCAAAACGCTTGTTAACCACGTTACTTGTTAACCAAGGTTCCACTGTATATATTTTTTATATCTAATTGTATTATATTCAACTTTTTAATTAATATCATGAATTTAAATGAATATGTATCTTTTCAGCCATTTTTGGCACCTACTTTCAGCTGATAATTTTCAACGGCCATTATTGCCACCTTTTTTTTCTATTGGTAAAAAGTGCCGATAACCCTATTTTCGTCTGATAATTTTCAGTCGCTGTTATATGGCAACCAAAATGTTATAAAGTTATGGACAGATGGCGAAAAGTATATTTAGTGTTATTTTCTGTCTGTTTTCCCATTAATACTATTCAAAAATTGCCGGATATTCAAACTCTTATTCACAGGGAACCCTTTGTGGAAATCAATACTGATTTGAACATGAAAGTGATGCGCTTATCTCACCGAGCATCAACCCTTCATTTTTTCCTCCATTTATTGGCAGATTATACTATTATTATGTAACTATTTGGGCACCAGTTCTCAAAAAGGATATCAGGGAACTGGAGAAAGTGCAGAGAAGGGCAACCAAACTGATAAGAGGCATGGAGGAGCTCAGCTATGAGGAAAGATTAGAGGAACTGAATTTATTCACCCTTGAGAAGAGGAGAATAAGGGGGGATATGATCACCATGTACAAATATATAAGGGGTCCGTATAGTGAACTTGGTGTTGAGTTATTCACTTTACGGTCAACACAGAGGACAAGGGGGCACTCTTTACATCTAGAGGAAAAGGGATTTCCAAATACGGAAAGGTTTCTTCACAGTAAGAGGCGTGAAAATATGGAATAGACTCCCTGCAGAGGTGGTTCTGGCCAACTCAGTAGATTGCTTTAAGAAAGGCCTGGATACTTTCCTAAATGTACATAATATAACTGGTACTGACATTTATAGGTAAAGTTGATCCGGGGAAAATCCGATTGCCTCTCGGGGGGATCAGGAAGGGATTTTTCCCCCTGCTGTAGCAGATTGGATCATGCACTGCTGTTTTTTTTTTTTTGTTGCCTTCCTCTGGATTAACTGTGGGTATAGAATTGGGTATATTGGATTGTACAATATTTTTTATTTTTATTTATTATTTCTTTTTTTTATGGTTGAACTGGATGGACTTGTTTTTTTTTTCAGCCTAGCTAACTATGTAACTATGTAACTATATATAGGTTTATTTCTTCCCATTCAGCTGTAGAAAATGCTGTCCTTTTATAGGAGGTGAAGTTTTAGGATCCAGTGGGGCTGATGCTTAGTGAGATAAGTGCATCACTCTTGCTGTCAGAGTCAGTGTTTCCCCATTAAAGAGGAAGTAAACCCTGATGGGTTTACTTCCTCTTTGTTTCCCTGCAAAGGTAAAGCATAATGGACTACTATGCATCGTATAGTAGTCCATTATGTGTCACTTACCTGACACAGGAGCCAGCGAAGTCACCGCTGTCCCCTTGTGTATGGCGCCTCCATCTTCTTGGTGGGTCTCGCGGCTCCGTCGCTGTCATTCGACAGCGGCGCGATGACGTCACTCCCGCGCATGCGCACGGGAGACAACGCTCGCGGCATATTGCCGTTGAGAGCGGCCTTCTCAGTGCGCCTGTGCGCCGATGTCTACGGCGCATGCGCCATAGACAGCGGTGCCTGTATTTTGGCAAATATCTCCTAAACCGTGTAGGTTTAGGAGATATTTCTTTGACCTACAGGTAAGCCTTAATCTAGGCTTACCTGTAGGTCCAAGTGGTTTGTAAGGGTTTACAACCACTTTAAGTAGCTTCTCCCTCACGTCCTGCCCAATGATAGGCAAAACCTTAGGGGCAATACAAAGGCTGAAAGTGTCACAAGAAGAGGAGAGGAAAATCTCCCAATGAAGACGCATCTGCAACACTGATAGTTGTCAAAGCTGGAAGCTCTCATCACAGTTGCCTGATGATGGAGCTGAAGTAAAAGCTACAAAATGTTGCTGTATCTATATGACTAATACATAAGCTTAAAGGAGGAGTACAGCCAAAGCTTGTTTGGCTGTACTTCTCCTATGGATCACAGGAGTGCAGTTTGTTCTGCACTCCTTTGACCCATTTTCAGCAGACAGCGGGCTGTCGGCCGACATCACAGAGACGGTCAAGTCAGACCTACCCACAACCCTGGACTGGCACCTGGCTCAGCCTCTTAACATGCCGCTGAGAGCCTGAGCCAGCCGCTACCCACCCCCTCCACAGCCCATCGCTCCAGTGGGCAGAGCAGACAGCGGTGACAGAGCTCGGCGAACCAAATGATCAGCAGTCTTTGATCGCTCAGCTCTCAGTCTTAGACCCGGTGGGACACAGCTGCAGCGTCGGACCCATGCTGCATCCCCCTGGGTACAGAGGGAAAAATAATTATTTGATCCCCTGCTGATTTTTGTAAGTTTGCCCACTTCAAGCTACATAGTTAGCTAGGCCGAAAAAAGACACTTCCAGTTCAACCTTAAAAAAAAAAAAAATAAATAAAAAATATCGTACAATCCAATATACCCAATTCTATACCCACAGTTGATCCAGAGGAAGTCATAAAAAAAACCCAGCAGAGCATGCTCCAATCTGCTACTGCAGGGGGAAAAAAATCCCTTCCTGATCCCCCGAGAGGCAATCGGATTATATCACACGGGTTATAACATTATAACCTTCCCTTACTCTATCCAAAATAATAAAAAAAAAGTTTTGCCATTAATTTAATGTGTTATTCACTTTCACGTTTGAAGAACGCCTACTAGACCTGCGCACAACAGAAAAATTTGTTTATTTTCGTTTCGTTTCTATTAGTTTCCATTGATTCGTAACGATTCGTAATTTCATAAGTCGTCGGTGTTCGTATTCATAACGATTTGTATTTTCGTAAGAGTTATTTTTTCGTTGATTCGTTTTTCCGAAATTCGGACGCATTCGTATTTTCGTAGATTTAGTTACATTCGTACTTTCGTAACATTGTTTTCGTAGATTCGTAATCGGAGCATAATTCATAATTTTATGTAATGTGTAATTTTATGTAATGTGTATGCTATTATTACATTGTAAGAGACACAGAAAATTACGAATCGAAAAAAAAATAAAAAAGTTACGAATGTACGAATTTTTTTCGTTCAATCCATTCGAAGCACGTTAAGCAGCGCCATTGTAAGAGACACGGAAAATTCCGAATCGCAAAAAAAAAAAAAAAAGTTACAAATGTACGAATTTTTTCGTTCAATCCATTCAAAGCACGTTAAGCAGCGCCATTGTAAGAGTCACGGAAAATTACGAATCGCAAAAAAAAAAAAAAGTTACGAATGTACGAATTTTTTCGTTCAATCCATTCGAAGCACGTTAAGCAGCGCCATTGTAAGAGACACGGAAAATGACGAATCGCGAAAAAAAAAAAAAACAGTTAAGAATGTACGAATTTTTTCGTTCAATCCATTCGAAGCACGTTAAGCAGCGCCATTGTAAGAAACACGGAAATTTACGAATCTCAAAAAAAAGTTACGAATGTACGTATTTTTTGGTTCAATCCATTCGAAGCACGTTAAGCAGCGCCATTGTAAGAGACACGGAAAATTACGAATCGCAAAAAAAAAAAAAAAAGTTACGAATGTATGAATTTTTTCGTTCAATCCATTCGAAGCACGTTAAGCAGCGCCATTGTAAGAGACACGGAAAATTACCAATTCAACAAAAAAAAAAAATTACGAATGTACGAATTTTTTCGTTCAATCCGAAGCCATCCATTCGAAGCACGTTAAGCAGCGCCATTGTAAGAGACACGGAAAATGACGAATCGCAAAAAAAATAAAAAATTTACGAATGTACGAATTCTTTCATTCAATCCATTCGAAGCACGTTAAGCAGCGCCATTGTAAGAGACACGGAAAATTACGAATCGCAAGAAAAAAGTTACGAATGTACGAATTTTTTCGTTCAATCCATTTGAAGCACGTTAAGCAGCGCCATTGTAAGGGACACGGAAAATTACCAATTCAACAACAACAAAAAAAGTTACGAATGTACGAATTTTTTCGTTCATTTTGATTTTCGTTGTTCCTGTTTTCGTTTTTCGGATTTTCTTCTTTCGTAGTCTCGTTGTTTCTAATTTGGTTATTTCGGATTTTCGTTGTTTTTCATATTCGTTCGATTCGATAATTCGTTAAAATTTTTAGCGAATCATTCGTTCATTTGTACGATAACGAATGAACAAATATAACGAATTTTAACGGAAAACGAATTAAAACGAAACAAATTGCACATGTCCCACATAAAAAAAATCACCAGTTAGCAAACAAAAGGTCATATTGAGTGAACCTTCTTCTTTCTCCTATAATGAGCTGCAACAGCACTGAAGTCTTCAAAAAAGGATAATTCCTCCCTGTCCGAGAACCTGCCCCAGTACTGAGTGCCACATGGATCACGCTTTCACATCCAATCACCTTTGGATATCTATTGGTGTCCTAGATGTCTGTAGCACAAAACCTCAGAAAGCCGCATCATTTGTTAAATCCAAATACTGTAGCCCACTAGCTGTACAAGCCCGGTGTGTAGACTCATTGAAAATCTATTCCTTTATATTCAAGACAAGGCTTAGATGACTTTCACCGATTACAGACTTGTTTATTAACAGACTAGACAAGAAACTCTTGATATTGATCATTTCATTAAGCTGCTAGATATTTATAGAATTAGCTCCCGGTAAATACTCAAATCACGAACGCCATTATCTGCTTTTAGACACCAAGAAGAAAGCTCACGGTTTCAGCCAATATGCAATACACAGCTGAAGAAACACAAGCACCTTAAAGGGAAATTTCCATACACCTCATTGGGACTCATGAAGGGAAATTCCCATACACCTCATTGGGACTCATGAAGGGAAATTTCCATACACCTCATTTGGACTCATGAAGGGAAATTCCCATACACATCCTTGGGACTCATGAAGGGAAATTCCCATACACCTCCTTGGGACTCATGAAGGGAAATTCCCATACAACTCATTGGGACTCATGAAGGGAAATTCCCATACACCTCATTGGGACTCATGAAGGGAAATTTCCATACACCTCATTGGGACTCATGAAGGGAAATTCCCATACACCTCATTGGGACTCATGAAGGGAAATTTCCATACACCTCATTGGGACTCATGAAGGGAAATTTCCATACACCTCATTTGGACTCATGAAGGGAAATTTCCATACACCTCATTGGGACTCATGAAGGGAAATTCCCATACACCTCATTGGGACTCATGAAGGGAAATTTCCATACACCTCATTGGGACTCATGAAGGGAAATTCCCATACACCTCTTTGGGACTCATGAAGGGAAATTTCCATACACCTCATTTCATAGTTTCATAGTTTTATAGTTAGTAAGGTTGAATAAAGACATCAGTCCATCCAGTTCAACCTGAGCGTCTACAGTTGTCCCTATCCCCATACACTGCACACTCACATCGGTCCCTACCCTCAAGGAGCCCACAATCCAAGGTCCCCATTCATATACTAGGACCAATTTTTGGACAGAAGCCAATTAACCTACCTGCATGTCTTTGGATTTGGTCTCATGAAGGGAAATTTCCATACACCTCATTGGGACTCATGAAGGGAAATTCCCATACACCTCATTGGGACTCATGAAGGGAAATTCCCATACACCTCATTGGGACTCATGAAGGGAAATTTCCATACACCTCATTGGGACTCATGAAGGGAAATTTCCATACACCTCATTTGGACTCATGAAGGGAAATTTCCATGCACCTCATTGGGACTCATGAAGGGAAATTCCCATACACCTCATTGGGACTCATGAAGGGAAATTTCCATACACCTCATTGGGACTCATGAAGGGAAATTTCCATACACCTCAATGGGACTCATGAAGGGAAATTTCCATACACCTCATTGGAACTCATGAAGGGAAATTCCCATACACCTCATTGGGACTCATGAATGGAAATTTCCACATACCTCATTGGGACTCATGAATGGAAATTTCCACATACCTCATTGGGACTCATGTATCATAAATAATTATTTTATACAGAAACTAGCAAAAGTGTGCCCATTCCAAAGCAGGCAAGGTTTGGAATGGGGACAACTGTGGTAGAGAGGGAAGCTAGGTATGGGGGGGGGGGGGTAGATGCTAGTCGAATGGTGGTGAGTGTGTGGGGTCTTTGGAATGGTGAGACTGTTGGGGCTACAGAGTTGGGAGTGGGGCAGAGAAGAGCGGTGACAGAAAGGTGCAGAGAGAAAGGGGTGGAGGCAGAGTGCTGAGGAAACTGGGCAGAGTGGTAATAGCGATGGTTTTGAAAGTGGTGAACAAAGGGGACCGGGTCTGGTGGTGATAGGGGCAGTGCGCCTACGGCGGAATTGTCAAAAATGGGGCCCAGGGTGGCTTGAAGTGAGAGGCAGGTGGCAGAGCATTGGGAGCAGGAGGGGTGGCAGACTGGTGAGGGGGGGGGGGGCAAGAAAAAATGGTGAGCGCAAAGATGGGTAGGTTGGCAGTTGATGATGTCTTTAGTGTATTGGCATAAACCTGGTGCCTATGCATTTGGCAAATTCCCCAGATACCAGAATTTCTGAGCATGGACATGTACAGCAATTCACTTCTATGCGCCACCTACAACTCCGCAGCTATGGCATATTTCTATGGAAGATTTTATGCAAGGCATATTTTATTTTTCAAATCTTTTATTTATTCAGAAGACAAGACTTACAGAATTAACGCAATGAGGATTCACAAACATAGAATACAACACAATATATCATTAGATAACATCATGTAAGGAAATGAGGACGGAGACCTTATGTTTCATAGAAGTCCAGGCTGGCAAGGCATATTTTTATGTCTAAATATGCCCAGGCGCATTTAGCTCTGAGCTATATTTTCAATAGGAACATTACACCTTAAAATGGTTGTACACCCACTTTTACCTACAGGTAAGCCTATATTAAAGCGGTGTTTCACCTTAAAAAATTTTTTTTTAAAGTCAGCAGCTAAAGAAAAAGTCGCTGCTGACTTTTAATAAGTACACTTACCCTCCCAGGGCGATGTCGGTCGTGGAGGCCGAGATGTCCCTCGGCGATCCGGATCCAGCGCCGCCATCCTCAGTAAAGGGAAACGGCTTCCCGTTTCCTACTGCGCATGCGCGCGTCGGCGCGCGGCAGACTGCGCATGCGCGAGTCTAATTTGTGAATGGGGAACACGATGTGTTGTGGGACACTGTTCCCATAAAACACTGCGCCCCATTCACTAGAAGACAGAAGGAGAGAAGATCTGGAGGATCTGGAGGAGGCAGATTAGGACGATCTGCCTAGCAACAGCCATTTCTGGTAAGTAAAAAAAAATAATTTTTTTTTTTTTTCATTTTAAATTGTTATTAACATTTTTTTAAAGTTTTTTTTTTCAGGGTGTCCCACCACTTTAAGGCTTACCTGTAGGTGCTTGAAATATCTCCTAACCCTCCACGGTTTAGGAGATATTTACTAAAAAGACGATCGCAGATGACTACGGCGCGTGCGGCATCGTGCCGTTTCTATTAGAGGTCATGCCGTGACTGGCGGCGCTGGAAAGAAGAGGGGCGAAGATGGATGCTTACAGCCAGCGGGGACAACGGCGACAGCGCGGGCTTCTGTGTCAGGTAAGTGACACAAAATGGGCTACTATGCGATGCATAGTAGCCCATTATGCTTTACCTTTGCAGGGAAATAAAGAGGAAGTAAAGCCCACCAGGGTTTACTTCCTCTTTAACTTTAACTCAGGACTAAAGCCTAGTACACACTAGCTGCTTTTTTTACTCAGTTTAGGCTGATATGTATTCTTCTACATATTTTTGGTAAAAAAAATCGCAATAAGCGTTTATTGATTGGTTTGCGCAAAAGTTATAGCATTTACAAAATAGGAGATAGATTTTTTTGCATTTTTATTTTTATTTTTTTTTACTAGTAATGGCGGCGATCTGCGATTTTTTTCGTGACTGCGACTTTGCGGCGGACACTTCGGACACTTTTGACACATTTTTGGGACCATTCACATTTACACAGCGATCGTTGCTATAAAATTGCACTGATTACTGTGTAAATGTGACTGGCAGGAAGGGGTTAACACTAGGGGGCGCTGCAGGGGTTAATATATGTTCCCTGCAAGTGATTCTAACTGTGTGGGGGGAGGGGACTCACAAGGGGAGGAGACCGATCGGTGTTCCTCCGTACTGGGATCACACCATCGGTCTCCTCTCCAGTGACAGGACGTAGAGCTGTGTGTTTACACATACAGCTCCACGGTCCCGCACGGTCCCGCACGGTCCCGCTGTTTTCACGGGCAATCGCGGGTGCCCGGCGGACATCGCGGCCGCCGGGCACGCCCACTGGGTCCCGAGCGACACCGCGGGTGGCGTAAGCTCGCCCCCTAGACGGCCGGGAATAGGAGGACGTCATATGACGCCCACCCAGGATGGGAGATCCATCTTGTGGGCGTCATATTACTATAGGCGAGTATTGAAGTGGTTAAAGTGACACGTACAGGTACGTGTTTGTGCCCAGCCATGGCATTCTGCCGACGTATATCGGCGTGAGGCGGTCCTTAAGCGGTTAAGGGTAGTCATGCCAATTTATTTTACTACTCCAAACCTGCATACTTTATGCCTGGGAAACTTCACAGTTAGATTCAGTTTAAATCTTTAGCTTTTATTTGAATCTAAAACACAGACAGAAAAATCGAGAGGTTCATTAAAAATGCATTTAACAAGATCAAGGTGTAGCTTTAGGTGCAATAAACAAATAGGGTCTAACATTCTGTTTTAAATACGGTAGATCCGTTACACTTCAAAGGCTGTTAGTTAAATATTAATCTAAGCTCAGCATATTTTGTCAACTATGCACAGGCTTTTAGAATTTATACCTTCCTAATTTTTTTTCATGAATACCTGGCTATTGAAAAAAAAAATTAAAAATCTAAATTAAACCAAGGCAGAGTCTAAAAACAGGAGCAAGACCTTCTAGAACAAGGATATGCAATTAGTGGACCTCCAGCTGTTGCAGAACTACAAGTCCCATGAGGCATAGCAAGACTCAAGCATGACACCCAGAGGCAGAGGCATGATGGGACTTGTAGTTTTGTAACAGCTGGAGGTCCGCTAATTGCATATCCCTGTTCTACAACAAAGAGGCTTTATACATGGTGATTGATGATATTTTCTAAAGGATACATGTACTTGTAAAATGTGGTAATTTATTTAAAATTATATTAAAGTTTTTTTTTTTTTGTTAACTACTTCCCACCCGGCCACTGTATATATACGGCCGGGTGGGAGCCGCCTACTTCTGATCGGACGTTCCCGAACGCGATCCCGGCGCGATCCCTATGCGCATGTGTCACCCGGACACGGCGCATCTCGGATCGGCAGGAGGGCTCGCTGATTGGCCCTCCTGATCACATGACGGCCGTGTCCAATCACAGCCATCATGTGATGTAAGCAAACAGCCGGTTGCTAGGCAATCGGCTCTCCTCTCCTCACACGGAAGTCGTCGCTGAGGAGAGGAGAGCGGATCGCTGCAGACGGCTGGTGATCAGTGAGTATTAGCTGTTTTTTTACTCACTGATCACCAGTCTAACCAGTAAACACCAGTAAACACACATGTCCCCCACACATGTCCCCAAAACATACATGTCCCCAAAACACACATGTTCCCAAATAAAAACACATGTCCCCAAATAATAAAAACACATGTCCCCCACATATGTCCCCCACATATGTCCCAATAAAATCACATGTGCCAATGATTATCTGCACACATATGTCCGTGATCACCTGCACACATCTGTACATGATCATTTGCGTACATATGTCCGTGATCACGCGAACCAATTATTATACACTTAACGGAATTTTTTTACTAAAAACATGTAGCAGAATACATTTTGGCTTAAATTTATGACAAAATTAGATTTTATTGAATTTCGTTTAAAAAAGAAAAGAGAAATATTTTTTTAAAAAAAATTTCCGCTATTTTTTCGCTTATATCGCAAAAAATAAAAAACGGAGTCGCGAATAAATACCACCAAACTAAAGCTCTATTTGTGCGAACAAAATGATAAAAAATTCATTTGGTTACAGCATTGCATGACCGCGCAATTGTCATTAAAAGAGCGAGAGCGCTGAAAGCTGAAAATTGGTCTGGGAAGGAAGGGGGCGAAAGTGCCCAGTATTGTAGTGGTTAATAACAAGCATGTCATAATTACCTGCTCTGTGTAATGTTTTTATACAGAGCAGCCCTGATCCTCCTCTTCTCGAGTCCCCCGCTGGCGCTCCTGGCCCCTCCCTCCTGCTGGGTGTCCCCATAGCAAGCAGCTACTGTTGTGCCATATTTTCTCCGCTTGATGATGACTGTCTTCACTGTGTTCCATGGTATATCCAATGCCTTGGAAATTCTTTTGTACCCTTCTCCTGACTGATACCTTTTAACAATGAGATCCCTCTGATGCTTTGGAAGATCTCTGTGGACCATGGCTTTTGCTATAGGATGCGACTAAGAAAATGTCAGGAAAGACCTACTAGAACAGCTGAACTTTATTTAGAGTTAATCAGAGGCACCTTAAATGATGACTGGTGTGTACTGACTCCAATTTAATATGAGTTTGAATGTGATTGCTTAATTGTGAACACAGCTACATCTACTACCAGTGATGTAAGTAACTGAGTTAAAATAAACGGAGTTACTTAACGCAGTTACTTTAGAGGGTAACGAGTAATCTAACTGATTACTTTTCCCCTCATTACTTGGGCGGCGTTACTGCAATTACATCTACCTCCACTAGATGGCAGTAGTGTAATTCTGGTGTCCTGCCGAAAAAGTTCCCCCGCCGGATAAGGACCCCCTGTACTGCGCAGGCGCAGCGCTTGCGCAGTACGAAGGACTACAGAGCTTTCCGAAAATTGCCGAACCTAAACAGCTCTGAGTGAACTCTACACCGCGCAGGCGGTACATGTAATTGTACGAGGTGATGCCGCACGCTCCCGATGCTCGTGCTTCTCTGCAAGGGGCGTCTATCGTGTAACTAAGGGGCGGGTCTAGTATTACTGTAACCAAGGGGCACATTTATTATTATTGTTATATATATCGAGCTCCGCCCATTAATTTAACATTCGCCCTCTTCTGTAGCCATCCGCCCCTTCCACGATATAATAATAATAGACCCGCCCCTTACACGATATAATAATAATAGACCCGCCCCTTGCTTACACGCTATAACAGATCTGCCCCTTGGTTAGAGTAATAATAGAGCAGCCCCTTGGTTACACGATATATAACAATAATAATAAATGCGCCCCTTGGTTACAGTAATACTAGACCCGCCCCTTAGTTACACGTATAGAATATTAGAAAAAAAGTCAGTTACTTTGCTGCGTAACTAATTACTTTTCCAATGTAGTAACTGAGTTACTAACGCAATTACTTTTTGGGAGAAGTAATTTGTAACTTAACTAATTACTTTTTTAAAGTAAGATGACCAACACTGTCTACTACTAGTTATAAGAGGGTGTGCACACTTATGCAACCACATTATTTTAGTTTTTTAATTTTACTTCCCCCTCCTAAAATATTTCAGTTGTACAGTTTATAGGTCACATTAAAGGTGGAAAAATTTCTGAAATTATTTATCTTTGTCTCAATTTTTTGCATCACAGAAACCTGACATTTTAACAGGGGTGTGTAGACTTTTTATATCCACTGTATACTGTACATCAAAATTGATCCTAAGCAGGATTTCTTTTATATAACTGAGCTGCTGCCCATGTCTGTGGGCACATTTATCAATACAAACAAGAAAACTTGAACTGTCAGGCAGGGGCGTTGCTAGGTCTGCAAAAGATCTGGGGCTAGAGCCCATAGTAGCGGTCACCAACCTGGGGGGGGGGGGGGCAAGCTGGTGGTAAGCAATTTTTTGTGGGCAAAGGAAGGCTGGTGTTGGCGTTTCGATCATCATGGCACCATGGTTGATATGGTGTCAGGGTGATCGGAGCGCATTGCTTGTATTGTTACATTGTAATATATAATGAAGTTGTTCGACTCACCATAATGCAGAATCAGTGGGAGCCCTGGGCGTGTCACTTGCCACCTTCACCTGCCACTAGATGTGGATTGTCACTTGCCACGTCACCTGCCACCATTTGCAGATTGTCACTTGCCACCATTTGCAGTTTGTCACTTGCCACGTCAGCCTGCCACCATTTGCAGATTGTCACTTGTCATGTCACTTGCCACCATTTGCAGATTGTCACTTGCCACCATAGGCATCGCCAGGGTGTGGCTATCGAGGCTGGAGCCCCGAATGTGGAGCCAACAGCCCTGAGTCTCAGCAGGTCGCGGCTACGGCTGGCAGCATTGGAGGTGGAGGAGAGATGAGCGAGCGGACGAGCAGCGATGACATCATCTCTCTCCGCCCGCCCGTCACCACTCTTCCGCCTTCACAGCCGTGCCACCTATGTGTACCCATCAGTGCTGCATAACAGTGCCACCTATCAGTGCCCCATCAGTGCCGCATATTAGTGCCCATCATCAGTGCCCATCAGTGCCATCTTATCAGTACCCATCAGTGCAGCCCCATCGGTGCCCATCAGTGAAGGAAAAAACGTACTTATTTACAAAGTTTTGTTACACAAACAAAAAAACTATTTTGTTTTCAAAATTCTTGGTCTTTTTTTTATCTGTTTAGCAGAAAATAAAAATCCCAGAGGTGATCAAATACCACCAAAAGAAAGCTCTATTTGTGGGAACAAAATTATAAAAATTTAGTTTGGGTACAGTGTAGCATGACCGCGCAATTGTCATTCAACGTGCGACATTGCTGAAAGCTGAAAATTGGTCTGGGCAGGAAGGTGTATAAGTGCCCGGTATTGAAGTGGTTAAAGTGCACAGTCTCTAATGCCATGCGGGTTCCCAGTCTACAATACAAAGCATTGTTTTTACCCAGTTACTTATTAAACGTCCTGGAATCAAAGAATGCGCAAATGTTCTGCCTGCCTGTTCCCTCGCGTTTTCATCATATTTAGTAGCTGCTATTTTCTTTCTGTGCCAGTTTGCTTTTCAGTTGCTGTTGCCATGGAAACCCAAGGTAATTGTGAACAACCTGCAAGTCAGCGTACTCTACTGTGTATTGCAGGCACTGACACCATGGCCTAGGACACAATGCCTTGTCAAACTTCCAGATTTGTGTTTATCAATATTTGGCCTTCCATTTAGACATGAGCAGGGCTTTTTTTTCAGCGGGAACGTGGGGGAACGCAGTTCCGGCGCCTCCAGCACTGTGTACTGTGTGTAATGGCAAGGGGTACTGGTCTATTAAGGCTGGCTGCTGGGCTGATCTATTGTTGCTGGAGCAAATCTATTTTTGAGTGGCGGTCTATCAGAGGCGGCTCTAGGCTTTGTGAGGCCTTAGGCAAATCTTAGACATGAGGCCCCACTCATGCCCAAAATGGGAAAAATAATTTAAGCAATAGAAATTAACTGTATAAATTGCATGATATTCCCTTCAACTGTAACACACACATCAGGCGAATTAGGCGGCCGTGAGGCCCCTAGGAGTGCGAGGCCTTAGGCGACCGCCTAATTTGCCTAATTAGAGAGCCGCCTCTGCGGTCTATTGTTGCTGGTGGGGGAATCTATTGTTGCTGGGGGTCAATTATTGCTGAAAGAGATCTACTATTGACAAGGGGGGGGGGGGGGGTCAATTGTTACTGGCTGCCGGAGAGTCTATTGTGCTTCGAATGGATTGAACGAAAAACCTTTTTTTTTTCGATTCGTAATTTTCCGTGTCTCTTACAATGTAATAATAGCATACACATTACATAACATTATGAATTATGCTCCGATTACGAATCTACGAAAACAATGTTACGAAAGTACGAATAAATCAATCTAACGAAAGTACTAATGTAACTAAATCTACGAAAATACGAATGCGTCCGAATTTTGAATAAACGAAAATTAAACTAACGGAAAAACGAATCAACGAAAAAATAACTCTTACGAAAATACGAATCGTTACGAATACGAACACCAACGACTTACGAATTTACGAATCGTTACGAATCAACGGAAACGAAAGAAACGAAACGAAAATAAACAAATTTTTTCTATTGTGCACACGTCTAATGTGCTTGGCTCAGAAAGAACTTCAGCCAGTGGGACTCTTGGGACTCGCTCGTTGACTTAGATAAATTGTTGTATTATAGATCTAACAGCATGCTGTCACACTATATTCACACAAAACATGTTTTAAATACAAGGATAAAGCTATAAAAAGACAGATTTACACACAGACTGAGAATAGCTGCCATCGCTCCCTCTGAAAGGTACTTTTAATAGCAAATTTACTGTCAATCCATACCATCAAAAGGACAGATTTTTAGAAAAAAAAAAACACTCTGATGAGCTCATCAAATTTGTTGTGACTGTAATAGCAAAAACAACTATACGTCTTAACAATACTGCCAGTGCAAGCCTCGGATCACACTACATAGCATGCGAATCGCACAGGAACCGTGCCGCACTCATTGAATGGGCTCTAATCGCACCCCGCTGCGCCACATCAATGTCATCGTGCATCAAATTTGAAAGTGCACTGCAACTGGATTGCACGGCACTTTTGTACCTACAAAATAGGGGATAGATTTATTGCATTTTTATTTTTTTATTTTTTTACTAGTAATGGCAGTGATCTGCGACTTTTAGTGTGACTGCGATATTGCTACCGTTTCTTTTAGGGTTCGGCTCCGCTGCTTCGTTTCCCGGGATCGGCGTGTGTGCCAAGCCTCATTTTGGTGCCGGTTAGTGACAGGAAGTGATGTCAGCAATTACCCAGAAGCCTCTATGCGTTTCGCATACATACATGCTGTCAGGTCACCTGAGACCAGGTGACAGGTGCACTCAGTAGGAATCGAAAGTGCACCGCTAGGTAGTGGACCTTAGGACTGACTGCTGCGGATTGTACCCAGGGAGATTCAGGACACAGGTCTACTGGATCACTAACACAGATCCCAGTGGGAGCTAGAGCATAGATTCCCCAGGGCGCGGAGTCTAAGAGCCAGCAGGTGTTTGCCAGAGCCTCTAGTGGTGAGGATGGACTTTGCTGCAGACTGGCTCCAGTTTGCGACCCCCAGGGTCTCACAGCTCACGCTCACAGTAGACTACAGGAGAAGGAAGCAGCAGGCTGGAACGACAAGGATAGTAAGGGGATAAGGCAGAGGTCAGGGCAACTAGCAGACAGGAACAACAGAGTACACGCCAAAGGTTCAGGGTCACAGGCAGACAGGGATGGTCGGGGACATGCCAAAGGGTCAAGGTCACAAGCAGACAGGAATCGTTGAGAACACGCCAAGGTCGGTAACAGAGACAAACATAAAGCACACGGCAAGCAGGAACCAGGAAGCCGAACACACCATGGATACACAATGGTTGATCAGCACCACTGGCTTGCAGTGCACAGGTTAATATAGGTTCCCCTGATAGGGCCTGGAGTGGAGCCATGCTTAGAGGAGAGGTTATAAAAACCACCAGGTGAGAGTGGCTGGCCTTTTAGTCTGAACACATGAAGGAGAGGTAAGCAAACAGGGGAAGATTACTGCATAACCGTGACACATGCGTCATCAGGAAGCTTCCTGTATGTATGCGAAACGCGTAGAGATCTTGTGATATTTTGCACATGATAATTTGCATTGTATATCGACATTGATTTATTGACACATTGCACTTTATATAAGGTATAGACAACGTTTCAGTGGTTATATTGCACTAGCACTTTTTGGAACAGCGCAGTTACATTTTCAAACACATATTTTTCCTAATCCATGGTATAGGACTTTTATACTGCAGCAGACCAAAATTTAAATATATTATTGTTGCTTAATTTTTGCGCCGGTGACACTAATTTTTTAATTTTTACCATATGCCCATGTTTGTTTCTACTTTGCCACCTCCTTTTTAGAGTTACATCAGAACTTCAATCAAAAATAACAAAAAATTAAGAGACCATTTAAAAATGAAAGAGAGAGAGAGATAGAGAGAGTACAATGTATCAGCAGGAGGGATTTCCCTGTCAGCACTGTCTGTGTTGATGGGGGAAACATGCAAATTTCTTTCCTGCAACCGTGGTTGCAGGAAAGACATTTGCACCGTCTATGATCTGCCTAAGCTCAGGTTGTGTCCACACCCTATTATGTGAGTGTTGTTCGATTCAGCAGTAAAGAGCACTGAAATGTAGCATTGTCACTTGTGGCCCATACCTGAAAGTATCAGATTTTTGGGGGGCTGCACTGGCAGATTGGGCACTTGGAAAGCACGGCAAAGGTAGAAGCAGTAACATAATTTCTGCTTCTAAAGCCTCGTACACACGATCTGACTTTCCGACGGGAAATGTGTAACAGGCTGTTGGCGAAAAATCCGACCGTTTGTACGCTCCATCAGACAATTGTTGTCGGATTTTCCGCGGGACAAATGTTGAATAGCAGGTTTTAAAATTTTCCACGGACTAATGTCTGTTGTCGGATTTTCCAAGCGAGTGTACACAAGTCCGTCAGACAAATAATAATATATATTCTTTGACAGCAAATCAATCCCCTGAGGAAGACTTTGACCACGCATGTCGAAACGCATTGGAATTTTGCATACCAGATGTTTGCTTAAATATCATGTATGTTCGTACATTTTTGTAGGAATTTGATGTTATATATCTCCGACCAAAGCTCATATTTTAAATGTTTATGTGTCCAGGCTATGCTGCCATTTTTTCAATAAAAAAAGTTTTTTAAATTATTATTTTTTCAACGCCTATATTTCTGTTGTGAAAAAAACCCACTAGGGGAGATTTTCCCATATTGTAACTCATTTGGGACAACAGCACCCATATCACTCGTGTTCATGTGTCCCTCCCATGCTACTATGTGGACTTGTTCCTTTGCTCTCCATGGGTACTTTTCACAAATCTTTTCACCGCTACACCAGGACATCGTGGCCACTATGTGTACCAGGGTAGGGAGGGGTGGCAAGAATATTCCGATTTACTTCACCTTGTATTTTTTCCTGAAAAAGTGAACTTACCCTTTAAAGTGGTTGTAAACTCTCCCCCACAACGTTGTCCCATGTAAATCAGCATAAAAAACCCTAATGAACACTGCTTGTAGATATCTCCTTACTTTCTTAGTATTGTTGTAATCCTTTTTGTTCTTTAGTATGACGTCACTGAGGATGCCCAGGTCTCCCCTGATTTACGGCACACTCTGTGTATTTGTCTATCTATTATCAGGACTTCCTACGGCACACAACACTGAAATCCCAGGAGACTTCATAATCACTCAGAGCTTCCTCCTACACCCCACGTGAGCAAGTGACATCACATGCAGTGTAAACCTGGCCATCGGACAGCATTACTGCAGTCTTATCAGCTGAAGCTGATAAGACTGAAACAGGCAAACACTAGATAATCGGCACAAGAAAATACTTTGAAATAAAACACAGTCAGCTATGAACAGGGAAGCAGGGTTGCCATAGAAACCTTGGATTGAGAAGGAGGCTTGGTTAACAGTACAGGAAGAAAATGGGAAGTGTTCCCCGAAAGATGGGATTTTTAGGCAGCAGAATTATGGGTTAAAGCGGTTCTGCACTCTTTATAGCTCAATTGGGGGACTTACCTGTTCCATCTTCCATCTCGATCGCCGCCGGTTTTCATCTTCATCTTGTCTTCTTCTTGTCTGCTGGGGTCCATCTTGCCTGTGGGCATGTGAAACCCCACAGGCACTTTAGATGGCCCAGCATGCACCGCCGTTACTCGCGCGTGCGCAGTAACGGCACATCTGCCGACATCTCACGAGATTTCGGCAGATGTGGCCGAAATCTCGGGAGATTTCGGAAGATGTGGCCGAAATCTCGCGAGATTTCGGAAGATGCCCGCACTGACTCCTGGGATCAATGACACCAGATCCCAGGAGACAGTGCGGCGTGACGACGATCGACGCAGAGACCCCGCCCGCCGCCGAAGAGAGAGAAGACCGGAAGTCATCAATTACAAGGTAAGTAAAAAAAAAAAAAACATTTCATTTAGTACTCTTTGCCTGATTTGGAAGGCAAAGAGATTTACTAAATGAAATGGGTGCAGAACCGCTTTAAGTCAAAAATAGTCCAAAAATTATTTTATTAAAATAATAAAGATTTAACAAGATGGTTAAAAAACGAGCTCCAGCAGGACAATAGTAATATAGGAAATATGGATATACAATACAGACTGAGATTTCATACAAACAAGTACACAAGAGTTGTCCGAGGTATGAAACAAAGCCCTGATGCGTTTCAACCCCCCCTAACGGGGTCTTCTTCAGAGGGGCAGTCTGCTGGGGAAAACACATTGTAAATATGTGTCAACTATAATTTGCACACAATGAATACAGTTAGTAATATCTTATAGCGCAAAAGTATTTAGTATAGTTACCCAACACAAAAGATAAGAGGGATTTTTGTCCTGTCTGGAGATCCCTTTAAAAGAATCCTTCTTCCTCCCCGTGATGGGGTCCCAGAGCGCCCCAGAGCGCCCCCTAGCAGTCACACTCAAGCGGGGATATTGCTCCAAACACGTGACTCACGAAAGGTCACACTGAATGTAAGCCCTTGCGGCACGGCGTAAAAAACGCCCATGGTCCGGGTACAAGCAGATTGGTGTACAGGAAGTGCTCAATGTAAGGGCGGAAATACACTCCACTGTGGACTCAGAAAACAATACTTTAGATGGCGCTGCCTAACCGATGGAAACAAGTTTTTTAAAGTTTCTTTAAACAGTAATGCCGCGTACACACGATCGGAATTCTCGCCTATGGAATTCCGCTCAAACTGTCTTGCCTACACATGGTCACACCAAATTCCGACCGTCAAGAACGCGGTGATGTACAACACAACGAGCCAAGTTCAATGCTTCCGAGCATGCGTCGAATTGTTTCCGAGCATGCGTAGGAATTTTGCTCGTCAGAATTACTACAGACAATCGGAATTTCCGATAGAAACCTTTTCCGTTGGAAAAATTGAGAACATGCTCTCAAATCTTTGCTGTCGGAAATTCGGCCAGCAAAATTCAGATGGAGCCTACACACGGTCGCATTTTCCGATGAAAAGCTCTCATCGGTGTTTTCTGTCCGGAATTCCGATCGTGTGTACACGGCATAAGTAATATGCGATTTGGGCTGGATTACAGTGGCTATAGTTTCATAATTACTTATTATAATGGACTAAATGAAAAGAAGCATCAGAGTGGAAGAGTTTACTTCCTCTTTAAGTTATAATAATCATGTACTTTTTATTATTTTGTATGTTTAATATTTAGCAAAACGTTTAACTTCTACAGCAAAGAAACTGCCTAGTTTTAGTTATTTAAAAATCCACTTCCCGCAGCTGTGTGCAAACCCTGGGGCGCATATCCATATCCTTGATTTTGTTGCTGACCCAGAAAAGTCTGCTGGTTAGGAGCTCTTCCATCCCTTCAAGCAGGCTACTAAAGGTCAACAGCACACTAAGTAGTGAAGGAAGGATGAAAATGATATCTCAGAAGAACCTTCGATATCAGCTACCAAACTTCTATTTTAGAGGTTCCCTTTTACGTCTCCTGCTTACTTCTACAGAAAAACACAAAGCATGAACAGAATGTCTAATGCCCCGTACACACGGTCGGAAATTCCGATGGAAAATGTCTGATCGGACCATGTTGTCGGAAAATCCGCCCGTGTGTGGGCTCCTGTCATGGATATACAGATTCCAGAACTACAGCAAGGCGGAGGCGCATCCCGGCCAGCAGGCGCCCAGCAGCTTTGGCGCCAGTGGGCCTTTAAAAAGGGCTCCCACCGTTCAGCTCTTGCTGGTTGATCTGTAGTCTTTCCTGGGACCCGCCCCTGTATCTGCATCTGATCTCACACCTGACCTGGCTTCCTGACCACTCTGCTCTCTCCTCTCCTGATCTCTGGCTGCCATTTGACCTTGCTTGTGTACCTGCATACCTGATCTCCGTTGCCGACTAAGCCTGGACTCTGACCATCCCTTGTCTGCCGATTCTGTCTGATCTGATCCGCTGTGTATGACCTGGCTTGTCTGACCTTGTTCCTGCCCGCTGTGTGCACCTGCATCCTGCTGACCTGCATCCTGCGCACCTGCATCCTGCTGACCGGCATCCTGCCGACCTGCATCCTGCTGACCTGCATCCTGCTGACCGGCATCCTGCACACCTGCATCCTGCCGACTTGCATCCTGCACACCTGCATCCTGCCGACCTGCATCCTGTGCACCTGCATCCTGCACACCTGCATCCTGCCGACCTGCATCCTGTGCACCTGCATCCTGCCGACCTGCATCCTGCTGACCTGCATCCTACGCACCTGCATCCTGCTGACCAGCATCCTGCGCACCTGCATCCTGCTGACCTGCATCCTGCGCACCTGCATCCAGCCGACCTGCGTTCCTCAGCACTCCCCAGTGGTCACCATCTCCAGCTTCAGAGAACTCTGCAGGCACTCCTACCTCACTGTGCTCCTACGGTCACTGTCCCCAACTCCAGTGTCCCAGGAACCAGGGCTGTACGAGAGGTCTCCCTCTGCACGTCAGGCTCACCCACAAGGTACGTGTCAGTATCAACCAGCCATGCCTGAGCCTGCAAGAGGGACCTCCGTTACTGAGGAGGTCTGCCAACTCCTCTCAGCCCTCACTCACGAGGTGAAGTGTCTCCAGGACAGTTATGAACGCCTAACAGCACATATGCAGGACCAGGCAAACTTCCCTCTCAGTGGAAGGTCATCAGAAGCTACCTCCGCACTCCCAGCAATGATGTTGCCTCCCGAGCCAAGGGTCCCAATTCCGGAGAAATTCTCTGGGGATCGAAACAAGTTCAGGACTTTCCGCAATGCATGCGAGTTATACTTCTCCCTACTACCCTTAACCTTTTCACAGGAGACCACCAAAGTGGGGTTTGTTGTTTCGCTTCTGTTAGGACAACCACAAGCTTGGGCCCACCATTTGCTGGAAGAACGCCATGCTTCTCTGGACTCCTTGTCATCCTTCTTCAGCGCTATGTCGCTCCTTTACGATGACCCCCAACGGACTACTACTGCCGAAGCTGCCCTTAGCACGCTCAAACAAGGCCGCAGAGCGGTGGAGGACTACATAACTGACTTTAGGCGCTGGAGCGCAGACACCCTATGGAATCATGCAGCCTTACGGCACCAGTTCCGCTTAGGTCTATCAGAAGGGTTAAAGGATGAGTTGGCTCGGGTCGGTATACCAGATTCTCTGGAATCCTTGATCGCCCTAACTATACAGATAGACCGTCGTCTTCGGGAACGCAGGATGGAGAGGGTGAGCCAACAGCCCCGATCGAACTGGATGTTATCTCAAGTGGCCACCACCTCTCGTCTGGCCTCCTCCAGACCAACTCCAGTTAATCCTGCACCAGACTCTCCTAAATATGGGCAGGCCGGATCGACAAGACCCTCATTGTCCGCAGAGGAACGCCTGCGTCGGCAACTGCTCAACCTCTGCCTGTACTGCGGGGGTACCGGCCACTATGTGCATTCATGCCCTGCCAAGCACCGTAGATACTTATCCGTCTCTTCTCCTGGTCATCCGGTACCCTCCACCAATTCTACTCACCTGGCTCTTCCTATCACCTTTATGTTTCCTGAAAGAACTGTGTCAGTTACCGCAATAATAGACTCTGGTGCATGCAGTTGTTTTATTGATTTGAACTTTGCAAACCAACAGCGCATCCCGCTTCAGCACAGAGCTCAAGGACTTTCCATCTTCTTGGCTGATGGATCCCGTATAAAATCTGGCCAAGTGACCCAGGAAACTCCTTCATTGACTGTAGTTACTGCTTCAAACCACAAGGAACTGCTGAAACTTGATGCCATTGCATCCCCTCTGTTTCCAGTCATCTTGGGCTTACCGTGGCTTCAGGCCCACAACCCGCAGATTAACTGGGGCTCCGGAGAGATCAAGTTTCAGTCCCTCTACTGTCAAAACCACTGCCTTCCTTCACCTCCCAGGGTACCTGGCCCCTTACTATGCTTGGAAGCTGACTTGGAATTACGCACAGTAGTCCCTGAACCATACCACGAGTTCTTAGACGTCTTTAGCAAGCGAGGGGCAGAGACCCTTCCTCCCCATCGCTCCTATGATTGCCCGATCGAGCTATTACCCGGAGCAGAGATCCCTTTTGGTCGGATTTTTCCCCTATCTGAGCGGGAGTTGGAGGTGTTAAAAGAGTATGTCGACGAAAATTTGGAGAGGGGGTTCATCCGGCCGTCCACCTCTCCAGCTGGGGCAGGAATCTTTTTTGTAGAAAAAAAGGACCACTCACTTCGTCCCTGTGTAGACTACCGGGAACTGAACAAGATCACGGTTAAAAACCGGTATCCTCTACCCTTGGTGCCTGAGCTTTTCCAGAGATTAAGAACTACTGCTGTGTTCACCAAGCTAGATCTTCGAGGGGCCTACAATTTGGTCCGTATTCGCTCTGGGGACGAGTGGAAAACGGCCTTCCGTACCAGGTTTGGCCACTTCGAATACCTAGTGATGCCCTTTGGCCTGTGTAATGCCCCCGCTACCTTCCAGCACCTGATAAATGATATCCTCAGAGATTACCTCGATATCTTCGTAATAGCCTATTTAGACGACATCCTGATCTTTTCTACATCCCTGGATCAACACCGGAAACACGTCAAGATGGTACTCTGCCGTCTCCGTCAGCATGGGCTATATGCCAAACCAGAAAAATGTGAGTTTGAGCGGCAGAGTATCCAGTTTTTGGGCTTAGTGATATCCACGGAAGGGTTCAAGATGGACCCACAAAAGGTCACAGCAGTTCTGGACTGGCCTGCACCTTCTGACAAGAAGGGGGTGCAACGTTTTGTTGGCTTTGCCAATTTTTACAGAAGGTTTATTAAAGGATTTTCTGCAATCATTTCCCCGATTACCCAGCTAACCAAGCAGAATGTCCGATTCCAATGGAACTCCGAGGCACAAGCCGCCTTCTCTACCTTAAAGGGACTGTTTACCTCTGCCCCCATCCTAAGCCACCCGGATCCTTCTCTTCCCTATCTGCTCGAGGTCGACGCCTCAGAAACAGCTGTGGGGGCAGTTATCTCTCAGCGCCAAGGACTTAAGGATCTTATGCACCCCATAGCCTTCTTCTCCCGTAAACTCTCATCTGCCGAGAGGAATTACGACGTGGGTGACCGTGAACTTTTGGCCATTAAGGCCGCGCTCGAAGAATGGCGATACCTGCTGGAGGGAGCGGCTCATCCCATACTCATATATACAGATCACAAAAATCTGGAATATTTACGAACGGCCAAACGTCTAAGACCACGCCAGGCTCGGTGGGCGCTATTCTTTTCCAGATTTGCTTTTCATATAACTTACAGGCCAGGATCAAAGAACATCAAGCCCGACGCTCTTTCGCGTATGTATGATGACCCCAAAGAAACCTCAGTTCCGGACACTATTCTATCGGAGGGAAATTTCTTACTTCTTCAGACGGACCTGATGTCCGGTTTAAAACAAGCCTCTGTGGGGGTGCCCTGTCCACCCAGAGTAACTCTGATACCCAAGGACGGTCTGCTTTGGAAAGACAGTAAAATTTTCGTGCCTGAGAGGTGTCAAACCAAAGTTCTGAGCCTGTGTCACGACCACCCTCTAGCCGGACATTTTGGGGTCCACAAGACTCTCGAATTAACCCAGCGCATGTTCTGGTGGCCGAAACTCGAGAAGGACTGTAAGGAATACGTCAAGTCTTGTGTTACCTGTACCCAAAATAAGTCTGCTAGAACCAAGTCCTGGGGTCTTCTCAAACCACTACCAATTCCCGACAGGCCTTGGAGCGAGATTGCCATGGATTTTATAGTGGAGCTACCCCCTTCTGAAGGACATACAGCCATTTTTGTAGTGGTCGACCGCCTGTCCAAGATGGCCCACTTTATACCCCTGAAGAACACACCTTCTGCTGTAGAGACCGCCCGGGTGTTTATCCGGGAGATTGTGAGGCTGCATGGGCTACCAACAAACATTGTATCGGACAGGGGGGTCCAGTTTACCTCTCGTTTCTGGAGGTCACTATGCCAGATCCTGAAAATCGAACTCTCCATGTCTTCTGCCTTCCACCCTCAGACCAATGGACAAACTGAGAGAACGAATCAGACTCTGGAACAGTACATCCGTTGTTTTACCTCGTTTGTCCAGGACGATTGGGTAGCACTTTTGCCCCTAGCAGAATTTGCCTTTAATAACGCCTGCCACTCAGTTACAGGACAGTCACCATTCTTTGCGAACTACGGCTTCCACCCTGTCTTCCTGCCTAACATTATCCCAGAATCTCCAGTCCCAGCAGTACAAACCACTGTCGAGTTTCTAGGTCGCAATAATAAGTTGTTGCAAGAAACCATGGCCAAAGCACAGGCAACTAACAAGAGACTGTATGATAGGAAGAGAAGAGGGGAATTATGTCTCCAACCAGGAGACCAGGTGTGGTTATCTACCACCAATCTCAAGATGGCTTGTCCTTCAAAAAAACTGGCACCCAAATTTATTGGCCCCTTCCCGATCAAGAGGAAATTGAATGAGGTTTCCTACGAACTTTCCTTGCCCGAATCGCTCAAAGTCCACCCAGTGTTCCACGCATCCCTGCTTAAACCCACGGTACCTGACCCCTTCCCCGACAGAGGATCGGGTCCACCTGAACCTATAATTGTTGACAGGGACGAGGAATATGAGGTGGAGGCTGTTGTAGACTGCAGACGGAGAGGTAACCAAATTCAATATTTAATCAAATGGAGGGGGTATGGGCCAGAAGAGAATTCATGGGAACCCAAGCAAAATGTGCATGCCCAAGAACTGATCCAAGCATTCTTCCGCAGGCACCCCCAGAAAAGAGCTCTTTTGGGCACCCGGAGGTTGCCCTTAAGGGGGGGGCAATGTCATGGATATACAGATTCCAGAACTACAGCAAGGCGGAGGCGCATCCCGGCCAGCAGGCGCCCAGCAGCTTTGGCGCCAGTGGGCCTTTAAAAAGGGCTCCCACCGTTCAGCTCTTGCTGGTTGATCTGTAGTCTTTCCTGGGACCCGCCCCTGTATCTGCATCTGATCTCACACCTGACCTGGCTTCCTGACCACTCTGCTCTCTCCTCTCCTGATCTCTGGCTGCCATTTGACCTTGCTTGTGTACCTGCATACCTGATCTCCGTTGCCGACTAAGCCTGGACTCTGACCATCCCTTGTCTGCCGATTCTGTCTGATCTGATCCGCTGTGTATGACCTGGCTTGTCTGACCTTGTTCCTGCCCGCTGTGTGCACCTGCATCCTGCTGACCTGCATCCTGCGCACCTGCATCCTGCTGACCGGCATCCTGCCGACCTGCATCCTGCTGACCTGCATCCTGCTGACCGGCATCCTGCACACCTGCATCCTGCCGACTTGCATCCTGCACACCTGCATCCTGCCGACCTGCATCCTGTGCACCTGCATCCTGCACACCTGCATCCTGCCGACCTGCATCCTGTGCACCTGCATCCTGCCGACCTGCATCCTGCTGACCTGCATCCTACGCACCTGCATCCTGCTGACCAGCATCCTGCGCACCTGCATCCTGCTGACCTGCATCCTGCGCACCTGCATCCAGCCGACCTGCGTTCCTCAGCACTCCCCAGTGGTCACCATCTCCAGCTTCAGAGAACTCTGCAGGCACTCCTACCTCACTGTGCTCCTACGGTCACTGTCCCCAACTCCAGTGTCCCAGGAACCAGGGCTGTACGAGAGGTCTCCCTCTGCACGTCAGGCTCACCCACAAGGTACGTGTCAGCTCCATCTCACTTTTTCCGTCGGAATTTCCGTCTGAAAAAGTTTGTGAGCTGGATCTCAAATTTTCCGACAACAAAATCCGATCGGACTTTTTCCGATCGTGTGTCGAGAATTTCCGACGCACAAAGTGCCACGCATGCTCAGAAAAAATTTGGAGATGAAAGCTATTGGCTACTGGCCTCTACGTAGTCCCGTCGTACGTGTTCGACGTCACCTCGTTCCGAAGATTCGGATTTTCCAACAACTTTGTGCGACCGTGTGTATGCAAGACAAGTTTCGGCCAAAATTTGTCGGAAAAAAATTCCGACGGATATTGTGGTCGGAATGTCCGACCGTGTGTACGGGGGCTAAGGATGTCTACTATTTAATAAAATGTTATTAACCCATTCCCCGACATACCAATACCAAAAAGGAATTTAATGCTTAAAAATAAGTAATAAGGTTCAATTGAACAAAAACAATCCACAACTCGGTGAAACCTTCTGAAACTCTTGAAAACCCTGCTTAGTGTAGAACAAAAGGTTTACAATGTGGTGTTTGATACACACTGAGCGCAAAGGAGATGAGACGTTTTTGAACATCATGCATCCTTGGTTGCTATAGAAGTGAATGAGTGAGTTTGTTCCACTGTACTCATGAGTCATGCTGTAGATAGACGGTGAATGTTGCATAATACAATGCAGTGAAAGCTGCATAACACAGAAGAATGTAGAAATATCACCCAGGCACAGAACTTGAGGACCAAATTACTTGTTTAGGTCAAATTTCTTACCACCGGAATACCTAAAATATGCAAAACCAAAAGACTGCAAAAGGATGCAAAGGATTAGGATATGTGATTAGGAGACTCACGTGTTCCATTTTCCTAATTTACTGCTGCCGGTTTTCGTCCTATAAAAGAATTTATAAAAAATGTTTCCTGCTGGGTGCCATCTTGCCTGTGGGCATGTGAAACCACACAGGCACTTTAGATGGCCCAGTATCCAACGCCGTTACTGCGCCGATCTCGCGCGTGCGCAGTAACGGCAAAGTGCAGCTCACGTTCTCCGAAATCTCGCGAGATTTCGGCACATCTGCCGACATCTCGCGAGATTTCGGAAGATGTGGCCGTAATCTCGCGAGATTTCGGAAGATGTCCGCACTGACTCCTGGGATCAATGACACCAGATCCCAGGAGACAGTGCGGCGTGATGATGATCGACGCAGAGACCCCGCCCACCGCCAAAGAGACAGAGGAAAGAACGTCAGCGATTACAAGGTAAGTGGAAAAAAAAAAAAAAACACACTTCATTTAGTACTCTTTGCCTGATTTGGAAGGCAAAGAGATTTACTAAATGAAATGTGTGCACAACCACTTTAAAGTGGAATGGAGTGTAGGCTTTAGCATAGAGAGAGAGACTGATGCCGCGTACACACGGTCGGAATTCTCGTTGGAAAAAGCTCTGGTGATTTTCCCGCCGGAATTCCGACGGAATTTCACTCAAACTGTCTTGCCTACACACGGTCACACCAAATTCCGACGGTCAATAACACCAGGGCATACAACACGTTCGACGGCACTATAAAAGGGAAGTTTAATGCTTCCGAGCATGCGTCGAATTGTTTCCGAGCATGCGTCGGAATTTTGCGTGTCGGAATTGCATACACACGATCGGAAAATCCGATAGAAAGGTTTTCCGTCGGAAAAATTAAGAACAGGTTCTCAATCCAAAGTTCGTCGGAAATTCCGACAGAAAAAGACCGATGGGCATACACACGGTCGGAAAATCCGATGAAAAGCTCCCATCGGACTGTTTCCATCGGAAATTCCGACCGTGTGTACGCTGCATGAGAGATAAATAAGAGGATGAGAAGTCCAAAAATGGACAACCTGAAGAATGTGGTCATTGAAAACTGTCGCTCTATTTCTAAAATGTGCTTTGTAATATTGGAACTTGGAGTTATTAGTTAGGAGCATTTTGGAACAGTTCACTACACATCCTTTTATTTCTCTACATGGGAGTATGTATGGATCCTGCTTGATGTGGACGTCTGTTTACTGAAGTAGGCTAACAAGTGTAACTCATCCACAAATGAATATACAGTACATATATATTCATATATATCAAATCTATCTATGTGGGTGGTGGCATTAATCCGGTACCACATCCACAAATGGATAGAAAGTCTAAAGCCGCGTACACACCATCTGATTTTCCGAGGGGAAATGTGTGATGATAGGCTGTTGGTCGGAAATACGACCGTTTGTACGCTCCATCGGACAATTGTTGTTGGACTTTCCACCAACAAATGTTGGCTAGTAGGTTCTCAAATTTTCCGCCAACAAATGTGTGTTGTCGGACTTTTCCAATACGTCCAAAGTACAAACACACATGCTCGGAAGCAAGGACGAGCCAGAAGCAGTCGGTCTTGTAATGGAGAATTAACATTCGTGACGCGGCAAATTATGAAATTTTGAAATGCAGCGCACAATTCTCTTCTTCTTTAATGGGATAATAATGAAGCTGCTTTGCTGGTGATACTGATGGAGTTATTGCAAATTTTCAAAGGCTTTTTTTTCCTAGTGATATCAAGAATAATATTATTATGCTTTTTTTTTTTTTTTATTTGGGCCAGTTACCACAACACCATTATCCCGTAGTTTTTAACATCAAAGATGTTGGTGTTCCTTGTCAATTTTACATTTTTAAATTTTTTTTAAATGTAACTGCCTACTCCAAACTGTCATTTGAAGTAAAACATGTAGCCAAGTATTATTCTACACAATAATTTTATTGTGCATTAAAAAAAAGAAAACAAATAAAATTAGACATTCTATCTACCAATAGAACTTAACCAAAAAGTGCATTCTATGCATCCAAAAATATAGAAAATATAACAAATCAAATCATTATTATTCAACCAAAAAAATAATGTTAAAGCAATAACTCCAAGGCCAATAATAAATAGCACGTTATCTCCTCCGATTCCGCAACATGGCTGGTTGACGAACGGCCGTTCAGAAACAAACTGAAAAGCACGAAATGAAAAGCGTGAAAAGTAAAGCGCGAATCAACACTCACCAAACTTCTGCTAACACAAAATTAGCTGAAGGAGCCCAAAGGGTGCAGCTAAAGAGCTGAAAAACCACGTAGTACGTCTAGCACGTTCGTAATTGTTGGCCAACATTTGTGTGACCATCTGTATGCTAGACAAGTTTGAGCCAACATCCTTCGGACAAAATGACACAGTTTTGTTGTCGGAAAGTCCAATCGTGTGTACGGGGGCTTAAGGCTACTTTCAAACTGAGGAGGTTTTCAGGTGTTTTAGCGCTAGAAATAGCCTCTAAATAATGCCTTCCATTTATTTTAGTGTGTCTTTTCACACTGGGGTGGTGCGCTTGTAGAACGTTAGGAAAAGTCCTGCTTATATTATATTACTTATATTAAAGTAATACTAAAAGCTGAGAATTTTTTTCATGGATATGATCATTTTATATATAATGCACTGGTATAAGTTTACTTTAAATGTAATTGTAATGCCTTCTATTACCTCCAGTCTATCAGCCTCCACCTTCTCTGGGTTTAGATGCTGATCTTCCCTGCACAGAGTCCTTAAAGTGATTTTTTTTTTTTTTTTTAAAACAACAAACACGTTATACATACCTGCTCTGTGTAATGCGTTGGTTCTCAACTCCTGTCCTCAGGACCCACTAACAGGCCAGGTTTGCAAGATAACTGAAATACATCACAGGTGATATCATTTGCTGCTCAGTGATTGCAGCATTCTAGTCTGCATCTTCCCAAGGTAATACTTGAAATCTGGCCTGTTAGTGGGTCCTGAGGACAGGAGTTGAGAACCAACGCATTACACAGAGCAGGTATGTATAACGTGTTTGTTGTTTTAAAAAAAAAAAAAACCCTGCCTTCAGAACCACTCACTTCCTACATGTCCCATGAGGCATTGCTCCTCATACATTCACAAGTTCTCAGGCACTTACTGACATGTATGTATGGATGGTGTACTGAGCTGTATGTGTGCTGCACTGTGTCTTCTGACATGTATGGACGGTGTACTGAGCTGTATGTGTGCTGCACTGTGTCTTCTGACATGTATGGACGGTGTACTGAGCTGTATGTGTGCTGCACTGTGCAGTGGCGGTCGGGTTGGTCGGTCGGCGTGCGGGTCTGGTTCACTTAGCCCATCTATGCATCGCTTCACCGGCGGCTTCCCTTGCTCGGCATCGGCGGTAGGGACAGCTGTCCCTTCCTCTGCTCTCCACGGGCATCGGCGGCTTCCGTTTCCTCCCTCATCCTCGGCCGCCAATCGTGAGCCTTCTTTTTTTTGGCCAATTGGAAAACGGGTCTCAGACCTGCTTCTGATTGGCCGGATTGAGGATCAGTGTTACAACAGCGAATATTCATTCGCTGTTGTAACACCTGGGTGGGCTCATGGAGCAATGCTCTGCGCTCTGAGCCCACCCTATTTTGAAGCCTATTAGAGCCTATGCTTCAAAAAAATACCCCCATCACTGTAATTCAGGCGCCCGGCATCCTGAAAGGGGCCGGACGCATAAATAGGGGGGTGGCCGCAGAGGCCTTGGATAGATTCATGCAATGCATGAATCTATCCATTACTCATAGGGGGGGTGGCGTGGATAGAGGTGAAGAAGCCCGGGCGCCCTTAATGGATGGGCCGCCACTGGCACTGTGTCTTCTGACATGTATGGACGGTGTACTGAGCTGTATGTGTGCTGCACTGTATTTCCTGATGTGTAAACCAATACAGTGGAACCTTGGTTAACAAGTAACGCGGTTAACGAGCGTTTTGAAAGACAAGCAACTTTTATTTTATTTTATTCTGACTCAGTTTGCGAGTGTTGTCTCGCAAAACAAGCAGAATTCAAGCTAATAGGGTGTGCAGTACCGCATTTGGCGCCGGTGACACTCGGAACGGTTCACAGCCGTTCGGAAATACTCTGGAACAGTCCGAGGCTTTCCGAGTTCAGCCGAGGCTCTCCAGCGCACCCCCCACCTATGGCCACATGCGGTATTGCATGCAATAGAGGACAATGCGGAAGAAATTATCTTAGTTTCCATTGACCTCTATGGGGAAACTCGCTTTGATATGCGAGTGCTTTGGATTACAAGCATTCTCCTGGAACAATTTATGCTTGTAATCCAAGTTTCCACTGTAATGCATTCTGTATGCAGGTCAACTAATCGGCTGACTAACTTATTACGATTATGAAAATAGTTGTCAACTATTGTCATAATGGATTCGTTGTTTTCGGCCCTGAATGCAGGTCATTTCGGAGAATAAATATGAGTTCAGTCCCCAAAACGGTTCTTCCTGTTGTTTCCGTTAAGATAGCTTTGTCATTATATTACAAATACTATCTTAGTTCTGTTCAATTAGAAATTTGATCTTCCCAGTGGTCAACATTTTTTTTTTTCAAACCAGATATATATTTACATGACCTTGTAGTATGCATGTCATTTATGGTTACGCTATACTAAGAAACATCATCTGGATTAATACAGAAAATCAATATCACATACAATTAAGTAATATATTTCCTCCAGAGATGCAGATTCTGAGCACTGATTGTAGTTGGAGATCAACTGGAATAAAAAGACAACTAGTAGATGCTTGAGGCTGCAATTCACACCCAACACCCAACAAGCAAAATCCCATTCATTTCATTGGCACCTGTTCACATCTGAGCATTTTGTCACCTGAATCAAAATGCCTGAAAAATGCCTTAACTACTTCCCACCCGGCCACTGCACATAAACGGCTGGGTGGAAGCCTTCTACTTCTGACTGGACGTTCCTGAACGTCCTTCAGAAGGAGGGGGATCGCGCGTGCCCGCGCAGCGGCGAGATCCTGATGCGCTCGTGTCACCCGGACACGGCGCATCTCGGATGGGCAGTGTCAGGTCACCTGAGAACAGATGACAGGTGCACTCAGTAGGAGTCAGAAGTGCACCGCTAGGTAGTGGACCTTAGGACTGACTGCTGCGGATTGTACCCAGGGAGATTGAGGACACAGGTCTACTGGATCACTAACACAGATCCCAGTGGGAGCTAGAGCATAGATTCCCCAGGGCGCGGAGTCTAAGAGCCAGCAGGTGTTCGCCAGAGCCTCTAGTGGTGAGAATGGACTTCGCTGCAGTCTGGCTCCAGGTCGCGGCCCCCAGGGTCTCACAGCTCACGCTCACAGTAGACTACAGGAGAAGGAAGCAGCAGGCTGGAACGACAAGTATAGTAAGGGGATAAGGCAGAGGTCAGGGCAACTAGCAGACAGGAACAACAGAGTACATGCCAAAGGTTCAGGGTCACAGGCAGACAGGGATGGTCGGGGACATGCCAAAGGGTCAAGGTCACAAGCAGACAGGAATCGTTGAGAACACGCCAAGGTCGGTAACAGAGACAAACATAGAGCACACGGCACGCAGGAACCAGAAAGCCGAACACACCATGGATACACAATGGTTGATCAGCACCACTGGCTTGCAGTGCACAGGTTAATATAGGTTTCCCTGATAGGGCCTGGGGTGGAGCCATGCTTAGAGGAGAGGTTATAAAAACCACCAGGTGAGAGTGGCTGGCCTCTTAGTCTGAACACATGAGGAGAGGTAAGCAAACAGGGGGAGATTACTGCATAACCGTGACAGGCAGGAGGGCTCTGTGATTGGCCCTCCTGATCACATGATGGCCATGTCCAATCACAGCCGTCATGTGATGTAAACAAACAGCCGGTTGCTAGGCAATAGGCTCTCATTTCCTCACACAGAAGTCGTCGCTGAGGAGAGGAGAGCGGATCGCTGCAGCCGGCTGGTGATCGGTGAGTATGAGCTGTTTTTTACAGCTTTTTACTCACTGATCACCAGTCTAGTGTAAAACAGTGTAAACACACATGTCCCCACACATGTCCCCAAAACACACATGTCCCCAAATCACACATGTCCCCAAATAATAAAAACACATGTCCCCCACATTGGTCCCACTAAAATCACATGTCCCAATGATTATCTGCACGCATTTGTCCGTGATCACCTGCACACATCTGTACATGATCATTTGCGTACATATGTCTGTGATGACACAAACCAATTATTATACACTTAACAGAATTTTTTTTACTAAAAACATGTAGCAGAATACATTTTGGCTTAAGTTTATGACAAAATTTGATTTTATTGGATTTCTTTAAAAATAGAAAGAAGAAAATATTGTTTTTTTTTTTCCAAATTTCCGCTATTTTTTCTGCTTATATCGCAAAAAATAAAAAACGGAGTCGTGAATAAATACCACCAAAATAAAGCTCTATTTGTGCAAACAAAATGATAAAAATTCCATTTGGGTACAGCGTAGCATGACCGCGCAATTGTCATTGAAAGTGCAAGAGCGCTGAAAGCTAAAAATTGGGCTGGGAAGGAAGGGGGCGAAAGTGCCCAGTATTGTAGTGGTTAAACTCAAAAAAAGAACATGAGCTTCTTTGGGGCAGATTACAGGCGTTTATCAGCTTTTTACATTGGTGACCTGTACAAAATCGCGCCAAATACGTGGAAAAAAATTGCAGCAAAATCACAGTAAAAACACGCGACTTTGAAACGCTCAGGTGTGAATGCAGCCTAAAGGCCAGTTGCCCACATCGTCGATGTAGCTGTAATTTTTGTGCACTTTACCCACGGTTTTAGCTGCGGTCCCAAAGACTTTGTATTGGGTTGCACATATCTACCATGTTTTCTGAAAGCGAACCAAAAGTCCTGGGTGCTGTATCTTTAGTTTGCTTTCAGAAACTGAAGCAAAAAAGCATGACCTAATGGAAAGTCTATGGGACCGCAGGATAACACTGTGCGTAAAGCGCGCCAAAATCGTAAATACACCTTGCGCTGCTGCTAACCCGCAGCACACCAGTGCAAAACCAGCTTTACACATCTGTATGCCTTAAAAGAGCAGTATGGGAATCTTTTTTTTTCAGAATCATACTAACCTAGGTAGATGTAGCCTCGGACCGATGCTGCATCTGTCCCCCACCGGCCCTTAGGCCCCTTTCACACGTGTGCGCCTTTTCCTGCGACTTTGGACATAAGAGTCGCATGACAATTCGTATTCCATGATTCCCTTTGATAACCATTCATATCTGTGCGACTTCAAGTCACACCGACTTCAGAGTAGTCCCTGTACTACTTTGTTCCAACTTTAATGTGAGTTGAGGTCCATAGACCTCAAGCATTCCCTGAAATCATGTCAGAATCACGGCTGCAATATCGCAGTAAAATCGCAAAATTTTCAAGTCATGGCAGTGTGAAAGGGGCCTAAGACTGAGAACCAAGTGATCAAACACAGCCAATCGCTTGGTTCTCAGTGCTCCTGCCCCCTCCCCCGCACTCAGTGGAGCGCTGGGCTTTTGAGGGGGAGGGAGCGGCTGGCTCAGGCTCTCATCGGCTCACTGAGAGTCTGAGCCTGGTGCCTGTCCAGGCACGTGGGCGGATCCCGCCCACATGATCACAATTTTTCCAGAGCCTGGACCAGCTCTGTGACGTCAGCTGACAGCGGAACCGCACTCCTGTGATCTACAGAAGTACGGCTAAACGCGCTTTCCCTTCTTTATCCGCTTGCCGACCAGCCGCTGTCATTATACTGCGGCAGGTCGGCTTGTTCCCACAAATCACCGTAGATGTACATCGGTCCCTTTAACAGCTATAGCAGGCCCGCAGCACGGCGGGGGAGCTGACGCACGTGGCCGGTGGCCGCGATGTTTGCCAGCCACCCCGGATTGCTCCACAGAGAGCAGGAACGGGTATCTGTCAATGTAAACAAACAGATCCCCGTTCTGTCAGGGAAGTACAGAGCGATCGTCTGTTCCTAGTGAATATGAGAAAAGCGATCTCTCTACTCCCAGTCAGTCCCCTCCCCCCACAGTTAGAAACACCTTCCCAGGGAACACATTCAACCCCTTGATTGCTCCCTAGTGTTAACCCCTTCCCTGCATTTTTATAGCACTGATCGCTGTATAAATGTCACTGGTTCCACAAAAGTGTCCAATCTGTCCGCCGCAATGTCGCGGTCCTGCTAAATATTGCTGATCACGGACATTACTACTAAAATAAAAATGAATAATAAAAATACCATAAATCTATCCCCTATTTTGTAGATGCTATAACTTTTGCGCAAACAATCAATATACACGTGCATTGCGATTTTTATTTTTTTTACCAAAAAATATGTAGAATACATATTGACCTAAACTGATGAAGAAAATTGTTTTTTTACTTTTTTTTGGGGGGGGGGGGGATATTTATTATAGCAAAAAGTTAAAAATATTGTTTTTTTTTTTTCAAAATTGTCTTTTTTTGTTTATAGTGCAAAAAAAAAAAAAAACACAGAGGTGATCAAATACCACCAAAAGAAAGCTCTATTTGTGGGGGGAAAAGGGCGTCAATTTTGTTTGGGTACAACGTCGCACGACCGCGCAATTGTTAGTTAAAGCAACGCAGTGCCGAATCGCAAAAAGTGCTCTGGTCAGGAAGGGGGTGAAATCTTCCGCAGCTGAAACCGTTAATTAACAGGGGTGATGTCCTATGCCTACATACCTTTGTTAGTAGGTGTTAGACATGTGCACAATAGAAAAATGTGTTTATTTTCGTTTAGTTTCTCCGTTGATTCGTAACGATTCATAATTTCGTAAGTCGTCGGTGTTCGTATTCGTAACGATTCGTATTTTCGTAAGAGTTATTTTTTACATTGATTCGTTTTTCCGTTAGTTTCATTTTCGTTTATTCGAAATTCAGACGCATTCGTATTTTCGTAGATTTAGTTACATTCGTACTTTCGTAAGATTGATTTATTCGTACTTTCGTAACATTGTTTTCGTAGATTCGTAATCGGAGCATAATTCATAATTTTATGTAATGTGTATGCTATTATTACATACAGAAAATTACGAATCGAAAAAAAAAAGTTACGAATGTACGAATTTTTTTCGTTCAATACATTCGAAGCACGTTAAGCAGCGCCATTGTAAGAGACACGGAAAATTCTGAATCGCAAAAAAAAAAAAGTTACTAATGTACGAATTTTTTCGTTCAATCCATTCGAAGCACGTTAAGCAGTGCCATTGTAAGGCCCCTTTCACACTGGGAGGGGGAGCCGCGGTGACGGTAAAGCAGCGCTATATTTAGCGCTGCTTTACCTTCGTTTTAGCCGCGGTATTCGGCCGCTCGCGGTGCGGTTTTACCCCCCGCGAGCGGCCAAAAAAAGGGTTAAAGACCCCCCGCAGAGCGCCGGCGTAGCGGTATTGCCGCGGTATTACCGCGGTGTCCCATTCAAATCAATGGGAAGGAGCGGTATAGGAGCGGTGAATACACCGCTCCAAAGATGCTGCTAGCAGGACTTTTTTGACCGTCCTGCTAGCGCACCGCTCCAGTGTGAAAGCCCGCCGGCTTTCGCATTGGAGTAAATGGGGCCGGATTTTTTCAGGCGGTATACAGGCACTATTTTTGGCGCTGTACCGCCTGAAAAACGCCCCAGTGTGAAAGGGGCCTAAGATACACGATAAATTACGAATCGAAAAAAAAAAAAAGTTACGAATGTACAAATTTTTTCGTTCAATCCATTCGAAGCACGTTAAGCAACGCCATTGTAAGGGACACGGAAAATTACGAATCAACAGAAAAAAAAAAGTCCCGAATGTACGAATTTTTTCGTTCAATCCATTCGAAGCACGTTAAGCAGCGCCATTGTAAGAGACACGGAAAATTACCAATTCAACAAAAAAAAAGTTACGAATGTACGAATTTTTTCGTTCATTTTTATTTTCGTTGCTCCTGTTTTGGTTTTTCGGATTTTCTTCTTTCGTAGTTTCTAATTTGGTTATTTCGGATTTTTGTTGTTTTTCGTATTCGTTCGATTCGATTATTCGTTAAAATTTTTAGCGAATCATTCGTTCATTCGTACGATAACGAATGAACGAATATAACGAATTTTAACGGAAAACGAAAAAAAAAACGAAACGAATTGCACATGTCTAGTAGGTGTCCCTCATTCCCATCTCAAAATGTTGGGAGGTATGCTGGAAAGCCAGGCAATTGCTTGCGTGAGAGTGCTGCAGAGCGCATCTCCGGTGTGCTGCCAGCACAGGGTATTATAGCCCTTGCAGCAAACATTTACTAGAAAAGACAGTAAAGAGCCCTATATTTATCACAGCAGTATGTAATGAGAATTTATTTGGGCTTTCATGGGAAAGAAAAACTGGGTAGCATTAACACATCTGACATTTTAATTTAGCATTGAAGGCAAAACATGTTATCATTTTGGATACAGCATGGGAGGGCCGTAACCCCTGTCATTGTTTTAACCCCTTCCCTGCTAATGTCATTAGCACAGTGAAAGCGCATATTTTTTTTAGAACTGATCATCGTATTAGTGTCACTGGTCCCCAAAAAAGTGTCACTTAGTGTCCGATCTGTCCGCCGACAGTTCACAGTCCCTCTATAAGTCGCTAATAGCTGCCATTACTAGTAAAAAAAAAAAAATCCCAATCTTTGTAGTTGCTATAACCTTTGCACAAACCAATCAATATACGCTAATTGTTTTTTTTTTTCCTACCAAATACAGGTCCTTCTCAAAAAATTAGCATATTGTGATAAAGTTCATTATTTTCTGTAATGTACTGATAAACATTAGACTTTCATATATTTTAGATTCATTACACACAACTGAAGTAGTTCAAGCCTTTTCTTGTTTTAATATTGATGATTTTGGCATACAGCTCATGAAAACCCAAAATTCCTATCTCAAAAAATTAGCATATCATGAAAAGGTTCACTAAACGAGCTATTAACCTAATCATCTGAATCAACTAATTAACTCTAAACACCTGCAAAAGATTCCTGAGGCTTTTAAAAACTCCCAGCCTGGTTCATTACTCAAAACCGCAATCATGGGTAAGACTGCCGACCTGACTGCTGTCCAGAAGGCCATCATTGACACCCTCAAGCAAGAGGGTAAGACACAGAAAGAAATTTCTGAACGAATAGGCTGTTCCCAGAGTGCTGTATCAAGGCACCTCAGTGGGAAGTCTGTGAGAAGGAAAAAGTGTGGCAGAAAACGCTGCACAACGAGAAGAGGTGACCGGACCCTGAGGAAGATTGTGGAGAAGGACCGATTCCAGACCTTGGAGGACCTGCGGAAGCAGTGGACTGAGTCTGGAGTAGAAACATCCAGAGCCACCGTGAACAGGCGTGTGCAGGAAATGGGCTACAGGTGCCGCATTCCCCAGGTCAAGCCACTTTTGAACCAGAAACAGCGGCAGAAGCGCCTGACCTGGGCTACAGAGAAGCAGCACTGGACTGTTGCTCAGTGGTCCAAAGTACTTTTTTTGGATGAAAGCAAATTTTGCATGTCATTCGGAAATCAAGGTGCCAGAGTCTGGAGGAAGACTGGGGAGAGGGAAATGCCAAAATGCCTGAAGTCCAGTGTCAAGTACCCACAGTCAGTGATGGTCTGGGGTGCCATGTCAGCTGCTGGTGTTGGTCCACTGTGTTTTATCAAGGGCAGGGTCAATGCAGCTAGCTATCAGGAGATTTTGGAGCACTTCATGCTTCCATCTGCTGAAAAGCTTTATGGAGATGAAGATTTCATTTTTTCAGCACGACCTGGCACCTGCTCACAGTGCCAAAACCACTGGTAAATGGTTTACTGACCATGGTATTACTGTGCTCAATTGGCCTGCCAACTCTCCTGACCTGAACCCCATAGAGAATCTGTGGGATATTGGGAAGAGAAAGTTGAGAGACGCTAGACCCAACACTCTGGATGAGCTTAAGGCCGCTATCGAAGCATCCTGGGCCTCCATAACACCTCAGCAGTGCCACAGGCTGATTGCCTCCATGCCACGCCGCATTGAAGCAGTCATTTCTGCAAAAGGATTCCCGACCAAGTATTGAGTGCATAACTGAACATAATTATTTGAAGGTTGACTTTTTTTGTATTAAAAACACTTTTCTTTTATTGGTCGGATGAAATATGCTAATTTTTTGAGATAGGAATTTTGGGTTTTCATGAGCTGTATGCCAAAATCATCAATATTAAAACAAGAAAAGGCTTGAACTACTTCAGTTGTGTGTAATGAATCTAAAATATATGAAAGTCTAATGTTTATCAGTACATTACAGAAAATAATGAACTTTATCACAATATGCTAATTTTTTGAGAAGGACCTGTACATGTGCAGAATACATATTGGCCTAAATTGATAAAGAAATTAGATTTTTTTATATTTTTTTAATTGGATATGTTTTATAGCAGAAAGTAAAAAACAAAAATGCTTTTCTTTTGCTAAATTGTTGGTCTTTTTTTGTTTATAGGGCAAAAAAAATAAAAACTGCAGAGGTGGTCAAATACCGTCAAAAGAAAGCTCTATTTGTGTGAAAAAAAGGACATCAATTGTATCTTTCTACAGCGTCGCACGGCCACGCGATTGTCAGTTAAAATAACGCAGTGCCGTCTCTCAAAAAATGGCCTGGTCATGAAGGGGGGTAAACCTTCTGGGGCTGAAGGGGTTAAGGGAATTCCTTGGGGACCCCACCAGGTCACCAGAACTAATGTCCCCCTTTATGACCTTTTTGGGACAGCCCAAAAATGTGTGATTTTTATTTTACTTTCACTCTCAATGATAATGGTAAACAGGACAAATAGAGGGTGAATCTCCTTAACGGGAGCCACAGACAGCAATACAAACTGACAAGCATTCTAATCTCTCTTTACTCTATACAAAAATAAAAGTACAACTTCAGTTTAAAAAAAAATAATAATTACAAAAATCCAACCCACACTCCCTAATTTATTCAAAGTTATAAACCCTCGCCCCCCCCCCCCCCCCAGACTTAAATGAGGCCATACTCATAATACCCTTTGCCTCACGTCTAGCCCAGGGTGTCAGCATTGCTTACATAATTTCTGATACATTCCAAAGAACACAGACCTCTCACCTTCTCCACCCACTTCATCTACATAACCCCTCATTTTGCACAAGCAGAGAGCATAAGCTATATAGGCATACCCCGCTTTACGTACACTCGCGAGTACGGACACATTGTCATCTATGGGAAATCTTGGTCAGCTTGACATGGCACTGCTCCCAGTTTTAAACATTGGCATCTATGGGAAATCTTGGTCAGCTTGACATGGCACTGCTCCCGCTTTTTAACATTTAACATTGGCGTTTATGGGAAATCTTGGTCAGCTTGACATGGCACTGCTCCCGCTTTTTAACATTGGCATCTATGGGAAATCTTGGTCAGCTTGACATGGCACTGCTCCCGCTTTTTAAAATTTAACATTGGTGATTATGGGAAATCTTGGTCAGCTTGACATGGCAGACATGGCACTGTTCCCGCTTTTTAACATTGGCATCTATGGGAACTCTCGGTCAGGTTGACATGGCACTGCTCCCGCTTTTTAACATTTAACATTGGCATCTATGGGAAATCTTGGTCAGCTTGACATGGCACTGCTCCCGCTTTTTAACATTTAACATTGGTGATTATGGGAAATCTTGGTCAGCTTGACATGGCAGACATGGCACTGTTCCCTGCTTTTTAACATTGGCATCTATGGGAACTCTCGGTCAGCTTGACATGGCACTGCTCCCGCTTTTTAACATTTAACATTGGCGTTTATGGGAAATCTTGGTTAGCTTGACATGGAACTGCTCCAGAAACCATAAGTCACAAGGACACCAAACTTGGGGAGCACTGAGAGGGCACCGGGAGGAGACCCAGAACTACAACATATCCAATTTCATTTTTACAGTTTTTGGCAAAAATTGGTGAGAACAAATTTGGAATTTCCTTCTCAGCAGTTTCTGACAATCACAGTATAAATTTCTTGGATCTTGTAGTCTTCAAGAATAACCATCAACTGTCCACCAAAACTTATTTTAAAGAAGTGGACAGAAATGGTCATATCCCTTTGGGGAGTTGTCACCATCCTCGATGTCTCAGTACAATCCCCAAGAGTGAATTCTTGATGGGTGAGACGCAACTGCGCAAGTATTGATGATTTTGACACACAAGCTAAAGTTTTATTTGATAGATTAGTGGAAAAGGGTTATACCCCACGTGAATTGAATAAAACTTTATTAAAAGTAAGAAGGTTGAATCGAGACAATCTGTTTGTAACTAAGGAGGTCACAAAAAGGGATTTTGGTATCGCCTTTATGACCGGGCATACCCGCCAACATAGACAAGTGGAAAAAATTATTTGCAATTATTGGCATCTCCTATTAAAAGACAATGATCTACCTAAAACGTTACCCAGTAAACCCCAGTTCATTTACACTAAGCCACCCACCTTACGATTGAGGTTGGCTCCCAATGTGGTTGACCCTCCAAAGAGGACATGTACTTTTTTAGATCAGGTGGGTTTTTTCAGCTGCGGGAGATGTGTAATGTGTAAAACATCTAAACATAGGGTAAGAAAAACTACTGAGTTCTCATCCCAGTCCTCTGGTGAATCCTTCAAAATTAACAAGTTTATTACGTGTGGCACTACCCACGTCACGTATTTGTTATCTTGCCCTTGTGGGCTCCAATACATGGGGAGGACCACCAGGAGTTAGATTAAGGGAACATGTTAATAGGATCAAAAAGGGTTATAAACACCACAGTCTATCCAATCATTTTAGATCCAGTCCGGTCCAGGGAAGGGATCCTAGTGTCCTTACCTTCTGTGGTATAGACAGACTTGAGGGACGCTGGAGAGGTGGTAACCTCTAACAAGCTATTTCTCGGAATGAGACCCAGTGGATCCATCAGCTGAGAACGATGAGTCCCCTGGGGTTAAATATTGAACTGGACCTAAATTGTTTCCTGTCCAATTTCTAGGAGAGTCTGGATATATTTTTTTATACATTTTTATTGAAATAATTTTATGCAAATCTAAGTTTTCCAATTTATTTTCATTTTCATTTTCATTTTTACACTCTTATTTTTATCAGTATTATTTTTCATTTTTATTTTATTTTATTTTTATTTTCATTTTATTTCTCTTTATTTTTATTCTCATTTTTATTTTTATTTGATTTTATATGTGTTTTGAGTATTGTTTAAAAGGGTGTTTTATGTCATTTGGTTCCACTGTCTCACCAGAATTGACGTCAAGTGATTCCTTCGAAGTATTTGATTGATTGAATCAAACCCATAAAATGGCGTTTTGTCTCCCCTAAGGATTGTGCTCTATCCTTAGGAGCAACGTTTTTTATCCCACCAACAAAATGGCTGCTATGCCATTTCTGATTGGTTCTATTTAGGGGTGTGTCCTCTTCCACCCCCTATTTAAAGTCGGCCCAGTTTTCCGGAAATTAGGTCCTTGATGAAGCCCTGTGGGAGGGTGAAACGTCAACGCAATTTCCGGTATCACTGACGTCACTTCAGGTCCTGTGGAATGCACGCCAGGAACGGCGTTTTTATACTTACAGCACCATATTTAAAGCTTGTTTGATCGTACTTTTTGTAAGTACACATTTCCTTTTTTAATGGTACCTCACTATCAGTTCCATTTTTTCCTTCACTTTTGGATATTCGTTTTGTCCTGCTGAGAAACTTCATTTAAGAACAATGGATCTGAAGATTTGACATCATATCCATCTTCCCTGGACACCAATACAAAGCCTAAAGTGACCCACCAGACTGAAAAGCTGGGGGTCGTTACAATCTGGTGAGTGGGGTTACATGAGGGGGTGTTATACACCTGAATATTTCTGCAGCAAATCTGTTTTCCCTTCGGATTGGAGCACTTTGAGTCACTTTCACATTTTTGTTTGGACTTTGTTTTGTTTGTTTATTATTGAACATTCGCTTTCGCTATATTTATACTTATACATTTTTTTAAGTGATCAGCACTTTGTATATAGCTGCTGCTTCCTTTTTCTCACTTAATACACCATTAGCGCGAGTTGATATATCTAGTATATATATTTTTCCATATCCCGCTTTACTTAGACTCGTGAGTACGGACACATTGTCGTCTATGGGAAATCTTGGTCAGCTTGACATGGCACTGCTCCCGCTTTTTAACATTGGCATCTATGGGAAATCTTGGTCAGCTTGACATGGCACTGCTCCCGCTTTTTAACATTTAACATTGGCGTTAATGGGAAATCTTGGTCAGCTTGACATGGCACTGCTCCCGCTTTTTAACATTGGCATCTATTGGGAAATCTTGGTCAGCTTGACATGGCACTGCTCCCGCTTTTTAACATTTAACATTGGCATCTATGGCAAATCTTGGTCAGCTTGACATGGCACTGCTCCCGCTTTTTAACATTGGTGTTTATGGGAAATCTTGGTCAGTTTGACATGGCACTGCTCCCGCTTTTTAACATTGGCATCTATGGGAAATCTTGGTCAGCTTGACATGGCACTGCTCCCGCTTTTTAACATTTAACATTGGCATCTATGGGAAATCTTGGTCAGCTTGACATGGCACTGCTCCCGCTTTTTAACACTGGCATCTATGGGAAATCTTGGTCAGCTCCCGAACCATAAGTGACAGGGACACCAAACTTGGGGAGCACTGAGAGGGCACTGGGAGGGGACCCAGAACTACAACATATCCAATTTTGGGGTTGGCCAGCTTGCCTAGGTAATCAGTTATGCCTGTAAATGACTATTGCAACACAGTACATGCATTGAGAAGTGACAAAAGGGTATTGCTTCACTTTAAGTACATTTTCGTTTTACATACATGCTCTGGTCCCATTGTGTACCCTAAAGTGGAACTTCCGCTCATCGGAACCTCCCCCCCTCCAGTGCCACAAATGGCACCTTTTAAGGGGGGAGGGGGTGCAGATACCTGTATAATACAGGTACCTGCACCCACTTCCGGGCATATATAGCCGCAGATTCTGTGGCTATTACTCCACTTCTTCCCCCCCCCTCCGCTGTCTGCTGGGAAACACACTGGTCCCAGAGACAGCAGGGATTATCCGTATTGCGCAGCGCGACGCGCGCATGTGCATTAGGGAACCGGGAAGTGAAGCCGCAAGGCTTCACTTCCTGATTCCCATACCGAAGATGGCTGCGGCAGCACCCGAGAGCCGAACGACAGTTCGGCTTTGGGTGCCGACATCGCGCACACGCTGGAACAGGTAAGTGTTCATATTTTAAAAGTCAGCAGCTGCAGTATTTGTAGCTGCTGACTTTTAAAAAAAAAAACATTTTTCGGGGGAACTCCCGCTTTAAAAGTGGGGTATGCCTGTATACATCATAGTGATGAATTCACTGCTACATTTACAAAGTACTAATAGCGTCTGCAAACCCATTTGGGCACAAAAAATTGCTTTATATCCTTTATGGCTATTGAGGACTGTATGAAGTTTTCGTGCCTTGAGTTAAGGTTTAATTCCATTTTAAAGAAAAAACCCGCTAAACAAAATGTGGCATTGATACTATAAACATAAAAGCCCAAAAAAAAAAAAAAACTAGTAGTCAATTCACATGCTGCGCGTCCTTTGTCAAAAAGTTGCAAGAAAAGCCACCAAACAGGACATGAAGTAGCTGATGGAAGTGTGTTAACAATCTTTATTTTGTTTAATTTTGTATGGTGCTTGAAAGCTAAACCGTAGTGTTCATTCATCTTCCCAGCAGTTCAAGGCATAATAGGCTAAAAATATCTTCAATGCTGGAACCAAGGGCAGGTTGTAGAACAGAGCAACGTCAGGCTGCAAGCTCTGGGAATAGGGCATGACAAGGATCTGGAGGTTACCCACTATCATTAAAAAAAATAACCCTTTCACATCCGCAGGCAACAAAATACCTGCCTGTGGATGTGAGCCAACTAATGTCTTAATGGGTTGGTGGTCCAACTGTGCTGATGGCTCCATGCTGGGCGCAAAATGTTACCACACTTGGCATAATAATGTGCTCACAGTCAGCCTCAAAGTGTTTCAAAGAATTGTTTTCCCTTATCGGATTCTCTATTTTTAATCTGCATCCAAATAATAATAGTTGGCTGTTCATATGAGCACTACTGACCATCCTTATTTCAAAGACAAATGAAGAAACCAATTTAGGTTAGGTTGAGGTTAGGGCTGCACAGAGCCCTGACCTCAACCCTACTGAACACCACCTTCGGGATGAATTGCACTGCTGACTGCAAGCCAGGTCTTCTCACCCAAGATCATACAAAAGCCTTGTACACACGATCGGACCGTGGACCAACTTTCCTGTGGATTTTTGTCCAAAGGGCGTTGGCCCCAAGTTGGTATTGCATACACATGGCAGGACTTTTTTCAGCCAACTTTCACCAAATCACGTGTTTTTTCTGCTCTTTACCGCCACCTTTGGTCAACTTCTGTATTGTTGTCTGATCTTTTGCATTGGTTCTGCATTGGTTTGTACAAAAGTCCGTTGGTTTTGTGTACACACAGTCGGACTTTGGTCCATCGGACTTTTGTTGGCAGAAAGTTGGTCCGTTCGCACAGCCAACATTAAGGCCCATACACACGATCAGACTTTTTGACAACCAACATGCAAATTAGCTGTTTTGGACCAACATCCGACCGTGTGGACGCTCCATCGGACCAACTTTTTCCAGGTTTCATCGGACTTTTGTTGGCTGTGCGAACGGACCAGCTTTCTGCCAACAAAAGTCCGATGGACCAAAGTCCGACCGTGTGTACACAAAACCAACTGACTTTTGTTCAAACCAATGCAGAACCAATGCAAAAGATCAGACAACAATACAGAAGTTGACCAAAGGTGGCGGTAAAGAGCAGAAAAACCAAGTGATTTGGTGAAAGTTGGCTGAAAAAAGTCCTGAAAAAAGTCCTGCCGTGTGTATGCGCCGCTGCAGCGCTGTGATTGGCCAGAGCAGCGAAGACGTCGCTCCGCGCATGCGTGCGGGAGGCTTCAACTTCGGCGAGTCGGAGTTGTGAATGGGGATTAACCCTGTGAATGCACCGTTGTCTACGGTGCGCATGCGCCGTAGACAGGGTTGTAAAACTTTTTTTTGCAAATATCTCCTAAACCGTGCAGGTTTAGGAGATATTTCTTGTACCTACAGGTAAGCCTTAATCTAGGCTTACCTGTAGGTGCAAGTTGTATTTGAGGGTATACAACTCCTTTAACTACAAAGTTTGAAGTTTGGAGGACCTATGGCTGCAAATGGGCACAGTGAGGTTGCAAATGGGCATTGTTGACCCTCTTTTCCACTTACAGTAGCTGCGCATTTCTCACCCTAGGCTTATACTCGAGTCAATACGTTTTCCCAGTTGTTTGTGGTAAAATTAGGTGCCTCGGCTTATATTCAGGTCAGCTTATACTTGAGTATATACAGTATCTATTTTATAATCATAACGTATTCACTCTATATACCGTATTTACTCGAGTATAAGCCGAGTTTTTCAGCACATTTTTTTGGTGCTGAAAATGCCCCCCTCGGCTTATACTCGAGTCAAGCACTTTTCTGCAGCAAAAAAAAAAATTTCCGATCCGTCTTTGGGGCCCCGTATCTCGGGGGCCACTTGGTGATAGGATTTTGTATGCCAACTCAGTGGACCTAGCACTATAACATATCCAAAGATGGGGTTCCTAGCACTAAGTGGCCCCGAGATACGGGGCCCCAAAGTCCGTTCCGAAAATGTCAATCTCTGCTGCAGAAAAGTGCTTGACATTTTCTGACCCGAATTTGGGGCCCTATATCTCGGGGACACTTGGTGCTAGGAACCCCAGATTTGGTATTCAAACTCAGTGGACCTAGCACTATAACATATCCAACGGGGACACTTAGTGCTAGGAACCCCATATTTGGATATGTTATAGTGCTAGGTCCACTGAGTTTGAATACCAAATCCCGAGATACGGGGCCCCAAATACGGTCAACTGTATCCATCTGCAGCAATGTCATTTCGGGACCCTTTGGCTGCAGCTAGGGGGCATTTAGGAACCCTTAACTACCAAGTTTGAAGTTTGGGGGACTTATGGCTGCAAATGGGCACAGTGAGGCATGCAAATGGGCACAGTGAGGAATGCAAATGGGCACAGTGAGGCATGCAAATGGGCACAGTGAGGCTGCAAATGGGCACAGTGAGACTGCAAATGGGCACAGTGAGGCATGCAAATGGGCACAGTGAGGCTGCAAATGGGCATTGTTGACCCTCTTTTTCACTTACAGTAGCTGCGCATTTCTCACCCTAGGCTTATACTCGAGTCAATACGTTTTCCCATTTTTTTTGTGGTAAAATGAGGTGCCTCGGCTTATATTCCGGTCGGCTTATACTCGAGTATATACGGTACTTTACACCTGACATTATTCACACAAATCTGACTTTCTCATATGCTGGCAAAATATTAAACGCAAACAGTGAAAAACAAATATGCCAGTAAGATTGTCTGAGTGCGGCCAAGAGCACCATTACCTCATTACATTATTATGAATGGCCCATTACTGGGTAAACTCCACTAAATCACTGCGTCCAGCACAATGTACTGAGTGTTTGCTCACCTCTTTGTACCCTCCTGATGCATTATTTACCTGCAGCCATGAAGGTTTCATAATGTGCTTTAATTATGTATGCTGCATTGAACCGAATATGTGATTTAGGCTTGGCAGCTGAAGAAGTGCTTTGCGAAGCACTGACTCGACATAAAGTGTTGTTTGTCTACCTTTGTGTAAAAATAAAAAATAAAAAAAATTGATAGATCCCTCAGTTTTGCTTTTTATTGTTTCAGAGTAACAACAAACCACAAGTAAACCTGTGCTAGAAGTAATAGAAGTAAACAGCAAAAGCCGAAACCAGAGGTAAAAATTGGCCTTCAAGAAGTACCTCTTGAAGGCCAATTATTTTTCATAGAGCCCCCAATGACCCAAACCTCGATCTCTAGAATCTTCTTCCCTGAGTTTATTTATCCACTTCAATACCGGCTACATTTACCCCCCTTCCGGCCCAGGCCAATTTTCAGTTTTCAGCGCTGACACACTTTGAAGGACAATTGCGCGGTCATGCAACACTCTACCCATATGACTTTTTTATATTTCTTTTTTTTTTCCCACACAAATAGAGCTTTCTTATGGTGGTATTTAACCTCCTGCCGACCGCCCACTGTCAAAAGACGGCAAGCGGTGCGGCTCTTGTGGCGGGTCGCCGTCATTTGACGGCGCTACCATTTTGGCCACTAGGGGTTGCGCGCGCCGCGGGAGTCGCGCGCGCGTGCCCGCCGCGTCGCTGGGGACCCGATGCGCGTGCCTGGCGGCCGCGATGTCCGCCGGGCACCCGCGATTGCCCAGTAACTGAGCAGGACGTGGATCTGTGTATGTAAACACACAGATCCACGTCCTGTCACTGGAGAGGAGACCGATGGTGTGTCCCTTGTACATAGGGACACCGATCGGTCCCCTCCCCCAGTCAGTCCCCTCCCCCCACAGTTAGAATCACTAATATAGGGAACATATTAACCCCTGCAGCGCCCCCTAGTGTTAACCCCTTCCCTGCCAGTCACATTTATACAGTAATCAATGCATTTTTATAGCACGGATCGCTGTATAAATGTGAATGGTCCCAAAAATGTGTCAAAAGTGTCCGATATGTCCGCCGCAATGTCGCAGTCATGATAAAAATCGCAGATCGCCGCCATTAATAGTAAAAAAAAAATAATAATAAAAATGTCATAAATCTATCCCCTATTTTGTAGACGCTATAACTTTTGCGCAAACCAATCAATAAACGCTTATTGCAATTTTTTTTTACCAAAAATATGTAGAAGAATACGTATCGGTCTAAACTAAGGAAAAAATTTGTTAAAAAAAAATAAAAAAATTGGATACTTATTATAATAAAAAGTAAAAAATATTATATTTTTTTTAAAAAAAATTATAAAAATTTTATTTGGGTACAGCGTTGCATGACCGCGCAATTGTCATTCAAAATGCGACAGCGCTGAAAGCTCAAAAATGGCTTGGTCAGGAAGGGGGTGTTCGTGCCTGGTAGGCAAGTAGTTAATCACCATTGGGTTTTTTATTTTTTACAAAAAAAAAAAAGTCTAAATATTTTGAATAAAAACACTGTTTTTGTTATAAAATTTAGCAAATACAGTGGAACCTTGGATTAGGAGCATAATCTGTTCCAGTAGAATGCTTGTAATCCAAAGCACTCACATATCAAAGCGAGTTTCCCCATAGAAGTCAATGGAAACAAAGATAATTAGTTCCACATTGACTTTTATTGTATGCAGTACCGCATGTGGCCAGAGGTGGGGGGGGGGTGACGGAGAGACTCGGAAATACTCAGAGATCGCTTGGAAGCACTCGGAAACCCTCGGGAACAGAGTATTTCCGACATACTGCATCCCCAATTGTGGTAAAGATACAATGACGTAGGCTCTTGCCCACGTGATCAGCTGTGACCAATCACAGCTGATCACAGCGGTAACCAGGAAGTACTGGTAATCAGTTTTCCTCAGTTCGCACTAAAAAGGAGAGCCGATCGGCGGCTCTACTGACAGAGCGGGGGTCTGCACTGATAATCAGCGCATTGATTATCAGTGCAGCCCCCATCAGAGGAGCCACCACAGATGCAAATCAGTGGCCATCAAAATGCCAATCAGTGCCCTTCAAAATGCAAATCAGTTTCTATTAGTAACCCCTGTCAGTGCCCATGACAGATGCCAATTAGTGCCCATCGGTAATAATCATCAGTGCCTCCTCATCAGTGCTGTCTATCCGTGCCTATCAGTGCCCCTCATTGTCGCCTATTAGTGCCCATCAGTGCCACCATCAGTGCCCATCAGTGCTTCATATCAGTGCGACCTATCAGTGCCCATCAGTGTCGCCTATCAGTGCTGCATAGTAGTGTCTCCTCATCAGTGCCCACAAGTGCCATCTCATCAGTGCCCATCAGTGCCACCTCATCAGTGCCCGTCAGTGAAGGAAAAAAAAGAAAAAAATAATGAAATTTTATAACAGAAATGAAGAAAAATAAACTTTTTTTTCAAAAATGTCTGTATTTTTTAATTTGATTAGCAAAAAATAAAAACCGCAGAGGTGATCAAATACCACCAAAAGAAAGCTCTATTTGTGGGAAGAAAATTATAAAAATGTAGTTTGGGAACAGTGTTGTATTGTCATTCAAAGTGTGACAGTGCTGAAAACTAAAAATTGGCCTGGGCGGGGGGAGTGCCCGGTATTGAAGTGGTTAAAAGAGAAGTATGGGCTTCTGTTTTTTTTATTCATACTCACCTAGGTGGATGCAGCATCGGTCCCATGCTGCATCTGTCCCCCCCCCCCCGTGCCTCTACACTGAGAACCGAGCGATCAAACAACACTGATCACTCGGTTCTCACAGCTCCATGAGCAGAGAGCTGTAGACTCCCCGGCTCTCTGCTCTGCTCCTCCTCGCTCACTGGAGCTCTGGGCTGAGTGGAGTGGCCGGCTCAGGCTCTCAGCGGCTTACTGAGAGGCTGAGCCGGGTATTGGTCCAGGGATCTGGTGGATCCAGACTTCGTGGTCGTGATGACGCGGTGCCTGGACCAACTTCTGTGGCATCAGCAGAGAGCGGATTTCAGCCCGTTGTCTGCTGAAAACGGGTCACAGAAGTGCAAAACAAATTGCACTCCTGTAATCTATAGGAGAAGTACAACCAAATGAGCTCAGGCTGGACTTCTCCTTTAAGATTTGTATTCGGCATTCCCTCAGTAGAGAAAAAATAGCTTTGAGGGTTTCAAGAAAACTGCTGACTGCTTTTTGAAAGGCTTTGTAAATCTTTGTTGAATGTTAAAGTCCTCAGCCTAATTAGATACTAAAATTAAAAAGTAATTGTGTGTACTGAACCTAACACCTAATAAGATGCGGGTCTGTAAATGCCAACTGACAACGTGAGAGAAATGAGAGCAAATGCCGGGGAATGCAAATGAGGATTTTCAGATTAAAGTGTACCTGTGGTCAGACAACGGACGTTAAACTAGTTACACATTCTGAATGTTTTGTTTTTAAATGCCGCTTTATGCATTGACATAGCTTTCTTAGACCCAATCTGTCTGAACAGCATGGTCACCTGCTGACTTGGCACCATCCACACGCAGCTTAACCCTTCAGATGTGTTTCTAATCTTTTGAAGTGTAAGAAGACAATGACTTTTCCTAAGTGCAGTCTCTGCAAGTTACTAACATGGACTGAAAAAACATGGAAGAAACAGGGAGGGTCTTGTCTTGCTAGGACTAAACTAACTAGCACTAAACAAGAGGAGAGGGCTGAGGCAGAAAACTAATCACATGGTAAACACGAGTTGTAGTGGCCCAAATCTACCCCTAGATGTCAGCATACTACTAAACAATAATAGCCTAATACAGTTCAACACAACACAGAAAAATGACATACAAGGTGGGACAGAACACCGAACAAGCTGTAAAAGATCTTGAAAATAAACAGTCCTTTCTAGATGCTTTTAAGGCAGAGCTATTCATTCTCAAAGATCATAAATACTGGAAAGTCAGGTTTCAGCTTAAAAAACATCTGCTGTGTGTCTGCAGAAGGTGTATACAGCGCTTCTAAACCCAGTGGCAGCTGGTGCTCAAAATTGTTGGGCAGGGCGCAAACAAACTGAAACATTCAGAAAAATCCCCATCAATTACAGCCTGACTGTACCACCAATTGCAGCCACTGTGCCCATCAAACGAGGACACTGTTCCCATCAAACACAGCCACTGTGCCCATCAAACGCAGCCACTGTGCCATATCAAACGCTCCCACTGTGCCATTAAATGCCACTGTGCCATCAAATGCTTCCACTGTGCCATCCAGTGCAGCTACTGTGCCCCATCAATTACAGCTACTGTACCCATTTTATGCAGCCACTGTGCCTCATCAAATGCAGCCACTGTGCAGCATCAAATGCAGCCACTCTGCCCATTATATGCAGCCACTGTGCCCCATGAAATGCAGCCACTGAGCAGCATCGAATGCAGCCACTGTGCCCATCATATGCAGCCACATATCAAATGCTGCCAGTGTGGACAGCTCCTTGATGTCTTCTCCCATCCTCTCTTCCCGTCCTCTGCTATTATTGGACGCCTTCGCAGACTTATCCCATTCATCCCGGAAAAGGAGAAAGCAGTAGTAGTGGGAACTATCATCAATTTGCGTCTCGACTACGCAAACTCCCTCTACATAGGATTACCTGATTACCAGATTGCACGCCTACAAGTCGTCCAAAACGCAGCAGCAAGACTAGTCACCGGAAAGAAACCCTGGGAATCCATCTCCCCATCCCTAAGGACCCTCCATTGGCTTACGGTAAAAGATAGAATCACATTCAAGACCCTCTGCCTCACCCACAAATGTACACAAGGAAATGCTCCTCAATACCTTTGTGAGAAAAAATACATACCGAATCGCAGCCTTCGATCGACAAACCAAAATCGCCTACTCATCCCCAAAGCCCGCAGTACAGGGACCTCGGCTATGGAATGCTCTACCAAACAACATCCGCTTGGAAGAAAACCATCGGGCCTTCAGGAAAAAACTCAAGACCCACCTCTTCTAATATAGCAGGACAACAAGGGCAGACAAGCGCCTTGAGGCGATTCAGTTCGCATTTGCAGCGCTATACAAATCATTCATTCATTCACTGTTAGTGTCAGTGGGAGGAATAGTGCCCTAAGGGCGAGATTAAGGCTTACAAAGGGCCACATCTGGCCCTCAGGCTGCAGATTGGAGAGTTAAGCTGTCTGTGGAGGGTGCTTATTCAGCAGGTGACCATACTGGCCAGATGGGCTGAGGTCTAAAGGAGGTATGTCAATGCATAAGGCGGTGCTTGAAACAGAGCATTAAAGATATAGAGATGAATGTGGCTTCTAACAAAGTGATTTTACTGCTAGTTCAGAATATGTACATCAAAATCCTTATGTGCAGCATGTGCGAGACATGTGCGGTTAGTTTCGTTCCAAGTTAAAATTCGGACAAATTTTCATTATTATAATAGTACCGAATTTAAACAAATCCGAAATAACGAAAAAAAATTTGGACGAAATTTGAATTTGAATCGTTTTTAAATTTCCAAAAAGAATAAAATAGAATAGAAAAAGAAAGGAATAAAATAGAAAAAAAAATATATATATTTTTTTATATTTGTCAGAAACCATGAATCAGACTGAAACAGAAGTGCAGTTAAATCACACTTGTTTAATAATAATAATAATAATAATAATAAAAAAAATAAGGTAAACAGAGTAAACGTAGTCAAAACATAGCCAGAGTTCAGGAACCGAAACGGATAGTCAGACAAGCCAAAACGTCAGGGAGCCAGAGATGAGCGTAGTAGAACAGCAAGCAGGATCTGGAGAAAGGAGGGATGTCAGCCAAGCAAGTCTTTAACAGGAAAACAGGAGAGCGTCTCTAGAGATGTGACCAGGGCGAAGGCAGAGATCATCTGGGCTGGACGGTTTAAGTAGGCAGGACTGAGGAGCAGGATATCATCAACAGGTGAGTCAATGTGGAGAGATAGGAGCTGGCAATTAGCCGACAGCTGAGCGGTCAGCTCAGAGAAGGAAGGGCTGAGCCCAGCCCTTTATTTTCTATTCTATTTTATTTTATTTTTTTTTAATTTTTGAATTTCAAAAACTATTTGAAATTGATTTGAAAACTTTTCAAACAAATTTAACTAAACTAATTTATGTAAATAATGAATCGAAACAAAACAAACTTTTTCATTCTGCACATGTCTAGCATGTGCATTAAAACACGCATTATTACAATTCACAGTAATGCCATTGGCCTAAATCTGACTTTTCTAATATATATATACTGTAGATATGCACTCATTGCCCACTCTATTAGGTACACCTTGCTAGTACCGGGTTGGACCCCCTTTTGCCTTCATTCTTCGTGGCATAGATACAACAAGGTGTTGGAAACATTCCTCAGAGACTGTTGCAGATTTGTTGACTGCACATCCATGTTGCGAATTCCACCACATCCCAAAGGTTCTCTATTGGATGAGATGTGGTGAGTGTGGAGCTCTATTGGATGAGATGTGGTGAGTGTCTCTATTGGATGAGATGTGGTGAGTGTCTCTATTGGATGAGATGTGGTGAGTGTCTCTATTGGATGAGATGTGGTGAGTGTCTCTATTGGATGAGATGTGGTGAGTGTCTCTATTGGATGAGATCTGGTGAGTGTCTCTATTGGATGAGATCTGGTGAGTGTCTCTATTGGATGAGATCTGGTGAGTGTCTCTATTGGATGAGATGTGGTGAGTGTGGAGGCCATTGGAGTACAGAGACCTCATTGTCCAGTGGTGAGATGATTGGAGCTTTGTGACATGGTGCATTATCCTGCTGGAAGAGGCCATCAGAAGATGGGGACACTGTAGTCATAAAGGGATGGACGTGGTCAGCAACAATACTCAGGTAGGCCGTGGTGTTTAAACGATGCTCAATTGGTACTAAGGGGCCCAAAGTGTGCCAAGAAAATGTCCCCAATATTACACCACCACCAGCCTGAACCGGTGATACAAGGCAGGATGGATCCATGCTTTCATGTTGTTTACACCAAATTCTGACCAACCATCTGAATGTCACAGCTGAAATCGAGACTCATCAGACCAGACAACAGTTATCCAATCTTCTATTGTCCAGTTTTGGTGAGCCTGTGCTAATTGTAGCCTAAGTTTCCTGTTCTTAGCTGACAGGAGTGGCACCCGGTGTGGTCTTCTGAATCTCCTCCTACAGATGTGTGCCTAGGTGTTTAATACAAAAATGAAACATTGGAGGACACAATTAACATGTCTCCATGTTTCCTATAAGATAGCAAGTCTTCACTTTTTCATTTATAGTCTACTTCCACAAAAGACTATTAAAATATTCTATGTAACAGTCTTGGGAAGTGATGCTTTCAGATGCTTTGAGATTAACCGCAATTCTGCAGGTTTTTTTTATTATTTTGTCCTATCAATGATCATTAGCACAGATACTTGGATGGAAAAACCAGATAAGGCTGAAGGTGGTAAACATAGCCAAGAACAAAATGAAAATAAGGGGTGTTAGAGCATTTTGCCCACATAGCGCAAAAGAAAATGTAATTAAAAAGTACTTTGAGCCTTGTGCCAATATGAAAATTAGAAAGGAAAAAAGACACTACGCAGATGGCAGCAGTACTATAGGCATACCTCCCAACTTTTGAACTTCAGAATGAGGGACCCTGGAGGAGGAATAAGACCTGAGTCCGTTGGTAAAATGTAGGCATGGCCAAGCATGTAGCAGTGGGAGAGGCTTAAGGTCTGTGGTTAAACAAAACCCAGGTTTCCTTGTACCTATAAAATATGCTTTGATTGCTTTGTCTGAGCCTAGCTTAACCGCTTCAGCACCGGGCCATTTTACACCCTTCCTTACCAGAGCACTTTTTGCGATTCGGCACTGCGTCGCTTTAACTAACAATTGCGCGGTCGTGCGACGTTACACCCAAACAAAATTGACGTCCTTTTTTTCCCACAAATAGAGCTTTCTTTTGGTGCTATTTGATCACCTCTGCGGTTTTTATTTTTTGCGCTATAAACAAAAGAAGAGCGACAATTTTGAAAAAAAAAACACAATATTATTTTTTACTTTTTGCTATAATAAATATCCCATTTTTTTTAAAAAAAACTTTTTTTTCCCTCAGTTTAGGCCGATACGTATTCTTCTACATATTTTTGGTAAAAAAAATAGCAATAAGCGTATATAGATCGGTTTGCGCAAAAGTTATAGCGTCTACAAAATAGGGGATAGATTTATTGCATTTTTTTTTTTACTAGTAATGGCGGCGATCTGCGATTTTTTTTTTTTTTTTTTTTTTTTTTCGTGACTGCGACATTGCGGCGGACACTTCGGACACTTTCGACACATTTTTGGGACCATTCACATTTACACAGCGATCGTTGCTATAAAATTGCATTGATTACTGTGTAAATGTGACTGGCAGGGAAGGGGTTAACACTAGGGGGCGCTGCATAGGGTTTCCCTATAGGAGTGATTCTAACTGTGGGGGGAGGGGACTCACAAGGGGAGGAGACCGATCAGTGCTCCTCCGTACTGGGAACACATGATCGGTCTCCTCGCCACTGACAGGACGGGTCCCCTAGGCGGCCGGGAATGGGAGGATGTCATATGACGCCCACCCAGGATGGGAGATCCACCTTGTGGGCGTCATATGTACATGGGCGGGATGTGAAGTGGTTAAAGAAGAACTTCATTAAAATAGTTAGGGACTGCATAGCAACCAGAAACTGGTTGTCTGTCAGAAGCAGCCGTGGAGAGATGCCGGCTGCAAAGCAAAGTGTTTCTCGCGGCATGTGGGTACCAAGATGCCCCGCACACGCTGGGGGGGGGTGTTCCGGGACTCAGCCCTGATTCGCCAGGACTTCGGGACAGGGACCAATCTCTGGGACGGTCCCGGCGAATCAGGGATGGTTAGGAGGTATGCTATAGGTCAGGGGTGCCCAACCTTTTTAAGAGCGAGGGCCACTTAAGCAACTTGGTAACCAGTTAAGGGCCACAATGAGCGGAGCAGATGGATGACAGGTCACTCTATAGGCCCTCCGATCTACCCAGATGGAAGGGGACAAATTCCCTTTGATTTTTTTTTTTAGAGGATCGAATTGGAGGCAGGCGGGAGTAAACGGACAAAAGTCTGTTTACATCTGCCGCTTCTTAGAAGTGAATTGAGGGTCCGATTGGGTAGGGCCGATCATGTGAAAAGGGCCTAAGACTGCTTTCACACTGATGTGCTGTGGTTTACCCACACCGCGGGTGCACCTGTGTCTATCCTGCAGGTTAACTGAACTGTGCCATAGACTCTGCCTGTGGCAAAAGCCGGTGCTGTACAGGAAGCATCGGCTTATGGGGCTCTGCTCTGCAGCCGCTTTCTTAAGCCCCATACACACGCGCGGATTATCCGAGGACCAGGTCCGTCAGACCATGTCCGTCATACTTTGTCTGATGTTGGTTTTGCGTACACACGGTCGGACAAAGTTGTCGGAAAATCCGATCATTTTGAACGTGGTGATGTTTGTTGCCTACGACGGGACTACGTAGAGGCTAGTAGCCAATAGCTTTGGTCTTGTAATGTGATCTGAGCATGCGTAGCACTTTGTCCGGTCGGACTACCGTACACACGATCGGATTTGGTGTGATCGGACCTTGTTGTCCAAAAATCTATCCAGCAGGAGATAGGACTTTGTCCGTCGGACAATCCGACGTACACTGTCCGATGGTGCATACACACGGTCGGATTTTTCGACAACATTGTCCGATCGGACAGAATCCATGCAAAAATCCTACCGTGTGTATGGGGCTTTACTCTACCACCAGCTTCATTCACAACACTGATGCTGTGGTATGATGGGTCGGCAACCTGCGATCCTGGCTTGCCATTCTAGAGCAGGAGGTCGCGGGCCACATCGGAGGGCTCCGCGGGCCACATTTGGCCCCCGGGCCACTGGTTGGCCACCCCTGCTATAGGTGTTCCCAAGAGGCTAGAATGTGTTTGAGCAGACCTTCAGTATACCTAAAGGGTATGAACACTCAATGAACATCCCTTTTTTGGTCTGTTTAATTTACCATTGAGGCTTCATTCACCTATCCGTACACCCGTGAAAAAGGCAGTTTCGCCGCCATTACTAATAAAAAAAAATAATAATAAAAATGCCATAAATCTATCCACCTATGTTGTAGACGCTATAACCTCTGCACAAACCAATCAATTTACGCTTATTGCAATTTTTTTTACCAAAAATATGTAGAAGAATACGTATCGGCCTAAACTGAGGAAAAACATTTTTTTTTTTTTTATATATTTTTTGGGGGATATTTATTATAGCAAAAAGCCAAAAATATTGCATTTTTTTCAAAATTGTCGCTCTATTTTTGTTTATAGCGCAAAAAATAAAAAACGCAGGGGCGATCAAATACCACCAAAAGAAAGCTCTATTTGTGGGAAAAAAAGGACGCCAATTTTGTTTGGGAGCCACGTCGCGCGATCGCGCAATCGTCAGTTAAAGCGACGCAGTGCCGAATCGCAAAAAGGGGCCTGGTCCTTTGGCTGCCAATTGGTCCGGGGCTGAAGTGGTTAAAGCGACGCAGTGCCGAATCGCAAAAGGCGCTCTGGTCTTAAGCCAGCAAAATGGTCCGAAAGTGGTTAAGGTAAGGACAATGTTTTCTGCAGCCTACAACAGGGGATATTCGATATATTATAAAGGCATGATCTGGTATGCTTGCTCACATATACTATTAGAGCAATCTCATTATAATGCTATTTCCCTTCTCTTTCCAATCTCCTGCTGGCTGCCTCTTGTTGTTCTGCTAATCAGTCACTGGCAAGCGGTTACAGACTGCAAAATCATTAACAATGCGCACAGACTCTGCATTCTGACTTTTATAAATGGCAATCACGGATCGCCAATGGGATTCGAATTTTACATTTAAACATCTGCAGGGATATCAGCCTAACCTATTCCATCTGTGAGATATCTGTCCATTGTCTGAGGCTTTCGTTGCATGAATCTAGGCACAGGTTATAATTGATGGTGAAAGTTAATTATGCTCCGTCTGGTTCAAAAAAAGTCAGCGCTGAGATTCGGAAGCAGCCATATATCACCCTGACAAAAACGAGTCCTGATGTAGCTGCATCTACAGTATAAACCTTCCAACATTTATTATTAGACATGTGCAATTCGTTTCGTTTTTTTTTCGTTTCGTTTTTTTTTTTTTCGTTTTTCATTTTTTTTAGTTTTTCTGTTTTTTTTAGTTATTTTCGTTCATTCGTTATCATAAGAATGAATGAACGATTCGCTAAAAATTTTAACGAATAACGAATCGTTCAACTCGAACAAATCCGATTAACGAATCGTTCGAAAACGAACGAATCCAAAAAACAACGAAAATCCGAAAAAAAAATAATTAGAAACAACGAATCTACGAAAGAAGAAAATCCGAAAAAACGAAAACAGGAACAACGAAAATCAAAATGAACGAAAAAATTTGTACATTCGTAACTTTTTTTTTGTTGAATTGGTAATTTTCCGTGTCTCTTAAGCCTCATACACATGATCGGACCGTGGACCAACTTTCCTGTGGATTTTTGTCCAAAGGGCGTTGGCCCCAAGTTGGTATTGCATACACACGGCAGGACTTTTTCAGCCAACTTTCACCAAATCTCTTGGTTTTTCTGCTCTTTACCGCCACCTTTGGTCAACTTCTGTATTGTTGTCTGATCTTTTGCATTGGTTCTGCATTGGTTTGTACAAAAGTCCGTTGGTTTTGTGTACACACGGTCGGACTTTGGTCCATCGGACTTTTGTTGGCAGAAAGTTGGTCCGTTCGCACAGCCAACAAAAGTCAGATGAAACCTGGAAAAAGTTGGTCCGATGGAGCGTACACACGGTCGGATGTTGGTCCAAACCAGCTAATTTGCATGTTGGTTGTCAAAAAGTCTGATCGTGTGTACGGGCCTTTTCAATGGCGCTGCTTAACATGCCTCGAATGGATTGAACTAAAAAATTCGTACATTCGTAACTTTTTGAATTTTTTTTTTCGATTTGTAATTTTTCTGTGTCTCTTACAATGGCGCTGCTTAACATGCCTCGAATGGATTGAACGAAAAAATTTGTACATTCGTAACTTTTTTTTTTTTATTTCGATTCGTAATTTTCCGTGTCTCTTACAATGGCGCTGCTTAACGTGCTTCGAATGGATTGAACGAAAAAATTCGTACATTCGTAACTTATTTTTTTTATTTCGATTCGTAATTTTCCGTGTCTCTTACAATGACGCTGCTTAACGTGCTTCGAATGGATTGAACAAAAAAATTGGTAAATTCGTAACTTTTTTTTTTTTCGATTTATCATTTTCTGTGTCTCTTACAATGGCGCTGCTTAACGTGCTTTGAATGGATTGAATGAAAAAATTCGTACATTCGTAACTTTTTTTTTCGATTCGTAATTTTCCGTGTCTCTTAAAATGTAATAATAGCATACACATTACATAACATTATGAATTATGCTCCGATTACGAATCTACGAATGTACGAATAAATACGAATGCGTCCGAATTTCGAATAAACGAAAATTAAACGGATTTTTAAACGGAAAAACGAATCAACGAAAAAATAACTCTTACGAAAATACAAATCGTTACGAATACGAACACCGACGACTTACGAATTTACGAATCGTTACGAATCAACGGAAACGAAAAAAACGAAACAAAAATAAACAAATTTTTTTGTTGTGCATGTGTCTATTTATTATTTAACGTTAGGACAATTTTAAAGTTAGTTTCTCGCATGTGAAACAAAACTGTGTAGTTGTTGAGCAGACTGAATCAATATAAAAAAAGGTTTTACTTTTTAAAGTGCTAGTTAACTCTTATGCCGCGCACACACGATCGGAATTCCGGACAGAAAAAAGACAGATGAGAGCTTTTCATCGGAAAATGCGACCGTGTGTATGCTTCATCGGAATTTTGCTGGCCGAATTTCCGACAGCAAAGAATTGAAAGCATGTTCTCAATTTTCCCGACGGAAAAGGTTTCTATCGGAAATTCCGATCGTCTGTAGCAATTCTGACGCGCAAAATTCCTACGCATGCTCGGAAGCAATTTCGACGCATGCTCGAAAGCATTGAACTCGGCTCGTCGTAGTGTTGTACGTCACCGCGTTCTTGGCGGTCGGAATTTGGTGTGACCGTGTGTAGGCAAGGCAGTTTGAGCGGAATTCCGTCGGGAAAACCTTCAGAGCTTTCTCCGACGAGAATTCCGATAGTGTGTACACGGCTATACAGAACAAATGAACAGGTGAACACTGTACACTCTCCCCACCTTCCCCTGCGGTCCCCAATGTACTTACCTCCAGGGATGCGGAGCTGTCAGGGCTAATGCAGCCAGTCCTAACTTTTTTGAGACATGTTGCTGCCATTAATTTCAAAATTACCTTATTCATTTCTTAAAATGGTACATTTTCTCACTTTAACCATTTGCCGACCGCTGCACGCCGATATACATCGGCACAATGGCAGCGGCTAGTGGGCGCGCGCCCACCGCATACAGCGTGACCGTGCCCGCGGGTCCCACGGACTCGATGTCCGCCGGTGTCCCTCAATCGTGTCACGGAGCGGCAGAACGGGGAGATGTAAACAAGGCATTTTCCTGTTCTGCCTAGTAACATGACAGGGATCTACTGCTCCCTGTCATCGGGAGCAGTGATCGCTGTCATGTCAGTGGTAGCCCATCCCCCCCACACAGTTAGAATCACTCCCTAGGACACACTTAACCCCTTGATCGCCCCCTAGTGTTTAACCTCTTCCCTGCCAGTGTCATTTACACAGTATTCAGTGTATTTTTATAGCCCTGATCGCTGTATAAATGTCAATGGTCCCAAAATAGTGTCAAAAGTGTCCGATGTGTCCGCCATAATGTCGCAGTCAGGATAGAAATTGCAGATCCCCGCCATTACTAATAAAAAAAGTTAATAATAAAAATGCCATAAATCTATCCACCTATGTTGTAGACGCTATAACTTTTGCACAAACCAATAAATGTACGCTTATTGCGATTATGCAATTATGCAATTATTTTTTTACCAAAAATATGTAGAAGAGTACGTATCGGCCTAAACTAAGGAAAAAATTAGTTTTTATATATATTTTTATTATTTTATTTTTATTATATATATATTTATTATAGCAAAAAGTAAAAAATATTGCTTTTTTTTTTCAAAATTGTCGCTCTTTTTTTGTTTATAGTGCAAAAAATAAAAACTACAGAGGTGATCAAATACCACCAAAAGAAAGCTCTATTTGTGGGAAAAAAAGGACGTCAATTTTGTTTGGGTGTAACATTGCGTGACCGCGCAATTGTCAGTTAAAGCCACAAAGTGCCGAATCGCAAAAAGTGCTCTGGTCAGGAAGGGGGTAAAATCTTCCCGGGCTGAAGCGGTTAAACTTTTGATATGTTTTATATTTTCTTATGTGAATAAAATATGTGTTTTAGGAAATTTGAAAATCATTGCATTCTGTTTTTATGTAGATTTTACACAGCATCTCAACTTTTTGGAATTGTGGTTGTACTAGGCAAAGCACAGGTCCCCTTTAAAGTGGAGTTCCACCCACTTTTACAACTCTTCAGCATCCCTCACTAAACTGTGCACTGTAAACAAATTGGATATTTTTTTTATTTTTTTTTCAGCACAGACTGTATATTTGCTGTATTCATTTTTCACTTCCTCCTCCCTGGCCGCGGCCCATCGCATCATTTCCTGTTTGCAATGCCTCCTGGGAAGGGGCAGCAACTTCCTCTCAAACTGCCGTTGCTATGGAAACCTGACCTGAAACCTATTACACTGCTTATGCTGCACTGAGCATGTATGAGATCCAGGAAGAAATACAGTCTGGCTTCAGATGCCCACACTTAAGATGGCCACGGCCTGCTGCAAGTTTATAAAATAACAAACTACTGCTAAAAACTAACAAAACAGACCTTAGTTTACAGAGTAACTTTACTAGAATACATTAACCTTGTGTATTATAGGGGTATTTTTGTTTAAAAGTATAATTTCGGCCGGAACACCGCTTTAAGCTTTTATTCTCAACTTGCCAATATTCAGCTCTGACTAACCTAAAGCGATTGTAAAGTCTCATTTCTTTTATAAAATAACAAACATTTTATACTAATCGCTTCTGTGCAGTGGATTTGCACAGGGCAGCCTGGATCCTCCTCTTATCGGGTCCCCTTTCACTGCTCCTGGCCCCTGTGTTGCGTTTGTTAAAATATGATTTTTTATACATCAGACCTAACATTACATGGGAGAAATTATCAGATTCTCTGGTTTGAGTAGAATTCTCAAACAAATGCTGTTTTCATACAATGGTGTTAGATAGCTAGCAACAGTCCATTGTCTCGTCAGCTACAGTAAACATGCAACCAACAGTCCATTGTCTTTTAAAACAGTTTGAGAGAGTGTCTCAACCTGAAAAGAAGGACTGTTAATCGGTTGTTATGGAAACAAGTGTATAAACATTAAACTTTGGTCAACAAACTGGCATATAAAATGGAGTAGAGACACAGAGAGGAAGTGGAACATCATGCTGTAACATCAGGACACAGATCATCATGCTTTGAAGATCAGAAGAAGCCGCTCATGATACAAGAACAGAACCTGGTCTCTAAGAAGAAATATTGCCAATTGGAGATCATGAACATTCAGTAACAGAAGTTAAGTAACCCTTTTTTAAATGTGTTTGTACTGTTAGACTTTAGGCTGTTCTATTTTCTAGGCATTTTGCTTGTTATAGATATCTGTCAGTCTTGTATTGTATTCCTAAGATTGTAATAGTTTTGTACAGCAGTTTTTGTTAGTAAAACGCACATCTATACACTGCAGAAGTCTCAGCTTCCTTGTTATACCACAGAGTAACCTTGCTAGATAGACGCAAGCGATACATTTGGGGGCTCGCCGTGACTGTGCTATAGTTCAATTGAAGCAGAGCTTTTTTTTTTTTTTTCTGTAGTGTGTAGCTTGTGCTAGGTAAAATGCTGCGTAAGCTGTTTAGGAAAAGCAAGGCTGTAGAGGGTTCTGGTGACCAGAAGGAAGTGTGCAGCTTACCTATCTGGGCCAGAGACAATGAGTGGGAGCCTCTTGCTAAAGAATTTGTGAAGTATGCTTCTCCCTTGAAGCTGACTTGGGGTGATAAAGTCTCAGATCATTTTGTAGATTTTAGCCTTAAGGGGTTGGATTTAAGTAAAAAAGAGAAGAAGACAGTGTCCACAGTAGGATGGCATTTTCTTCATGCATTTTACATCGAATCACATAGAAGGGAGAAGGCAGAGGCAGAAGTTAAGGTATTAAAAGACCAGCTAGCAGTTGCTTCAGAGTGTGTACGTTCAACTGCTAGTCGGGCTGATGATTTGCAAGAGCGGTGTGCAGCCCTCATGACCAAATCAATTAATGCCTTAAGGAAGAGGAAGGGCCGTAAACCTGTTAGTAAAGCCAGGGTACGTGCCATTGTCACATCCCAAAATTGGGACTGTGAGGATGTGCTCTCCTCAAATGATAGTGAGGATGAGGAGATAGAGTTTGATGTTTCGCATGATGATCTGCTAGTGCGAAAGAAAAAGTATGCCAGACCTCTCATTACTAAGCATAGGAAACGGCAACATGATAGAGAGGATATGGCAGATGGGGAGGTGCATTATCGCAACCCCAGAGATGTTGAATTTGAAGAAGTACGGGAGTTTACACAAACTGAACTCCATGAGCTGGCAAAACAATACAAACAAAGGTCTGGGGAGCCTCTAGTGAGTTGGCTCCTACGCTTATGGGATGAAGGAGCAGACAGTGTTGTTTTGTCAGGTAAGGAAGCAGTGACTATGGGAGTGTTAACCCATGATCCACAATTGCGTCAGGCAATGCGAAAAGCCCGAGAGTTTAGCGTGAATTTTTCACTGTTAGACCTCGTTAGAGATGGAATAGTCCGAGTATACTCTAGTCCTACTGACCTGGAAAATACCTACTCCTGGAGATCAATAGCAGAGGGTATTTCCAGGTTACGTGAGATGGGTTGTATAACCGGATTAAATACGTTTCCAGAATGGATGGGTCCAGATATGGAACCCTTTACGTCTGCTCTGCGCTCTAAGCTGATGAAGTCTGCGCCATTTAATCTCAGGGCTCCCTTATTGTCCTTGTTGGGAGGCCTGGGATTAAACAGCAAGATTCATGAAGCTACAACCCTTTTAAGCCAGTTGGGGGAGCTAGAGGAGACTAAAACAAAACCTGTCAGGGCAGTAGATAAGGTCAAGGCCAGACAGGAAGAATACAAGCAGAAAAGAACAGAGAAGAAAGGGAATGGGGTAGAGAAGACAGGAGGTGAAGAGAAAACCAGGCTAGTTATTTCTAGGAAAGAAATGTGGGTGGACCTATTAAAGGCAGGAGTACCTAAAGATGAGATAGATGGCATTTCTACTGCAGAAATGCTGAAGAGGTGGAAAGATTTATTAGGTAAAACTGTCAGGGTTAGAAACACTACTCCTAGTGAAGATAACATCAGCCTAGACTTAGAGGAAACAGAACAGACACCTCCTGTTAGCCCCAAACCAATTCCCAAAACTGAACGTGAACACAAACCCAAATCCCTTTATCCTGGGGAGGAGTTAGAGAGGATCAGAAAAGGGGATTGGGAGGTTCCTTATCCTTTATGAAGGGAAGGTGAGTCTCCTGTAATAGCCGTGAGGGCAGTGACAGCAGGAGACCGACGCCCATATGCACCTGTCACTGTATGGTGGGGAAAGTCATCTTCTCCCACACATGTAATGGCTTTAGTTGATAGCGGAGCCGAAGTTACACTTTTGCAAGGAAATCCTTCCCATCACAAAGGAGAATTGATTTATGTAGAAGGTTTGGGAGGGCAAACTACACCAGCAGTTAGGATACGGGTAAAATTGGCTATTGGCAAGGGATCAGGATTTATGACAAATGTTTTGGTTTCAGAGTTACCCGAAAATATTCTTGGGATGGATGTACTTCAAGGTCAGTCAATTCAGACTGAAAGAGGTACATTCACATTTGGGTATCCTGATAAAGCGTATCTGGTAAGGGCGGTGAAGGCTGTGGTCAGAGGTCATGCAAAATGGACCCCTGTCTACATTCCTCCACCAGAGAAGCCAGTCTGTTTCAAGCAGTACAGACTTCCTGGAGGCCACAAAGAAATTGGGGAGACTATTCAAGAACTGTTGAGAGTAGGGATCCTTAGACCTGCTGTAAGTCCTTTCTCGTCTCCGGTGTTCCCAGTAAAAAAGCCTGATGGGACATATAGAATGACTGTGGATTACAGAGGTCTAAACAAAGTGGCACCTCCATTGAAGTCAGCTGTACCAGATATGATCTCAATTGTTGAAAAAATTGCTAAAGATGCAGGAGAATATCATGCTGTGATAGACCTGGCTAATGCTTTCTTTTCGATTTCAATAGACCCAGAGTGTCAAGACCAGTTTGCTATGGTGTGGGACGGCCGCCAGTACACTTTCACTGTCCTTCCGCAAGGCTATCTTCATTCTCCAACGATTTGTCATGGACTGATTGCCCGAGATTTAAGCACCCTGAATTTGAAAGTCGCTGTGTTTCACTACATTGATGACATCATGATCTCTGGAACAAAAGAAGATGTAACTGAAGCACTGCACCTGCTGATACATCACATGGAGAACAGAGGGTGGGCTATCAACAGAGACAAAGTCCAAGGACCTACCACAGAGGTGAAATTCCTAGGAATGATGTGGACTGGGCAACAGAGGAAAATTCCAGAGACAGTTGTGCAAACTATCCAGGCGCTGTTGCCCCCTACTACCAAAAAGGAGGCACAGAAGTTCATTGGAGTTGTGGGGTTCTGGAGATCGTTCATCCCACATCTTGGACTGATTCTGAGGCCTATATATAATGTCACCCGGAAAAAGACTGAGTTCTCATGGGGTTCAGAGCAGCGGACTGCATTCCTGGCTGCTAAAGAAGCTATTTTGCAGCATCAGGGATTAGGACCCGTGAGACAAGGAGTACCATTTCAGCTGGATGTAGTGGAGCAGAATGGTACCATATCTTGGAGTCTGTGGCAGCCAAATGAAAAGAAAGGACTAAGAGCAATACCCATTGGATTTTGGTCCAAACAACTGACAGGGGCACAGAAGAGATACACGCCCCTAGAGAAGTACCTGTTTGGGGCCTACACAGCACTTCAACATGTAGAGACCATTACAGGAAAGGACACAGTCACCATCCATACTGCATTGCCAATAGCAGGATGGGTGAGAGATAATGGACTGATCACTAGGGCAGCTGTAGCCCAGAACCAGACACTGATGAAATGGAAGTGGTACCTTCAAGAAAGAGGGGGTATTGCAGCTGGGGATGTTAGAGACATTTCAAAACAGTTGGCAGGGCTTGTTACTTTTACCAGCACCCAGCCAGAAGAAGAAATTCCTGTGCTGCAGTCATCCCCCATTCAAGAGGCTCCACCCTTTGAGTCTCTGTCAGAAGACATGAAGCAGTCAGCATGGTTCACTGATGGTTCAGCCATAGTCGCCTCGTCTGGGCGTAAATGGACAGCAGCAGCCTACAACCCAAGTACAGACACAGTCCTGCAGGAGACCGGAATTGGAGGGTCCAGCCAGTATGCAGAGTTGAAAGCTGTAGTGATGACGCTTCAGGAGGATCCTTCTTCCCATCTCACTATCTACACTGACAGCTGGGCGGTTTTTAAAGGACTGACAACTTGGATGCCCACGTGGAAGTCCAATGAATGGATGATTCATGGAAAGGTGGTGTGGGGAGGCAAGGAAGTCTGGGACTACATCTGGAAGGAAGCTCACTCGCGCACCATAAAAGTGGGGCATGTTGATGCACATGTGCCCCTAGTCCCAGACTTTGAGAACTATAACAGAGTTGCAGATGAAATCGCCAAAGTGAAGGCAGTTGTGCCAATTGATCCTGTCTTGATGAACTTGGCCAACTGGGCCCACAAGCAATCTGGACATTTGGGTCAGAAAGCAACATATGAATGGGCACAGCAGAGAGGCTTGCCTATATCCATGGACATGATAAAGACTGTAATAGGGAACTGTACAGTGTGTGGAGAAGTGCGACAATGGCCATTACAAAAGTACTCCACCGGGTCGATTAAGAGGGGTGAGAGGCCTGCAGAGATATGGCAGATTGACTTCATCGGTCCCCTGCCCCGGGGAAACAATGGACTGAGATATTGTTGCACTGCAGTGGACACCTATTCAGGACTTATGCTTGTTCATCCTTGCAAACGTGCAGATCAAGCTGCAACGCTTCAACTGCTACAGAAACTTGTCGTTGCTTATGGTTGTCCCAAGCAAGTCCAAAGTGATAACGGCTCACACTTCACCGGATCAACAGTACAGCAGTGGGCCAAAGATTCTGGAGTGTACTGGTTGTGCCACATCCCATACCATCCACAGGCAGCTGGTTTGATTGAAAGATACAACGGGCTATTGAAGGACCAGATACGCAAACTTACACCCACACATACACTAAGGGGGTGGGATCGGGTCCTCACACACGCAGTCATGTTGTTAAATTCTAGGCCAATAGCCAAAAGCACACCATATGAGAGGATGGTAGGGGCTGGGGCACAGATTCCACAGCTGGAGTGCAGAGTTCAGTATTTATGTAAGGTTCCTGAAAAAACAGGGCTTAACAGATACCATGTTACTGCTTCCCATGACATAGAAACCAAGAGTGACGTAGCTGAAGCCTATCTAGGAATGAGAGGGAATCTGGCAGGAAGGTTTGAAGTTATATTTGCATTGGCAGATGAGCTTCAAGACAGTGGCTGGGACTCTGACTGGTTAGTGGATACTTCTCAGCAAGAGTGGAAAGTGAGGCTACATAACATAAAACCTTCCAAAATAAAAAGCAGTGATCTTCTGGGAAATATCAGTATATTTCCTCTCCTCCCTATTGATGTTCTTTGGGAGGGTCAGAAGTGGGTACAGGCAGGGGGCAAAGTGTTAGTCAGATATCCAGGCAAGAAGCCATTTAGAGGAGAGATCGTAGCTGAAGGGCCTGGATCTACTGTTTATGTATTATTAGAGGGAACAGATAATCCGCTTTGTTTTCCACTCCACAGGCTGTCTCCGATTTGATCCATAGGAAGACCAGAGAAAAGTGATTACAAGATGGAAAGAATGAGGGAAGATCGCAAGAGCTGTGGAGAGCAAGGCCTTTGATGTATTACAAGCCTGGACTTGTTTCTACAGAACTTTATGGACTGCAGACATAGTACAGTCCCTAGGATGGACTTTCTAATGAACTTTTTTAAAGTTAAAAGACTGAAACATCTTCTCAATGACAGAAATTGGAGGGGTTGCATTCAAGGAAAATTAATGTTTAGAATGAGTTTTATTAGTAATGATATGGAGTCTGAAAGAAAAAAAAATCTAGGGCGGAATGTGTTGCGTTTGTTAAAATATGATTTTTTATACATCAGACCTAACATTACATGGGAGAAATTATCAGATTCTCTGGTTTGAGTAGAATTCTCAAACAAATGCTGTTTTCATACAATGGTGTTAGATAGCTAGCAACAGTCCATTGTCTCGTCAGCTACAGTAAACATGCAACCAACAGTCCATTGTCTTTTAAAACAGTTTGAGAGAGTGTCTCAACCTGAAAAGAAGGACTGTTAATCGGTTGTTATGGAAACAAGTGTATAAACATTAAACTTTGGTCAACAAACTGGCATATAAAATGGAGTAGAGACACAGAGAGGAAGTGGAACATCATGCTGTAACATCAGGACACAGATCATCATGCTTTGAAGATCAGAAGAAGCCGCTCATGATACAAGAACAGAACCTGGTCTCTAAGAAGAAATATTGCCAATTGGAGATCATGAACATTCAGTAACAGAAGTTAAGTAACCCTTTTTTAAATGTGTTTGTACTGTTAGACTTTAGGCTGTTCTATTTTCTAGGCATTTTGCTTGTTATAGATATCTGTCAGTCTTGTATTGTATTCCTAAGATTGTAATAGTTTTGTACAGCAGTTTTTGTTAGTAAAACGCACATCTATACACTGCAGAAGTCTCAGCTTCCTTGTTATACCACAGAGTAACCTTGCTAGATAGACGCAAGCGATACAGCCCCTCCATCCTGTCGAGTGCCCCCACAGCAAGCAGCTTGCTATGGGGGCACCTGAGCCGTGCTGCAGCTCTTTGTGTCCATTCAGACACCAAGCTGCTGATCGTCCCCATCCCCCCTCTCTCCTAATTGGCTAACTGACTTTGATTGACAGCTGCGGGAGCCAATGGAGCCACTGCAGTGTCTCAGCCAATCAGGAGGACAGCCGAGGGACTCAGCCAATCCTGGACAGCCGAGGGACTCGTGGACATCGCTTGACAGAGATGGGGCTCAGGTAAGTATTAGGGGGTGCTGGGGAGGCTTCTACACACAGAAGGCTTTTTAACTTAATGCATTAAATGCCTTCTGCCACGTAAACTCCTTCTGTGGAGGAAAGAGTTCCTGTAAATACAGTGCCTTGAAAAAGTATTCATACCCCTTGAAATTTTCCACATTTTGTCATGTTACAACCAAAAACGTAAATATATTTTATTGAGATTTTATGTGATAGACCAACTCAAAGTGGCACATAATTGTGAAGAGGAAGGAAAATGATAAATGGTTTTAGAAATAAATATGTGAAAAGTGTGGGGTACATTTGTATAGCGCCCCCCCCGAGTCAATACTTTGTAGAACCGCCTTTTGCTGCAATTACAGCTGCAAGTCTTTTTGGGGATGTCTCTACCAGCTTTGCACATCTAGAGAGTAACATTTTAGCACATTCTTCTTTGCAAAATAGCTCAAGCTCTGTCAGATTGGATGGAGCGCGTCTGTGAACAGCAATTTCCAAGTCTTGCCACAGAGTCTCAATTTGATTTAGGTCTGGACTTTGACTGGGCCATTCTAACACATAAATATGCTTTGATCTAAACCAGGGGTCTCGAACTGGTGGCCCTCCAGCTGTTGCGAAACTACAAGTCCCATCATGCCTCTGCCTGTGGGAGCCATGCTTGTAACTGTCAGCCTTGCAAAGCCTCATGGGACTTGTAGTTTCTCAACAGCTGCAGGGCCGCCAGTTTGAGACCCCTGATCTAAACCATTCCATTGTAGCTCTGGCTGTATGTTTAGGGTTGTTGTCCTGCTGGAAGATGAACCTCCACCCCAGTCTCAAGTCTTTTGCAGACTCTAACAGGTTTTCTTCTAATGCCGCGTACACACGATCGGAATTCTCGTCGGAAAAAACTCTGACGGTTTTTCCAACAGAATCCCGACGGAATTCCGCTCAAGCTGTGTTGCCTACACACGATCACACCAAATTCCGATGGTCAGTAACACAGCGGCATAAAACACGTTCGACAGCACTATAAAAGGGAAGTTTAATGCTTCTGAGCATGCGTCAAAATGTTTCCGAGCATGCGTCGGAATTTTGCGTGTCGGAATTGCATACACACGATCGGAAAATCCGATAGAAAGGTTTTCCGTCGGAAAAATTGAGAACAGGTTCTCAATTCAAAGTCCGTCGGAAATTCCGACAGAAAAAGACCGTTGGGCATACACACGGTCGGAAAATCCGATGAAAAGCTGCCATCGGACTGTTTCCATCGGAAATTCCGACCGTGTGTACGCCGCATAAGATTGCCCTGTATTTGGCTCCATCCATCTTCCCATCAACTCTGACCAGCTTTCCTGTCCCTGCTGAAGAAAAGCATCCCCCACAACATGATGCTGCCACCGCCATGTTTCACGGTGGGGATGGTGTGTTCAGGGGGATGTGCAGTGTTTGTTTTCCCCCACACATAGTGTTTTTCTTTTAGGACAAAGAGTTTTGTAGGCTCTAACAGGTTTTCTTCTAAGATTGCCCTGTATTTGGCTCCATCCATCTTCCAATCCAATCTGATCAGCTTCCCTGTCTCTGCTGCAGAAAATAATCCCCACAACATGATGCTGCCACCGCCAGCTCCTCCAGAGTTCCCATGGGTCTCTTGGCTGCTTCTCTGATTTCTGTTTTCTTTGCCCGGCCTGTCAGTTTAGGTGGACGGCCATGACTTGGTAGGTTTGCAGTTGTGCCATACTCTTTGCTTTGTTGATGGATTGAATAATGCTCTGTGAGATGTTCCAAGCTTTGGATATTTTTTTATAACCTAACCCTGCTTTAAACTTCTCCACAACTTTATCCCTGACCTGTCTGGTGTGTTCCCTGGCCTTCATGATGCTGTTTGTTCACTAATGCCCCGTATACACGAGCGGATTTTCTGTTCGACGGAATTCCGCTCAAGCTTGGCTTGCATACACAAAAGTTCTCTGAACTTTCGACCGTTAAGAACGTGGTGACGTACAACACTACAACGAGCCAAGAAAATTAATGCTCCCAAGAATGCGTCAAATTGTTTTCCTCGGATAGGGGCGGGGCAGCTAGTCCCGGAAGTGGGTGCAGATTTGCCAATTGTGGCACCGGAGGGGAGGAGGAATCCGATAAGCGGAAGTTCCACTTTAGGGTGGAATTACGCTTTAAGCACCCAAAACACATTGGCTATAGTTTTTACTCTTGTGATGAATAAAAATTGAACTACTGTATATCGTACACCTGGCACTCTCTTCACTCTACCAAAGTCTACCAAGCTCTCTTCAATGCTGTCAAAATTGGAGCCTCCTATTTAGATCCATCGGATCTTAGAGAGCAGCCTCTTAACTAAAATATCAATAGCCTTAAATACAATAGCCAAAATCCCGAGCCAACACTCTTGTTTATAAACCTTGTAATAGTAGATTGTAACAATTTGAAAACCCCTTTAAGTATACTAAAATGTTTATTGGATTGTTTGGAATCACATCTATTCTTTGTTTTAATTAGTTTTATTTCTCCTTTTCAATTCGTTTTACTTCCTTTTCTAACCGTGTATTAACAAAGAAACAATAAAATATGCAGCTTCTCGGTTTCTTGGGCAACGCCATAGAATAGTAATGTGTGCTACACGTGATAAATCTGCATAACTCTACTCTAAAGCCTCGTCCACACGATCGGCTTTAACGCAGACAAAACCTCAGACTTTTGTCCAATGGCGTGTGCCTGGATTTTGTCTTGCATACAAACGGTACACAATTGTTGGCCAACAAACACGAACGTAATGATGTACCAGACGTACTACGAGCCGAAAAAGAGGAAGTTCAATTGTCAGGCACCACCCTTTGTGCTCCTTCTGCTAATTTCGTGTTAGTAGAGGTTTGGTGAGTGTTGATTCGCACTTTTCATTTCGCACTTTTCTTTTTGCACTTTTCAGTTTGTTTCTGAACGGCCGTTCGTCAACCAGCCATGTTGCGGAATCGGAGGAGATAACTTGTTATTTATTATTGGCCTTGGAGTTATTGCTTTGACCCAAGTCCAGTCCAGGAACAGGAGGAGGAGGATTTCTTGGACCAAAAATTGGTTGCTTTATTAATCGTGACCAATTATGTCATATGCCTTTGCTGCGGGAGCTCCAGAAGAATCATTTTTTCTGAATTATCTCCGGATGACGGACCCCTGCTTTCACCAAGTCTTGGCATTGTTGATCCCCTATATTAACTACTTAGGCCCTGGACCGATTTGCAGCTAAAGGATCAGGCCCCTTTTTGCGATACGGCACTGCGTCGCTTTAACTGAAAATTGCGCGGTCGCGCGACGTGGCTCCCAAACAAAATTGGCGTCCTTTTTTTCCCACAAATAGAGCTTTCTTTTGGTGGTATTTGATCACCTCTGCGGTTTTTTATTTTTTGTGCTATAAACAAAAATATAGCGACAATTTTGAAAAAAATGCATTATTTTTTACATTTTGCTATAATAAATATCCCCAAAAAATATATAAAAAAATATATATTTCTCAGTTTAGGCCGATACATATTCTTCTACATATTTTTGGTAAAAAAATAGGGGATAGTTTTATGGCATTTTTATTAATAACTTTTTTTTGATAGTAATGGCGGCGATCAGCGATTTTTATTGTGACTGTGACATTACACCTTGGACAATTTTGACACATTTTTGGGACCACTGGCATTAATAAAAATTTAAATTTGCATTAAAATGCATTAAAAATGCATTGATTACTGTAAAAATTTCACTGGCAGTGAAGGGGTTAACCATTAGGGGGCAGTGTAGGGGTTAAGTGTGACCTGTGTGTTTTTTTTACTGTAGGGGGCGTGGCTTGACTGTGACATCACTGATCGTCTTTCCCTATGACAGGGAACAGACCATCAGTGACAGCCTCACTAGGAAGCGTGGGGAGAGGTTTGTTTACACATACCTCTCCCCGTTCTTTAGCTCTGTGACCCGACCGCGGGACACCGGCGGCGATTGGGTCTGTGGGTCCCGCGGCCACAGAGCTCAGGACCGGGTCGCGAGTGCGCCACCGCGACCCACAGCTGGGCTCTTAAAGGGCAACGTACCTGTACGTGCTTATGCCCAGCCGTGCCATTCTGCCGACGTACATCGGCGTGAGGCGGTCCTTAAGTGGTTAAGAAGCAGGACACAAGCATGAGGCTTTTATTTTATTTTTTGGTTGAATAATGATTTGATTTGTTATATTTTCTATATATTTGGATGCATAGAATGCACTTTTTGGTTAAGTTCTATTGGCAGATATCATGTCTAATTTTATTTGTTTTCTTTTTTTAATGCACAATAAAAAAATTGTGTAGAATAATACTTGGCTATGTGTTTTACTTCAAATGACAGTTTGGGAGTCGGCAGTTACATTTTATAAAATACAATGTAAAATTGACAAGGGACACCAACATAGTTGTATCTTTGATCTTAAAAACTACAGGATAATGGTGTAGTGGTAACTTGCCCAAAAAAGAAGCATAATAATATTATTCTTGATATCACTAGAAAAAAAAAGCCTTTGAAAAATCGTTTGCAATAACTCCATCAGTATCACCAGCAAAGCAGCTTCATTATTATCCCATTAAAGAAGAAGAGAATTGTGCGCTGCATTTCCAGATTTCATAATTTGCCGCGTCACGAATGTTAATTCTCCATTACGAACGCTAGTTTACAAGACCGACCGCTTCCGGCTCGTCCTTGCTTCCGAGCATGTGTGTTTGTACTTGTACTTGTACTTGTGTACACACGATCGGAAAATGCGACAACAGATATTTGTCCGCGGAAATTTTTAATGCCTGCCATCCAACATTTGTCCGTGGAAAATCCGAAAATTGTCCGATGGAGCGTACAAACAGTTGGATTTTCTGCCAACGGCCTGTCATTACACATTTCCCGTAGGAAAATCCGATCGTGTGTACGCGGCTTTAGACAAAACCTTACCTCTCCTAATAATGACGGCTCACATCAATGGCTTGAAACCATCAGCAGCTTAATAAGCCATTTCTTTCCTTACTCAGTGAGATATAAATATTAAAAAGTGAGAAGGATATTTCAGCTCCTCCATTCACACCTCTCATAAATAATTGATCAACAGACAGGTGGTGCCACTTAGTACCACATTGGTGATAGTGACATACGAGGACCGTCACACTCTAATTGCGTTCATCTCTGCTGTCCGGAATAAAATTTAGAATGTATATTCGCCCACAGCTTATAGTAACCAAAGCCAGTTCTTGAAAACCAATAAAAGAATGGAGCATCGGCCACTAAATCTCTTAACTGTTAAAATGCCTAAATGAAAGATGGATTCTGGCATGCTGCTATGGGCAAGAGCTCCAGAGTTTATAAATCAACTGCCTACGACAAATAGGTACTTTAAAGTTTAACTACCTGAGATCCGCGCTATAGCCGAATGACGGCTACAGCGCGGATCTAAGATGCCCGGACTATGTCTATTGACGTCGTCCCGGCCACGAGCTGCCTGCGCGCCCCCTGAAGGCGCGCTCTGTGATCAGCGAGTCTGTGAGACTCGCTGGATCACAGATCCGAGTAAGGGGTCGATCCCGACCCCTTACCACGTGATCAGCTGTCAGCCAATGACAGCTGATCATGTCATAATAACAGAGCCGGTAATCAGCTTTTTTTCCTTCTCCCGCTGTCAGCGCGAGGAGAAAAAAAAAAAAGCCGATCACCGGCGGCAGTGAGAGGGACATCAGTCCCTCTCACTGCAATGTGCCCAATCCATGGTGCCCACCTTTGCATAATTAAAGTGCCACCTACCAGTGCCCACAGTGCCATCTGTCAGTGCCCACAGTGCCATTGGTCAGTGCCCACAGTGCCATCTGTCAGTGTCCACAGTTCCATCTGTCAGTGCCCACAGTGCCAGTGCTGCACATCAGTGTCACCTACCAGTGCTCATCAGTGTCACCTACCAGTGCTCATCAGTGTCCCCTACCAGTGCCCATCAGTGCCACCCATCAGTGCCCATCAGTGGCATCCATTAGTGCCACCCATCAGTGCCATCTATCAGTGCCCATCAGTGTCATTCATCAGTGCCCATCGGTGCCACCCATCGGTGCCACCCATCCGTGCCCATCAGTACCGACTTATCTGTCCCCACCAGTGCAGCCTATCAGTGTCATCCAGTGCAGCCTATCAGTGCATATCAATGAAGCAGAAAAATTACCTGTTTGCAAAATTTTATAACAAACTATTAAACATTTTTTTTTTTAATTTTCCATTTTTTGCTTAGCAAAAGATAAAAACCCCAGCTGTGATTAAATACCACCAAAAGAAAGCTCTATTTGTGGGAAAAAAAATGGTAAAAATTTAATTTGGGTACAGTGTTGTATGACCGCGCAATTGTCATTCAAAGTACGTCAGCGCCAAAAGCTGAAAATTGGTCTGGTCACGAGGGGGGTTTAAGTGCCCAGTAATCAGGTGGTTAATAAATGTGTAATCCAGCACAGTAAACATACACTATATTGCCAAACGTATTGTGACACCTGCCTTTACACTCACATGAACTTAAATGACATCCCAGGTCTTAGTCCGTAGGGTTCAATATTGAGTTGGCCCACCCTTTGCAGCTATAACAGCTTCAACTCTTCTGGGAAGTCCACAAGGTTTAGGAGTGTGTCTATGGGAATGTTTGACCATTCTTCCAGAAGCGCATTTGTGAGGCCAGGCACTGATGTTGGACGAGAAGGCCTGGCTTGTAGTATCCACTCCAATTCATCTCAAAGGAGTTCTATCGGGTTGAGGTCAGGATAGTCAAGTTCCTCCACCCCAAACTCACTCATCCATGTCTTTATGGACCTTGCTTTGTGCACTCGTCCAAATAATTTGGTGGAGGGGGGATTATGATGTGGGGTTGTTTTTCAGAGGTTGGCCTTGGCCCCTTAGTTCCAGTGAAGGGAACTCTTAAGGCGTCAGCATACCAAGACATTTTGGACAATTTCATGCTCCCAACTTTGTGGAAACAGTTTGGGGATGGATCCTTCCTGTTCACACATGACTGCGCACCAGTGCACAAAGCAAGGTCCATAAAGACATGGATAAACAAGTTTTGGGGTGGAGGAACTTAACTGACCTCAACCCAATAGAACACCTTTGGGATGAATTAAAGCGGAGACTGCGAGCCAGGCCTTCTTGTCCAACATCAGTACCTGACCTCACAAATACACTTCTGGAAGAATGGTCAAACAATCCCATAGACACACTCCTATACCTTGTGGACAGCCTTCCCAGAAGAGTTGAAGCTGTTATAGCTGCAAAGGGTGGGCCAACTCGATATTGAACCCTACAGACTAAGACTGGGATTCCATTAAAATTCATGTGCGTGTAAAGGATAATTGGAATTCAAGGCAGTGCTGGGGCGCATGCATTACCGTTTTCAAAGCAGAAGACCCTTTCAAATGTATCTGAAAATGCTGACAACGGTGGGCATCCCAGAAACATGAAGCCCTCATAGTATGTCACCGTTCTGACCCAAGATGCATCCCATCTCTGGTAATATAGCACCCGCCCGCAATGTACTGCGGACGGACAGACTGTGCAGGCAGAGCGACGTTCTTATATATTTTTTTTTCAACATTTTCTGTCTTTTTTCATTTGTATTGTAAATCTCATAGAATTTTGGTATCCAATAGGATTGCCATCCTCCTCAAGATAGACACTACAGGGGGAACCCGTTAGGGACTTTCCTCCTGTTTCCAAATCGGAAATGTTCGTAAGTCGTCCGCGCACGACAATTACCGACATTTTCGATGTTCCGTCGAATGCCGTTCTGCGCATGCGCAGCAAATTACGGACATTTCCATCATTTTCCGTGGCTCCATCTGGCCGCGCATGCGCAGAATGGCCGTTGTCCCCGCAGAACGGCAGAGGGTCCCTGCAGCGCCCGGTTTGTAAGTAGGGGTTGTTTCGTAGGTCGGGCGTTCGTAAGTCGGGGACCCCCTGTACTTGGATGAGGAAAGAAGAGCGTCCAGTTTCCAAAATAATGGAAATTCCGACCACAAAATCTGTCAGTTTTTTTTCGACGGATTTTGTCCGACACTGGTGTTGCCTACACATGGTCGGACAAAGTTGTCGGAAAATTTGATCATTCTGAACGCGGTGACGTTTAGACATGTGCACAATAGAAAAATTTGTTTAGTTTAGTTTCTGTTCGTTTCTGTTGATTCGTAACGATTCATAATTTAGTAAGACGTGGGTTTTCGTATTCGGACTAAGAGTTATTTTTTCGTTGATTCGTATTTCCGTAAATCTAATTTTCGTTGATTCGAAATTCGTATTTTCGTAGATTTAATTACATTCGTACTTTCGTGAGATTGACTGCCTCATTTATTCGTGCTTTGGTAACATTATTTTCGTAGATTCGTAATCGGAGCATAATTCATAATTTTATGTAATGTGTATGCTATTTATATGTTTAAGAAACAAAGAATTTCTCTCTTATAAGTCAGAACTTAACTCAAAAATCCACCAAAACACAGTGCCACCGACCCAACCACACCCTATCTGGACTCTGGATGGAATATTTCAGAATCATAACTAACAAATTCGTTCTTTCGAATTCTCGATCAGCAGAATTTTCGTTATTTCGTATTTTCGTTGTTTTGATTTCCGTTTTCCGAATATTCGTAATTTAGATTTTTTGTTCATTTTGATTTTCGTTATTTTGAATCTTTGTTCGGTATTTTCGTTGTTTTCTGTTTTCGTTTTTTGGATTTTCATTCTTTCGTAGTTTCGTTGTTTCTAATTTAATTATTTCGTATTTTCGTTGTTTTCCATATTCGTTCTTTTCGATAGTTCGTTTTTCGTTAGAATTTTTAGTAAACCCTTCGTTCATTCGTATGCTTACGAATGAACGAATATAACGAATTTTAACGGAAAACGAATTTGTAACTAAACAAATTGCACATGTCTAGTGACGTTCGTTGCGTACGACTGAACTACGTAGAGGCTAGTAGCCAATAGCTTTGGTCTCCTAATTTGATCTGAGCATGCGTGGCACTTTGTCCGTCGGAATTCTCGACACGTGATCGGAAAAAGTCCGATTCGGATTTTGTTGTCGGAAAATTTGAGAGCAGGATTTTTCAGACAACATGGTCCGATCGGACATTTTCCTTCGGAATTTCCGACCGTGTGTACAGGGGCTTACTATGTAATGTTAGAACAGCTGTACTGTTTCCTTAACCAGTTCCCGACCAGCGCACGATGATATACGTCGGCAGAATGGCACGGACAGGAAGGAGGGCGTATATATAAGTCCCTCCTTAATGCCGTCCGTGCCATCGGGAGCGCGCTGGGAGCGGCGAGCTCCCGCGCCGGTCGGGACCCCCGTGAGGCCGGTCGCGGGTCCCGCGGACTCGATCGCCGCGGGGACACCCACGATCGTCTCACGGGAAGGCAGAACGGGGAGATGCGGAAATAGACAGCATCTCCCCGTTCTGCCTAGCAACTAGTGACGCCGATCTCTGCTCCCTGTGATTGGAGCAGAGATCAGCATTCACTAGCTGACAGCCACGCCCCCCCACAGTAAGAAACACACCCCTAGGCATACTTAACCCCTACACTGCCCCCTTGTGGTTAACCCCTTCACTGCCAGTGTCATTTATACAGGAATCAATGCATTTAAATAGCATTGATTGCTCTATAAATGACAATGGTCCCAAAAATGTGTCAAAAATGTCCGATGTGTCCGCCATAATGTCGCAGTCACAATAAAAATCGCTGATGGCCGCCATTACTAATAAAAAATTATTAATAAAAATGCTATAAAACTATCCCCTATCTTGTAAACGCTATAACTTCTGCGCAAACCAATCAATAATCGCTTATTGCGATTTTTTTTACCAAAAATATGTAGAAGAATACGTATCGGCCTAAACTGAGGAAAAAATATGTTTTTTTATATATATTTTTGGGGGATATTTATTATAGCAAAAAATAATGCGTTTTTTTTTTCAAAATTGTCGCACTTTTTTGTTTATAGCACAAAAAATAAAAACCGCAGGGGCGATCAAATACCACCAAAAGAAAGCTCTATTTGTGGGGAAAAAAAAGGACGTCAATTTTGTTTGGGAGCCACGTCGCACGACCGCACAATTGTCAGTTAAAGCGACGCAGTGGCGAATCGCAAAAAGGGGCCTGGTCCTTTGGCTGCAAATTGGTCCGGTCTGAAAGTGGTTAACGGAAAACGAATTTGTAACTAAACGAATTGCACATGTCTAGTGACGTTTGTTGCGTATGACTGAACTACGTAGAGACTAGTAGCCAATAGCTTTGGTCTCGTAATTTGATCTGAGCATGCGTGGCACTTTGAACGTCGGAATTCTCGACACGTGATCGGAAAAAGTCTGATCGGATTTTGTTGTCGGAAAATTTGGGAGCAGGATTTTTCAGATGGAGCCCACACACGGGCGGATTTTCCGACAACATGGTCCGATCGGACATTTTCCTTCGGAATTTCCGACCGCGTGTACAGGGGCTTACTATGTAATGTTAGAACAGCCGTACTGTTTCCTTAACCGGTTCCCGACCAGCGCACGATGATATACGTCGGCAGAATGGCACGGACAGGAAGGAGGGCGTATATATAAGTCCCTCCTTAATGCCGTCCGTGCCATCGGGAGCGCGCTGGGAGCGGCGAGCTCCCGCGTCGGTCGGGACCCCCGTGAGGCCGGTCGCGGGTCCCGCGGACTCGATCGCCGCGGGGACACCCGCGATCGCCTCACGGGAAGGCAGAACGGGGAGATGCGGAAATAGACAGCATCTCCCCGTTCTGCCTAGCAACTAGTGACGCCGATCTCTGCTCCCTGTGATTGGAGCAGAGATCAGCATTCACTAGCTGACAGCCACGCCCCCCCACAGTAAGAAACACACCCCTAGGCATACTTAACCCCTACACTGCCCCCTTGTGGTTAACCCCTTCACTGCCAGTGTCATTTATACAGGAATCAATGCATTTAAATAGCATTGATTGCTCTATAAATGACAATGGTCCCAAAAATGTGTCAAAAATGTCCGATGTGTCTGCCATAATGTCGCAGTCACAATAAAAATCGCTGATGGCCGCCATTACTAATAAAAAATTATTAATAAAAATGCTATAAAACTATCCCCTATCTTGTAAACGCTATAACTTCTGCGCAAACCAATCAATAATCGCTTATTGCGATTTTTTTTACCAAAAATATGTAGAAGAATACGTATCGGCCTAAACTGAGGAAAAAATATGTTTTTTTATATATTTTTGGGGGATATTTATTATAGCAAAAAATAATGCGTTTTTTTTTTCAAAATTGTCGCACTTTTTTGTTTATAGCACAAAAAATAAAAACCGCAGGGGCGATCAAATACCACCAAAAGAAAGCTCTATTTGTGGGGAAAAAAAAGGACGTCAATTTTGTTTGGGAGCCACGTCGCACGACCGCACAATTGTCAGTTAAAGCGACGCAGTGGCGAATCGCAAAAAGGGGCCTGGTCCTTTGGCTGCAAATTGGTCCGGTCTGAAAGTGGTTAACGGAAAACGAATTTGTAACTAAACGAATTGCACATGTCTAGTGACGTTTGTTGCGTATGACTGAACTACGTAGAGACTAGTAGCCAATAGCTTTGGTCTCGTAATTTGATCTGAGCATGCGTGGCACTTTGAACGTCGGAATTCTCGACACGTGATCGGAAAAAGTCCGATCGGATTTTGTTGTCGGAAAATTTGGGAGCAGGATTTTTCAGATGGAGCCCACACACGGGCGGATTTTCCGACAACATGGTCCGATCGGACATTTTCCTTCGGAATTTCCGACCGCGTGTACAGGGGCTTACTATGTAATGTTAGAACAGCCGTACTGTTTCCTTAACCGGTTCCCGACCAGCGCACGATGATATACGTCGGCAGAATGGCACGGACAGGAAGGAGGGCGTATATATAAGTCCCTCCTTAATGCCGTCCGTGCCATCGGGAGCGCGCTGGGAGCGGCGAGCTCCCGCGTCGGTCGGGACCCCCGTGAGGCCGGTCGCGGGTCCCGCGGACTCGATCGCCGCGGGGACACCCGCGATCGCCTCACGGGAAGGCAGAACGGGGAGATGCGGAAATAGACAGCATCTCCCCGTTCTGCCTAGCAACTAGTGACGCCGATCTCTGCTCCCTGTGATTGGAGCAGAGATCAGCATTCACTAGCTGACAGCCACGCCCCCCCACAGTAAGAAAACACACCCCTAGGCATACTTAACCCCTACACTGCCCCCTTGTGGTTAACCCCTTCACTGCCAGTGTCATTTATACAGGAATCAATGCATTTAAATAGCATTGATTGCTCTATAAATGACAATGGTCCCAAAAATGTGTCAAAAATGTCCGATGTGTCTGCCATAATGTCGCAGTCACAATAAAAATCGCTGATGGCCGCCATTACTAATAAAAAATTATTAATAAAAATGCTATAAAACTATCCCCTATCTTGTAAACGCTATAACTTCTGCGCAAACCAATCAATAATCGCTTATTGCGATTTTTTTTACCAAAAATATGTAGAAGAATACGTATCGGCCTAAACTGAGGAAAAAATATGTTTTTTTATATATTTTTGGGGGATATTTATTATAGCAAAAAATAATGCGTTTTTTTTTTTTCAAAATTGTCGCACTTTTTTGTTTATAGCACAAAAAATAAAAACCGCAGGGGCGATCAAATACCACCAAAAGAAAGCTCTATTTGTGGGAAAAAAAAAGGACGTCAATTTTGTTTGGGAGCCACGTCGCACGACCGCGCAATTGTCAGTTAAAGCGACGCAGTGGCGAATCGCAAAAAGGGGCCTGGTCCTTTGGCTGCAAATTGGTCCGGTCTGAAAGTGGTAAACGGAAAACGAATTTGTAACTAAACGAATTGCACATGTCTAGTGACGTTTGTTGCGTATGACTGAACTACGTAGAGACTAGTAACCAATAGCTTTGGTCTCGTAATTTGATCTGAGCATGCGTGGCACTTTGAACGTCGGAATTCTCGACACGTGATCAGAAAAAGTCCGATCGGATTTTGTTGTCGGAAAATTTGGGAGCAGGATTTTTCAGATGGAGCCCACACACGGGCGGATTTTCCGACAACATGGTCCTTTTCCGACAACATGGTCCGATCGGACATTTTCCTTCGGAATTTCCGACCGTGTGTACAGGGGCTTACTATGTAATGTTAGAACAGCCATACTGTTTCCTTAACAGCATTAGCAGATCTATGATAGATTTAACTACGATTTACATTTTAATTCTTAAATCATTACTGACGGATTCCTGAAAACGTTGCATGTTATTATTATACTTTATCATATTTTTACTATACAAGCCGACTTATTTCCGGCATTAATATGAAAATCTGTGTCTATTGTGTCTCACATTCATTAGCAATTAAACACAATAAGCCGCGGAATAGAAAATGTATTAAAATCCCAGTAGGCAGTTAATACCTTTTTACGAAACGAATTACGGCAGTTACATGGTATATGTTGATTATGATATATAAATTCTATCGCACCTTTAGGAAGTAGCTTAAGGTCCCACTTCCAATAACAGAGAAAAAGAAAAAATAGTAATAATGAAATATACTTATTTTGTGTGAGCAGCTGTGCTGTGCTCAGTGTTATGCGCTATAATACAGTATTCTTGTTTGAAGAGTTTATTTTTTTTTCCATTTCAGCTTACAAAGAGGGGGAGCTTTTCTATAGTCTGGTTATATTAAACACTAAATTGTCATTAGTCCCTCGCCTTCAGGCTTAACGGAGAAAACCACATGCTGCTAAGCTTCTACGTTTCTCCCACATGCAATAATATGGAAAAGATATACATTCTAAATGATGCATTAAGAAACACTGTACTAGTATAGTGCAAACACTTTAAATGCACTTGTTGCTTACAAAGACATTAGCAGAGGAGGGCTGGCAAGGACAGCAAGAGTACAAACTCAGCCAGGGCTGCAAACACATCTGCAGTGTTAATTCTAGTGATAGACTGCATCATGCCGTATATACTCGAGTATAAGCCGACCCGAATATAAGCCGAGGCACCTAATTTTACCACAAACAACTGGGAAAACGTATTGACTCCAGTATAAGCCTAGGGTGAGAAATGCGCAGCTACTGTAAGTGGAAAAGAGGGTCAACAATGCCCATTTGCAGCCTCACTGTGCCCATTTGCAGCCATAGGTCCCCCGAACTTCAAACTTGCTAGTTAAAGGGGTGTTTCAGCTTAAAAAAAAAATTGTTAAAAGTCAGCAGCTAAAAAAAAAAGGTAGCTGCTGACTTTTACTAAGTACACTTACCCTCCCAGGGCGCCCGCGATGTCGGCCACCGAGGCCGACATGTCCCTCGGCGCTCCGGTCCCAGCGCCGCCATCCTCACTAAGGGAAACAGGCCTTTACGGCTTCACTGCCCGTTTCCTACTGCGCATGCGCGAGTTGCGCGGCGCTTTGTGAATGAGACGCGCTGTGTTAGGGAACACACAGTTCCCAGAACACAGCGCGCCCCATTACCCAGAAGACAACGGTGAGGAGGACAGAAGACCGAAGATCAACGAAGATCACCGCAGAGTAGGAAGGAGGCAGATTAGGAAGACTGCCTAGCAACAGGGATTTCCGTACAGGTAAAAAAAATTTGTTTTTCAAATGTTTTATTTTTTATTTTTTAAAGAATATTAATGCTCTATTTTTTTTTAGGGTGGCCCTCCACTTTAAGGTTTCCTAAATGCCCCCTAGCCTCCTAGGGTCCCGAAATGACATTGTTGCAGATGGAAAAAGTTGACCGACTTTGGGGCTCTGTATCTTGGGGGCACTTGCTAGGAACCCCATCTTTGGATATGTTGTAGTGCTAGTTCTACTGGGTTTGGATTCCAATTTGGCACCAGGTGGCCCCGAGAAATTGTTCCCCCCAAGTCGGGTCAGTAAAAATGTCATTTTCTGCTGCAGAAAAGTGCTTGACTCGAGTATAAGCCGAGGGGGGCATTTTCAGCACAAAAAAATGTGCTGAAAAACTCGGCTTATACTCGAATATATACGGTATATGTCATTGTATTATTTTGCCCCATAGTTTTAAAAGAGAAGTATGGAGTTGTTTTTTTTTTCTGAATCATACTTAGGTGGATACATAGGTCCGATACGGCACCTGCCCCCCGCCCCCCCCCCCCACCAGCTCTAATACTGATGCTGTTATTTTCCGACAACAAATGTTGGATGTGAGCTTGTTGTCGGAAAGTCAAACCATGTGTATGCTCCATAGAACATTTGTTGTCGGAATATCCGCCAAATGTTTGAGAGCAGGTTCTCAAATTTTACGACGACAAAACTTGTTGTCGGAAATTCCGATCTTGTGTACACAAGTCCGATGCACAAAAGTCCACGAATGCGCGGAATCAAGCAGAAGAGCCGCCCTGGTTATTGAACTTCATTTTTCTCGGCTCGTCGTACGTGTTGTACATCACCGCGTTCTTGGCGTTTGGAATTTCCGACAACAATTGTGTGACCTTGTGTATGCAAGACAAGTTTGAGCCAACATCCTTCGGAAAAAAATCGACGGTTTTGTTGTTGGAAAATCCTATCGTGTGTACGGGGCATAACTGTGCACTAATTATTACTAACTGCTTTCTACCCAGTATTTGTATACTAATGTCCTGGGTAGCTGCAACCGTGATCCTGGTACCATTTTTTTAGTGCCAGTGATTGGCCTTCCTGTAAAAAAAAAGATCACTTTTACATAGCTGCAGAGCCCCCCTCCCACTGCTGTTCCTGGGCTATCCTGTTCCATCGAGGAGCCCAAGACCAGGGTAAGTGGTCAGGTTGGCTGCAAACAGAAGACATGGAGGAACTTCTGTTCCCCCATTTCCTCTGCAACAAATGAAGGTGGATCTGTGTTTGCTTATCTACTCTGAAAAGCAGGGAAGACATCATGAGTCTAATGGACCCCTGCTGTCTGAAGGGCGCGCTCTGTGATCAGCGAGTCTGTGAGACTCGCTGGATCACAGATCCGAGTAAGGGGTCGGTCCCGACCCCTTACTACGTGATCAGCTTTCAGCCAATGGCAGCTGATCATGTGATATCAACAGAGCCGGTAATCGGCTATTTTTCCTCCTCGCGCTGAGGAGAAAAAAAAGCAGATCACCGGCGGCAGTGAGAGGGACATTAGTCCCGATCACTGCGATTTGCCCGACTCCACGGTGCCCACCTGTACCCCCCACATGTGCCGCCTACCAGTGCCCACCAGCTCCACCTGTCAGTGCCCACAGTGCCATCTGTCAGTGCCCACAATAAGTGCCTGAACAGTGCTGCACATCAGTGTCACGTACCAGTGCTCATCAGTGCCGTCTATCAGTGCCCATCAGTGCCAGCTATCAGTGCCATCTATCAGTGCCCATCCGTGCCACCCATCCGTGCCACCCATCCGTGCTAGCCCTCAGGGCCCATCAGTGCCATCTTATCTGTGCCCATCAGTACCAACTTATCTGTCCCCATCAGTACCACCTTATCTGTGCCCATTAGTGCAGCCTATCAGTGCCCACCAGTGCCGCCTCATCAGCCCATATCAATGAAGCAGAAAAATTACCTGTTTGCAAAATTGTATAACAAACTATTAAACATGATTTCTTTTTTTAATAAAAACCCCAGCTGTAATTAAATACCACCAAGAAAGCTATATTTGTGGGAAAAAATGATAAAAAATAAATTTGGGTACAGTGTTGTATGACGACGCAATTGTCATTCAAAGTGCGTCAGCGCCAAAAGCTGAAAATTGGTCTGGGCAGGAGGGGGGTTTAAGTGCCCAGTAAGCAAGTGGTTAAAGGGAAACAATAAAAATGAAAAATTCCTTTAAATATCGTGCCTGGGGGTCCCCTTAGTCTGCCTGTAAAGTGGCGCATCTGTACCACGTATAGAACCTGCTTCAGCAAAACTCCCATTTACCTATTTAAGAACCGTCAAATGGCAGAGTAGGCATTCGGTAGTTAGCCTCCGTAGCATGCAGAGCATTTTCTATTTCTTTTTTTGGTCCAGGGGTGTGGCGGGCGTCATGATTGACAATGGATCTACATCGGGGGGACTGCTGATGACTACTCCGTTGTTAAGGACACAGCGGCTGGCTTCCTGGCCCGCTCCTTAACAACCAGGTATTTACAGCGCCCTGATTAGGCAAAGTTTTGCCCAATCTGAGCTTAGAATGCACTGTGCAGCGACAGTGCATTGAGGAGCGTTCAGCAGGTGAACATCCCGCTGAGCGCCCCGCAAATGCAGCCAAGCTCGGCTTGAACTGTTCGCCCAACTCCATTATTAAATAAAGAACCTGCATAATCAGCTGCTGAAAGTGCCTAAAAAAATAAGAATATAAATGATGCATACTGACACTACCAATTTTGATTTGAACATGGAGGCTTCAATGACCTCTCCTCTCGAAGGGGTTAAACCTTTTTGAGCCCGAGTGCCCAAACTGAAATAAATACATTGGTTTTGTGTTGCAAAGTGCCAACACGGCAATTCGCGAGAGAGGGGGGCTGAGCGTGAGAGAGAGAGAGAGGGGACAGCGAGAGTGAGGGGTGTGAGAGAGATGCTGAGAGGGAGGGGGGCTGAGAGAGAGAGGGGTGTGAGATATGCTGAGAGAGAGGGAACAGAGAGAGGGAGAGGGGCTGAGAGAGAGGGAGGGGGGACAGAGAGAGAGAGGGGTGTGAGAGAGGGGCAACAGAGAGAGGGGCTGAGAGGGAGGAGGAACAGAGAGAGGAAGGGGGGGACAGAGAGAGACAGGGGTGTGAGAGATATGCTGAGAGAGAGGGGGGCTGAGAGAGAGGGAGGGGGCTGAGAAAAAGGGAGAGATGGTGAGAGGATGAGGGGACAGAGAGAGAGGGGTGTGAGAGAGATGCTGAGAGAGAGGGGAACAGAGAGAGGGAGAGGGGCTGAAAGAGAGAGGGGTGTGAGATATGCTGCGAGAGAGGGAACAGAGAGAGGGAGAGGGGCTGAGAGAGAGGGAGGGGGGACAGAGAGAGAGGGGTGTGAGAGAGGGGCAACAGAGAGAGGGGCTGAGAGGGAGGAGGAACAGAGAGAAGTAGGGGGGGGGCAGAGAGAGACAGGGGTGTGAGAGATATGCTGAGAGAGAGGGGGGCTGAGAGAGAGGGAGGGGGCTGAGAAAAAGGGAGAGATGGTGAGAGGATGAGGGGACAGAGAGAGAGGGGTGTGAGAGAGTTGCTGAGAGAGAGGGGCAACAGAGAGTGGGAGAGGGGCTGAGAGAGAGGGGTGTGATAAATGATGAGAGAGAGGAGGAAAAGAGAGAGGGAGAGAGATGGGGGACAGGGAGAGAGATGGGGGACAGAGAGAGAGAAGAGGGACAGAGAGAGAGGGGTGCGAGAGAGATGCTGAGAGAAAGAGGGGGGACAGAAAAACGGGGGGCTGAAAGAGAGGGAGGGGGGCTGAGAGGAGAGAGAGACCCCTCTAGCTCTGTCCTGGACCCTCTCGTGTGCCCACAGAGATGGCTCTGCGTGCCAGCTGTGGCACGCGGGCCATAGGTTCGCCATCACTGGCCTATATCAATAAGAAGACTTTATAAATAGAGTAGTCAGTATGGCAGGGATTGGCAATGTGTGCATGAACATTTGGTCGGTTCAGATCCAATATATCAGCAATATGCCGCCTATAAACAGTGAAGGTGCACTTTAAATTGAGCTTCGTTCCTTACTGCAGTTCCTTTAGAATGGCATGTACACATAAATACAACAATTTCCCCCAGGAGAAGCATTCACTGACCAGCATCATTAAACTGTCCTTTTATGTGAAGTGTTAGAGAAAACACCCGTCATTGTGTTCCATCTCACACTTGGCAGCCGGAACTCACAACTTGACATTTCAGCTCCCAAGTGAACCGATGGGAGGCAGAGCATTAGTACCATCATACCAAAACAAAGCGCCAGTGTCTTCCATACAAAGATCGGCACCGCTTGTCCTTTAGGAAATGATACAATGAGAGAGAGAGAGCGCTGGCTTTGCAAGTGGTTGAATCACATTAACAGAAAACAAAATCTTGATAGCCGTCCCAGAAAAACAGGAGAGACTTTTTATGTAAATCGAAATGGCCATTTCCCAATTCAACGCTGTAAGCTGTTCTTTTCCCACTGAAAACAATTTATTCTTTTTTTTAATGATATTTTAGGTACACTCTTCCCTCTTCTCCTCCAAAGGTGTACCCACAGAGCATCATTTGTTTTATCTGGGTATAGCCGGAATGTACCAATCCACCCCAATGATTAAAAATCACTAGAATGACACAAATGATTGACTAAAGCTGGTCATTAGACATGTGCAATTAGTTTCGTATTTTTTTAGTTTTTCGTAAAAATTCGTTATATTCGTTCATTCGTTATCGTACGAATGAACGAACGATTCGCTAAAAATTTTAACGAATAACGAATGTTCGAATCGAACGAATCCGAAAAACAACGAAAATCCGAATTGACCAAATTAGAAACAACGAAACTACGAAAGAATAAAATCTGAAAAACGAAAACAGGAACAACGAAAATCAAAATAAAGGAAAAAATTTGTACATTCGTAACTTTTTTTTTCGATTCGTAATTTTCCGTGTCTCTTAAAATGTAATAATAGCATACACATTACATAAAATTATGAATTATGCTCCGATTACGAATCTACGAAAACAATGTTACGAAAGTACGAATAAATCAATCTAACGAAAGTACGAATGTAACTAAATCTACGAAAAAATTCGTTATATTTGTTCATTTGTTATCGTATGAATGAATGAACGATTCGCTAAAAATATTAACGAATAACGAATGTTCGAATCTAACAAATCCAAAAAACAACGAAAATCCGAAATAACCAAATTAGAAACAACGAAACTACGAAAGAATAAAATCCAAAAAACGAAAACAGGAACAACGAAAATCAAAATGAACGAAAAAATTTGTACATTCATAACTTTTTTTTTTGTTGAATTGGTAATTTTCCGTGTCCCTTACAACGGCGCTGCTTAACGTGCTTCGAATGGATTGAACGAAAAAAATTTGTACATTCGTAACTTTTTTTTTTTTTTTCGATTCGTAATTTTCCGTGTCTCTTACAATGGCGCTGCTTAACGTGCTTCGAATGGATTGAACGAAAATAATTCGTACATTCCTAACTTTTTTTTCGATTCGTAATTTTCCGTGTCTCTTACAATGTAATAATAGCATACACATTACATAAAATTATGAATTATGCTCCGATTACGAATCTACGAAAACAATGTCACGAAAGTACGAATAAATCAATCTTACGAAAGTACGCATGTAACTAAATTTACGAAAATACGAATGCGTACGAATTTCGAATAAACGAAAATTAAACTAACGGAAAAACGAATCAACGAAAAAATAACTCTTACGAAAATACGAATCGTTACAAAAACGAACACCGACGACTTACGAATTTACGAATCGTTACGAATCAACGGAAACTAAAGAAATGAAACGAAAATAAACAAATTTTTCTATTGTGCACATGTCTAGTGGTCATACAGTGGGAGGATTTTTGTAAATTTTGCTCGCTTTTCTAATAGTTAACAGGGTCGAATAGACATTTGTATTTGCGCCCGCAGTGTTAGGCCTCTTTCACACGGACGATCCGTTCAGGTCCGCCTGTCAGTTTTTTAGGCGTACCTGAACGGACCCTCCATAGACCTCTATGGAGAGTCTGATGTCAGCGGTGACATGTCCACTGACATCCGACCGGCTCCGATCCGAAAAAGTGTGACGGAGGAAGAACCTACTTTTCCATCCGTCTGCGGATCGGATCGGGTGACGACGGACTCTAGACATGTGCACAACAAAAAAATTTGTTTATTTTCGTTTTTTTTTCGTTTCCGTTGATTCGTAACGATTCGTAAATTCGTAAGTCGTTGGTGTTCGTATTCGTAACGTTTTTGTAAGAGTTATTTTTTCGTTGATTCGTATTTCCGTTTAACTTTCGTTTATTTGTTTATTCGAAATTCGGACGCATTCGTATTTATTCGTACATTCGTAGATTCGTAATCGGAGCATAATTCATAATTTTATGTAATGTGTATGCTATTATTACATTTTAAGAGACACGGAAAATTACGAATCGAAAAAAAAAGTTACGAATGTACGAATTTTTTCGTTCAATCCTTTCGTAGCATGTTAAGCAGCGCCATTGTAAGAGACACAGAAAATTACGAATCGAAAAAAAAAAAAAAAAGTTACGAATCTACGAATTTTTTCGTTCAATCCATTCGAGGCACGTTAAGCAGCGCCATTGTAAGGGACACGGAAAATTACCAATTCAACAAAAAAAAAAAAAAGTTACGAATGTACGAATTTTTTCGTTCATTTTGATTTTCGTTGTTCCTGTTTTCGTTTTTTGGATTTTCTTCTTTCGTACATTTGTTGTTTCTAATTTTTTTTTTTTTGGATTTTCGTTGTTTTCGGATTCGTTCGATTCGAACGATTCGTTATTCATTAAGAATTTTAGCGAATCTTTCGTTCATTCGTACGAAAACGAATGAACGAAAATAACGAAAAAAAAGAAAAACGAAACGAATTGCACATGTCTAATGGACTCTACGGTCCGTCTTCATCCGATCCCCCATAGGGGAGAGCGGCGCTCTGATAAGTCCGTTCCTGCACACTGTGCAGAGACGGACCTGTCATCTTCCTGCTCAGCGGGGATCGGCGTGGCGATCCCCCGCTGAGCACAGCGGGCTCCGTACACGTCCGTGTGAAAGAGCCCTAAAGAACGTTTGAAGATGCAATGAATGAACGAAATTCGGAGAATGTAGTTTTCATTTGGGAAAATTGTAAATATAGTAATAAAACCTGTTTAACCACTTCAGCCCCGGAAGATTTGGCTGCTGAATGTCCGGGCCATTTTTTGCGATTCGGGACTGCGTCACTTTAACTGAAAATTGCGCGGTCGTGCGACATTGTACCCAAACAAAATTGGCGTCCTTTTTTTTTCTCACAAATAGAGCTTTCTTTTGGTGGTATTTGATCATCTCTGCGTTTTTTAATTTTTTTGCGCTATAAACAAAAAAAAGCGACAATTTGGAAAAAACACAATGGGGGTCATTTACTAAAGAAAAATCCACTTTGCACTGCTGTAGATCTGAGGGGGACATGCAAGGAAAATAAAAAACAGAATTTTAGCTTGCATATGATTGGATGATAAAATCAGCAGAGCTTCCCCTCATTTCAGATCTACCCCTTAGATTTAGAGCGACTGCACTTCCAAGTGCACTTGCAGTGCAAAGTGGATTTGCCTTTCGTAAATAATCCCCAATATTTTGTACTTTTTGCTATAATAAATATCCCATTTTTTTTTTAAAAAAGCTAATTTTTTCCCAGTTTAGGTCGATACGTATTCTTCTACATATTTTATACTCTGGAGCTCCTGCTGGATTTTGCTTCTAATACCCTTGTAGAGGCTTCCATTTGTGGATGGACATTTGATGGTTACACAACCAATCACATTGCTATAATCTTTTTATATGGACTATAAACTGAAGGATTTATGTAATAATGGTTGTGGAACGAATCATCTGAGTTTCCATTATTTCTTCGCTTTGATATACAAGTGCTTTGGATTACAAGCATGTTTCTGGAACGATTTATGCTCGCAATCCAACGTTTTACTGCACAGTGCAATGAGAGTGAGCGTAGCCACCTAATGACGGTAGAAGTGTTACTGACAGGATCACCGGGAACAAATAAAGAAAAAAAAAAGCCTGGAAAAAAAAGAAAACGAAGGCCCCTTTCACACATGCGGACCGTACATTAGATCAGTTCAGTCACATTTTTTTATCATCAGTTGTTGTCAGTAAACATCAGTTTTCATCCATTTTCATTTCCGTTTTACATCCGTTGTCATCCATTTTTCGTCCGTTTATATCAGTTTTTCATCCATTCATGTCCGTTTTTCATCCATTTTTTTAATCCGTTTATGTCCGTTTTTTATCCGTTTTTTTTAAACAGATAAAAAACGGACATAAACGGATTAAAAAAATTTTAATCCGTTTATGTCCGTTTTTTATCCGTTTTTTTTTAAACAGTTTTTCATGAATTATGGGAATTTTCCCATGATTCCTTGTTTTTGGGTCATAGGTTATTTGTAACGTATGCATATAAAACTACATATTTTGATGAAAAACGGATGTCAGCGGATCGGATGTGAACGGATCGTCCGCTAACGTCCGTTTTTCGTCCGTTCCATTTTTTTTTACGGAGGTAAAAATAGGGTTTTCTTCCGTCCAGAAAAACGGAGCTTAACGGAGACGGATGTTAACTAACGTTAGCGGATGATCATCCGCTAACGTCCGCTATCCCATAGAGAAGCATTGATGTCCGTTTTGATCCGTAAACGGACGTATGAAAAAACGGAATGGTCCGCACGTGTGAAAGGGGCCTAACAGCTACCATAGCTAAGGACTAATGAGCTGCATTATATTAAATTTTTAGTTTTTTTTCTTAAGAAACAAATGACTGCACTAAAATATTTAAAGATAGAAAGAGGACATTTTTTTAACATCAAAATGTTAAACATACAATTGAAAAAAAAAATGTATGTGAATGAATGGTAGACATGTGCACAATAGAAAAATTCGTTTAGTTTCGTTTCGTTTCTGTTCGTTTCTGTTCGTTTCCGTTGATTCGTAACGATTCGTAATTTCGTAAGTCGTCGGTGTTCGTATTCGTAACGATTCGTATTTTCGTAAGAGTTATTTTTTCGTTGATTCGTTTTTCCGTTAGTTTAATTTTAGTTTAATTTTAGTTTAATTTTAGTTTATTCGAAATTAGGAAGCATTCGTATTTTCGTAGATTTAGTTACATTCGTACTTTCGTTAGATTGATTTATTCGTACTTTCGTAACATTGTTTTCGTAGATTCGTAATCAGAGCATAATTCATAATTTTATGTAATGTGTATGCTATTATTACATTGTAAGAGACACGGAAAATTACGAATCGAAAAAAAAAAGTTACGAATGTACAAATTTTTTCGTTCAATCCATTCGAAGCACGTTAAGCAGCGCCATTGTAAGAGACACGGAAAATTACGAATCGGAAAAAAAAGTTACGAATGTACAAATTTTTCCGTTTAATCCATTCGAAGCACGTTAAGCAGCGCCATTGTAAGAGACACGGGAAATTACGAATCGAAAAAAAAAAGTTACAAATGTACAAATTTTTTCGTTTAATCCATTCGAGGCACGTTAAGCAGCGCCATTGTAAGAGACACGGAAAATTACAAACCGCAAAAAAAAAAAAGAAGTTACGAATGTACGAATCATTCGTTCATTCGTACGATAACGAATATAACGAATTTTAACGGAAAACGAATAAAAACGAAACGAATTGCACATGTCTAATGAATGGGCTCAGTAAGCTGGAACCATAAGACAGATGAGCGGCTGGTGTTATTTTAGGTAACACATATCCCATTTTTGTTCCTTCATGGACATTTTAACATATAAATGACATCAGTATTGTTGTAGGTTGGCTAAATACAGAGTTTAATAAGTTTAATAAGTTTAATATTAATATTACAAGCCTCTAGGCGGTAATTAATTGTAGAAAATGCCATAGGACAACTCTTCTAATAGCTTAAAAAAAAAAAAACAAGAACTTCTTTAAAATGAACCCATCACTTAGAACTAGAACATTTTTATTTATTTTTTTATCTTTACGTTGATTTTATCTTCTTCACTTTAGGGCACAACTTCACCCAAATCTAACAGTAAAAACTTCAATGGATTGGCAAGTATAATAATATCTGTCAGTTTCAATTTCTATGATCTCATGCCGTGTAATCTCTGCAGCTCTACTTGTTATAATGTCTGTTAAAGGGAATGTATACTGTAGTGTTTTATATAGATTTTCTGTATTTTTAGGATTAGGGTTAAAAGATAAAATACGAAAACTTTATTTTGAAGTAGTTACACATTAAACATTGTATATAAATAATTAGTATTCAACAACTCACGTTGCCTAAGCACTTAGGGGGGATAGGCCTACCCGACATCCACAATTACTACAAAGCTGTCCATCTGACGCGTATTATTGACTGGAACATCCATTCATGTCCGTTTTTCATCCGTTTTTTTTAATCCGTTTATGTCCGTTTTTTATCCGTTTTTTTTTAAACAGTTTTTCATGAATTATGGGAATTTTCCCATGATTCCTTGTTTTTGGGTCATAGGTTATTTGTAACGTATGCATATAAAACTACATATTTTGATGAAAAACGGATGTCAGCGGATCGGATGTGAACGGATCGTCCGCTAACGTCCGTTTTTCGTCCGTTCCATTTTTTTTTACGGCAGTAAAAATAGGGTTTTCTTCCGTCCAGAAAAACGGAGCTTAACGGAGACGGATGTTAACTAACGTTAGGCCCCTTTCACACATGCGGACCGTACATTAGATCAGTTCAGTTACCGTTTTTTATCATCAGTTGTTGTCAGTAAACATCAGTTTTCATCCATTTTCATTTCCGTTTTTCGTCCGTTTACGTCCGTTTTTCATCCGATTACGTCAGTTTTTCATCAGTTTTTTATCCGTTTATGTCCGTTTTTTTATCCGTTTATGTCCGTTTTTTATCCGTTTTTTTTTTTTTTTTTAACAAACAGTTTTTCATGAATTATGGGAATTTTTTTGATGAAAAACGGATGTCAGCGGATCGGATGTGAACGGATCGTCCGCTAACGTCCGTTTTTCGTCCGTTCCGTTTTTTTACGGAAGACAAAATAGGGTCTTCTTCCGTTCAGAAAAACGGACCTTAACGGAGACGGATGTTAGCGGACGTTAGCGGATGATCATCCGGTAACGTCCGCTATCCCATAGACAAGCATTAATGTCCGTTTTCATCCGTAAACGGACGTATGAAAAAAACGGACGAACGGTCCGCATGTGTGAAAGGGGCCTTAGCGGATGATCATCCGCCAACGTCCGCTATCCCATAGAGAAGCATTGATGTCCGTTTTGATCCGTAAACGGACGTATGAAAAAACGGAATGGTCCGCACGTGTGAAAGGGGCCTAACAGCTACCATAGCTAAGGACTAATGAGCTGCATTATATTACATTTTTTGTTTTTTTTTCTTAAGAAACAAATGACTGCACTAAAATATTTAAAGATAGAAAGAGGACATTTTTTTAACATCAAAATGTTAAACATACAATTGAAAAAAAAAAATGTATGTGAATGAATGGTAGACATGTGCACAATAGAAAAATTCGTTTATTTTCGTTTTGTTTCTGTTCGTTTCCGTTGATTCGTAACGATTCGTAATTTCGTAAGTCGTCGGTGTTCGTATTCGTAACGATTCGTATTTTCGTAAGAGTTATTTGTTCGTTGATTCGTTTTTCCGTTAGTTTAATTTTAGTTTATTCGAAATTAGGAAGCATTCGTATTTTCGTAGATTTAGTTACATTCGTACTTTCGTTAGATTGATTTATTCGTACTTTCGTAACATTGTTTTCGTAGATTCGTAATCGGAGCATAATTCATAATTTTATGTAATGTGTATGCTATTATTACATTGTAAGAGACACGGAAAATTACGAATCGAAAAAAAAAGTTACGAATGTACAAATTTTTTCGTTCAATCCATTCGAAGCACGTTAAGCAGCGCCATTGTAAGAGACACGGAAAATTACGAATCGGAAAAAAAAAGTTACGAATGTACAAATTTTTCCGTTTAATCCATTCGAAGCACGTTAAGCAGCGCCATTGTAAGAGACACGGAAAATTACGAATCGGAAAAAAAAGTTACGAATGTACAAATTTTTTCGTTTAATCCATTCGAAGCACGTTAAGCAGCGCCATTGTAAGAGACACGGAAAATTACAAACCGCAAAAAAAAAAAAGAAGTTACGAATGTACGAATCATTCGTTCATTCGTACGATAACGAATATAACGAATTTTAACGGAAAACGAATAAAAACGAAACGAATTGCACATGTCTAATGAATGGGCTCAGTAAGCTGGAACCATAAGACAGATGAGCGGCTGGTGTTATTTTAGGTAACACATATCCCATTTTTGTTCCTTCATGGACATTTTAACATATAAATGACATCAGTATTGTTGTAGGTTGGCTAAATACAGAGTTTAATAAGTTTAATAAGTTTAATATTAATATTACAAGCCTCTAGGCGGTAATTAATTGTAGAAAATGCCATAGGACAACTCTTCTAATAGCTTAAAAAAAAAAAAACAAGAACTTCTTTAAAATGAACCCATCACTTAGAACTAGAACATTTTTATTTATTTTTTTATCTTTACGTTGATTTTATCTTCTTCACTTTAGGGCACAGCTTCACCCAAATCTAACAGTAAAAACTTCAATGGATTGGCAAGTATAATAATATCTGTCAGTTTCAATTTCTATGATCTCATGCCGTGTAATCTCTGCAGCTCTACTTGTTATAATGTCTGTTAAAGGGAATGTATACTGTAGTGTTTTATATAGATTTTCTGTATTTTTAGGATTAGGGTTAAAAGATAAAATACGAAAACTTTATTTTGAAGTAGTTACACATTAAACATTGTATATAAATAATTAGTATTCAACAACTCACGTTGCCTAAGCACTTAGGGGGGATAGGCCTACCCGACATCCACAATTACTACAAAGCTGTCCATCTGACGCATATTATTGACTGGAACGTTCACGTCTCCACAAAAGACTGGGTATCCCTGGAAGCTTCCCTTACGTCGCTTCCCCTTGCCTCTCTGCCATGGATCAAAAATTGTCTTTCACGTCAGGATGTGGGTCTACACCCGCTGGTCAAACCCACTATCCACTCCTTTGTTAACATATGTCACAATACATCTCTTTCATCCATTCCGGGTCCCATGACTCCGATACGGATGAACCCCAATTTCCCTCCGTGCATGGCTAAGAGCTTTCTTGAAGATTTCTGGCCACAATCCCGAGCCCTAGCTCATCACTTTTATGCCTGTGAGCGTCTACTCTCTGCTTCCCAATTAGCCACGATACATGACAAACCTACCATACCGACCTGGAAGTTTAACCAGATTACTCACTTCTTGGGCTCCATACACAGACAATCCCCTTGCCACAGACCCCTGTCACCCTTTCAAAGCTTGGGAGAGGGACCTCTCCACTAACTTATCGGAGCCAGATTGGACAAACATACACACAAACATCCACAAGGGTTCCATGAATGTCTCAACACAGGAGAACGGATACAAGATTCAGACGCGTTGGTATCGCACCCCGTCTCTGTTACATAAATTCAACCACAATATCCCTGACTCCTGTTGGAGGTGCCTTGCAGACTTGCAGACTTGCAGACAGAGGTACTTTGTTGCATATATGGTGGCAATGCCCTCGCATACAGAATTTCTGGAAAGAAGTTCACCGTATCACTACCCAAGTCACGACCTACGACTTACCCTTTACCCCTTCTCAATTTTTACTTCACCACACACACCTTCCTCAGTCGGCTTACCACAAATCTTTGGCAATGCACATGATTAATGCGGCAAAACACTGCATTCCTGTTCACTGGAAATCCCAGGCCATTCCCACCCTTAAGGAATGGTTTGGGAGAATCAACAAAATATCTGAAATGGAAGAGCTCGTTCATTGCTCTCGTGACACCCCACAAAAATACGGACTCAAATGGGCCTGTTGGACACATTTCCAAACGACCACAGAATTCTCTCAATTATATACTCAACCGACTTGACTCTGAATAACTAAGAACCACCAGGGTGTGAATTTGTACTGGTTGCACACCGCCCTTTCTATCTCTTGCAGGAATACTGTACTCCCGCCCATATGAGAAGTATATCCTCCTCGCTTGCCGGTGATCTCCACACAATTGTTAGGCTATGCACACTCTGTCTGGGGAGGGAGGCAGGATGTGACCACCACGACCACCTTTCTATCCTTTCCTTGCACCTGTCACCTCTCTTTTCCCCTACCCCTCCCTTGACATACCCAACCCGTTACCCACCCTGTCCCCAATACATCACTTCTGACAACGTCATACCGTCAAACTGACCGTACCTTATGATACCTGAAATCCCTACCTAGGTAAACGCTAACGTGACCCATACATGTCCTTACCCCTGTGCCCAACCCTAAGGGTAGAAACCTTTACTGCACTACACACACTTGATCACATGACTCCCTTATTGTTCCACTACAATCTCCCAGCTTGACCATGGGGCACTCTGCTTCCTATTTTAAACGGGTATACTTAATCTGCTTCATAGTCTCAATAACCAACACCAAACCCGACACAGCACTATTCTTCATCCAAAGCTACGTGCATATGTATGTGGGCCTATGTTAGATTCTTGATACTGAATCTCTTTCTATTTGTATAGTCAGGCTTGTTTACCAGTTCTGGTGATCGTTTTATATTTGTCACTACTGACGTTGTAATATGTACAATATGCTTGATGTTATGTCAAACTGTTTACATTTTCAATAAACTTCTTTGAAAAAAAAACAAAAAAATAAATAAATAAATAAATAATTAGTATTCACTTGCCAGTCCTCATTTCAGGACAGGGCATTTTTGTCAGTAAAATGAAAAAATTGGTCAAGGCTTCATTTTTTTACAAGGCACTTTAGTAAATTGCACATTTCCGGTATAGTAAAATCTGCAGAACTAATTTTGACCACAGAGATAACAAAGCATCTCAAAGAAATAGTTCCATTCTTTATCTACGGAAGAGCATTCATAAAAGTGATCTTTCATTGATGACTGTCACCAGAAAAATCAATCTGCAGATTCTGGTAATTTTTTGTGGATCATCAAGCAATCTTTTTACATTTATTTTTCTATTTTATTGTAGCTGAATGATGGTATGCAATATGTACAGTATCTCACAAAAGTGAGTACACCCCTCCATTGTAAATATTTTATTTTATCTTTTCATGTGACAGCACTGAAAAAAAATTACACTTTGTTACAATGTAAAGTAGTGAGTGTACAGCTTGTATAATAGTGAAAATGTTCAAATCGGTCCCAATTAGTCATTTTCCCTTCCCGGGGTCATGTGACTCGTTTGTGTTACAAGGTCTCAGGTGTGAATGGGGAGCAGGTGTATTAAATTTGGTGTTATCGCTCTCACTCTCTCATACTGGTCACTGGAAGTTTAACATGGCACCTCATGGCAAAGAACTCTCTGAGGATCTGAAAAAAAGAATTGTTATGCCGCGTACACACGGTCAGAATTTCCGATGGAAACAGTCCGATGGGAGCTTTTCATCGGATTTTCCGACCGTGTGTATGCCCATCGGTCTTTTTCTGTCGGAATTTCCGACGGACTTTGGATTGAGAACCTGTTTTCAATTTTTCCGACGGAAAACCTTTCTATCGGATTTTCCGATCGTGTGTATGCAATTCCGACACGCAAAATTCCGACGCATGCTCGGAAACAATTTGACGCATGCTCGGAAGCATTAAACTTCCCTTTTATAGTGCTGTCGAACGTGTTTTATGCCGCTGTGTTACTGACCATCGGAATTTGGTGTGACCGTGTGTAGGCAAGACAGTTTGAGCGAAATTCCATCGGAATTCCGACGGGAAAACCATCAGAGCTTTTTCCGACGAGAATTCCGACCGTGTGTACGCGGCATTACTCTACATAAAGATGGCCTAGGCTATAAGAAGATTGCCAAGACCCTGAAACTGAGCTGCAGCACGTTGGCCAAGACCATACAGTTTAACAGGACAGGTTCCACTCAGGAACCCCAAATTTTGGTGTGCAAACCCAGTGGAACTAGCACTACAACATATCCAAAGCACCAAGTGGCTCCGAGATACGAGGCCCCAATGTGGGTTCGGAAAATGTCATTCTCTGCTGCAGAAAAGTGCTTGACATTTTCCGAACAGATTTTAGGGCCTGTATCTCAGGGCCACTTAGCTTACTGCTAACCCCAGCTTTGGATATGTTGTAGTGCTGGTTCCACTGGGTTTGCACACCGAATTTGGGGTTCCTAGCCCCAAGTGGCCTCGAGATACAGGGCCCCAAAGTTGGTCAACTGTGTCCACCTGCAGCAATGTTATTTCGGGACCCTTTGGGTCCAGAAACCCTAAATTTTGGCTGCAGCTAGGGAGCATCTAGGAAGCCTTAACTACAGAGTTTGAAGTTCGGGGGACCTATGGCTGCAAATGGGCGCAGTGAGGCTGCAAATGGGCACAGTGAGGCTGCAAATGGGCACAGTGAGGCTGCAAATGGGCATTGTTGACCCTCTTTTCCACTTACAGTAGCTGCACATTTCTCACCCTAGGCTTATACTCTTTTTGTGGTAAAATTAGGTGACTCGGCTTATATTCGGGTCGGCCTATACTCGAGTATATACGGTAACTTGAGAGAGGATATGATTTCAATATACAAATACCATACTGGTGATCCCACAATAGGGATAAAACTTTTTTGCGGAAGAGAGTTTAACAAGACACGTGGCCACTCATTAAAATTAGAAGAAAAGAGGTTTAACCTTAAACTACATAGAGGGTTCTTTACCGTAAGAGCGGCAAGGATGTGGAATTCCCTTCCACAGGTGGTGGTCTCAGCGGGGGGCATCGATAGTTTCAAGAAACTATTAGATAAGCACCTGAACAATCACAACATACAGAGATATACAATGTAATACTGACATATAATCAGGGGCGGACTGACAACTCATGGGGCCCCCGGGCAATAGGAGATTATGGGGCCCCCGGGCAATAGGAGATTATGAGGCCCCCGGGCAATAGGAGATTATGGGGCCCCCAGGCAATTAGAGCTTATGGGGCCACACAGTATACACACACACAGTATACAATCACACAGTATACACATACATGTACACACAGTATACACAGACATGTTTCTATTGGCTGAGAAGGTACTGGAGAGGTGTGGCAGCTATAATCCCGGGATTGATAGACCAAAAGGATGTCGGTAAGGGACATTTCAGAGACAGATGTAAAAAAAAAACCACAGATTTTTACATACTGTCCCTGGTTTTACTGAGGCTGGCAACCCTGATGGGGCCCCCTAGTGGCCCAGGGCCCTCGGGCAGTGCCCGAGTGGCCGAATGGTCAGTCCGCCCCTGCATATAATCACACACATAGGTTGGACTTGATGGACTTGTGTCATTTTTCGACCTCACCTACTATGTAACTATGTAATAAATGTTTTGTGTACCCTACACCAAGAGTTGCATTTTTCTGGACAAGGGGCGCTCCTTCTCTCTCACACCACACCAATGACATCACCCTCACAAAGCTTTATTATTCCAGGCAGCACTCGACCACTAAAGAGTCCTTCTAGAATAAGCCCAGTGAACTGAGCCCAGTGTGTTATCAACAGGCCTTTAAAAGGGCAACAACCAACCATATGAGGCCTCTCAGTGCTGATAATCAGCTCCTACAGTCATCCTTAGATAAACTAAGCAAAGCTAAATGATAATTTATTTAGTGCCAATTTTTCAGATTCTTGCATAAGCCCATCCACATTGTAAGCAGCTATAACTAAGAGTGGTGTAGAGGTAAAGCGCACCATCCAGCTCACGACTCCTTGAAGAGAACGCATTCTTCCTCAGAGATGAGCCTGCCATTTACCAATCATTTTCTCTGAAGCAGAAAAGGTGATATAATGATGTTGCACAGAGCTGAAGTCACATTTGACACAATGAAGTCAATTCTCTCCAGAGCTCTCATTAGTTCTACATCAATGAGGTTACACACGGCCATTAGAGCACATGGCACAGCAGGTCACAGTCGTCCACTAGCCTCAGCTCTTATGTCTCTTGTGGTGGGTGGAAAAGGCGGAGAGCATGTTAGAGACATTTCCTAATGTACATGTATTTCAGGACTAGTGTAATCTATAAAGGTCATTAGGTTCAATTCACAAAGCTTTAACCACTTGCTTACTGGGCACTTAAACCCCCCTCCTATCCAGACAGATTTTCAGCTTTCAGCGCTGTCGCACTTTGAATGACAATTGCGCGGTCATACAACACTGTACCCGAGTGAAATTTTTATAATTTTTTCCCCCCAAATAGAGCTTTCTTTTGGTGGTATTTGATCACCTCTGTGATTTTTATTTTTTGTTCAAATTTAAAAAAAAAAAAAAAAATATTTTTTTTTTTAAATGGGTAATTTTTGTCCGTCATTGATGTACGCTGATGAGGCGGCAGTGACGGGCACCGATAGGTGGCAGTGATGGGCACTGATGGGTGGCAGTGATGGGCACTGATGGGTTACACTGATAGGTAGCACTTTTAGGTGGCACTAATTGGCAGCACTGGTGGGCATTGATAGGTGGCACTTGTGGGCATTGATAGGTGGCACTTGTGGGCATTGATAGGTGGCACTAGTGGGCATTGATAGGTAGCACTTGTGGGCATTGATAGGTGGCACTTGTGGGCATTGACAGGTGGCACTTGTGGGCATTGACAGGTGGCATACATGAGGCATAATTGCCTCTGACTTTTCGGGACCGATGTCCCTTTAAGATGAGCCGGTGATCGGCTTTTTTTTTCTCCTCCGCTGTCAGCATGAGGAGAAAAAAAAAAACGATCACCAAGCTTTTGTTTTGAGCATGTGATTAGCTGTCATTGGCTGACAGCTGATCACATGGTAAGGGGCCGGGACCCGCCCCTTACTCGGATCGCTGATCACCCGAGTCTCAGTGACTCGGTGATCACAGCGCCCTCCGCGCGCGCCCTGTAGGGCGCGCGCAGGGAGCATGCACAGGGGAGGACGTCATATGACGGCCTCCCGGGAATTGAGATCCGCGATGTGGCCATCATTCTTTAAGTGGTTAAAGAGGAACTAAAGGCAACATTAAAACCTATAAGCAGCAGTGGTTTATGGGATACTGCAGTCGGCTGAGTCTCAGAGTAGACCAGTTTAGATACAGGAGTGGAAGAGAGACCTGCGGCATACATTCACGGTGCCCCAACTGGAACACTTGTATAGCCTTACCCACAAGAGCTCTGTGGACTCGAAGATGCAAGAAAATAGATTTAAATTGTTGGCCAGGTGGTACAGAGTTCCGGCCGCGTTGGCTAGGATTTAGCCGGCAGTTTCTAATGCCTGTTGGAGGGGCTGTGGACTTCGGGGGCCCTACCTACATATATGGTGGAAGTGCCCCGACTTAGGCACTTTTGGCAGGATATCAAAGCTCAGGAGAAGGTTATACTGGACATAGATAAGAATGACTCCCCATTGGAGTCTCTACTTCACGTGCCATCCATGCCTCTTAGCGTATACCGTAAATCAGTTTTGCCACATCTTTTAAATGCTGCCAGGCGCTTGATTCCAGTACATTGGAAGTCACCTCATGTTCCTGGAAGATCTGATTGGATTCGACTGGTTAATAATATCATGGTAGCGGAGGAATGGATGGCAAAGTGCAAGAATAGATATGAAAAATGTTATAGTATATGGGCCACTTGGATACATTACAACTCTAATATGTCATCAATGCCATAGCCGACTACCTCTAGATCAGTGATGGCGAACCTTGGCACCCCAGATGTTTTGCAACTACATTTCCCATGATGCTCTACTACACTGCAGAGTGCATGAGCATCATGGGAAATGTAGTTAAAAAACATCTGGGGTGCCAAGGTTCACCATCACTGCTCTAGATTCTTTATGCCCTGGTCAATAGTACCGGAGATCTAAACGATAATTCAGTTAGAGGCAGAGGCCTGCATGTTATGGACCCCCAAAATATTTGTTTTAGCACTATTCATAAATCTAGGTACAGTGCTAGAGGTTTCTTCCCCTGTTTTCAGTGTTTATAGGGCCTGTGACGGGAGGGCACATGGAACCCAGAATCCCTTGGAAAGGTTGGGAAACCCATGTTTCAGCTCCCCATACAACTCTTATGTCTAAGTCACCCTGTATTCAATGCAGCTATGATAATATATCTCTCTGATAGTCAGATTGGAGGAAGCGGGATATACTGACGGAAGCACTCCACCGGAGTGTGGGATCGGATCCGTCACAGGGCCCATGCCTTCTACTCCCTGTTTTTTCTCACCTCTATTCGAGACATGTGCAATTCGTTTCGTTTTTTTTTTTTTTTTTTTCGTTTTTCGTTTTTTTTTTGTTATTTTCGTTCATTCGTTATCGTACGAATGAACGAACGATTCGCTAAAAATTTTAACGAATCATTTGAATCGAACAAATCCGATTAACGAATTGTTCGAATCGAACAAATCCGAAAAACAACGAAAATCCAAAAAAAACTAATTAGAAACAAAGAATCTACGAAAGAAGAAAATCCGAAAAACGAAAACAGGAACAACGAAAATCAAAATGAACTAAAAAATTCGTACATTCGTAACTTTTTTTTTTTTGTTGAATTGGTAATTTTCCGTGTCCCTTACAATGGCGCTGCTTAACATGCCTCGAATGGATTGAACGAAAAAAATTCGTACATTCGTAACTTTTTTTTTTTTTTTTCGATTCGTAATTTTCCGTGTCTTTTACAATGGCGCTGCTTAACGTGCTTCGAATGGATTTAACGAAAAAATTCGTACATTCGTAACTTTTTTTTTCGATTCGTAATTTTCCGTGTCTCTTAAAATGTAATAATAGCATACACATTACATAACATTATGAATTATGCTCCGATTACGAATCTACCAATGTTACGAATGTACGAATAAATACGAATACGAATAAATACGAATTTCGAATAAACGAAAATTAAACTAACGAAAAAATAACTCTAACGAAAATACGAATCGTTACGAATACAAACACTGACGACTTACGAATTTACGAATCGTTACGAATCAACGGAAACGAAAAAAACGAAACGAAAATAAACAAATTTTTTTGTTGTGCACATGTCTACTCTATTCCCTTTTTTTGCCTTCTCCTTATGTCTTCTATATCCCATCTCCCCCTTTATTCTTTTCCCCATGTCATAACCGGCACACGACATATAGTGTCGCTCATGGGTACGTAACCCTGATATGGTACTCTTGTTTTATTACACACCCCTCATGGTATATGGTTTACAAAAGTTGGAATCATCTGCTGCTTATATCTGTATTTACCAAAGGCTTTTCTGAATCTAATGTTGCAGACCAGTGATTCATGGTTCACTACCCTTCGTTATATGTCCCCACCCCCTTTTTATTTATTGTATGTCAAACCTTTCTTTTTTGAAGAAAACAAAAAAAATATATCTTTTTGCCACTTTAAGTGAACGTTTCTGTGCTTGGTTCTCAGCTTTAACCACTTCAGCCCCGGAAGGATTTAACCTCTTCCTGACCAGAGCAATTTTTCTGATTCGGTACTGCGTCGCTTTAACTGACAATTGCGCGGTCGCGCCGGGTTGCACCCAAACAAAATTGACGTCCTTTTTCCCCCACAAATAGAGCTTTCTTTTGGTGGTATTTGATCACCTCTGCGGTTTTTATTTTGTGAGCTATAAACAAAAAAATAAGCAACAATTTTGAAAGAAAAGCAATATTTTAAATTTTTTGCTATAATAAATATCCCCAAAAATTATATAAAAGAACAAATTTTTTCCTCAGTTTAGGCCGATACATATTCTTCTACCTATTTTTGGTTAAAAAAAAACGCAATAAGCGTATATTGATTGGTTTGCGCAAAAGTTATAGCGTCTACAAAAAAGGGGATAGATTTAAGACATTTTTATTATTATAATTTTTTTATTAGTAATTTTTATCGTGACTGCGACATTATGGCGGACACATCGGACACTTTTGACACTATTTTGGGACCATTGTCATTTATACAGCGATCAGTGCTATAAAAATGCACTGAGTACTGTGTAAATGTTACTGGCAGGGAAGGGGTTGAACACTAGGGGGCGATCAAGGGGTTAAGTGTGACCTAGGGAGTGATTCTAACTGTGGGGGGGGCTACCACTGACATGACAGCGATCACTGCTCCTGATGACAGGGAGCAGTGATCTCCGTCATGTCACTAGGCAGAAAGGGGAAATGCCTTGTTTACATAGGAATCTCCCCGTGACACGATCGCGGGCCCCCCGGCGGACTTAGAGTCCGCGGGACCTGTGGGCACGGTCACGAAGCACACGGCGTGCCCAAAATGCTGCGATTTAAAGGGGACGTACCTGTACGCCCATTTGCCCACCGCTGCCATTGTGCCGACATACATCGCCGTGCGCTGGTCGGCTAGTGGTTAAAGATTTTCCCCTCTCTTTTTGTCCTGGTGACAAAAATCTTCCTGGAATTTCATTTCCACTGAAAATGGTCACCAGGACAAATGGAGAGGGTATATTCCCCCAGAGGGGGGCACAAACAGCAATAAGAACCCAACAGAGGGCCCAACACTTCCCCATTAAATTAAAATTAGAACTATTTGCCATAAAATACACTCTTTGAGAATACAATGTTGGGTTTACTGCTACATTTGTAAGAAGAAACAGGAATCTGTAATGACGAAACACGGAGGTCCAGGCATGCTGAATATTACACACTACATTTCCTGGTTAATGATGTAGAGTGCATGTGTAAGATTTTACCTAATCCATTAGTACTGCGCATATAAATGACTAATCCAATTACTTCCTACAGCATTAAGGGTTTCCTCCAGCTACATTTAAGCCAAGCCAAATCCACTTGAGATTTATATTTCATATTTCATGTTCTCCCACTGGGAGCTCCACGTGGCGATCGAGTCTAATGGATGGTGCAAAAGAACCACACAAGTCCATCACTTGTATAGTAAAGAGTACCTGTCATTTACAGGTAGAAAATCTGTGGACTGCAACAATATTCAACCTATGAAATCACTTAGAAATAATCACTACAGCTGTGATATCACAAGTTCCCACGATGGTGATAGGATAAGTAATGGAATGGTCCTTACTTCTGTATAAGGTGACCAAAAATGATACAATCTGATTGTACAATCTCTTGTAACCCTCAATGTTATTCACTAAAGTTAGAAGAAAAGCGGTTTAACCTTAAACTGTGTAGAGGGTTCTTTACTGTAATGCCCCGTAGGCATTAGGCACACATTTAACCTCTTGATCGCCCTAGATGTTCACTCTTTCCTACCAAGTGTCATTAGTACAGTGACAGTGTATATTATTATCACTGATCACTGTATTAACCTCCCTGGCGGTGTTCCCGAGTCTGGCTCGGGTTGAGTTTTTTTTCTACCAGGAGCGGTAACCCCGAGCCAGACTCAGGCTTGCGTTGCAGGATACAGGGGGAAGTTACTTACCTTGTTCCCTGGATCCTGCGATGTCTCCCCGCTGTGTGAGCGAGCCGTCCGCTCGCTCGATTCACACAGTGCCCGAGTGCCGCTGATCTCCGTTCCCTGCGACGTTCCGACGCACGGGAGCGGAGATCGGCGCCAAATTCAAAAAAGTTTAAAAACACAAAACACATACAGTACTGTAATCTTACAGATTACAGTACTGTATACCAAAAATACACATCCCCCTTGTCCCTAGAGGTCTGCCCAGTGCCCTGCATGTCATTTTATATAATAAAAAGATTTTTTTTCTGCCTGGAAACTGGAGATTGTCCATAGCAACCAAAAAGTGTCCCTTTATGTCAAAAGTGGTTTTAGACCAGCTAGAAAACACCGATAATAAATTAGAATCACAATTTATCATCAAACACTAAATTTAATGACAGCGACTATTCTGCTACTGAGCAAATTTCAGTGTTTTTGATTTGATTACATTATTGAATCATTTTTATATATATTTTTATTATATTATAATTTATGATTTTGTGTTTCAAACTTTATCATACCCGGGATGTCTACTAGACTCTGGTTCGGACAGATTTAAGTGAGTTATTCATAAGAATTGCATGCCTACAATATAAAAACGCCAAATTTCCATGCAAAATAATTGTACCGCTTTCAGCACAAAATTCCAGCCAGAATCATACCGCCAGGGAGGTTAAAATGACCGGTGATGTCAGTGCCAATTGGTCAGTTCCCCCCAGCATCAATTAGTGTCAGACTTCCCGCCGCACTTTCGCAGTCCCATTATAAGTCGCTGATCGCTGCCATTAGCAGTATAAAAAAATAAATAAAAAAAAATTCCAGTGTATATACCATAGTTTGTAGACGCTAAAACTTTCACGCAAACCAGTCAATATACACTTATTTGAATTTTGTATTCAAAAATATGTAGCAGAATACATTTTGGCCAAAATTTATGAAGAATTTTTTTTTTTTTTTATTGGATCTATTTTATAGCATAAAGTTAAAAATATTGTTTTTTTTCTTTTAATTTTCGGTCTTCTTTCGTTTACATTGCAAAAAAAAAAAAAAACCCAGTGGTGATCAAATACCACCGAAACTCTATTGGATGCATACTTATATTTTATTGGGATTTTATGAGATAGACCAACACAAAGTGGCACATTATTGTGAAGTGGAAGGAAAATGATAAATGGTTTTCCAATTTGTTTTACAAATAAATATCTGAAAAGTGTGGTGTGCATTTGTATTCAGCCCCCTTTACTCTGATACCCCTAACTAAAATCTAGTGGAGTCCACCTGTGTGCAATTTAATCTCAGTATAAATACAGCTGTTCTGTGAAGCCCTCATAGGTTTGTTAGAGAACCTTAGTGAACAAACAGCGTCATGAAGGCCAAGGAACACACCAGACAGGTCAGGGATAAAGTTGTGGAGAAGTTTAAAGCGGGGTTGGGTTATAAAAAAATATCACAAGCTTTGAACATCTCACGGAGCACTGTTCAATCCATCATCTGAAAAAAGAAAGATTATGGCACAACTGCAAACCTACCAAGACATGACCGTCCACCTAAACTGACAGGCCAGGCAAGGAGGGCATTAATCAGAGAAGCAGCCAAGAGGCCCATGGTAACTCTGGAGGAGCTGCAGAGATCCACAGCTCAGGTAGGAGAAACTGTCCACAGGACAACTATTATGCCGCGTACACACGGTCGGAAATCCCGACGGAAAAATGTCCGATCAGACCATGTTGTTGGAAAATCCGCCCGTGTGTGGGCTCCATCTGACTTTTTCCGTCTGAATTTCCGACGGATAAAATTTGAGATCCTGCTCTCAAATTTTCCGACAACAAAATCCGATCTGACTTTTTCTGATCGTGTGTAGATAATTCCGATGGACAAAGTGCCACGCATGCTCAGATCAAATTACGAGACCAAAACTATTGGCTACTAGCCTCTACGTAGTTCCGTCATACGCAACGAACGTCACCACGTTCAGAATGATTGGATTTTCCGTCAACTTTGTCCGACCGTGTGTATGCAACACCAGTGTCGGAGAAAATCCGTCGGAAAAAGACCACAAAAGTTTGTGGTCGGAATTTGCTTAGTCGTGCGCTCCACAAATCTGGCCTTTATGGAAGAGTGGCAAGAAGAAAGTCATTGTTGAAAGAAAGCCATATGAAGTCCTGTTTGCAAGAAGCCATTATGGGGGACAAAGCAAACATGTGGAAGAAGGTGCTCTTGTCAGATGAGCTTTTTGGCCTGAAAGTAAAATGCTATGTGTGGCACTGTCCATCACTCTGAACACACCATCCCTACTGTGAAACATGGTGTTGGCAGCATCATGTTGTGGAGATGCTTTTCTTTAGCTGGGACAGGGAAGCTGGTCAGAGTTGATGGGAAGATGGATGGAGCCAAATACAGGGCAATCTTATGCCCCGTACACACGGTCGGATTTTCCGAAGGAAAATGTCCTATCGGACAATGTTGTCGGAAATTCCGACCGTGTGTAGGCTCCATCGGACTTTTTCCGTCGGACGAAGTTTTATCTCCTGCTCTCAAATTTTCCGACAACAAAGTCCGATCGGACTTTTTCCGATCGTGTGTAGCGAATTCCGACGGACAAAGTGCCACGCATGCTCAGATCAAATTACAAGACCAAAGCTATTGGCTACTAGCCTCTACGTAGTCCCGTCGTACGCAACGAACGTCACCACGTTCAGAATGATCGGATTTTCCGACAACTTTGTCCGACCGTGTGTATGCAAAACCAGTGTCGGACAAAATCTGTCGGAAAAAATCCGACGGATTTTGTGGTCGGAATTTCCGACCGTGTGTACGGGGCATTAGAAGAAAACCTGTTAGAGTCTGCAAAAGACTTGAGACTGGGGCGGAGGTTCACCTTCCAGCAGGACAACAACCCTAAACATACAGCCAGAGCTACAATGGAATGTGTAAAGCCCCATACACACGGTCGGACAATCCGCGGACCAGGTCGGTCGGATCCTGTCCGTCATACTTTGTCTGATGTTGGTTTTGCGTACACACGGTCGGACAAAGTTGTCGGAAAATCCGATCATTCTGAACGTGGTGACGTTTGTTGCGTACGACGGGACTACGTAGAGGCTAGTAGCCAATAGCTTTGGTCTTGTAATGTGATCTGAGCATGCGTAGCACTTTGTCCGGTCGGACAACCGTACACACGATCGGATTTGGTGTGATCGGACCGTGTTGTCGGCAAATCTTTCCAGCAGGAGATAAGACTTTGTCCGTCGGACAATCCGACGTACACTGTCCGATGGTGCATACACACGGTCTGATTTTTCAACAACATTGTCCGATCGGACAGAATCCATGAAAAAGTCCGACCGTGTGTATGGGGCTTTAGAATGGCCCAGTCAAAGTCCAGACCTAAATCCAATCGAGAATCTGTGGCAAGACTTGAAAATTGCTGTTCACAGATGCTCTCCATCCAATCTGACAGAACTTGAGATATTTTGCAAAGAAGAATGGGCAAAAATGTCCCTCTCTAGATGTGCAAAGCTGGTAGAGACATCCCCAAAAAGACTTGCAGCTGTAATTGCAGTAAAAGGTGATTCTACAAAGTATTGACTCAGGGGGGCGCTATACAAATGTCCCCCACACTTTTCACATATTTATTTGTAATAAAATTTGAAAAGCATTTATCATTTCCATTCCACTTTACAATTATGTGCCACTTTGTGTTGGTCTATCACATAAAATCTCAATAAAATACATTTACGTTTTTGGTATTAAAATGATAAAATGTGGAAAATTTCAAAGGGTATGAATACTTTTTCAAGGCACTGTATATGTGTACTCAAAAATGCCTTTTTATGTTTTCTTATGGAAAATTCTGCTCACTAAGCATTTGCGGCGCATCTGATCCCACGGATGTTAAAAGAGCGTTCTATATAATATATTTTAGGCATCGCTGGCAATGCATCTGATTCCTTTAGACAGAAAGCTCCCAGCATGATTTTTGCCTAATTACAAGTCTTGCCGTCTTAATTAAGAGGTAGCTTAGTTTCCTATTTCCGTGTCTTACAAAAATCTGGAGGGATAAATTAAGTCATATGACATTGAAGAGCAACAGATCTCTGCCGGAATAAAGGAAAAGGGAAAGTTTGACCGCTAAGATTTGTTCATTATTTTCCCCCAAAAAAATGAGTTGGCTCAGACTTGGCACCGCAGCTTTATCATCCATCGCTTCACAGAAAACCCTCCGGTTACATTGACATGTAGTGAAATCAATAATCTAACATCTATATTTCATTACAATAGGAACAGCTTCTAATATTTAGCAGGGAATTGTATTATAGCAGCAAAGAAACAGAATTGATACAAAGAACATGATACAGTATAACTATTTGTAAACTTGTAATACAAAACAGCTACAAATATATAATTACTAATGATCCATGTAGAAATATTTAGGATTTAGGAATTTGCTTTATAAATAAACTAGTAAGATGATTACATATTTTGATGTATTATTTAAAGACTTTAGAATTTTTACATTTTTTTTGTGCCATAGTTTGATGTTTATATATATATATATATATATATATATATATTTATTTATTTATTTTTATATATACACAGTATATATAAAAGAAATCAGTTGGATTGCTGCACAAAATTTCTATTTTAATGACGATGTAAAAAGAAAGTATTCATACTTACCGTATATACTCGAGTATAAGGCCCCTTTCACACATGCGGACCGTTCGTCCGTTTTTTCATACGTCCGTTTACGGATGAAAACGGACATTAATGCTTGTCTATGGGATAGCGGACGTTAGCGGAGGATCATCCGCTAATGTCCGTTAACATCCGTCTCCGTTAAGGTCCGTTTTTCTGAACGGAAGAAGACCATATTTTGTCTTCCGTAAAAAAAACGGAAAGGACGGAAAACGGACGTTAGCGGACGATCCGTTCACATCCGATCCTCTGACATCCGTTTTTCATCAAAAAAAATTTCCATAATTCATGAAAAACAGTTTTTGAAAAGAAAAAAAAAAACGGATAAAAACGGACATAAACGGATAAAAAAACGGACATAAACGGATAAAAAAAAAAGGACACAAACGGATAAAAAAACTGATGAAAAACGGACGTAATCGGATGAAAAACGGACGTAATCGGATGAAAAACGGACGTAATCGGACGAAAAACGGAAATGAAAATGGATGAAAACTGATGTTTACTGACAACAACTGATGATAAACAAACATGACTGAACTGATCTAATGTACAGTCCGCATGTGTGAAAGGGGCCTAAGCCGAGTTTTTCAGCACATTTTTTTGTGCTGAAAATGCCCCCCTCGGCTTATACCCGAGTCAAGCACTTTTCTGCAGCAGAAAATGACATTTTCCGACCCGAATTTGGAGCCCCGTATCTCGGGGGCTACTTGGTGCTAACCCAGTGGACATAGCTATACTACATATCCAAAGATGAGGTTCCTAGCACCAAGTGACCCCGAGATACAGGGCCCCAAATTCGGTCAAGGATTCCTAGCACTAAGTGGCACCGAGATACGGGGGCCCCAAAATCGGTTCGGAAAATGTCATTCTCTGCTGCAGAAAAGTGCTTGACATTTTCTGACCCGAATTTGGGGCCCCATATCTCGGGGACACTTGGTGCTAGGAACCCCCAAATTTGGTATTCAAATCCAGTGGAACTAGCACTACAACATATCCAGATGGGGTTCCTAGCACCAAGTGACCCCGAGATACGGGGCCCCAAATTCGGTCAACTGTGTCCATCTGCAGCAATGTCATTTCGGGACACTTTGGGTCCAGAGACCCCAAATGTTGGCTGCAGCTAGGGGGCATCTAGGAACCCTTAACTACCAAGTTTGAAGTTTGGGGGACCTATAGCTGCAAATGGGCACAGTGAGGCTGCAAATGGGCATTGTTGACCCTCTTTTCCACTTACAGTAGCTGCGCATTTCTCACCCTAGGCTTATACTTGAGTCAATACGTTTTCCCAGTTGTTTGTGGTAAAATTAGGTGCATCGTCTTATATTCGAGTCGGCTTATACTCGATTATATACGGTAATAGTTTTGGGCTGGACAGATTACGCCCTTCTTCATAACCGAATACATACAAGTGAAATAACACAACACATAGCATACAGTTGTGCTCATAAGTTTACATACCCTGGCAGAATTTATGATTTCTTGGCCATTTTTCAGAGAATATGAATGATAACACAAAAACCTTTCTTTCACTCATGGTTAGTGTTTGACTGAAGCCATTTATTATCAATCAACTGTGTTTACTCTTTTTAAATAATAATGGCAACAGAGATTACCCAAATTACCCTGATCAAAGGTTTACATACCCTGGTGATTTTGGCCTGATAACATGCACACAAGTTGACACAAAGGGGTTTGAATGGCTATTAAAGGTAACCATCCTCACCTGTGATCTGTTGTGTGTGTATAAAACGTCAATGAGTTTCTGGACTCCTGACAGACCCTTGTATCTTTCATCCAGTGCTGCACTGACGTTTCTGGATTCTAAGTCATGGGGAAAGTAAAAGAATTGTCAAAGGATCTGCGAGAAAGGGTAGTTGAACTGTATAAAACAGGAAAGGGATATAAAAAGATATCCAAGGAAATAAGAATGCCAATCCGCAGTGTTCAAACTCTAATCAAGAAGTGGAAAATTAGGGGTTCTGTTGAAACCAAACCACGGTCAGGTAGACCAACTAAAATTTCAGCCACAACAGCCAGGAAAATTGTTTGGGATGCAAAGAAAAATCCACAAATAACTTCAGGTGAGATACAGGACTCTCTGAAAACATGTGGTGTGGCTGTTTCAAGAGGCACAATAAGGAGGCACTTAAAGAAAGATGGGCTGCATGGCCGAGTCGCCAGAAGAAAGTCATTACTAAGCAAAGGCCACAAAGTATCCCGCAATATGCCAAGCAGCACAGAGACAAGCCTCAAACCTTCTGGCACAAAGTCATTTGGGGTGACGAGACCAAAATTTAGCTTTTTGGCCACAACCATAAACACTACATTTGGAGAGGAGTCAACAAGGCCTATGATGAAAGGTCCACCACTCCTACTGTGAAACCCGGAGGTGGATCGCTAATATTTTGGGGATGTGTGAGCTACAAAGGCACAGGAAATTTGGTCAAAATTGATGTCAAGATGAATGCAGTAAGTATTAAAAATTACTGGAGGAACATTTGCATTCATCAGCCAGGAAGCTGGGCATGTGACGTACTTGGACATTCCAACATAACAATGATCCAAAACACAAGGCCAAGTCAACCTGTCATTGGTTACAGCAGAATAAAGTGAAGGTTCTGGAGTGGCCACTCTGGGGAGATCTCAAAACGTGCAGTTCATGCAAGACAGCCCAAGAATTTACAGGAACTGGAGGCTTTTTGCCAAGAGGAATGGGCAGCTTTACCATCTGAGAAGATAAAGAGCCTCATCCACAAAGACTTCAAGTTGCCATTCATGTTAAATGTTACACAGTATTAAGAACTGGGGTGTGTACACTTTTGATCAGGGTCATTTGGGTAGTTTCTGTTGCCATTATGATTTAAAAAGAGTAAACACTGTTGATTGATAATAAATGGCTTCACCCAAACACCAACCATGGAGTGAAAGAAAATTTTTTGTTTTATCATTTATATTCTCTGAAAAATGGGCAAGAAATCATAAATTCTGCCAGGGTATGTAAACTTATGAGCACAACTGTATATATATCAATCACATCATCTGGAAATCAATTAACAAATCAATCAATAATGAATCACCATACAATGAATATTTGGTAGACAAAATGTTGAAACAAAAAAAAAAAACATCAGGTGTTGTAGGTTCTCCACGCTTCATGAGGATAATATTGGACAGGCACCTACAGTTAGGCTGGTTTCACACTGGGGCGGTGCGGGCGGCGGTGGTAAAGCAGCGATATATTTAGCGCTGCTTTACCGTGGTTTTAGCCGCGGTATTCGGCTGCTAGCGGGGTGGTTTTAACCCCAACTAGCGTCCGAAAAGGGGTTAAAACCCCCTGCAAAGTGCTGCTGCATCGGCGCTTTGCCGGCGGTATTACCGCGGTGTCCCATTGATTGCAATGGGTAGGAGCGGTATAGGAGCGGTGAATACACGGCTCCTTCACCGCTCCAAATATGCTGCTAGCAGGACTTTTTTTACCGTCCTGCTAGCGCACTGCTCCAGTGTGCAAGCCCTCCGGCTTTCACACTGGAGTTAAAGGACCCGCTTTTGTCAGGTGCATTACAGGCGCTATTTTTTGCGCTGTAGCGCCTGAAAAACGCTTAGGTGTAAAAGGGGCCTTAAAGTCAAAAAATATTTTGATGTATTATGTACATACAGGTACCATGTACTATTTGTATTGCTTCCTTTGTGTGAAATCCTTGGTGTTCCTGCCAGTCCCCTTGCTTTCCTATTAAAAAACTGACCACACTAAGCATGAGAGCACACAGCGTGGTCAGTTCTCTAGCTATGTTTGGAACTCAGTGCACTCTCCTCCAATGATTAGACTTGTCCTGAGACGCCCCCGCTGCACAGCCATTCACTGGGAAGCTCAGTGTGCTGCAGCTCCTCCTCCCCCCCAGCTTTTATGCTGCTGGGAACAGAGAGAATGTGATCATTTACAAAAAAGTTGAAAAAAATAGGTATTTATAATGTTTTTTTTATATCTATACAAAAAAGTTTTGCCTGTCATTTCTATTTTAAACTGAATGGGTTGTTTTACAATGTGATCGTTTACAATCACTTTAATGCCCCATACACACGGTTGGAAATTCCGACCACAAAATCCATCAGATTTTTTCCAACGGATTTTGTCCGACACCGGTGTTGCATACAAAGTTTTCGGAAAATCGGATCATTCTGAACGTGGTGACGTTCGTTGAGTACGACGGAACTACGTAGAGGCTAGTAGCCAATAGCTTTGGTCTCATAATTTGATCTGAGCATGCGTGGCACTTTGTCCGTCGGAATTCGCTACACACGATCGGAAAAAGTCAGATCGGACTTTGTTGTCGGAAAATTTGAGAGCAGGAGATAAAACTTTGTCCGTCGGAAAAATGCGACGGAAAAAGTCCGATGGAGCCCACACACGGTCGGAATTTCTGACAACATTGTCCGATATGACATTTTCCGTCGGAAAATCCGACCGTGTGTACGGGGCATAAGTGTCTTTTCTGCGGGATCCGTACTCACACTTTTTACTTACTTACCTTGATTAAATGAATGTACACCCCCCTTCAATCCCTTTGCCTGGAACCTCCTAGTATACCCACATCCTAGGATCCCGATCTCTACCTCACATGCACCAGAAAAATCTCCGTCACACTGCGCATGCGCTGGGAAATCTGCTTTTCATCCAGGGGGGTGGCTCACAAAACCCAGAAGAGCTGGCCTCCTGGTGAGTGACGTCACCTGTGAAGATGGCACCACGTGACCCGGAGGTCTTTGATGGAGCGGTGGCTTAAACCATACAACCCCGTATTTGTGGGGGGGGGGGCAATTATGTTTAATGTGGACAACCCAGTGGTACAGGTAGGTGGGTAAAATAAAAATGTCAAACATGGAGTCACTATAGGGGAGAAGTCCTCTGACCTCTGATGGTGAAACTCTCACTCACTATCTTTTGGATCTACAGGACGGGAAGTAAAGGAAATCTCCCCAAAGGGACACAGATGGCAAAAAAAAAAAAAAAACCCTACTCCATTCAAAATTAAAATAAAAAATGCCTTAATATTAAAATCAGCCCCTCTGACTGGTATAAACAACTCATGCTCGAATTATGATGGTGTTTACTCACAGCATGTTTGCAGAACCCTATTGAAGTCCTATAGTGGACTGTTTTGACAGTTTCTTTTTCTCTGGAATGTTTATGTCTTTATTGTGATTTTGTATCTCTTACACATAAAAAAAACAAATAAAGATTAAAAAAAAAAAAAGTATTAAAATCAGCCAGTTATTGCATACATGTGGGAAATACTATAGAACAGCCAACCTCAACCAGGGTTCCGTGCAGGGCTGGCCCAAGATATTGTGCTGCCTGGGTCCAAGAATGAAATGCCGCCCTACCCTCACCCCCACAAAAAAAAAAAAACGCCCACCAAAGGGTCCCCACATCCATTATTTTATATCATGACAATTAAAACTAAATTTACGTTTATCAGAAAGTCAGATTTACATGCAACAGCACCTTGTCTATATTCAAAGTTATATGACATATCACCATGAAACTACTTCCCCATCTTGGCACCCTAGGGTATCCATTGGTACAGTGTGTGTCAGCACAGGGTAGTATATGAACAGGCTAGGGTAGTATAGGGGCGAGCTAGGGCAGTATATAGACAGGCTAGGGTAGAATATAGACCGGCTAGGATAGTATATGGGCAGGCTTGGTAGTATAGGGGCGGGCTAGGGCCGTATATAGACAGTCTAGGGTAGAATATAGACCGGCTAGGGTAGAATATAGACAGGCTAGGGTAGTATATGAACAGGCTAGTGTAGTATATGGACAGGCTAGGGTAGTATATAAACAGGCTTGGGTAGTATAAAAACAAGCTAGGGTAGTATATGGACAGGCTAGAGTAGTTTATAGACAGGTTAAGGTAGTATATGGACAGGCTAGAGTAGTTTATAGACAGGCTAGGGTAGTATAGGGGCAGGTTAGAGCAGTATATAGACAGGCTAGGGTTGAAAATAGACAGGCTAGTGTAGTATATGGGCAGGCTTCAGTAGTGTAGGAGCAGGCTAGGGCAATATATACACAGGCTAGGGTAGGATATAGACAGGCTAGGGTAGTATATGGGCAGGTTAGGGCAGTATATAGACAGGCTAGGGTTGAAAATAGACAGGCTAGTGTAGTATATGGGCAGGCTTGGGTAGTGTAGGAGCAGGCTAGGGCAATATATAGACAGGCTAGGGTAGTATATGGGCAGGCTAGTGTAGTATATGGGCAGGCTAGGGTAGTATATGGGCAGGCTAGGGTAGTATTTAGACAGGCTAGTGTAGAATATAGACAGGCTAGGGTAGTATATGGGCAGGCTTGGTAGTATAGGGGCGGGCTAGGGCAATACATAGACAGGCTAGGGTAGAATATAGACAGGCTAGTGTAGTATATATAGACAGGCTAGGGTAGTTTATAAACAGGCTACGGTAGTTTATAAACTATAAAGGCTAGGGTAGTATTTGGACAGGCTAGAGTAGTATATAGACAGGCTAAGGTAGTATAGGGGCGGGTTAGAGCAGTATATAGGCAGGCTAGGGTTGTATACGTGCAGGCTTGGGTAGTGTAGGAGCAGGCTAGGGCAATATATAGACAGGCTAGGGTAGAATATAGACAGGCTAGGGTAGTATATGGGCAGGCTAGTATAGAATATGGATAGGTTAGGGTAGTATATGGGCAGGCTAGTATAGTATATGGGTAGGTTAGTGTAGTATATGGGCAGGCTAGTGTAATATATGTGCAGGCTTGGGTAGTGTAGGAGCAGGTTAGGGCAGTATATAGACAGGTTAGGGTAGAATATAGACAGGCTAGGGTAGTATATGGACAGGTTAGGGTAGTATAGTGGGTGGGCTATGGCAATATATAGACAGGCCAGGGTAGTATATGGGCAGGCTAGTGTAGTATATGGGCAGGCTAGGGTAGTATATGGACGGACTAGGGCAGTATTTAGACAGGCTAGTGTAGAATATAGACAAGCTAGGGTAGTATATGGGCAGGCTTGGTAGTATAGGGGTGGGCTAGGGCAATACATAAACAGGCTAGGGTAGAATATAGACAGGCTATGGTAGAATATGAACAGGCTAGTGTAGTATATATAAACAGGCTAGGGTAGTTTATAAACAGGCTACGGTAGTTTATAAACAGGCTAGGGTAGTATAGGGGTGGGTTAGAGCAGTATATAGGCAGGCTAGGGTTGAATATAGACAGGCTAGTGTAGTATACGTGCAGGCTTGGGTAGTGTAGGAGCAGGCTAGGGCAATATATAGACAGGCTAGGGTAGAATATAGACAGGCTAGGGTAGTATATGGGCAGGCTAGTATAGAATATGGGTAGGTTAGGGTAGTATATGGGCAGGCTAGTATAGTATATGGGTAGGTTAGTGTAGTATATGGGCAGGCTAGTGTAGTATACGTGCAGGCTTGGGTAGTGTAGGAGCAGGTTAGGGCAGTATATAGACAGGTTAGGGTAGAATATGGACAGGTTAGGGTAGTATAGTGGGTGGGCTATGGCAATATATAGACAGGCTAGGGTAGAATATAGACAGCTGTGGTACGCTGGGGTTCCTCCAGACGTTGCTAGGGGCTCCCGTGAGCAATAAACAATTTATTTCTCTCAATTAATTTACCAATGACACCAATGATCCTTTTAGCTATCTGTAGGTGATTGTTCCCAATGGCCACCAATGTATGGGGCATTCTTTCTACTGACCACCATGGGCTGGGGAATATAGTAACACCTGGTCAGGGGGTTCCCTGAGACTTGAAAGTTATTTCAAGGGTTCCTCCACATGTAAAAGGTTGAGAAACATTGTTATAGAATGAAATTCTACCAAACTGCAGGCAAATCACCAACTTTGTGAAGGTTTAGGAAGGAATTCACAGCACACAACCCATCCATGTGTAGGTGACCATTGAAGGATGATGGGTAAGGTGACACTATGGACTTATTGTGGTCCCCAGACACAAGTTGATCCCTCTGGGATCTCTGGGATGGATCTTCCCTCCTTATACATCTGATCTCTATAAATAATTGCAAAAGTGAGAAAGATCATAAAAAGAAAACAACCCTAGATCATTGCTACCTACCGTCCTCCTTCTCATCAAACACGGGTCTTTTGGAGGAGATGTTGGCCCCCATCCTCTTCTTCCACTTGTTCCAGTGAAACATTGATGCAGAGGTGGAGATAGCATTCCCTATCTCCTGGAAATAGAAGAAGAAGATGCCGGGAACCCAACCCCAAGCACACTCATCACCAGCGCTCCATATCCCGGGGCTCCTAAGTGATTGCCTGGCGGTGCTCTGATCACTCACATCGCCTTCAGCACCATGGTGAGGGGTGGGGGGGAGAAGCGCTGCTCTGCTGCCCGACACTCCGCTAATACAACTCGCCGCTTCCCTTCAACTGGAGCGCTGATGATCCACGCCGCCTGCACGCGGCTACTGGGCTTTACCAGCGACCGCATCCGACATCAGGCGAATGGGCGCCACCGCATGGCGGATCTGAAAATTGCGCAGTAAGTCAAAGAGGATTTGGCTGAGATCGTCATGTATTATATTTTCAGCTATCCTGATCAGTATATATGAATTAATTCAAGTTTTAAAAATCTCATATTTAATATAAAACATTTTCCAGAGTGTCACCCAGACCAGTTCTGCTATTTCCCTTATACGTGTAAAAATCTGCATTTTTTTTTTTCTTCCAAGAAAATCACTTAGAACCCCCCAACTATTATATATATTTTTAAGCAGAGGGCCCTAAAAAAAATAAAATGTTAGGTGTTGCAATTTTATATGTCACGTGATAGCTGCACAGAGGTTTTTCCAAATTTTTGAGGGGAAAAAATACACTTTTAACCACCTCAGTACAGGGCATTTTCACCCCCTTCCTGACCAAGCCATTTTTCAGCTTTCAGCGCTGTCACATTTTGAATGACAATTGCGCGGTCATACAACGCTGTACCCAAATGAAATTGTTATCATTTTGTCCCCACAAATAGAGCGTTCTTTTGGTGGTATTCGATCACCTCTGCGGTTTTTATTTTTTGCGTTATAAACAAAAGAATAGGGACAAATTAAAAAAAAAAAAACAATATTTTTTACTTTTTGCTATACTAAATATGCCCAAAAAATATATAAAAAAACTTTTTTTTTCCTCAGTTTAGGCCGATATGTAATCTACATATTTTTGGTAAAAAAAATCGCAATAAGCGTATATTGATTGGTTTGCGCAAAAGTTATAGCGTCTACAAAATAGAGGATAGATTTATAGCATTTTTATTATTTTTTTTAACTAGTAAAGGCGGCGATCTGCGATTTTTATCGTGACTGCGATATTGCGGCGGACATATCGGACACTTTTGACACATTTTTGGGACCATTCACATTTATACAGTGATCCGTGCTATAAAAATGCATTGATTACTGTATGAATGTGACTGGCAGGGAAGGGGTTAACCACTAGGGGGCGCTGAAGGGGTTAATATGTTCCCTGGGAGTGATTCTAACTGTGGGGGGAGGGGGACTCACAAGGGGAGGAGACCGATCGGTGTTTCTCTGTACTGGGAACACTTCCACCCAAAAATGGAACTTCCGCTTTAAGGGAAGGTGACCCCCTGACATGTCATATTTTTTTGGGGTGGGGGGAGCGGATACCCGCTTTTTAGAGAGTCCCAGCTCCCACTTCCTCCCGGTGCACCACGGTACTGGAAGGAAGATCACCTCTCCCCCCTCCCTCTTGGCAATCATCTGGGACATGTCACAGGTCCCAGATGATTGACTCAGTGCCCGCCGGCCGCCTGCGATCGTTCCCTGCAGTGACACAACAGGGCTCTGCCAAAGTATACAAGGCAGATCTCTGTTCTGTCAGGGGATGACACTGAGTCCGGTTTTCCTGCTAAGCAGGAAGACGAATCTGTGTGTTTCCCGAGTCACACAGTCCCCCATACAGTTAGTAATCTCAAACAGCAAACACAGTTTACCCCTTGATTGCCCCTGATGTTATCCCCTTTCCTGCCAGAGTCATTAGTTAGTACAATGTCAGTGCATATTTTTAGCACTGATCACTGTAATAATGTCACTGGTTCCCAAAAAAGTGGCAAAAATGTCAGTTAGGTGTCCGATCTGTCCGCCGCAATGTCGTAGTCCCGTTAAAAATCACTGATCACCGCCATTAATAGTAAGACATTTTTTTAAATAAAATATATCTATCCCCTATTTTGTAGACGCTATAACTTTTGCTCAAAGCAATTAATATACTCTAATGCGGCGTCCGATGGAAACCGTCCGATGGGAGCTTTTCATCGGATTTTCCGACCGTGTGTATGCCCAACGGTCTTTTTCTGTCGTAATTTCCAACGGACTTTGAATTGAGAACCTGTTCTCAATTTTTCCGAAGGAAAACATTTCTATCGGATTTTCCGATCGTGTGTATGCAATTCCGACACGCAAAATTCCGACGCATGCTCGGAAACAATTCGACGCATGCTCGGAAGCATTAAACTTCCCTTTTATAGTGCTGTCGAACGTGTTTTATGCCGCTGTGTTATTGACCGTTGGAATTTGGTGTGATCGTGTGTAGGCAACACAGCTTGAGCGGAACTCCGTCGGAATTCCGTCGGAAAAAACGTCAGAGTTTTTTCCGACGAGAATTCCGATCGTGTGTACGCGGCATTATTGTTTTTTTTTACCAAAAATATGTAGAAGAATACATATTGGCCTAAACTAATTTTTTTATATATATATATATATATATATATATATATATATATATATATATATATATATATATATATATATATATATATATATATATATATATTTGGATATGTATTATAGCAGAAAGTAAAAAAATTGTTTTTCTTTCCAAAATTGTCGGTGTTTTTTTGTTTATAGTGCAAAAAACTAAAAAAACGCAGAGGTGATCAAATACCACCAAAGGAAAGCTCTATTTCTGGTAAAAAGAGGACATCAATTTGGTTGGGTACAGCGTCGCACGTGCACGCAATTGTCAGTTAAAGCGACGCAGTGCCGTATCACAAAAATGGCCTGGTCATTAAGGGGGTAAATTCTTCCAGGGCTGAAGTGTTTTTTGTTTTTTTTTCATTAATACTTTTATTCAGACTTAAAGAAAAATGTAACAACAAAACAGAGCCTAATGGGCATACCCAGGCTCAATGTAATACACAAATACATAAACAAACCCGGGATCTTATCTAATAACAGTTAAAAGGTGTATGCCACCTACTATTTAACCAACATTAATAATTAAATACCTTTATTTTATCTTATATGGAGACTTGGCGTATTCACTCAAGCCTGCCGCAGGGGTAGCCAGCCACTTCAAGAGGCTGTGTAGTACCCCACCACACATTCACACCTTTTTTTAACAACTTCCCGCCCGGCCTATAGAAAAATGACGGCCGGGTGGTGGTTCAGTTATCCTGACTGGGCATCATATGACGTCCAGCAGGATAACTGCCAGGGCGCGCCCATGGGGGGCGTGCATCGCGGCGATCGGTGGTGCGGCGTGTCAGTCTGACACACCGCTACACCGATCTCGGTAAAGAGCCTCTGACGGTGGTTCTTTACCACATGATCAGCCGTATCCAATCACGGCTGATCAGAATGTAAACAGGAAGAGCCGTTGATCGGCTTTTCCTCACTCACGTCTGACAGACACGACTCGGCTTGTTCCTCCAGGTCTAGGGGTTCCCAGGGTTAGTACCCAACGACTTTGCACACTGACACCAATAAAAGTCCTTTTGAAAGGTTTTTTTATTTGCAGGGTATAACATCCAACAGACACAGTCTCATGTGGGAACAGAGGGCAAGGGGTGAACAAAACTCAGGCACCTTGAACTGCTAAGTATATGGAAGTCTCTATTTGCCAACCCAGTAGCCCCTCGCAGCTGGGCGCTTCAAAGTTGAACAAATCTCTAGCCAGAGATGTTGGCAATCAGCACTTGAATTATGAAAGTTGCAAAGTCTCTGAACTTGAATTTAAGTAGCACTCAGAAACAAACAGGAACTTTTCCGTCTCCTTGGCAGTATTGGGGAAACGTGGATTCTCTAGTGTCCTTAACAACCCAGCAACCAGGCACTTCTCAGGATGCCAGCTTGTTGGCCCTCCTCCGAAGAGTCCTCCCCCAGTCGCTTACATGAGCTGCGGTGCCCCTCTAAGTTGAGAGCGCACCTGGACGGCTTGAATCCTCCCTCAGTTACTGCGCCTCGGACCGGCCGGTTCCGAGACTCGGGAACAGGTGGATCCTGGCCCCAGACCATACGGGTCTGTGGGGCTAGTCAGCTCAACCATGTTGCGGGGCGGCACACGCTCCCGTGACCAGGACCCCTCGCGGGGCTACCCCGGTCTGGATCCAGGACAGGCACACTGGCCACCAAAACGAACCCCCGAACCCGTGACCCCAGCATCTTAAGTACCCTTCCCCAGACTACTCAGTGGGGCCCAACGCACCCACTGATTGGCTCCGGAGAATGCCGGCACCCAAAATGTCCTACCAGGCCTGGTTCTAAACCTGTCATGTGCACCTAACTGTACACATGACCAGGCAGAACCCTAACACAACCCAGCCAGACTGATGCCAAGGTCAACCTACACAATTAACTCTTATGCCGCGTACACACGAAGGGACTATCCCGCGGGATTATCCGCTGGACCCAAGTCCGGCGGACAATCCCCTCGTGTGTGGGCGTCGGCGGACTTTTTTTCCCAAAAGTCCGGCGGACTAAAGTTTTAAGTTTTGTTTTAAAATTATCCGCTGGACTTGGCAGTCCGGCGTACAATACGGCCGTCTGTAGTATGGTCCGGCGGACCAAAAAGGACGCATGCTCAGTAGCAAGTATTTTTCTAGTCTTTTTCTTTTTCTAGTCCCGTCGTACGTGCTGTACGTCATCGCGTGAACCGCCGGACTTTTAGCGTGATCGTGTGTGGTCAAGTCCGTTCGCTTTTTAGTCCGCCGAAGCCAGCTGGAAAGTCCAGAGGATTGTCCGCTGGACTAGGTCCGGCGGACAAAGTCCCTTCGTGTGTACGCGGCATCAGAACCACTTTACTGTTCCAAAGAGAAAAATAACGAAATTTACCATAGTGGAGACCTTAAAAAGGTGTCACCGCTACATTAGCATCTGGGATGGGAGCCTCCTTCACCAGACTGCTGGTTGCTGATTCAAATTCCATCAAAGAAAGACAGTCGTGGAACATGTCATCCTACTAGGTCACAAACTTGGTTAGAATTAGAGAGTTTAGTATCATTAGTTTGAAAACTGTCATTCTCAACCTTTATCCCCCCATTTTCTTCCTCATTACAAACTGGAGGAAGAGACGCAAGGTTTAGAATGGTGCCGAAAAAAAAAACCAATGAAACAGCCCATTATACTTTTACCTTTTTTTAGGTGTGTGTATTTATGCATGTGTACAGCTATCGACATACACCTGCTTTCTATGTACATACACTTTCAGAAACTCGCTGGACCTGAAAAAGATACTTATAAACAAGAGTTATTACTCTATACTTCATCTGTAACCTGCAAAGAATGGCAAACAATACAACATTCGTGTACATTGGTAAATTGTCACTGACATTCCTCAAAACCGACAACAACAAAACCCTCTGTAACTCTGATGCCCCGTACACACGATCGGACTTTCCTGCGGACTTGGTCCGGTGGACAATCTGCCGGACTTTCCAGCGGAGGTCCGCCAGACTTTCCAGCGGAGGTCCGCAGGACTTTCCGAACGAGCGGACTTGCCCACACACGGCGGACGAAGTCCGACGGCCTTTCCAAATGAACGGACTTGCCCACACACGGAGTAAAGTCCGTTAATTTTGAACGTGACTCGAGCATGCCCCGGGACTGTGACGTCGTAAGGGGCGGGGTCACTGGGTGGCATCACCCGTTGACCACGCCCCATGCCTATATAAGTCATTGCGCACGTCGCACAAGCCATTACAGCGGGAGAGTCGTGTCAACATCGGAAGAAGAAGAAGACGGCGGTGGCGATGGCGATGGCGAGCCAGAAGCCCGGGCCAACCCTAGTAAAAGAGCTGGAAGAAGATAGCGGAGGAGCCCGGAAGAAAAACGGCCAGGGTTGTCGGGAAGAGGCCCTTGTCCTCATCAACATGGGGACAAAGTGCTTTGGGGTGGGGGGGCCGCAGGGTGCCCCCAAACCACCCACCCCCACCCCTGTTGAGGGCATGCGGCTTGGTACAGCTCAGGAGGGGGGGGTGCTTGTTCCCACCCCCTTTTGCTGACCGGCCAGGCTGCATGCTCGGATAAGGGTCTGGTATGGACTTTGGGGGGACCCCCACGCTGCATAGAGGGTTACCCTCAAAATCCATACCAGGCAACGTGGCTCGCAAGGTGTCAATCTCGCCGATGAAAGCGGCGAGATTGACTTCTTTCTCTAGTCCCGTTGTACCTCGAGTCATGTTCAAAATAAACGGACTTTAGTCTGTGTGTGGGCAAGTCCGTTCATTTGGAAAGTCCATCGATGAGCAGACTTCCAGACAGGAACTGGGTCCGGCGGACTTTCGGCGGGAAGATTTAAAACATGTTTTAAATGTAGGTCCGCCAAACTTTTCTGGGGAAAAAGTCCGCTGGAGCCCACACACAATCAGAAGGTCCGCCGGACTATGGTCCGTCGGACCAAGTCTGCCGGAAATTCCAATCGTCTGTACGTGGCATTAGTTTCACATTCCTACAAAAATACAACAGCCGCAACGCGTAGGAGGGCCACCGCGGTGGGTTCTAACATATTGCTGCATACAAACAATGAGAAGACTAAAACATGAGACAAAGATTTAGATACAAATGTGAGGGAGATATTTCATAGTTTCCAAAACAAAAATAAAAACAACACAATCAGATGCTGCCTTCACTCTTTCAAAAAATTACAATGGGAAAAACACGAGAGCAGTTTCAAACCTTGCACGGGCCAGCCACACAAAGTTGAAAAACAGACAGGAGAAATTTAACCACACAAGCGCGTGCTACACGACCAACCCACTCATCGTTACAGGTTTCTGAAGCCACAGCAGAGCTACTTCCAAGGTATTTTTATTCTGGGGTCTCACCTTACTGTACCCTCTGACCATATATGCCAATCTTTAAGGGGTCTCATGTCCGGAGCCCCAAACCCAGACCTCATGTACTGTGCAGCTGTCTGACTGGTGTGGAGCCTCATTTTTTTTCCTCCAGCGCATGGACAGCCAACATCACTCATGACGATTCGAATCGCTTATGACATGTCCCGGCGTCCAGGGCACCCTTGCACTTTTGAAGCAGTACTGTCTAGTGCCCAGGGGCGGACTGACCATTCAGCCACTCGGGCACTGCCTGAGGGCCCCGGGCCACTAGGGGGCCCCATCAGGGTTGTCAGCCTCAGGAAAAACCAGGGACATTATGTAAAAATCTGTGTTTTTATTTACATCTGTCTCTGAAATGTCCCTTACTGAAATCCTTTTAGTCTAAAAATCCAGAGATTATAGCTGCCCCACCTCTCCAGTACCTTCTCAGCCAATAGAAACATGTCTGTGTATACTGTGTGATTGTATACTGTGTGTACATGTATGTGTATACTGTGTGATTGTATACTGTGTGTGTCTATATACTGTGTGGCCCCATAATCTCTGATTGCCTGGGGGCCCCATAATCTCCTATTGCCCGGGGGCCCCATGAGTTGTCAGTCCGCCCCTGCTAGTGCCTATTTTTACAGTACTGGCACCTGGCGTTTTTGATTATTATACACGGCCTCCTGGTATGCTAGAATCTACTCCTCACGTTATGCTAATACATGCACTGGAATTCCAACTATTATACGTGGCGCGACCGGTCTCACGATATACAGCCCTATAAGGTGTTCGTCAGACCTCCAGCTCTGCAGCCCTGCAGCTCTCATTGGCCCCCTTATGATTCATCCCCCTCCCTTCCTGGCAAACTCTCACGAGAGTGAGAGAGAGAGAGCTGTGTATGATGTCATAAGCCTAGGCTAATGACCAGACAAGAAACAGGAAGTGGTCTGTATAAGGTAATTACCGGCAGCAAAAAAAAAAAAACGTTTTACTCTCCAAAGGTAAAACAACAACAAGGGCAGAAAATGTAATAGATGGAAAGTTGAAAAAATGACTGAAGAGCCGCTTTAACATTTCTTAGATGTGATGACTGCATTCCTTTTCTTTTTTAGGCTTTCTTTCTTCTATTTTCACCTGGTGATCCAGCCAGTAAGTCTGTGGTTTTCAAAAGAACAAGCTCTCCAGCAAATGAATCAGTTACCGAAATCAGACGAAGCATTTAACACTGGCAGTGATCAGCTTTTATTTATGTAAAGACTTTATCCCAAAAGGAAAAAAGCGTTTGCTGTAACTGCTTATAAATGATTTGATGATGTTTAGCTTCAATGTGTTAGTGTGTTTAAATCTGCTAGTACATATAACACTCCCCTCCTCCCCCCAGGCTGACAATGCTGCTGTCCAAATGTCCCTCATCCAGAGTGTAGGCATTCTAATACAGGAGGTGTGTTACTGGCAGGTTCAGCAAGTGAAAACAGAGGGAAAGAAGCCTAAAAAAAGGAAAACTAATGCAGCACCACATCATGTGTTCGGTAAGCTGCAATATATTAAATTTTTGATTTTGTGTATAATACTGTGCTTTTATTTATTGGATTTCTCTCTTTCATGGAGAGTCATCATCACATGTGGGCGGTAACCACTGAAGGAACGAGCCTCTTTCTGAGATTTGGTGTTTACACATTTTTTTTTGCTAGAAAATGACTTAGAACCACCAAACATTATATATTGTTTTTTTTTTCTAACACCCTAGAGAATAAAATGGCGGGTGTTGCAATACTTTCTGTCACACCGTATTTGCACTGCGGTCTTGTGCACTTTTTTTGGAAACAATACACTTTTTAGAATTAAAAAATAAGACAAGAGTAAAGTTAGCCCAATTTTTTTTTCATATTGTGGAAGATAATGTTACGCCGAGTAAATTGATACCCAACATGTGGCACTTCAAAATTGTGCCCGCTCTTGGAATGGCGACAAACATTTACCCTTAAAAATATCCATAGGCAACGTTTAAAAAATTCCAGAGGTCGCATGTAGGGCGGCACAGTGGTGTAGTGGTTAGCACTCTCACCTAGCAGTAAGAAGGTGGTTCAAATCCCAACCACGACACTACCTGTCTGGAGTTTGCATGTTCTCCCTGTGGGGGTTTCCTCCGGGTACTCCGGTTTCCTCCCACAATCCAAAGACATGCAAGTAGGTTAATTGGCTTCTGTCCAAAAAATTGTCCCTAGTATATGAATGGGGACCTTGGATTGTGGGCTCCTTGAGGGTAGGGACCGATGTGAGTGTGCAATGTACAGGGATAGGGACAATTGTAGACACTCACTCAGGTTTAACTGGATGGACTGATGTCTTTATTCAACCTTTCTAACTATGAAACTATGTTTTGAGTTACAGAGGAGGTCTAGGGGTAGAATTATTGCTCTCGCTCTACCGATCGCGGTGATACCTCACATGTGTGGTTTGAACACCGATTTCATATGCAGGCGCTACTCACGTATGCGTTCGCTTCTGCACGCAAAGCTCGGCGGGACGGGGCGCGGTAAAAAAATAATTTTTTTCTTACTTATTTTATTTTTTATTTTTACACTGTTCTTTAAAAAAAAAAAATGTTGTCACTTTTATTCCTATTACAAGCATGACGGGACCTCTTAAATATGAGATCTGGGGTCAAAAAGACGTCAAATCTCATATTTACACTAAAAAAATTCAATAAGAAATTACTTAATAAATGTCATTTGAAAAAAAAAAAGTCCCTTTAAAGAGGGACTGTACCTGCAAATTTTTTTTTTAAAAGCCAGCAGATACAAATACTGCAGCTGCTGACTATTAATAAATGGACACTTACCTGTCACAGGGTCCAGCGATGTCGGCAGCAGAGACCGATCAATCGCTCGGCTCTCTGCTGCGGCCGGCGCCATTCTCGGTGAGAGAATCAGGAAGTGAAGCTTGCGGCTTCACTTCCCGGTTCCCTACTGTGCATGCGCGAGTCACGCAGCGCAATGAGAATCGTCCGCGCTGTCTGATGGGACCCGTGTGTGTCCCGGCAGACAGCGCGCCGGGACAGGAAGTGGCGTAAACTCCCGTGGGAGTTTATGCCTGGAAGTGGGTGCAGATACCTGTCTTAGACAGGTATCTGCACCCCCCTCCCCCCTGAAAGGTGCCAAATGTGACACCGGAGGGGGGGAGGGTTTCCGAAAAGCGGAAGTTCCACTTTAGGGTGGAATCCCACTTTAAGAGCTATGGGCGTAAGTGACGTATTTTTAACGTCGCTTCCGCCCTGCAATGGTATGGAGAGACGGTTGGGGGCCATCTTCACCTCACTCAGCTCCATGTCAAGCAGGAAGAAGGATCCGATCGTCTCCACCACTGCTGGTGGCTCCAGTAAGCGGCGGAGGGCACCGGAGCGCGGCGGCAGGGGGGGCCCTTTCCCGCCACCGATAAAAGTGATCTTGCAGCGAAACCTGCCCGCAGAGACCACTTTTATCTAAAATGGACCGCTCACTGAAGAAGAGGATTACGGGGTTATGGCAGATAGCTGCTGCCATAACTAGGGTTGCCACCTATCCAGGATTCACCCGGACAGTTCCGGTTTGGAATCATGCGTCCGGGTTTCAGACCACCTGCAACCCGGACACATTATTCAGACCGGACTATGGCTTTCCAGCAGGGTTGCTGGCTGCAGTTGTGTAAGCCGAGAGTGTCTGTTACACTCTCTTTCACACTGCCCAAAGCCATCACTAAAAATTATCCCTCCCCCCACACAGACAGGAGAGGAGAGAGGGATTGATCTGCTCCTTTTCTTCTCGCTCCTACCCCTCTGTGTCTGCCCACACTTCAATCCCTGGCACGGTGCCTCAGAAAAGGAAAGTGGGGGTCATAAATTTGAAGTCCAGGAGTCTCAGATACATCTGGATGAGAGGTGCTGACTGCCAAGGGGTGAGTGAGTTCACCATCCATCCCTGTCTGTGACTCAAGTCTCCCCACTTCTCTCTCTCTGAGTACACTAAGGCATTTCAGGGTTCTCAGAGCACCCCTTATATCAGATTTCCCCTTTACACCAGAGGCCACAGTGTTCCCCCTTACATCAGAGTCCTCTCTGTACATCAGAGTTCTCAGTGTTCCCCCTTAAATCAGGGTTCCCAGAGCATCCCTTATGTCTGAGGCCCCAGAGTTCTCCCTTACATCAGAGTCCTCTCTGTACATCAGAGTCCTCTCCGTGCATCAGAGTTCTCAGTGTTAGATCAGGGTTCCCAGAGCATCCCTTATGGTAGAGGCCCCAGAGTTCTCCCTTACATCAGAGTCTGCAGAGTCCCCCCTTACAGTGAAAGGGAACTCTGTGAGTTCAGATGTAAAAGAGGAACTCTGTGGACTCTGATGTAAAGGGGGACTCTTGTGATTAATTTCATTTGATTAGAATGATCGTCGTGAGCCGGTCCGGAAGTTCTGCCTCCATACAAATACAGCCTGACTAGAAGTCTCCATTCCTCCAGACTGATCTCTACCCATCAAAAAATGCTGATATTTGCATAACACGTCCCAAGAGTCAGCGCACTGCTTGGACCATGGCTGAGGGCTCCTGAGAGGAGACAGGGTGCTGTGATGTTTTCAGGACTTGTAGTGTTACCCCAAAAGGAGCCCCTAGTAGACATGTGCGCCGTCAATAAATTTGTTTTGTTTCGTTCCGTTTCGTATTAGAATTAATTCGTATTTCGTAATTCGTGTTCAAAATTTCGGAGGTTCGTCAACTTTTCGTAACAATTCTGAATGTTCGTTAGGAATTTGGATCCGAAATTCATAAACGAAATTTCGTATTCGGAGGCATAGCAATTCGTATTTTGGATCCTCCCAAATGTACCAATTTACGGAAATTCGTATGAATTTTCGATTCGTACGAAACTAATCGCACATGTCTAGCCCCTCGGCAATTCGTCTTCTCTGTTCTGCGCCTCCACTCCAAGAACATCTTCAGCCCCTCTGACACACCGGATTGAGTGAAAGTTACTGCACACACTTATGCCCCGTACACACGGTCGGACATTCCGACCACAAAATCCATCGGATTTTGTCCGAAACTGGTGTTGCATACACACGGTCAGACAAAGTTGTCGGAAAATCCGATCCTTCGGAATGTGGTGACGTTGATTGCGTACGACGGAACTACGTAGAGGCTATTAGCCAATAGCTTTGGTCTCGTAATTTGATCTGAGCATGTGTGGCACTTTGTCCGTCGGAAATTCTCTACAAACGATCGGAAAAAGTCCGATCAGATTTTTTTGTTGGAAAATTTTAGGTCCTGCTCTCAAATTTTTTATGTCGAAAAAGTCCGATACACACACACACGATCGGATTTTCCGACAACACAATTTTCCGTCGGAATTTCTCAGTTCCCGAATGTTTCCGAGCCTTTCCGATTGGTCTCTGAGTATTTCCGAGTCTCTCCAGTGCCCCAACCTCTGGCCACATGCGTTATTGCATTCAATAGAAGTCAATGTGGAACAAATTATCTTCCTTTCCATTGACTTCTATGGGGAAACTCGCTTTGATATGCGAGTTCTTTGGATTACAAACATTCTGCTGCAACGGATTATGCACGTAATCCAAGGTTCCGCTGTAATAATTATAAATATTAATTATTATTACTATACAAACAACATTAGAATTCTTCTATAGCCTATGGGCGGAGCATTTGACCGCAAATGTCCGCTTGCGGCGATCATATGTTTTTAGCTGCTTCATCGAATTTTCATGTCGAGCTATTTTACTGCTCCTCCTCTTTGGTTACAATCAGCCAATAACATTCATCATCATCATTTTACTTCCCCCACCCATTCCAGCAGCGTCCACTAACAGCTCTTTTACCATTGTCTCTATAATGTCGAATATTTCCTCTCTATGTCGAATAATCTTGGATTAACAGAGTTAGGTTAGGCACATTCGACCGCAGGTTCGATAGACATAGATCGCTATTGTCACCGTCAGAATCTTCTATCTATCTATATCGAACTTTTGTAGCAACCATATGAAAATATAATGGAATGCAAAAATCAAGTATTTTTTTATTTCGGATCTTTCGGATTTCGTATTCTGCACGTTCATTATCATTTTGTTAAAACCAACACGAAAATCCCAGAAATTTGGACGAAAATGTATTCGGACGAGAACGAATGCACATGTCTACACTCTGGGAGAATGGCTAGAATATGGTACAATGTCCCCTGAAAGGTAACTCTTAGCATAAAGCAATAGGTGAAGGTCTCTATGTAGCAGTTGTAAAGGAACAGTCTTTAGTCCTGACTCTTCAGCCGGCTAGCATTGGTGCCCATTTGTATCATTGGTGCACATGAGAATAGTCCCAGTCAAGCCTGTAAGCAGCAATAAGGCTACTGGATGGCTGTATGGACAGTTCCTAAAGGGCTCAGTCTCTCTCTCTAGCAGCAGAAAATAAATCCCTGCAGCAGCTCACCAGTCCTAGCGATATTGCAGCTCCCCATCCGGTCACACACAGTAATTAGTACACTGGGACATTCCGATCACCATCTGTGTGTCAGAAACCATGAAATCAGACTGAGACAGACATACAGTTAAATCACACTTGTTTAATAATAAAATTAAAAAGAACAAACGTAGTGAAAACATAGCCAAAGTTCAGTAACCGGAACGGATAGTCAGCCAAGCCAGAATTCAGGGATCAAAGTAGTGGAACAGCAAGCAGGATCTGGAGCCAGAAGGGATGTCAGCAAAGCAAGTCTTTAAACAGGAACGCATGAGATAGTCTCTGTTACGTGACCAAGGCGAAGGCAGAGCTCCTCTGGACTGGACGGCTTACAGCAGAGTTCCACCCAAAAATGAAACTTCCACTTTCTACCCCCCCCGCTCTCACATTTGGCCCCTTTCAGGGGGGAGCGGATACTGGTCTAATACAGGTATTTTGCTCCCACTTCCGGGCATAGATACCCAAGCCACCCGCAGGTATCTATGCCACTCCACCCCGCTGTCTTCTGGGAGACATACGGGTCCCAGAAAACAGCAGGGACCAGTGGGATAGCGCAGCGCGAGATGTGCATGCGCAGTAGGTAACCTGATTCGCCTTACCAAGGATGGCAGCGGCAGCACCCGACAGCTGAGGGATAGAATGGCTTCGGGTGCCGACATCGCACCCTGGACAGGTAAGACCCCTTTCACACCAAGGGCGTTTTGCAGGCGCTATAGCGTTAGAAATAGCTCCTGCAATCTGCCCTATAACAGCTGAACCATTGTCTGCAGGGCTTTCACACTGCAGCGGCGCGCTGGCAGGACGTCAGGAAAAGTCCTGACAGCAGCTTCTTTGGAGTGGTGAAGGAGCGGTGAACTCTCCTCCACCACCACTCCTCCAGCGCTGCTCCCCATTGAAATCAATAGGGCAGCGCTGTAATACCGCCGGCTATTGCGGCGTTTTGCCGGGGGGTTTTAACCCTTTCTCGGCCGCCAGCGGTCGGTAAAAGCGTCCCGCTAGCAGCCAAAATGCGACGGTAAAACACTGCTAAAAATACCGCTGACGCTATTGGCTTTGTGGTGTGAAAGGGGTCTTAGTGTCCTTATTTTAAAAGTCAGCAGCTGCAGTATTTGTAGCTGCTGACTTTAAAAAAAATTTAATCGGCGGACCTCTACTTTAAGTAGGCAGGACTGACGAGCAGGATCATCAACAGCTGAGCAACTGTGGAGAGAGATGGGAGCTGGCAATTAGCTGACAGCTGAGCGGCCAGCTCTGAGAAGGAAGGGCTGAGCCCAGCTCTGACACTGTGGTCCGTCATAGTGATTGGGAAGAGGAAATAGACACGGAGCCTGCATCTGATCGGAATGGTGTAATACCCCGTACACACGATCGGAAATTCCACCAGCAAAAGTCCGATGTGAGCTTTTGGTCGGAAATTCCGACCGTGTGTAGGCTCCATCGGACTTTTGCTGGTGGAATTCCCGCCAGCAAAAGATTGAGAGCAGGTTCTCAATTTTTCGGTTTGGAAAAAGTTCTGATCGGCTGTACCAATCTCCTACGCGCAAAATTCCTACGCATGCTCAGAAACAATATGACGCATGCTCGGAAGTATTGAACTTCATTTTCTCGGCTCGTCGTAGTGTTGTACGTCACCGCGTTCTTGGCGGTCGAAAGTTCGGAGAACTTTTGTGTGACCGTGTGTATGCAAGACAAGCTTGAGCGGAATTCCGACGGAAAAACCATCCAAGTTTTTTCCGACGGAAAAATCCGCTCGTGTGTACGGGGCATTAGGTGATGCAATGGATGGTGGGTGCCTTGGAGAAGACTTCTGTTCCAAGTATTTGTTTGTTGACGCAGTTGTGGAAGCAGAACTAGAAGAAGCAGAAGAAGCAGAAGAAGCAGAAGTAGAACAAATTGTCAGGTTGCAGTTTCACTTTAAGAAAATCTAAACCATATTTAAAGCGGTTCTGCACTGCTTTTTTTTTTTTTTTTTGGGGGGAATATGCCAAGGCCATATAGCTAAATTGGGGGACTTACCTGTTCCATCTTCCATCTCTTTTGCAGCCGGTTTTCCTCCGATAAAATTCTTTATATTCTTCTTTTCTGCTGGGGGCCATCTTGCCTGTGGGCATGTGAAACCCCACAGGCACTTTAGATGGCCCAGCATGCACCGCCGTTACTGCGCCGAGCTCGCGCGAGTGCGCAGTAACGGCAAAGTGCAGCTCACGAGATTTCGGAAGATGTGCCCGAAATCTCGCGAGATTTCGGAAAATGCCCGCACAGACTCCTGGGATCAATGACACCAGATCTCAGGAGACAGTGCGGCGTGACGAGGATCCCCGCACAGACCCCCCCCACCCCCGCAGAGACATAGGACAGGAAGTCATCGATTACAAGGTAAGTGAAAAAAAAAAAAAAAAAACACATTTCATTTAGTACTCTCTTTGCCTGATTTGGAAGGCAAAGAGATTTACTAAATAAAATGTGTGCAGAACCGCTTTAAAACATTTCGTATGTCTCCATCAAACATTACATTCGCTGAACTCTACTGGGTACAGGTGTTCCTTTGAAAATACAGATGCAAGAGCCATTCCTCTCATTATACCATGAAAAGGCCATCAGCCGAAATTAAATTCACAGAGATGAAACAGCTGCACGCAGTAATACGTTTTGTAATTTTAGTATCTCTTTCTCATATATTGAAAAATACAACATAAGTGTTGTTAGTTTTAGTCTCCGATACAATATCTATAAAGAGACTTTTTATTCTGTGAAGTAATATTTGATCAACTAAACAAAGAGAATAAAAAATGTGATAAAAAAAAAAAACATTTACTGGTAAGGGGGACCAGAATATAACCTTGAAATTAGATAAGGCAGCACCTGCATGATGACATAGGAGGACAGGCGTGCAAAGCTTTGTGCTTATTACCATCTGACCAATTATTTCAATAGTACTGAACAATTTTAATAGCATGTTATGGTGAGGAATGAACCATCTGTGTCACCAGAGGTAGGCGTGGATTCTCCCCAAGGTGCAAAATGTACGGCACCTTTTCACATGGGTTCAGGGCATGGACTTCCCACTAGGCACTATAGGCATGTGCCTACAGGCGCCCCTCCGAAAGAGGCGCCTGTCAGTATTCGTTTTTTTTTTTTCTTTGTGGGCGCGCGGCGCACTCTGTGATCAGCAAGCCTATGAGTTTTGCTGGATCACAAATCGGAGTAAGGGGTCGATCCCGGCCCCTTACCACGTGATCAGCTGTCAGCCAATGACAGCTGATCATGTGATGTCAACACAGCCGATAATAAAAAATAAAAAAAAGCCGATCACCAGCGACAGTAAGAGGGACATCAGTCCAGATCACTGCGAGCTGCCGCCAGCTCCTCAATGCCCACCTGTGGCCCCTACAAGTGCCACCTAGCAGTAGGCAACAGTGCCACCTACCAGTGCCCACCAGCGCCACCCATCAGTGCCACCTGTCAGTGCCCACAGTGCCATCTGTCAGTGCCCACAATTAGTGCCTCAAGAATAGTGCTGCACATCAGTGCCACCTATCAGTGCCCATCAGTGTCACCTACCAGTGCCCATCAGTGCTGCCCATCAGTGCCCATCAGTGCCACCTTTCAGTGCCCATCAGTGCCATCTATCAGTGGTACCTATCAATGCCCATCAGTGCCACACATCCGTGCCACCCATCAGGGCCCATCAGTGCCATCTTATCAGTGGCCATCAGTATCGCCTTATCTGTCCCCATCAGTGCCACCTTATCAGTGCCGCCTTAACTGTGCCTATTAGTGCCCATCAGTGCCCACCAGTGCCACCTCATCAGCGCATATCAATGAAGCAGAAAAATTACCGGTTTGCAAAATTTTATAACAAAACTATTAAACATGATTTTTTTTTCAAAATATTCCATCTTTTTTTGTTTGTTTAGCAACAAATAAAAACCCCAGCTGTGATTAAATACCACCAAAATAAAGCTCTATTTGTGGGAAAAAATGAAAAAAATGTCATTTGGGTACGGTGTTGTATGACCGCGCAATTGTCATTCAAAGTGCGACAGCGCCGAAAGCTGAAAATTGTCTGGGCAGGAGGGGGGTTTAAGTGCCAAATAAGCAAGTGGTTAAAGGACAGGCGATCCTATTGGAGGAGGGAGGAGATGCACGGTCACCATGATGGAGAGCACAAGAGGACACAGCTGCCCCCTGCCCACAACCTATGGGGTAAGTGCTAGAGCGGGGGGGGGGGGTTGTCATTGCGGCCACCACTGCTTACACTTCAACTTCAGCTTGTGGATCAGAAATGGAGAAGTGTCAGACAGAGCTGAAGCTTTTCTATACAATATTGTATTCTGGATGACCGATTTGTTACTTGTACCTGATACTTGTCCCTGATGATGGTAGTGAACCTCTGCAATAAAAATAAAAAATAAATTCCCCTGCAAAATAATAGCATAATGCATTGCATACTAGCACATTATGAAACACTTACCTTAAAATGAAGCTCTCCAGTGGTGCGCTGTCACCGCTGAAAGGGCTTCCATTTTCCCCTGTTCTTCCTTCCAGGTTCGCGGACTCTGTGTGAGTGGCCGGAGCCGCGATGACATCACTCCTGGACCTTCAGAGCGCATGGCCCGGCGATGTCACCAGCTGCATCCAGGGTGAGTATTTCCTAAAGCTGTGATGGCGAACTTTGGCAGCCCAGATGTTTTGGAACTACATTTCCCATGATGCTCCACTACACTGCAGAGTGCATGAGGATGTTTACATTCCTTGTGACAGCAATAAAAGTTAATCAAAAAGTTAATCAAATTAACCACTTGCTGCCCGCCCATTGTGAAAACACGGCGGCAAAGTGGTTGTCAAATCCTGATCCTCATATGACGTCCTCAGGATTTTGAGCCGCTGCGCGCCCCCGGGGGCGCGCATCACGGCGATCGTTGTTGCGGGGTGTCAGTCTGACACCCCGCAACTACGATCTTGGTAAAGAGTCTCCGACGGAGACTCTTTACCACATGATCAGCCGTGTCCAATCACAGCTGATCACAGTGTAAATAGGAAGAGCCGGTAATCGGCTTTTCCTCACTCGCGTCTGTCAGACGTGAGTAGAGGAGAGCCAATCGTCTGCTCCTCTGACAGGGGGGGTCTGTGCTGATCGATTATCAGCCCAGCCCCCCCGAGGATGCCCCCACTGGACCACCAGGGACGCCACCCTAGACCACCAGGGATGCCTAGCACAAGGTATGCCACCCTAGACCACCAGGGATGACACAGTGCCCACAATGGGCATCACTGATTGACATGCATTGTTGTTTAGCACTGATTGGCATCCATCAATACAAAACAATGCTGCCTATCAGTTCCTATCCGTGCCACCTATCAGTGCCTATCCGTGCCATCTATCAGTGCCCATCCATGCCATCTATCAGTGCCCATCTGTGCCGCCAATCCATGCCCATCTGTGCTGCCTATCCATGCCCATCCGTGCCGCCTATCCATGCCAATCAGTGCCAATCAGTGCAACCTATCAGTGTCACCCATCCGTGTTGCCCATCAGTGCCGCCCATCAATGCCGCCTATCAGTGCCCATCAATGCCACCTCAGTGCCACCTCATCGGTGCCCATCAGTGCCGCCTTATAAGTGCCCATCAGTGCAGCCCCATCAGTGCCCATCAGTGAAGGAGAAAACTTACTTATTTACAAAGTTTTGAAACTGAAACAAAAAAAAACATATTTTTTTTCAAAATTTTCGGTCTTTTTTTATTTGTTTAGCAAAAAATAAAAACCACAGAGGTGATCAAATACCACCAAAAGAAAGCTCTATTTATAGGAAAAAAATGATAAAAATTTCGTTTGGGTACAGTGTAGCATGGCCGCGCAATTGTCATTCAAAGTGTGACAGCGCTGAAAGCTGATAATTGGTCTGGGAAGGAAGGTGTTTAAGTGCCCAGTATTAAAATGGTTAAAAAAAAAAAAAAACCACAATTTCATAATATAAAAATAAATAAAATAAATAAAGAAATAAAAAAAAAAAAAACCGCCCCCGTCAACGCGAGCTTGCGCATCAAAGAAAAAGCATACGGAAGTCGCGCCCGCATATGTAAACGGTGTTAAAGTCACACATGTGAGGTATCGCCGCGATCGTCAGAGAAAGAGCAATCATTCTAGTAGCACTAGACCTCCTCCGTAACTCTAACCTGGTAACCGTAAAAAAAAATGTGACAGTCGCTTATGGAGATTTTTAGGTACCAAAGTTTGTCGCCATTCCACGAGTGCGTGCAATTATAATGCGTGACATGTTTGGTATCTATTTACTCGGCATAACATCATCTTTCACATTATACTAAAAAAATTGGGATAACTATAGTGTTTTTTTTTTTTTTTTAATTCATGAAAGTGTCCCTTTTCCCAAAAAAATGTTTAAAACACTGCCGCGCAAATACCATGTGACATAAAATATTGCAACCACCGCCATTTTATTCTCTAGATTCTCTGCTAAAAAAATATATATATATAATGTTTGGGGGTTCTAAGTAATTTTCTAGCAAAAAAATAGGGATTTTAACACCAAATGTCAGAAATAGGCTTAGTCATGAAAAGGGATAATACAGGGGGATTACCCTGTGTGATTTTTAAACCATGGGGGTCATTGAATCAATCTCTTTTACTATCTGCTGAAAGTGGGGAGGACTTGAAGAATCTTGACATGTTTCGTGAACTAAGTTCACTTCTTCAGGAGAACAGAAGGTGGACATACCGTATGCAGTGACGGCTCGTGCATAGAGGGCACGCGGGCACCACCCCCCCTATCCATGCATCCAGCACTCTGATCTACATACAGGACGCCGGATGCACAGATTCCAATGGGGAGAGAGTGTTTTTTGAAGCATGTGATTAGAGCCAGAGGCTCTAATAGGCTTCATAAAAGAGTGGGCTCGGAGGGCAGAGCACTGCGCTTCGAGCACACCCAGTTGTGTGACATAAATATTCGCTATTTTCACAAAAAAAATCTCCTCCCCGCCAATCAGAAAGCGGGTCTGAGACACGTTTCCCGAATGGCCAAAACGTCAGGCGATCCTATTGGACACCTAGAAGAAGGAGCGAGGACACGCACGGCGGAAGCCGTGGAGGAAATGACACCGGAGTCACTGCTCCCAGCCATTGGTGTACATGCACCATTTAGGAGATATTCCACTTGTAGTGCGCCGATGATGTAATCGGCACATGCGCTGTGAAGAAACGGACCTCCGTGTGGTTTCTTCCCCCAGCGTGTGCCGTTACTGAAGCTCCCGCTCGCATGCGTTGGAGTGACATCACGCGGCTCCGGCCAGTCACAGAGCCAGAAGGAAGAGGGGCGAAGATGGACGCAGCCTGCACAGGGGATTAGTTTGCAGGTAAGTGTCACATAATGGGCTAGTATGCAATGCATACTAGCCCATTATGCTTTTAATTTGCAGGCTTTGCAGCGAGAAAAAGAAGTAAAACCCATCAGGGTTTACTTCCTCTTTAAAGTAATGCACATGTTAATACAACGCCCATATTGAAACCAGTCCAATGTCCCATTGCTATTGGTATGTATAAATGTATGTTTGTGATGTTTTGTCTTGCATTTGGGTTAAATGCCATTTTGCATATTGATGTCTATTTCTTTTATGATTCGAAAATCGGACAACAGATCGTCCATTTTTTTTGCATACTAGTCATATATCGAACCTGAAGCGTTCACTAAAGTTCCAAAAATTCTCGTACGACAGGATAAAAAATCGGAAGTGACGTCATGTATTTTTGGACGACAACTATACTGGTTAAACAAAATTTGTATGATCTGGCATCGTATGAGAAAAACATTTTCGTGCATGTCCGATCAAATAATATCGAATGAACTGTCGTGATCGGCTCTCGAAAGCTCTGTGCTAGGGATCACCCGATTACCGGTGCGGCCGATCAGCGGCGGCTGATATTCACTTTCAGTATTGCGCAAAAAACTGACCGATATTACCGATATGGCTTCAAGGTGTTTTACCGGGGTGATGCCGGCAGCTGCAAGCATCACCCCGATATCATTCTTTAGAGCGGACAGTCGGCTTTATTGTAATCAGGGGCGGACTGACCATTCGGCCACTCGGGCACTTCCCGAGGGCCCCGGGTCACTAGGGGGCCCTGTCAGGGTTGCCAGCCTAACTAAAACCAGGGACAGTATGTTAAAATCTGTTTTTTTTTTTACATCTGTTTCTGAAATGTCCCTTACCGACATCCTTTTGGTCTAAAAATCCAGAGATTATAGCTGCCCCACCTCTCCAGTACCTTCTCAGCCAATAGAAACATCTCTGTGTATACTGTGTGATTGTATACTGTGTGATTGTATACTGTGTGTGTGTATACTGTGTGGCCCCATAATCTCTGATTGTCTGGGGGCCCCATAATCTCCTATTGCCCGGGGGGCCCATGAGTTGTCAGTCCGCCCCTGATTGTAATAACAACTGATGCGGCTCAGCAGCCACTCGGCTGTTATTACAAGCAGTGGGAGGGGGCGTTCCCTCCCCCCGCAGCCTTTTGCCTCTCGCCCGGGCTCTCCCGTCCCACCGGTAGGCCTGAGCAACCAGCCGGCACGTCTGCTGGCTGGCCGAAGACCTGAACGAAGCTGATGCTTCGTTCGGGTCTCGGATCTAGTAACCCGGATGCGATGTCATGACATCACTTCCCAGATTACTAGCACCTTAACCGCTTGCCGACCGCATCACGACGATATACGTCAGCAGAAGGGCTCGTACAGGCAAACTAATGTACCTGTATGTTGCCCTTTAAGAGGCGGCCTGCGGCAAGCTCCATGAGTCAGGTCGCGGGTCCCGCGGACTTGATCGCCGCGGGGATACCCGCGATCATCTCACGGGGAGGAAGAACGGGGAGATGCTAATGTAAACAAGCATCTCTCCATTCTGCCTAGTGACAGTGTCCCTGATCTCTGCTCCCTGTGATCGGGAGCAGAGATCAGTGACGTGTCACATGTAGCCACGCCCACCCACAGTTAGAAACACGCCCCTAGGACATACATAACCCCTACACTGCCCCCTAGTGGTTAACCCCTTCACTGCCAGTGCCATTTACACAGGAATCAGTGCATTTGTATAGCACTGATTGCTGTATAAATGACAATGAATGATTGGTGTCTATCCCATGTGTATTTGGTGCATTAGCAAACCCACATCCCTGGTAAAGTAGAAACAAAAAAACACTCAAATGAGTGTATATCCTCTATGGGAATTTAAATTGGGTTGTCAGCACTAATGAGTAAAATTGTATTTATTAACAGAACGCAAACTATAACATTAAACATCTAAAATGGATGTATGTTGGAAGTACATGATATATACATAGAACCACTTGTTGACCAACTCTATCAAACTTGATTGGTATAACAGAGATAAACCATAACCCAACGTTTCGAGGTATATTGAGAATTGACCTCTTCTTCAGGGCTGTTTTATTCTGGTCACTTCAAGTGAGTCTGTAATAAGGCAGGAACAAATAAGGAAAAGAAGGAACAAAACAAAAAAAAAAATTGGAGCAGAGATCAGTGATGTGTACAACACAGCCACGCCCCCCACAGTTAGCAACACACCCCTAGGACACACTTAACCCCTACACTGCCACCTGGTGGTTAATCCCTTCACTGCCAGTGCCATTTACACAGGAATCAGTGCATTTGTATAGCACTGATCGCTGTATAAATGACAATGGTCCCAAAAATGTGTCAAAAATGTCCGATGTGTCCGCCATAATGTCGCAGTCACGATAAAAATCGATGATCGCCGCCATTACGTTTACGTTTCGTTCCCCCGCATTGCTGGACCCTGGGACAGGTAAGTGTCCGATTATTAAAAGTCAGCAGCTGCAGTATTTGTAGCTGCTGACTTTTAAATCATTTTTAGTGGGCACTCCTCTTTAAGTGCATGCCCGTGTGATGGCCGTGTTGGCCTGCATGGGGATGCTCAGGTGTTCTGTGTATTCCCACGCAGACAATCCCATTCATGTCAATTGGGATGCAGCAGCTGCACGGACACAACTGTTGCTCCCAATTGTCCCAATAGGACTGCCATTTAGGTGCGGGTCCCCCGAATGCACCCACACAGGTGGGCAAATTAGGGGCAGCTGTTGCATCCCAATTGACATAAATGGGACAGCCTGCACAGGAATAGACAGAACACCTGGGCATCCCCATGCGGGCAAACACAGCCCTGGCGTGAGCGTACACCTAAGTGCGCCCATTGAACGAGACCTTACGGTTCATCACAAACAATATTTATATGATACTCTTATGTTTATTTGAATGTGGAGGCTTCTGGCACACATACGCCCTCAACAATGATGGAGTTTGCCATTAATATCTCTATTTGGTTGAAGTCTTATAACCTTTCTCACCTGAATTCTTGTGTCATGTGCAATATTGGACTGTGACACATATACACGTCCCCACACACTAGATGTGCTAGACAATACATAATAACAGCAAAATAACTGACATTTGAGCGGTGAGTCACTCGTTTAATAAAGATGAGCAATGAAGCCTTTGAATAGCTTAACCTTTCTGCTTTTCTTTACTTGTTTTGCATGCATTGATAAATGAAAGGATAATGCTGGTGTACAGAAGCAGAAGACAATCATTAAGGCATCATGCACACATTGGGGTTGATTTACTAAAGTCCAATAGACTGTGCACTTTTGCAGTTGCTCCAGAGCTTAGTAAATAAGTAAAAGCTCTACTGACTTCCATCATCCAATCATGTGCAAGCAAAATTGCATTTTTTTTTAATTCCTTGCATTCCTTGCTTGTGATTGGGTATTCTTTGCAAAGGGAAGCTTTACCTCATTTATTAACCACTTGCCTACCGGGCACTTACACCCCCCATTAATATTTCATTATTATACGCCCATTGAATGCCTCATTCTTATATTCCATTCTAGACACCTGTGCCTGTCGCTACATACACTTACCTTGTCACTACACGGAGTTCACTCCTACACGTTGGCACTTTCCATTCCAACCGATGCTGCTCTATGCACCGCCCCAGCTCCCGTGGGGGTAACTCGCGCCCCCACCTCACCATGTGCCAGTCAATGCCTGCTGCGCCCGCCTGGGTTGGTTAATATATTTGACCAATTTTTTAAGTATCCCTTTTACTGTTTTCATCCCCCTCTATATTGAGTGTGGTTTACCATTTCTGCACCTTTTACAGGTATCTGTCGCATCTGCTCCTGATGAGTGGAGATACATCCACGAAACGCGTCGAGCTACAATGGATGCTAAAATGATATTCATTACCTTTCCACAACCTTGTTCACAGTATACAATTATTTGCATAGGTACCGGGTATGCCATTCGAGGCATTGCAGGCCATATTACTGCTCTATATACCATCTACTTACCTATGTATGCATTCGGGATTGATGCAATTTTATATACAGTTATGATACTATTATGAATATACTCTGTGCCAAATAGATGTACATGTTTGTGTATACATATGAATTTATTTTTATTTTATACTGCCATGAACTAAATTAAATACTTTTTTACCTCTACCTCCGCATTCCAGCCATTTCATTTAAAGTCCCAACCTCCTTTTTCAATTTGGATATGTTATAGTGCTATGTTCACTGGGTTGGAATGCCAAAATTGGGGTTCCTAGCACCAAGTGGCACCGAGTCTGGTCCGAAAATGTAATTTTCTGCCTCTGTGCTTGACTCGAGTATAAGCCGAGGGGGGCATTGATGAGGAGGCATTAATATGCCTCACTTATGGGCACTGATAGGTGGCACTCATAGGTGGCACTGATGGGCACTGTTAGGTGGAACTTATGAGCACTCATAGGCGGCACTGGTGGGCACACAACAGACAAACACACAGCGCAGCTCATGACCAAACCCAGACTGCCGGCGGGGAACCCCAGAATAGGAGGATCAGGCCTGCTCTGTGCCATCGTTTGGCACAGAGCAGGTAAGTATAACATGTTTGTTCTTTAAAAAATATATGCAGTAAAACCTTGGATTGCGAGCATAATTCGTTCCGGAAACATGCTTGTAATCCAAAGCACTTGTATATCAAAGCAAATTTCCCCATAAGAAATAATGGAAACTCAGATGATTCGTTCCACAACCATTTATTCATAAGTTCTTCAGTTTATAGTCCCATAGTCAGCTTCTGTCCCCGCCCGCTGCATGTCAGATCTCTGTATCACCGAGCCGAGTGAAGCGCTCTGAAACTCCTCCGCAGCTCTGTGCTATACAGATCTGATAGGTGGAACTGCAGACATGAGAGTGCAGTAGGCTGAGAAAAAGAAGCCTGCTCTGCCTAATAGAATAGAGCCGGTGTTCTGTCGGATAGTGTCCGCCTATTGTATGGTGTCCGGGCCATACTGCGCAGGCGCAGCGCTTGCGCAGTATGGAGGACAAGGAGATTCGGAAAATCTCCGAAGATGAACGGCGCCTGCGCCGTGAGTCGAGGTGCAAGCCCCACCATCCAAGTGGACATAGGGCTGCACAAAGTTAGAGGGCCCCTCGCAGGGCTCACTACGCTCGCCACGCTTCGGACGCGGCCTCACTTCGCTCGCCACGCTTCGGGCGTGGCCTTGCTGCGCTCGGCTCTTTTTTATTCTAACTGTGTCCACTTGGATGGTGGGGCTTGAACCTGGACTCACGGCACAGGCGCAATTCATCTTCGGCTATTTTCGGAATCTGCTTGTCCTGCTTAATCCGATGGGGGACACAATCCGACAGGACACCGGCTGCACAGCTCAACTGTAAAGAGGTGAGAGAGCTGCAGAGGGAAAGGGAGGGAGAGAGATGTGCAGAAAGACAGCTGTGGAGAAACTGTGGATGTTCTGCAGAGGTCAAATTTGGAGCGGGGGGGGGTAGATTCATTGTTCAAAGTGAGAGCTGTGGGCGGGGGATTTGGACAGAGTTAAGAGAGAGCTGCTTGGGAAGTTGGGGGTGCAGAGGTGAAAGATGGGTGGTTGGCATGGGGCAGTGACATAGTTACAGATGGTAAAATAGGTGAGTTGTAGATGGGGGAGTGCATGTTAAGGTGAACTATGGACAGGGAGGAAGAAGGTTACCTGTAGAGGGGGGGGGGGTGAGCTGTGGTTTGGGGGAGGTGAGCTGTAGACAGGTAGGAGAGGCTGAGCTGTGGATGGGGGGTAAGTGAGCTGTGGATGGGGGAGAGGGTGAGCTGTGGACAGGGGGGTGAGCTGTCAACGGGGGGTAAGTTGTGGATGGGGGGGGTGAGCAGTGGACGGTGGGTAAGTTGTGGAAAGTGGGTGAGCTGTGGATGGGGGGAGACGGTAAGTTGTGGATGGGGATGAGCTGTGGATGGGGAGGAGGAGGTGAGCTGAGGATATGAGGGGGGGCAGAGGGTGAGCTGTGGATGGGGGGTAAGTGAGCTGTGGATGGGGGGTAAGTGAGCTGTGGATGGGGGAGAGGGTGAGCTGTGGACAGGGGGGTGAGGTGTCGACGGGGGGTAAGCTGTGGACGGGGGTAAGTTGTGGATGGTGGGAGACGGTAAGTTGTGGATGGGGATGAGCTGTGGATGGGGAGGAGGAGGTGAGCTGAGGATATGAGTGGGGGCCGAGGGTGAGCTGTGAACAGAGAGGAGAAGGTAAGCTGTGGATGGGGGGAGAGATAAGCTGTGAAGTGGGGGGTGAGCTGTGGATGGGGGGAGAGCTGTGGATGGGGGGAGAGCTGTGGATGGGGGGAAGAGGGTGAACTGCTCACGGAGTGACAGGGGGTGAGCTGTGGATAGGGGGTGAGAGGGTGAGCTGTGGATGGGGAGAAGGTGGGCTGTGGACAGGGGGAAGAAGGTGAGCCTTAATCACACCCATTTTTTGGCTTCAATTTACTTCTCTTTTCCAAGGAAAGGCGGGGTTGGGGGCAAAACAGGGTGGGGTTGTGGGCCTTGTTGGAGGGTAGCACAGGATGGGGTTGGGGGGCATGGAGTTGACTGTGGAGGGTGGGTTCCTGCATCTATTCACTGAGAAAAAAGCCCTACACCAATAAGATAACCTTATAGATCGAGCACTATTTTTCCGTATTCCTTTACTATATAAACTGGTGCTAGGCACTGTTATCCTACGACTAAGGCTATTGCCGAAACGCGTCAGACCTATTGTTTTGCTGTCACTCTGATGTACCAATAAACGACACTTTTACAGTCTTGCTGTCTCTTCTTACTATTTGCTACATTGACTAGATAATTAAACTGTCCAAATATTATAACATATTGTATATGTTAATCTTACAGGTTTTTGTACATTTGGACTTACATAGTTTAGCTTTCCCTATTCAGCAAGTGCCGCATTGGAGCGGCATTAAAAATGCTACTGATTATGCCAAATCAATAATGTATAGGATTAATAAACAAACTACATCCTGAGGGAAGCATTCTGTGTGCGTGAAAAAAAAAAAACATCAACAGTATTAAAATGGCAAGATACAAGAATGTGCAATTGCATATTACAAATAATTTTCCATTAAATCCGGTGTATTACTGCAAGGTACAATACACGATTTCCAGACTCCTATTTTAATAAGACCGTAAATATAATGAATTCCCAACTGTCTGTTAGGCATTGCTAAAGTATTTCCATTATCACTGTAATACAGAATATATAACTAGACTTATTAACTGTTACACAGGATACTGCTCTTAAATCAGAGAAGCAATTATACAGGAAGACTGTGGTCAGAAGAGAACCATTGTGGTCTTTGTCCTGCACATATGTCAGACCCCAATATGGCCAAGTACTTAACCACTTGCCGACCGCTGTCGGCACATATACGTCGGCAGAATGGCACGGCTGGGCAAAGTACGTTACTTTGAATTTCCCGCCGGCGGCGCACACGCCTGCCGCGGGCTCTGTGCCCGCGGGTCCCGCGGACTCTGTGCCCGCGGGTCCCGCGGACTCTGTGCCCGCGGGTCCCGCGGACTCTGTGCCCGCGGGTCCCGCGGACTCTGTGCCCGCGGGTCCCGCGGACTAGATCGCCATGGGGATACCCGCGATCGTGTCACAGCATGTAAACAGCATCTCCCTGTTCTGCCTAATGACAGCACACTGATCGTCCGCTCCCTGTCATCGGGAGCAGCAATCAGTGTGATGTCACACACAGCCACGCCCCCAGACAGTTATAAACACGCTCCTAGGATACACTTAACCCCTCCCTGCCCCCTAGTGGTTAACCCCTTCACTGCCAGTGAAATTTTTACAGTAATCAATGCAATTTTATAGCATTGATCGCTGTATTAATGCCAATGGTCCCAAAAATGTGTCAAAATTGTCCAATGTATCCGCCATAATGTTGCAGTCACGATAAAAATCGATGATCGCCGCCATTACTAGTAAAAAAAATAAAAAATATTAAAGCGGAATGACACTGTCTAATGTATTTTTTTTGTTTTTTTGTGCAATGAGAAGGATTAGGAGATGGTTATTACACACTCACATGTTCTGTTTTCAGAGGGAACTGCTACCGGTTTTCGTCACAAATAAACACTTATAAAAAGTGCTGCTGCTGGGTGCCATCTTTTTCTGGAATAATAATTATATATATATATATATATATATATATATATAATATATATATACATACACACACACACACACACACACACACACATACACATACATACATATATATATATATATATATATATATATGTATGTGTGTGTGTGTGTGTGTGTGTATGTATATATATATATATATACACACACACAATTTCTTTTATCCACTTATTTAACATCAAGGAGACTTCTCATCTCCTTGAAAAGCTAGTTTTGTCACAGTTCACATACTTGAACACTCAACCTCAATAGGTTATGTATATCCACTATTTATTCTCAGTTATTTTCTTTTTATTCATTATTTTTTATTTCTACATGTGAACGCAACATTTCCTTTTTTAGGCGCTATATGCACTTTTAATTGAGTTCTAATTTTGGTCTGTTTTTACTAATATACCCAATTATTCGTTTTAAGTTTTTGGAAAAATAGGTTATAAGTAATTTGCCCTTTTTTCCTCATCTCCTTCCGTTTCACCATCTGTGTGGGCATTTTTTCCCACAGTTAAGATGGCTGAATGGCCATTTCCTTGCCTCCCGCAATGAGGCTTGGTAGTACAAATTACGGTGACTCACTGCGCGCCCTATCCCCATTGAAAACGTCTACTGATGACGAAACGCGCCTGGTAGGACGCGCAGTGACGTCACCACGCGCGTGTAAGAAGGAGGAAGGGCTTTTATATTGTATGCCGGCCGGCGCTTCTCCTAACAATCTTCCGATTTTATTGCTTATCTTGTTCAACAAGAATGCGAGTAACATCTTATCTTTAATAAAGTCAACATATTTTTTACAATATTACGCGATGGTCTGCCCTCTATCATTTACATGGTAATCCCTGGACACACTGCTGAACGTTGAATCCATTTATCCATATATTGCAACGTGCACCCCCCCCCCCCCCCCCCTCCTTGGAGTTCCAGTCTGAAGCAGCGGACCCCTGGAGGATATGTGCTGAAGGGTTACTTTACCTGGTGTTCGGATTCCAGGCTCAAGGCTAAATTCTGAGTGCTGTTTTTACCTGTACATCCGGTAAGGAGCCTACTTACTGGTGGTGGCACTCCTATAGAAGTGGAGCACGTTGGTGTGGTGGAAATTACTATGCACATGGGGATTCATTTATTTCTTTGAGGATTATTTATTACAAGCACCTTGAGAATATTTACCATAGCCCAGAGCTCCATTGTTTGGACATTTCTTGGTGAACAGCTTGCTATGCATGTTGATTTGACCTGAGAATATAATAATATTTCTTGCTTATGCCCATGTTAATTTGTGTGCAGATTATATTCTTAGTGTCATTAGTACCTCAAGTACTAAAAATTGGACACACAGATCATCCATGTGTACTGGTTTTCTTTTTATTTATTGTTTAGATCAAGGGTCTTCAAACTACGGCCCTCCAGTTGTTCAGGAACTACAATTCCCATCATGCCTAGTCATGTCTGTGAATGTCAGAGTTTTGCAATGCCTCATGGGATGTGTAGTTCTGCAACAGCTGGAGGGCCATAGTTTGAGGATCCCTGGTTTAGATCAATTGGTTTACCTGGCGCAGTTTTACTTTTCCATATTACATGGGTGCCATCTTGCCTGTGGGCATGTGAAGCCACACAGGCACCTTCTATGGCCCAGCATGCACCGCCGCTACTGCGCCAATCTCGCGCGTGCGCAGTAACGGCAAAGTGTAGCTCACGTTCGCAGAAATCTCGCGAGATTTCGGCGGATGTCCGCACTGACTCCTGGGATCAATGACACCAGATCCCAGGAGACAGTGCGGCATGACGAGGATCGACGCACAGACCCCGCCCGCCCCCGAAGAGACAGAGCAGCAATTACAAGGTAAGTGAAAAAAAAAAAAAAAAAAAAAAACACTTCATTTAGTACTCTTTGCCTGATTTGGAAGGCAAAGAGATTTACTAAATGAAGTGTGTGCAGAACCGCTTTAATAAAAATGCCATTAAACTATCCCCTATTTTGTGGACGCTACAACTTTTGCGCAAACCAATCAATAAACGCTTATTGTGATTTTTTTTTTTTTTACCAAAAATATGTAGAAAAATACGTATCTGTCTAAGCTGAGGAAAAAAAAAAATGTTTTTTTTTATATATTTTTGGGGGATATTATAGCAAAAAGTTAAAAATAATGCGTTTTTTTCAAAATTGTCGCTCTTTATAGTGCAAAAAATAAAAACCGCAGAGGCAATCAAATACCACCAAAAGAAAGCTCTATTTGTGGGAAAAAAGGACGTCAATTTTGTTTGGGAGCCACGTCGCACGACCGCGCAATTGTCAGTTAAAGCATCGAAGTGCCGAATCGCAAAAAGTGCTCTGGTCAGGAAGGGGGTAAATCCTTCCGGAGCTGAAGTGGTTAAAGACACCTTATCGCCAGAGCAAACAATCTTTCAATAGGGATATACAGTGGTGTGAAAAAGTATTTGCCCCCTTTCTGATTTTTTTGCATATTTGTCACACTTAAATGATTCAGATCATCAAACAAATTTTAAGATTACACAAAGATAACCCGAGTAAATCCAAGATGCAGTTTTTAAATTATAATTTAATTTATTAAGGGAAGAAAAGCTGTTCAAACTTGCCTGGCCCTATGTGAAAAAGTAATTGCCCCCTCCCATGCTGAATCATGAATGAACTGTGATTAGCCACAATTTTTTTGGAAAGCTGAGTTAATTTTCACTTGCCACATCCAGGCCTGATTACTGCGAGACCTGTTGAATCAAGAAATCACATAAATAGAAGCTGTCTGACAAAGTGAAGCATGCTAACAGATCCCAAAAAGCCACACATCATGCCAGTTTTCATTCGCCTCTGACTGTCCTATGAGGCTTAATGACTCCTGACCCTCTGTCTGGACAGTACTGATTGGCCCTGTGCTGATCACATGCGCTCTCCCAAGAGAAAAAAAAACTCTCTAGCAATACACACCAAACTGAGCATGTGCATAGCTCCCAACTGTCCCTGATTTCGAGGAACTGTCCCTGATTTGGAGCAATGTCCCTCTGTCCCTCATTCCTCCCTCATTTTGGTCTGATCCATATAGTTGTATGTAAAATGCACTTTTTAATCTTTCAAAAAAGTGTTTCCCAGCGCTAAACCTTTCAGGGGGTGTGCCTTATGCCTACATACTTTTGCTAATAGGTGTCCCTCGTTCCCATCTCAAAAAAGTTGGGAGGTGTGCATGTGCAGAGTGACTCCAAAGGCTCTGTCTTAACAGGAGAAGGATCGGGGACAGCGGGAGAAGGGGAGGATCAGAGAAGACAGCCTTTTTACACAATGTAGAGGATTATCCCCTTAGGTTCCACAGTGAGTATAACAAGCATGCTTTACTACATATACAGACAGATTTTACTGTTGTAGGTTTAATAACACTTTAACTGTGAAAATGTCATATAACCATTGAATCGGGGGCCTGCCGTTCATGATACCTGCGGCTATAGGGCCCCTGGATGGACTGGGCTGATGCTAAAGTTTTACTTGCAATTATTACCATCATTTTCTACTGCAGCAAACTACGATCAAAGAAACAGTCTCATTATCACACTCCTTACTACATAAAAAGGTAGCTTGTATTGTTCTTATCACAAAGGTGCACTTACTGAATGTATTTATGGTTATGTAACCAATGCTTTTGTTTTACTCGACATGTCAGTTAAGAATATAGTGCTGGGGTAGGCGACCTTGTGAGCACAGTGTGCCGAAAAATGTTTTCAAAGAAATTGAGAGTGCCGATTTTATAACAAAAAAATGTCAACTTCACATTCTCAATAACGAAAATGATTTTTTAGAAAGTAAATGCTGTAAACGACTTTAGTAGTGAGAAATTAACATCCTGCACTCTCACGCCTCAGATCAGCCCCAATACCTGCACCTTCACACCTCAGATCACTGCCCCCCCTGTACATCTGCCCCCCCCACACTGTACCATCCTGCTCATCTGCCCCACCACTGCCCCCCCTACTCATCTGCCCCACCACTGTCCCCCCTGTACATCTGCCCCACCACTGTCCCCCCTGTACATCTGCCCCACCACTGTCCCCCCCTGCTCATCTGCCCCACCACTGCCCCCCCTACTCATCTGCCCCACCACTGTCCCCCCCTGCTCATCTGCCCCACCACTGTCCCCCCCCCTGCTCATCTGCCCCACCACTGTCCCCCCCTGCTCATCTGCCCCACCACTGTACCCCATTTCTCATCTGCCCCACCACTGTAAACCCCCTGTACATCTGCCCCCCCCCCACTGTACTACCCTGCTCATCTGCCCCACCAATGTACCCCATTTCTCATCTGCCCCACCACTGTACCACCCTGCACATCTGCCCCACCTCTGTTCCCCTCTGCTCATCTGCCCCACCACTGTAACCCCTGTACATCTGCCCGCCCCACCCCCTCTGTACCACCCTGCTCATCTGCCCCATCAATGTACCCCATTTCTCATCTGCCCCACCACTGTACCCCCTGCACATCTGCTCCACCACTGTAACCCCCTGCTCATCTGCCCCACCACTGTAACCCCTTGCTCATCTGCCCCACCACTGTAACCCCCTGTACATCTGCGCCCCCCCCACTGTACTACCCTGCTCATCTGCCCCACCAATGTACCCCATTTCTCATCTGCCCCACCACTGTACCACCCTGCACATCTGCCCCACCTCTGTTCCCCTCTGCTCATCTGCCCCACCACTGTAACCCCTATACATCTGCCCGCCCCACCCCCTCTGTACCACCCTGCTCATCTGCCCCATCAATGTACCCCATTTCTCATCTGCCCCACCACTGTACCCCCTGCACATCTGCTCCACCACTGTAACCCCCTGTTCATCTGCCCCACCACTGTAACCCCTTGCTCATCTGCCCCACCACTATAACCCCCTGTACATCTCCCCCCCCCCCCCCCCACTGTACTACCCTGCTCATCTGCCCCACCAATGTAACCCATTTCTCATCTGCCCCACCACTGTACCACCCTGCACATCTGCCCCACCTCTGTTCCCCTCTGCTCATCTGTCCCACCACTGTAACCCTTGTACATCTGCCCCACCAATGTTCCCCATTTCTCATCTGCCCCACCACTGTACCACCCTGCACATCTGCCCCACCTCTGTTCCCCATTTCTCATCTGCCCCACCACTGTACCTCCATGCACATCTGCTCCACCTCTGTACCATCTTCCCATCTGTCCCAACACTGAACTTATCTGGTCATCTGCCCCACCACTGTAACCCCCTTTCTCATCTGCCCCACGACTGTCCCTCCTGAACATCTGTCCCACCTCTGTTCCCCCTGCTCTTCTGCCCCACCGCTGTAACCCCCTGCTCATGAGTTCCACCGATGTACTTAATTTCTCCTCTGCACATCTGCCCCACCTCTGCCCCACCTCTGTACCCCCTGCTCCTCTGCCTCACCGCTGTAACCCCCCTGCTCATCTGTTCCACCAATGTACCTCCTTTCTCCTCTGCCCCAACACTGAACCCCCCCTGCTCATCTGTCCCACCGCTGTAACCCCCTTCTCATCTGCCGCATCACTGTACCCCCTGCTTTTCTGTCCCACTGCTGAACCCCCTTCTCATCCCTCCCACTACTGTACCTCCCGTACATCTGCCCCACCACTTTACCCCCTTGCTCTTCTGTCCCACCCCTATAACCCCCCTGCTCATCTGCCCCATCAATATACCCCTTTTCTCATCAGCCCCACCACTGTACCTCCCTGCACATCTGCTCCACCGTCGTACCCCCATGCTCTTCTGTGTCACTACTGAATCACCTTCTCATCTGTCCTAACACTGAACCCATCTGCTCATCTGCCCCACCACTGTACCTCCTGCACATCTGTCTCATCTCTGTACCCCCCTATCCTTCTGCCCCACCTCTGCCCCCCCCCGCTCTCCTGCCCCACCACTACACCTCCTTTTCACATCTGCCCCGCTGCGCTACCCCCCCTGCTGAACCTCCTTCTCATCTCTTCTACCACTGTACCCCCCTGCACATCTGCCCCACCGCTGTAACCCCCAGCACATCTGCCCCACCACTGTAACCCCCAGCACATCTGCCCCACCACTGTACCCCCCTGCACATCTGCCCCACCACTGTACCCCCCTGCACATCTGCCCCACCACTGTAACCCCCTGCACATCTGCCCCACCACTGTAACCCCCTGCACATCTGCCCCACCACTGTACCCTCCTGCTCTTCTGTCCCACCTCTGAACCCCTCCTGCTCATTTCCCCCTACGCTGTATCCTCCCCATCCCTGCGCTGCTCTGCTGATGGGGAGGAAGTCGAGTGCCAGCAAAAGAGGCTTTGCGTGCCGGGGGTTGCCTACGCCTGATATAGTGTATAGTTCTTACAAAGAAAAAAAATAAATCTGAGTAACACGTTGATAGGAAAAAAAAAAAGACAGCTTTTAGAAAATTACAGAGACACACTGTGCAACTAGGAGGCTGTGGACATCAGTAAAGCCTTCAACCCAGTAATGAAATGCTGTGCCCCTACTATTACATGTACCATCAATGTGTCAGGCTGATCTGTGTTATAATAGCTTTTATATCTGGGTTGGCTTCAGTTTGTGCCATCCACCATACTAATATATCTGTTATATTTGATTCTGTCTTTGTCCTCCGGTATCTCTATTTAACCACTTCAGCCCCGGAAGATTTTCCCCCATTAATGACCAGGCCATTTATTGCGATACAGCACTGCGTCACTTTAACTGACAATTGCGCGGTCGTGCGATGTTGTACCCAAACAAAATTGACGTCCTTTTTTTCTCACAAATAGAGCTTTCTTTTGGTGTTATTTGATCACCTCTGCGCTTTTTATGTTTTGCGCTATAAACAAAAAGATTAAAATTTTGAAAAAAAAAATATATATATGTTTTACTTTTTGCTATAATAAATATCCCAAATTTTCAGCTTTTGGTGCTCTCGCATTTTGAATGACAATTACTCAGTCATGCAACACTGTACCCAAATTAAATTTTTGTCCTTTTTTTCACACAAATAGAGCTTTCTTTTGGTGGTATTTAATCACCGCAGTTTTTTGTTTTTTTTGCGCTAAAAATCAAAAAACACTGAAAATTCCCTTAAAAAAAATAATTCTTTGTTTCTGTAAAAATTTATGGCAGAGTATTGCCGAGTATTGGCGTGTATTGCAGTGTATGGCAGAGTATTGGCAGAGTATTGCAGAGTATTGCAGAGTATTGGCAGAGTATTGCAGAGTATTGCAGAGTATTGGCAGCTTATTGGCAGAGTATGGGCGAGTATGGGCGAGTATGGGCAGAGTATGTGCCCGCCATCATGGGTGGCTACCGGGCATGCGCATCGGGTCCCCTGCTATGGCTCTTAAAGGAGCCGGCATACCAGTACGGCTCCTTACGTCACTTCCCTCGGCGGCGGCGCTCACTACTGCTCCTGGGAGATGTGTGTCATCATTCCCCAGGAGTCAGTGGGCAGCGCCGAGGGCTTCATTGCCATCACAACGGGATGGGCACTTCCGACGACGACGCCCGTTGTGATGGCAACCGGAGAAGTTGACTATACTGTGGAAATGCGCGTGCCCGAGAATGGCGGTGCATGCTGGTCGCTCAGCTGCATCGTATCCCCGAACATTATGCCTGTGGGCTTCACATGTCCACAAGCAATATGGGAACAGCCAGGAAGCAATTTTATAAGTTGATTTTTTTATATTAAACCGGAAATCGGGGGATGAATTTTTCTAAAGACGTGAGTGTTAATGTCTATGTTATGACCTTAAGAAATGTTTTAAAAAAATGTATATTACATGTCGTTGGAACTCTGCTTTAAAGAGGAACTGCAGTCTACTCACATAAGGTAATAAAAACATCTATGCCATTCTGAAGCTTCCCTCCAACCACTTTGCATATTATTTTATATATACTGTGATACTGTACTTGCCAAATATGCTGCAGAAACCTCCCTCCACTGAGTCTGGCTGCAGCCATTTTAACTGTGGGCAGCTGAAGCCGCTGCCTGTTCACTTCCTGGATTTACACAGACACACAGAGGCACGCCTCCAGCTCTGCAGCTCTCATTGGCCCTCTTATGACTGATTCCTCCTCCCTTCCTGGCAAACTCTCACGAGAGTGAGAGAGAGAGCTGTGCATGATGTCATAAGCCTAGGCTAATTACCGGACAAGAAACAGGAAGTGGGCTGTATAAGGTATTTACTGGCAGAAAAAGAATGTTTTGATATCCAAAGTTAAAACAACAACAAGGGCAGAAGATTTAATAGATGGAAAGATGAAAAAATGACTGATGTTCCGCTTTAACCGCTTCACACACATATACGTCGGCAGAATGGCACAGGCAGGCAAATGGGCGTACAGGTACGCCCCTTTAAATTTGCCACCGCGCGTCCCAGGAACTCGATGTTCGCTGGCAGCCTGCAATTGCAGTGTGGAGCGGCAGAACGGGGAAAACAAGGCATTTCCCTGTTCTGCCTTGTGACATGACAGAGATCCCTGCTCCCTGTCATCAGTGATCGCTGTCATGTCAGTGGTAGCCCATCCCCCCACCACAGTTAGAATCACTCCCTAGGACACACTAAACCCCTTGATCACCCCCTAGTGTTTAACCATTTCCCTGCCAGTGTCATTTACACAGTAATCAGTGCATTTTTATAGCTGTATAAATGACAATGGTCCCAAAATAGTGTCGAACGTGTCCGATGTGTCCGCCATAATGTCGCAGTCCCGATAAAAATCACAGATGGCCGCCATTACCAATAAAAAAAAAATTATAATAAAAATGCCATACATCTATCCCCTATTTTGTAGACGCTATAACTTTTACGCAAACCAATCAATATACGCTTATTGCGATTTTTTTTTTTACCAAAAATATGTAGAAGAATACATATCGGCCTAAACTGAGAAAAAAAATGTTTTATATATTTTTTTTTGGGGGATATTTATTATAGCAAAATAAAAAATATTATATATTTTTTCAAAACTGTCGCTCTATTTTTGTTTATAGCGCAAAAAATAAAAACCGCAGAGGTGATCAAATACCACCAAAAGAAAGCTCTATTTGTGGGGGGAAAAAAGGACGTTTTTTGTTTGGGTACACGCAGTGCCGAATCGCAATTGGGGGGATATTTATTATAGCAAAATAAAAAATATTGTTTTTTTTTTCAAAATTGTCGCCCTTCTTTTGTTTATAGCACAAAAAATAAAAAACGCAGAGTTGATCAAATACCACCAAAGAAAGCTCTATTTGTGGGAAAAGGAGGACATCAATTTTGTTTGGGTACAACGTCGCACGACCGCGCAATTGTAAGTTAAAAACGACGCAGTGCCGAATCGCAAAAAAGTGCTCTGGTCAGGAAGGGGGGTAAAATCTTCCGGGGCTGAAGCGGTTAAGTATTACCTCCAGCTAGAGAACATACAGATTGATCCAAAACTGCCCTGAAAATGGTTCAGAGCACCGCCATCAATTTGTGTCGGCATTTCCATGACAACATCGTCACATTTTTATTATTTTTTTCCACCTCCATTCCATTGGCATACTGTCTGTAATAAGATCCTCCTGAAAGCTGATATATGCCCGTGGCATGAGAGACGGATTTGTTTTAATGCCCAGAATATTTATTACATTTAGTCAGCCTGCTGTTTGGGATGTCGCTGTTGATAAGGTGGCCAATTACTCTCTGATTTGTCTGAGAAATGATCGGCTATGAAGAATGAATTTAGAAGGACGCAATGGCGGGGGATGGTTTATTTTGTATCTGCCAGTATAACAGACAGGGGTGTAGTCAGAACACCCACAGAGTTTCAGAGTAGTTTAGACACTGAACCAAGGAGTTCTTTATCGAGGTGTTCGACAAACAGAAGGGTTTATTAACCACTTCAGCTCCGGAAAGTTTAACCCCCCCCCCCCCCCCCTCCTGACCAGGCCATTTTTTTTGCGATACGGCACTGCGATACTTTAATAACCACTTCAATACCAGGGCACTTATGCCCCGTACACACGGTCGGAAATTCCGACCACAAAATCTGTCGGATTTTTTCCGACGGATTTTGTCCGACACATGGTCGGAAAAAGTTGTCGGAAAATCCGATCATCCTGAACGTGGTGACGTTTGTTGCGTACGACGGGACTACGTAGAGGCTAGTAGCCAATAGCTTTGGTCTCGTAATGTGATCTGAGCATGCGTGGCACTTTGTCCGTCGGAATTCGCTACACACGATCGGAAAAAGTCTGATAGTCCGATATCATTTTGTTCCCACAAATAGAGCTTTCTTTTGGTGGTATTTGATCACCTCTGCAATTTTTATTTTTTGCGCAACAAAAAAAAAAAAGACCCAAAATTTGGCAAAAAAAACAAGTTTTTTTTTTTGTTTCTGTACATTTTTTTGGTAAATAAGTAAGTTTTCTTCTTCAAGGACGGGCACGGATATGGCTGCACTGATGGGCACCAATGAGATGGCACCGATGAGGTGGCACCGATGATGGGCACTGATGATAGGCACTTATAGGTGGCACTGATGGGCAATGATAGCTGGCACTGGTATGCGGCACTGATGGGCACTCAAAGGCGGAACTGATGGGTACTTATGGGTGGCACTGATGCATACTTATGGGTGGCACTGATAGGTGGCATGGCTGGGCACTGATAGGTGGGCACTGATGGGCACTGATAGGTGGGCACTGATGGACACTGATGGGTGGCACTGATGACTGTGATGGGTGGCATTGCTGGGCATTCCTGTTTTGTATTGTAAATATGAGGTGTTAGTCAGTGCCCATTTGTGGGCACTGATTGGCATATCTTGAGCATTTTTTTTTACATGTGGATGGCCATGGGGGATGTACCTGGCCATCCACATACTGGGGGCTTCCCTGGTGGTCTAGTGTGGGCATCTAAGGGGGGGGGGGGCTGCGCTGATAAACAATCAGCGCATACCCCCCCCCCCCCCCGTCAGGGGAGCCTCCAATCGACTCTCCTCTACTCACATCTGTCAGACGCAAGTGAGGAAAAGCCGATCAACGGCTCTTCCTGTTTACATCGTGATCAGCCGCGATTGTCAGTTAACCGCTTCCCGACCGGCGCACGGCGATGTACCCCTCACAGAAAAATTAAAAGTCAGCAGCTACACATACTATAGCTGCTGACTTTTAATATTAGAATACTTACATGTCCTGGAATCCAGAGATGTCACCACCCCAGCCGATGTTTCCATCGACTCTCGGGTTCTGCCGCGCCATTCCTGGAGAAAAAAAAGATATAATGAAGCTTTCCTTCACAATTTTTCACTTCCTCATATTCAAGGAGTATTAAGACCCCTCTTACACTGGGGCGACGGTTCAGTAAACCGGTAAAGCGCCGCTAGTTTTAGCGGCTATTTACCGTAGTTTTTGGAATTTTTATTGATTTTTATTTACTAGTAATGGCGGCAATCAGCGACTTATAGCGGGACAAATCAGCGACATTGCGACCGACAAATCTGACACGGAGCGTAGGTTAGCACTGACTGCGAGAATGAAATCGTATCAGCTGAACTCGCACGATTACATTCCCGCATGTCAATGGAAATCGCACCTGAAATCGCCCAAGAGTAGTACAGAAACGACTTTTGGGAATGGGTGCAGTGCCGCAAAAATGCAGAGGCGCACCAATTAAGATGCTGCCATTGCCGGTAATTTCTGCCGATTTGGCAAATCGCATCAATGTGAACCAGGGCTAAGTGACACTTTTTTGGGGGCCACCCTGCCGCAGCATATGTGATTGCACTGCAGGTGCCTATTACATGCGATGTCTGAGCAATGCGAGTCCAGCCATACAGTTGTATGGCTGAACTCGCTTTGGATTCGCACAGAAAATAGTGCAGGGACCTGTTTTTCCCCGCACTAGAATAGGATCACATGGGTGTTCTTACCTATGCGATCCGATTCCTGTGCGAGTTCACAGTTCGCTCTGCGATCTGTGAACTAAACTGGGGGGTCATTAAAGGGGTTGTAAACCTTCGTGTTTTTTCTATGCATTAAGTTGAAAGTACACCTGTCAGTGACCGGACCCCCAACCCCCCCGTTTTACTTACCTGAACCCTCAAACTTCACCCGGCGGGGACGCGCTGTCTTTCTGCCCGGGGTTCCGGCTCTTGATTGGATAGATTGATAGCAGTGCAGCCATTGGCTCTCGCTGCTGTCAATCAAATCCAATGACGCGGGCTCCGGGGGGCCGGGCCGAGTCATACGTTCAGCCTCTATGGACAAAGAATGCTGGACTCGGGAGCGTGCCCGCAAGGTAACCCCCTCAGGAAAGCGCTTCTCTGAGGGGGTTATCAGATGTGGGCAGGAGCCGCGAGAGCCGCAGGGGCACCCCAGAAGACGAGGTTCGGGGGCCACTCTGTGCAAAACGAGCTGCAATAAATATCCCATTTTTATTTTTTTTTAAATAATTTTTTCCTCAGTTTAGGCCGATACGTATTCTTCTACATATTTTTGGTAAAAAAAAAAACGCAATAAGCGTATATTGATTGGTTTGCACAAAAGTTATAGCGTCTACAAAATAGGGGATAGATTTATTGCATTTTTTTATTTTTTATTTTATTTTTTTACTTGTAATGGCGGCGATCTTCAATTTTTTTTTCGAGACTGCGACATTGCGGCGGACACTTCGGACACTTTTGGCACATTTTTGGGACCATTCACATTTACACAGTGATCGTTGCTACAAAATTGCACTGATTACTGTGTAAATGTGACTGGCAGGGAAGGGGTTAACACTAGGGGGCGCTGCAGAGGTTAATGTATGTTCCCTGCGAGTGATTCTAACTGTGGGGGGAGGGGACTCACAAGGGGAGGAGACCGATCAGTGTTCCTCTGTACTGGGAACACACCATCGGTATCCTTTTCCACTGACAGGACGTGGATCTGTGTGTTTACACACACAGATCTACGGTCCTGCTGTGTTCCCGGGCAATTGCGGGTGCCCGGCATACATCGTGGCCGCTGGTAACGCGCACCAGGTCCAGAGCGACGCGCGCGCCCCCTAGACGGCCGGGAAGGGGAGGACGTCATATGACGTCCACCCAGGATGGTAGATACACCTTGTGGACGTCATATGACGGTGACCAGTATTGAAGTGGTTAAAGGAGAATTAAAAAAAAGTTTAATTAAATCCACAAGGGCTTTTTTATTTTTATTTTTTACCACTACTATTCCTTTACATTGGCTTTTAAAATTTACAAATACAGCAATTTAGAATTTGGATGAAATGTTTAGCATTGGGAAACACTTTTTGAAAGATAAAAAAGTGCATTTTATATACAACTATATAGATCAGACCAAAATGAGGGACAAATGAGGGGGAAAGAGGGACAGAGGGACATTGCTCCAAATCAGGGACAGTTGGGAGCTGTGTGAATGGGGTCTGAAGCTGGACCTCTTCATCACATTCTGACATCTGTTCTTTTATTGATTGAACAGAAATTCAAAAACAAACAGGGTTACAGTAATCTAGTCTTATGTAAGTTTGAATAATGTCATGGTAATACAATACATTTTGCAATAGAGGCATAACATTTATATAACGACAAAATGATAATTGAGATAAAGATGAATATTTTGTATGATTATGTGGAAAAAATGAGTATAGATTTTCCTCTTTGTGAGGATTATGAGATAGGCGTGTTCTTTTGGGTTTGAGAGGGAAAGAGGGAGAGAGGGGGGGTGGGGGGCAGTAGGGGGGGGGGGGGGGGGGGGGGTGGGGGTATCAGTCAAAGTATATTGAAGTGAAGACCATAGGGACCTTTTTTGCAGGTTGTTGTGTACTAGTTTAATCCAGTATGAATTGTGTGATTTGTAGGCTGGAGTATCTTTGAATTCTAACCAATTGTACCAAATCGCTGTGAATTTATGCTGATAAGTTCTTCTATTTTTTCAATGTTATTTATTTTGCGGAACCGCTCTTTTTTTTGTTGGAGTGACGCTTGAACGCCAATGAGGGGGAATGCAATGTCTTGCTGCATTAATCATGACCATTGCTAGTGATTTTGAATACTGATTTCTAGGGATCGAATTGTGGTGAAGTAGGTAATGTGCTGGATCAAGACTAAGATTTTCCGATGTGATTGAGGTTGTAGTTTTATGTACCATTTTCCAGAAGCTCTGGATCAGTGGGCAGGTCCACCAGAGAACACAGAGGATACATGGGTTATATTAGAAGGGATGGATGTCCAGGGAAAACAGAGGAGACCTCCATCCCTTCTATTCTATCCCATGTATCCTCTGTGTACTCTGGACATGTCTCTGGGCCTCCATCCCTTCTAATCTATCCCATGTATCCTCTGTGTACTCTGGACATGTCTCCGGGCCTCTATCCCTTCTAATCTATCCCATGTATCTTCTGTGTAATCTGGACATGTCTCTGGGCCTCCATCCCTTCTATTCTATCCCATGTATCCTCTGTGTACTCTGGACATGTCTCTGGGCCTCCATCCCTTCTAATCTATCCCATGTATCCTCTGTGTACTCTGGACATGTCTCCGGGCCTCTATCCCTTCTAATCTATCCCATGTATCTTCTGTGTACTCTGGACATGTCTCCGGGCCTCCATCCCTTCTAATCTATCCCATGTATCTTCTGTGTACTCTGGACACGTCTCCGGGCCTCCATCCCTTCTAATCTATCCCATGTATCTTCTGTGTAATCTGGACATGTCTCTGGGCCTCCATCCCTTCTATCCCATGTATCCTCTGTGTACTCTGGACATGTCTCTGGGCCTCCATCCCTTCTATTCTATCCCATGTATCCTCTGTGTACTCTGGACATGTCTCCGGGCCTCCATCCCTTCAATCTATCCCATGTATCCTCTGTGTACTCTGGACATGTCTCTGGGCCTCCATCCCTTCTAATCTATCCCATGTATCCTCTGTGTACTCTGGACATGTCTCCGGGCCTCCATCCCTTCTAATCTATCCCATGTATCCTCTGTGTACTCTGGACATGTCTCTGGGCCTCCATCCCTTCTAATCTATCCTATGTATCCTCTGTGTACTCTGGACACGTCTCCGGGCCTCCATCCCTTCAATCTATCCCATGTATCCTCTGTGTACTCTGGACATGTCTCCGGGCCTCCATCCCTTCTAATCTATCCCATGTATCCTCTGTGTACTCTGGACATGTCTCTGGGCCTCCATCCCTTCTAATCTAGTCCGACACTGGTGTTGCATACACACGGTCGGACAAAGTTGTCAGAAAATCTGATCATTCTGAACGTGGTGACGTTCGTTGCGTGCAAAAGAACTACGTAGAGGCTAGTAGCCAATAGGTTTGGTCTCCTAATTTGATCTCAGTATGCGTGGCACTTTGTGCATCGGAATTCTCTACAATCGAACAGAAAAAATCCGATCAGATTTTGTTGTCGGAAAATTTGAGAGCAGGATCTCAAACTTTTTCCGTCGGAAATTCCGACGGAAAAAGTACGATGGAGCCCACACACGGTCAGATTTTCCGACAACATGGTCCGATCAGACATTTTTTGTCGGAATTTCCGACCGTGTGTACGGGGCATAAGAGACTGCAGACATGTTAAAAGACAAGAGATAGTCAGAGATTGCAGACAGGCTACAAGAGATGGTTAGAGGCTGCGGACAGGATACAGGAGGTGGTTAGAGGCTGCAGACATGGTGCAAGAGGTGGTCAGAACATGTGCACAGGATAAAGGAGGTGGTCAGAGGATGGCGGACAGGATACAGGAGGCAGTCAGAGGATGTGGAAATGGTACAGGTGGTGGTCAGAGTATGCAGACATGTATTGGGAGAAAACAGAGGGGTTACCTGTGTAAGGGGTGCATGCAGAGGGATCAGTCATGTAGGGGGATCACATAGTGGGATGAAGTCCTGATAAGAGCTGTCACAGGAGGGCCCTCACACAGGACACATGGCAGGCAGGGCAGTGAGGTTGGCACACACAGGGTGATCAGGTTCCTGTTCTTAGGGGAGGTGGGCTCCTGATCCCCAGGAAAGATGGGGTCCCTAGGTGAGATGAAGTCCCCGTTGCCAGGGGAGATGGAGTACCTGCCCCCAGGTGAGATAGGATCCCTGTCCCCAGGGGAGAAGGGGGTTCCTGTCCCCAGGGGAGAAGGGGGTCCCTGTCCCCAGGGGAGAAGGGGGTTCCTGTCCCCAGGGGAAAAGGGGGTCCCTGTCGCCAGGAGAGAAGGGAGTCCTTGTCCCCAGGACAGAAGGGAGTCCTTGTCCCCAGGACAGAAGGGAGTCCCTGTCCCCAGGAGAGAAGGGAGTCCCTGTCCCCAGGAGAGAAGGGAGTCCCTGTCCTCAGAGGGGAGAAGGTTTCCCTGTTCTCAGAGGGGGGGTAAGGGGGTCCCTGTCCTCGGGGGGGGGGGGGTCCCTGTCCTGGGGAGATGGAGTGGGGTATGGGATGGTCTCAATTTCCATGACATGCAGGTCCCTCATTTATGGTCATCTGGGCTCCCTCCAGCAGCATGGGTGGGTGATCAGCATATCCCCACAGCTACGGCTTGACAATCTGGCGGCAATTGATGGGCACACTGGCAGCAATTGATGGGTACAGTAGCTGCGTTTGATGGCACAGTGGCGGCAATTTATGGGTACAGTGGCATCGTTTGATGGCACAGTGAGGCAGCGTTTGATGGGCACAGTGAGGCAGCGTTTGATGGGGACAGTGAGGCAGCGTTTGATGGGGACAGTGAGGCAGCGTTTGACGGGCACAGTGTCTGCGTTTGATGGGTACAGTGAGGCAGCATTTGACGGGCACAGTGAGGCAGCGTTTGACGGGGACAGTGAGGCAGCGTTTGACGGGCACAGTGTCTGCGTTTGATGGGTACAGTGAGGCAGCGTTTGACAGGCACAGTGTCTGTGTTTGCTGGGCGCAGTGTCTGCGTTTGATGGGCACAGTGGTTGCGTTTGACAGGCACAGTGGCATCGTTTTATGGGCACAGTAAGGCAGCGTTTGACAGGCACAGTGTCTGCGTTTGATGGGCACAGTGTCTGCATTTCCTGGGCGCAGTGTCTGCGTTTGACGGGCACAGTGTCTGCGTTTGATGGGAACAGTGAGGCAGCGTTTTATGGGCACTGGGTCTGCGTTTTATGGGCACTGTGTCTGCGTTTTACGGGCACAGTGGCAGCGTTTGATGGGCACAGTGAGGAATTGTTTGACGGGCACAGTGTCTGCGTTTGATGGGCACAGTGTCTGCATTTGATGGGCACAGTGAGACAGAAATTGATGGGCACAGTGGTTGCGTTTGACGGGCACAGTGGTTGCGTTTGACGGGCACAGTGGTTGCGTTTGACGGGCACAGTGGCAGCGTTTGATGGGCACAGTGAGGCAGCGTTTGATGGGCACAGTGTCTGCGTTTGACAGGCACAGTGGCAGCGTTTGACAGGCACAGTGAGGCAGCGTTTGATGGGCACAGTGTCTGCGTTTGACGGGCACAGTGTCTGCGTTTGAAGGGCACAGTGTCTGCGTTTGATGGGCACAGTGGTTGCGCTTAATGGGCACAGTGAGGCAGCATTTGACGGGCACAGCCTCTGCGTTTGACGGGCACACTGAGGCAGCATTTGACGGGCACAGTATCTGCGTTTGACATGCACAGTGAGGCAATGTTTGACGGGCACAGTGAGACAGCGTTTAACGGGCAGTGTCTGCGTTCGACAGGCACAGTGTCTGCGTTTGAGGGGCACAGTAGGGCAGCATTTGATGGGCACAGTGAGGCAGCGTTTGAGGGGCACGGTGAGGCAGCATTTGACGGGCACGGTGAGGCAGCGTTTGACGGGCACGGTGAGGCAGCGTTTGACGGGCACGGTGAGGCAGCGTTTGACGGGGACAGTGAGGCAGCGTTTGACGGGCACAGTGAGGCAGCGTTTGCCGGGGACAGTGAGGCAGCGTTTGTCGGGCACAGTGTCTGCGTTTGATGGGCACAGTGAGGCAGAGTTTGATGGGCACAGTGTCTGCGTTTGAGGGGCACAGTGTCTGCGTTTGATGGGCACAGTGTCTGCGTTTGACGGGCACAGTGAGACAGCGTTTGATGGGCACAGTGTCTGCATTTGACGGGCACAGTGTCTGCGTTTGAGGGGCACAGTGAGGCAGCGTTTGAGGGGCACAGTGAGGCAGCGTTTGACGGGGACAGTGAGGCAGCGTTTGATGGGCACAGTGAGGCAGCGTTTGACGGGGACAGTATCTGCGTTTGATGGGCACAGTGTCTGCGTTTGACGGGCACAGTGAGACAGCGTTTGACGGGCACAGTGTCTGCATTTGACGGGCACAGTGTCTGCGTTTGAGGGGCACAGTGAGGCAGCGTTTGACGGGCACAGTGAGGCAGCGTTTGACGGGCACAGTGTCTGCGTTTGACGGGCACAGTGAGGCGTTTGATGGGCACAGTGAGGCAGCGTTTGACGGGCACAGTGTCTGCGTTTGAGGGGCACAGTAGGGCAGCGTTTGGGCACAGTGAGGCAGCATTTGACGGGCACAGTGAGGCAGCGTTTGATGGGCACAGTGTCTGCGTTTGACGGGCACAGTGAGGCAACGTTTGACGGGCACAGTGAGACAGCGTTTGATGGGCACAGTGTCTGCATTTGACGGGCACAGTGAGGCAGCGTTTGACAGCACAGTGTCTGCGTTTGATGGGCACAGTGAGGCAGCGTTTGACAGGCACAGTGTCTGCGTTTGACGGGCACAGTGAGGCAGCGTTTGAGGGGCACAGTGAGGCAGCGTTTGACGGGCACAGTGAGGCAGCGTTTGACGGGGACAGTGAGGCAGCATTTGCTGGGCGCAGTGTCTGCGTTTGATGGGCACAGTGAGGCAGCGTTTGATGGGCACAGTGTCTGCGTTTGATGGGCACAGTGTCTGCGTTTGATGGGCACAGTGAGGCAGCGTTTGATGGGCACAGTGTCTGCATTCGATGGGCACAGTGAGGCGTTTGAAGGGCACAGTGTCTGCGTTTTACGGGCACAATGTCTGCGTTTTATGGGCACAGTGTCTGCGTTTGATGGGCACAGTGGTTGCATTTGATGGGCACAGTGAGGCAGCATTTGACGGGCACAGTGAGGCAGCGTTTGATGGGCACAATGTCTGCATTTGATGGGCACAGTGAGGCGTTTGACGGGCACAGTGTCTGCGTTTGACGGACACAATGTCTGTGTTTGATGGGCACAGAGTCTGCGTTTGATGGGCACAGCGAGGCAGCATTTGACGGGTACAGTGAGGCAACGTTTGACGGGCACAGTGAGACAGCGTTTGACGGGCACAGTGTCTGCATTTGACGGGCACAGTGTCGGCATTTGACGGGCACAGTGTCTGCGTTTGATGGGCACAGTGTCTGCGTTTGATGGGCACAGTGGGGCAGCGTTTGATGGGCACAGTGTCTGCGTTTGATGGGCACAGTGTCTGCGTTTGATGGGCACAGTGTCTGCGTTTGATGGGCACAGTGTCTGCATTCGATGGGCACAGTGAGGCGTTTGAAGGGCACAGTGTCTGCGTTTGACGGGCACAATGTCTGCGTTTTATGGGCACAGTGTCTGCGTTTGATGGGCACAGTGGTTGCATTTGATGGGCACAGTGAGGCAGCATTTGACGGGCACAGTGAGGCAGCGTTTGATAGGCACAGTGTCTGCATTTGATGGGCACAGTGAGGCGTTTGATGGGCACAGTGTCTGCGTTTGACGGACACAATGTCTGTGTTTGATGGGCACAGAGTCTGCGTTTGATGGGCACAGCGAGGCAGCATTTGACGGGTACAGTGAGACAGCGTTTGACGGGCACAGTGTCTGCGTTTGACGGGCACAGTGTCTGCGTTTGACGGGCACAGTGTCTGCGTTTGACGGGCACAGTGTCTGTGTTTGATGGGCACAGTGTCTGCGTTTGATGGGCACAGTGAGGCAGCGTTTGACGGGCAGTGTCTGCGTTTTACGGGCACAGTGAGGCAACATTTGCTGGGCACAGTGGCAGCATGTTTGATGGCAGAACACCCCCCTATCTCCCCCTCCCACTAACTCTCCGCCTCTGCCCGCCCCCTCGAGTCCATAACTTTTCTTGACCATGGACATACATAAAATTCGCGCATGCGCGATTCGGGCGTGTTAGTAGAGTGGGCGGGGCTGTGTCTTAAGTTTAACCATCTCTCCGCCCGCCCGAGACCATAATATTTCTGGACCGCGGCCCGCCATCAGCTGTGACGGAGCCGCACAGGAAGGGACACGGCCGAGACATTTTTTACAACACCGTATCTGAGCCGCACATGCGCAGTAGCCACAGGGAGGATTTTCTTTGCTTCTCCTCCTGTGAAGTCACGTGGCCTCGCTCTACCTGCTACGTGCAGCACGTGACTACCGCAGAGAGCGACGTAACTGCGCAGGCGTGACCAGAAGATGTGGTGAGCGTTGCCTGGAGACCAGTAAATAGCCAATCGGGAGAAGGGAAATCATCTTCATGCGGGAGCCGTTACGATGTGACGTCAGAGCTTGATCTTCTAAACAGCCGAGCAGCGGACGAGAGCGTTCAGTGTGAGAAGAGCAGAGAGGAGGAAACATCTCCACCTCAGAGCTCCGGAGGGAGGAGCCATTGTCCGGAATACAGCCCAATCACAGCGTGTCTGTGTGTCCGGGGCTGCCTCCTCTGCTAAGACAACTGCCAGCATGTACTGTGTAAGTAATGGGGGTTCAGCTCCCAGCCTGGAATAAGATGTTACAGGACTACAAATCCCAGCATGATTTCTTCTATAGATGTACTACAAGTCTCAGCAATCTCTACATACCCCAGCCTGCTCCCCTCCCCCTCCTCAGGAGTAATTGTACCCCACACATCTCCTACCACCCTTTACCCCTCCCCCCAGGACCGGGGCCTGCGGGGGAGGGGTAATTGTACCCCACACTCATCTCCTACCGCCCTTTACCCCCCCCCCCAGGACCGGGGCCTGCGGGGGAGGGGTAATTGTACCCCACACTCATCTCCTACCGCCCTTTACCCCTCCCCCCCAGGACCGGGGCCTGCGGGGGAGGGGTTTTTGTACCCCACACATCTCCTACCGCCCTTTACCCCTCCCCCCCAGGACCGGGGCCTGTGGGGGAGGGGTGAGATGGCTGGAGGGGTGCAATTCCCCCCGGGGAGGGGAGCAGACTGAGGTATGTAGAGATCACTGGAACCTGTAATCTCTTCATAGAGAAAATCATGCTGGGATATGTAGTCCCACAGCATCTTGCACAGTGCATGCTGGGAGTTGTAGTTCCTCATGCGGACAGAGGTTGCTGGGACTTGTAGTTCCTTTAGAACCTGAGCAGAGGAGGCAGATCACACAGACACGCCGGGACCCGGCTGTCGTCCGGACAATGGCTCCTCCCTCCAGAGCTCTGTGTGGGGGATGGTCCCTCCTCCTCCACTCACCTACCACCGAGGGTGGGGCTCCAATTGCCCGCCCTCCCCCACACACAGGGCTGATCCAGGAAATATTCGATTGCCTCTCGGGGGATCAGGAAGGAATGTTTCCCCCAGCTGGAGCACATTGGATCATGCTTTGCTGGGGGTTTTCGCCTTCCTCTGGATCAACTGCCTCACAAACCAATACACCCCCACTCATCTACCACCAAGAGGGGACACTACCACCCTGGGTATGGGGTGATTGTGGCCAGTGGAACTACCCAGGTTTCATCTGCCCTCAGTCCCGGGGACCATGCCCAGAATACTGGTACTACCCCCTGCCTCCACCTACATGCAATCATCTACCTCCAAGGGTGACAAGGCCTGAGGCTTTGCTACACCCACTCATCTACCACCAAGAGGGGACACTACCACCCTGGGTATGGGGTGATTGTGGCCAGTGGAACTACCCAGGTTTCATCTGCCCTCAGTCCCGGGGACCATGCCCAGAATACTGGTACTACCCCCTGCCTCCACCTACATGCAATCATCTACCTCCAAGGGTGACAAGGCCTGAGGCTTTGCTACACCCACTCATCTACCGCCAAGAGGGGACGCTACCACCCTGGGTATGGGGTGATTGTGGCCAGTGGAACTTCCCCCCAAGTTTCATCTGCCCTCACTCCCCCATGCCCGGCATACTGGTAATACCCCCAGGCCCCACCTACACCCACCCATCTACCACCAAGAGGGGATGCTACCACCCTGGGTATGGGGTGATTGTGGCCAGTGGAACTTCCCAAGTTTCATCTGCCCTCAGTCCCGGGGACCATGCCCAGAATACTGGTAATACCCCCTGCCTCCACCTACATGCAATCATCTACCACCAAGAGGGGACGCTACCACCCTGGGTATGGGGTGATTGGGGCCAGTGGAACTTCCCAAGTTTCATCTGCCCTCAGTCCCGGGGACCATGCCCAGCATACTGGTAATACCCCCTGCCTCGACCTATATGCAATCATCTACCACCAAGGGTAACAATGCCTCAGGCTTTGCTACACCCACTCGTCTACCGCCAAAAGGGGACGCTACCACCCTAGGCATGGGGTGATTGTGGCCAGTGGAACTTCCCCCCAAGTTTCATCTGCCCTCACTCCCCCATGCCCGGCATACTGGTAATACCCCCTGGCCCCACCTACACCCACCCATCTACCACCAAGAGGGGATGCTACCACCCTGGGTATGGGGTGATTGTGGCCAGTGGAACTTCCCTCCAAGTTTCATCTGCCCTCAGTCCCGGGGACCATGCCCAGCATACTGGTAATACCCCCTGCCTCGACCTATATGCAATCATCTACCACCAAGGGTGACAATGCCTCAGGCTTTGCTACACCCACTCATCTACCGCCAAGAGGGGACGCTACCACCCTAGGCATGGGGTGATTGTGGCCAGTGGAACTTCCCCCCAAGTTTCATCTGCCCTCACTCCCCCATGCCCGGCATACTGGTAATACCCCCTGGCCCCACCTACACCCACCCATCTACCACCAAGAGGGGATGCTACCACCCTGGGTATGGGGTGATTGTGGCCAGTGGAACTACCCAGGTTTCATCTGCCCTCAGTCCCAGGGACCATGCCCAGCATACTGGTAATACCCCCTGCCTCCACCTATATGCAATCATCTACCACCAAGGGTGACAATGCCTCAGGCTATGCTACACCCACTCATCTACCGCCAAGAGGGGACGCTACCACCCTGGGCATGGGGTGATTGAGGCCAGTGGAACTTCCCCCCAAGTTTCATCTGCCCTCACTCCCCCATGCCCAGCATACTGGTAATACCCCCTGCCTCCACCTACATGTGATCATCTACCACCAAGGGTGACAATGCCTCAGGCTTTGCTACACCCACTCATCTACCGCTAAGAGGGGATGCTACCACCCTGGGTATGGGGTGATTGTGGCCAGTGGAACTTCCCCCCAAGTTTCATCTGCCTTCAGTCCCGGGGACCATGCCCAGCATACTGGTAATACCCCCTGCCTCCACCTATATGCAATCATCTACCACCAAGGGTGACAATGCCTCAGGCTATGCTACACCCACTCATCTACCGCTAAGAGGGGATGCTACCACCCTGGGCATGGGGTGATTGTGGTCAGTGGAACTTCCCACCAAGTTTCATCTGCCCTCAGTCCCGGGGACCATGCCCAGCATACTGGTAATACCCCCTGCCTCCACCTACATGTAATCATCTACCACCAAGGGTGACAATGCCTCAGCATCTGCTACACCCACTCATCTACCGCCAAGAGGGGACGCTACCACCATGGGTATGGGGTGAGTGTGGCCAGTGGAACTTCCCCCCAAGTTTCATCTGCCCTCACTCCCGGGGACCATGCCCAGCGTACTGGTAATACCCCCTGCCTCCACCTAGATGCACTCATCTACCACTAAGGGTGACAATGCCTCAGGCTCTGCTACACCCACTCATCTACCACCAAGAAGGGACGCTACCACCCTGGGCATGGGGTGATTGTGGCCAGTGGAACTTCCCCCCAAGTTTCATCTGCCCTCACTCCCCCATGCCCAGCATACTGGTAATACCCCCTGCCCCCACCTATATGCACTCATCTACCACCAAGGGTGACAATGCCTAAGGCTCTGCTACACCCACTCATCTACTACCAACACAGGGCTGATCCAGGAAATATTCGATTGCCTCTCGGGGGATCAGGAAGGAATTTTTCCCCCAGCTGGAGCACATTAGATCATGCTTTGCTGGGGGTTTTCGCCTTCCTCTGGATCAACTGCCTCACAAACCAATACACCCCCACTCATCTACCACCAAGAGGGGACGCTACCACCCTGGGTATGGGATGATTGTGGCCAGTGGAGCTTCCCCCCAAGTTTCATCTGCCCTCACTCCCCCATGCCCAGCATACTGGTAATACCCCCTGCCTCCACCTACATGAAATCATCTACCACCAAGGGTGACAATGCCTCAGGCTCTGCTACACCCACTCATCTACCACCAAGAAGGGACACTACCACCCTGGGTATGGGATGAGTGTGGCCAGTGGAACTTCCACCCAAGTTTCATCTGCCCTCACTCCCGGGGACCATGCCCAGCATACTGGTAATACCCCCCGCCCCCACCTATATGCAATCATCTACCACCAAGAGGGGACGCTGCCACCCTGGGCATGGGGTGATTGTGGCCAGTGGAACTTCCCCCAAGTTTCATCTGCACTCACTCCCCCATGCCCAGCATACTGGTAATACCCCCTGCCCCCACCTATATGCACTCATCTACCACCAAGGGTGACAATGCCTCAGGCTCTGCTACACCCACTTATCTACTACCAACACAGGGCTGATTTAGGAAATATTCGATTGCCTCTCGGGGGATCAGGAAGGAATTTTTTCCCCAGCCGGAGCACATTGGATCATGCTTTGCTGGGGTTTTTCGCCTTCCTCTGGATCAACTGCCTCACAACCCAATACACCAACTTTTCTACCACCAAGAGGGGACACTACCACTCTGGGCATGGGGTGATTGTGGCCAGTGGAACTTCCCCCCAAGTTTCATCTGCCCTCACTCCCCCATGCCCAGCATACTGGTAATACCCCCCCCCCAAGTTTCATCTGCCCTCACTCCCCCATGTCCAGCATACTGGTAATACCCCCTGCCCTCACCTACATGCAATAATCTACCACCAAGAGGGGACGCTGCCACCCTGGGCATGGGGTGATTGCGGCCAGTGGAACTTCCCCCCAAGTTTCATCTGCCCTCACTCCCCCATGCCCAGCATACTGGTAATACCCCCTGCCCCCACCTACACCCACTCATCTACCACCAAGAGGGGACGATACCACCCTGGGCATGGGGTGATTGTGGACAGTGGAACTTCCCCCCAAGTTTCATCTGTCCTCACTCCCCCATGCCCAGCATATTGGTAATACCCCCTGCCCCCACCTATATGCCCTTATCTACCACCAAGAGGGGATGCTACCATGCTGGGTATGGGGTGAGTGTGGCCAGTGGAACTTCCCCCCAAGTTTCATCTGCCCTCACTTCCCCACGCCCAGCGTACCCCCTGCTCCCACCTACATGCACTCATCTACCACCAATGGTGGCAATGCCTCTTAGGTTCCACAGAAAATGGGGTGCCTTGCCGTGGCTCTGTGGCTTACGCATGCATTTGTAAATGTGTGCAACTAAACCCCTGTCTTTGACACATAATTCTTGACAGGACAGTTTGGTCGGTAACTACATTAGCAAGATTTTTTAATTTCTACATCTGTTTCTACATTTGCAATATAGTCCCATCTATGGAATTTTTTATTGGATATTGTAATAAAATTTGACTACTTTTACTTAACTATACTGGTGTGGTACTGTTACATTTCTATATAACTGTGTTCTTTAGGGTGTTTGTTTTATGTGAATAGATGGGGGTGGGGATTCCATTTGGTTTTTCCAATCAGCCCACTGCCTGATTGATATTAAAAAAAAAAAACACTTCTATGGCCAACCTTAAGGACTTTAGCAGCCCATAGATTATGCACCTTTCTTTCCGTCCACAATGGGTGAACGGAAAGAAAATTGCTTGATTTCCCCCATCAACACAGATGGGGGAATCCCTCCCATAGTGCTATTGTGTTTTGCCAGCGGGGTACTTTCCCTGCTGGCAGAACAGAATGATCACTGCTGGAAGTGATTGCCTGAATAAAAATCCCACAGACTTGTACTGAAGTCAATCGATTTCAGTATAAGCAGCCTGCCCAATGGATAGATTGAATCTCAGGCCTGTCCCTGCTGAACCATCCGAGGTTCAATCCTCCTGTGGCCGGCTATAGATTGTAAGATCCGAGAGGGATGATATGAATGTGCAACATAAATGTGTAAATTGTCGGCATTATAGAAATACCTGTGATAAATAAAGTACATTTATGTTTCAATAATTTCCCGTAAATTGAAAAGTTGTAGCTGGTGACTGGGTCTCTTTATAGGATATTTAGTGAAAGCAATAAAGAGTAACAATCCTATGTAGGGACAAACCTGCAACTAAACATATATATAGAGTAGGGGTGCACCGAATGGGTTTTTTGGTGCCGAAACCGATTCCGAAAACGAAAAATACACTAGGCCGAAAACCGATACCGAAAATGACCGATACCGAAACTTATTTTTAAAAAATATTTCTATACAGGAGATGGTCAGAGACTGGGGACATGGTACAGGAGATGGTCAGAGTTAGAGACTGGGGACATGGTACAGGAGATGGTTAGAGACTGGGGACATGGTACAGGAGATGGTTAGAGACTGGGGACATGGTACAGGAGATGGTCAGAGATGGTCAGAGACTGCAGACATGGTACAGGAGATGATCAGAGACTGGGGACATGGTACAGGAGATGGTCAGAGACTGGGGACATGGTACAGGAGATGGTCAGAGACTGCAGACATGGTACAGGAGATGGTCAGAGACTGCAGACATGGTACAGGAGATGATCAGAGACTGGGGACATGGTACAGGAGATGGTCAGAGACTGCAGACATAGTACAGGAGATGATCAGAGACTGGGGACATGGTACAGGAGATGGTCAGAGACTGCAGACATAGTACAGGAGATGATCAGAGACTGGGGACATGGTACAGGAGATGGTCAGAGATGGTTAGAGACTGGGGACATGGTACAGGAGATGGTTAGAGACTGGGGACATGGTACAGGAGATGGTCAGAGATGGTCAGAGACTGCAGACATGGTACAGGAGATGATCAGAGACTGGGGACATGGTACAGGAGATGGTCAGAGACTGGGGACATGGTACAGGAGATGGTCAGAGACTGCAGACATGGTACAGGAGATGGTCAGAGACTGCAGACATAGTACAGGAGATGATCAGAGACTGGGGACATGGTACAGGAGATGGTCAGAGACTGCAGACATAGTACAGGAGATGATCAGAGACTGGGGACATGGTACAGGAGATGGTCAGAGACTGCAGACATAGTACAGGAGATGATCAGAGACTGGAGACATGGTACAGGAGATGGTCAGAGACTGCAGACATGGTACAGGAGATGGTCAGAGACTGGGGACATGGTACAGGAGATGGTCAGAGATGGTCAGAGACTGCAGACATAGTACAGGAGATGATCAGAGACTGGGGACATGGTACAGGAGATGGTCAGAGACTGGGGACATGGTACAGGAGATGGTCAGAGACTGGGGACATGATACAAGAGATCAATGCAGCCTCACCAGTCCCCGTCAGATGCAGCCAGCCTGTGCCCCCAGTGCAGCCAGCCTGTGCCCCCATTGCAGCCAGCCTGTGTGTCCCCAGTGCAGCCAGCCTGTGTGTCCCCAGTGCAGCCAGCCTGTGCAGGGGAAGAGAGAGGAGAGCCGCCGCCTGGTTGATTAGAGCGCCGAGAACATAACAGCTTTTATTTCAATAGCTGTGTGTTCCCCGCCACGCTTCGTCACATACAGCCCCTCCTCTGTGTCCGGGCACTTTGATAGACAGATCACCTACCCAATCCTGGGACGGGTGATCTGTCTATCAAAGTTCCTCCGGACAAGGGGGAGGGGCTGTATATGACGGCACGCGGCAGGGAACACACAGCTATTGAAATAAAAGCTGTCATGTTCCTGGCGCTCTAATCAACCAGGCGGCGGCTCTCCTCTCTCTTCTGCGCTATAGGACACTCCTGTTATGGAAAAAGGCACCAGGGGTGGGGGGCGGAGCCCCGCCCCATTTCGGCTCCATTATCGGCCATTTTTCTCTTTTGGCAAATTGACAAAAAGGCCATTTTCGGCCGATATGTTTCAGCGGCCAAAATTTCGGTGCATCCCTAGTTACAACCAAAAACATAAAATGTATTTTATTGGGATTTGGTGTGCCTTTGTATTCAGCCCCCTTTACTCTGATACCCCTAACTAAAATCTAGTGGCCAATAGCCTTCAGAAGTAACCTAATTAGTAAATAGAGTCCACCTGTGTGTAATTTAAAGAGGAAGTTAACCCATACAAAAAAAAATAAACCCTGCGAGGCAAAGGCATAATGAGCTAGTATGCATAGCATACTAACTAGCTCTATATGAATAACTTACCTGAGAACAAAGACCCCGAAACGGTCCTACTTCATTTTCACCGCTGCCATGTATCCTGGAGTGACTTCCGGGTCTCGCGGCTCCGGCGCTGTGATTGGCCGGAGCCACGTTGACGTCACTCCCGCGCATGTGCACGGGATCTGCCACTTGCGTGCTCGGTGTGCCTGCGCCCCGTAGACAGCGGTGCCTGTCTTTTTGCAAATATCCTAAACCGTGTAGGTACAGGTAAGCCTTAATCTAGGCTTACCTGTAGGTCAAAGTGGTCTGTAAGAAATAGTAATAAATACAGCTGTTCTGTTAAGCCCTCAGAGGTGTGTTAGAGAACCTTAGTGAACAAACAGCATCATGAAGGCCAAAGAACACACCAGACAGGTTTAGAGATAAAGTTGTGGAGAAGTTTAAAGCAGCGTTAGGTTATAAAAACATATCCCAAGCTTTGAACATCTCACGGAGCATTATTCAATCCATCATCCGAAAATGAAAAGAGTATGGCAGCACTGCAAACCTACCAAGACATGGCCGGGCAAGGAGAGCATTAATCAGAGAAGCAGCCAAGAGGCCCATGGTAACTCTGGAGGAACTGCAGAGATCCACAGCTCAGGTGGGAGAATCTGTCCACAGGACAACTATTCGTCGTACACTCCACAAATCTGCCCTTTATGGAAGAGTGGCAAGAAGAAAGTAATTGTTTAAAGCCATATGAAGTCCTGTTTGCGAGAAGCCATGTGGGGGACACAGCAAACATGTGGATGAAGGCGCTCTGGTCAGATGAGACCAAAATTGAACTTTTTGGCCTAAGAGAAAAATGCTATGTGTGGCGAAAAACTAACACTGCACATCACCCTGAACCCACCATCCCCACTGTGAAACATGGTGGTGGCAGCGTCATGTTGTGGGGATGCTTTTCTTCATCAGTAACAGGGAAGCTGGTCAGAGTTGATGGGAAGATGGATGGAGCCAAATACGGGGCAATCTTAGAAGAATATCTGAGTCTGCAAAAGACTTGAGACGGGGCGGAGGTTCACTTTCCAGCAGGACAACGACCCGAAATATACAGCCAGAGCTACAATGGAATGGTTTAGATCAAAGCATATTCATGTGTTAGAATGGCCCAGTCAAAGTCCAGACCTAAATCCAATTGAGAATCTGTGGCAAGACTCGAAAATTGCTGTTCACAGACACTCTCCATCCAATCTGATAGAGCTTGAGCTATTTTGCAAAGAAGAATGTGCAAAAATGTCCCTCTCTAGATGTGCAAAGCTGGTAGAAACATCCTCAAAAAGACTTGCAGCTGTAATTGCAGCGAAAGGAGGTTCTACAAAGTATTGACTCATGGGGGCGCCATACAAATGTACCCCACACTTTTCACACGTTTATTTGTAAAAAAAATTGAAAAGCATTTATCATTTTCCTTCCACTTCACAATTATGTGCCAATTTGTGTTGGTCTATCACATAAAATCCCAATAAAATACATTTATATTTTTTTGTTGTAACATGACAAAATGTGGAAAATGTCAAGGGGTATGAATATTTTTTCAAGGCACTGTATATGATACACTTTCAGTTCATGCCATTGATGCCATTTATTACAGTGGGTGGAAACTAGGTAGCAGGTATTCTTGTAAATTTATAGTGTGTTTGTCCAGTTGTCTATTTGTGTAGGTCTATGTATATTTTATTCTAATACGCACAATAAAGGTACATTTTTTTCAATTGTGAGCTGTCATGTAAATTTTGTTTATTCAAATGTTTCTTTTTTTTTTAATCAAATCATTCTTTATTATTCCTTTTTTTTATACAAAAACATCACAAATAACAAACAACATACACCCAACATACAACCCGGCACGAAATAAGATGGGGGAAGCAAATTTTTCTGATGTCAATTTTGTCATGAGAAATTTGGGAGAATAGTTTAGAGATGGGGTTGAGCCCATATCCCAAGTTTATTATTTTTTTTTAAATATTGTGATTTGTGGAGAGCTCCCCCCTCCCTCTGGCTACATTTATAATATATTAGGGCTGCGGAAATTAACGATTAATTGTTCGGTTAATCGTTAATTTCTTTGATCGATCAAAATAATTTTGATCAAGGACGATCCGCGGAGTGAGCTCCGCAGTCTCGCCCATAGGAAAGGCAGCGACTTCGGCCATCTTGGTCCACCAGGCGGCGGCTTAGTAGCGGCGCGATGACGTCATCATCGCCAGCCTGCTTGTCTACTCTGAGGACAGATTGGTCTGCCTGCTGAGCAGACAATTTTGAATTCTCAGGTATGGGGGACATGTGTCGAGATGTAGACATTACAGTATGGGGGGGAGATGTGGACATTACAGTATGGGGGAGATGTAGACATTACAGTATGGGGGGAGATGTGGACATTACAGTATGGGGGGAGATGTGGACATTACAGTATGGGGGAGATGTAGACATTACAGTATGGGGGAGATGTAGACATTACAGTATGGGGGGAGATGTGGACATTACAGTATGGGGGGAGATGTCGATATTACAGTATGGGGGGAGATGTCGATATTACAGTATGGGGGAGATGTGGACATTACAGTATGGGGGGAGATGTGGATATTACAGTATGGGGGAGATGTGGATATTACAGTATGGGGGGAGATGTGGATATTACAGTATGGGGGAGATGTGGACATTACAGTATGGGGGGGGAGATGTGGACATTACAGTATGGGGGGGAGATGTGGACATTACAGTATGGGGGAGATGTAGACATTACAGTATGGGGGAGATGTAGACATTACAGTATGGGGGGAGATGTGGACATTACAGTATGGGGGGAGATGTGGATATTACAGTATGGGGGAGATGTGGACATTACAGTATGGGGGGAGATGTGGACATTACAGTATGGGGGAGATGTGGACATTACAGTATGGGGGAGATGTAGACATTACAGTATGGGGGGAGATGTAGACATTACAGTATGGGGGAGATGTGGACATTACAGTATGGGGGGAGATGTGGACATTACAGTATGGGGGGGGGGGGGGAGATGTAGACATTACAGTATGGGGGAGATGTAGACATTACAGTATGAGGGGAGATGTGGATATTACAGTATGGGGGAGATGTGGACATTACAGTATGGGGGGAGATGTAGACATTACAGTATGGGGGAGATGTAGACATTACAGTATGGGGGGAGATGTGGACATTACAGTATGGGGGGAGATGTAGACATTACAGTATGGGGGAGATGTGGACATTACAGTGGGGGAGATGTGGAAATTACAGTATGGGGGGAGATGTGGACATTACAGTATGGGGGAGATGTGGACATTACAGTATGGGGGAGATGTAGACATTACAGTATGGGGGGGGGGAGATGTGGATATTACAGTATGGGGGGGGGGGGGGAGATGTGGACATTACAGTATGGGGGGGGGGGGAGATGTGGACATTACAGTATGGGGGAGATGTGGACATTACAGTATGGGGGGAGATGTGGACATTACAGTATGGGGGAGATGTGGACATTACAGTATGGGGGAGATGTGGACATTACAGTATGGGGGGGGAGATGTGGATATTACAGTATGGGGGGAGATGTGGATATTACAGTATGGGGGGAGATGTGGACATTACAGTATGGGGGGAGATGTGGACATTACAGTATGGGGGGAGATGTGGATATTACAGTATGGGGGAGATGTGGACATTACAGTATGGGGGGAGATGTGGACATTACAGTATGGGGGAGATGTGGATATTACAGTATGGGGGGGGAGATGTAGACATTACAGTATGGGGGGAGATGTGGACATTACAGTATGGGGGGAGATGTGGACATTACAGTATGGGGGGAGATGTGGATATTACAGTATGGGGGGAGATGTGGACATTACAGTATGGGGGGAGATGTAGACATTACAGTATGGGGGGAGATGTGGATATTACAGTATGGGGGGAGATGTGGACATTACAGTATAGGGGAGATGTGGATATTACAGTATGGGGGGAGATGTGGACATTACAGTATGGGGGAGATGTGGACATTACAGTATGGGGGGAGATGTGGACATTACAGTATGGGGGAGATGGGGAGATTACAGTGGGGGGGAGATGTGGACATTACAGTATGGGGGGAGATGTGGACATTACAGTATGGGGGGAGATGTGGACATTACAGTATGGGGGGAGATGTGGATATTACAGTATGGGGGAGATGTGGACATTACAGTATGGGGGAGATGTGGACATTACAGTATGGGGGGAGATGTAGACATTACAGTATGGGGGGAGATGTGGACATTGCAGTAAGGGGGAGATGTGGATATTACAGTATGGGGGGAGATGTGGATATTACAGTATGGGGGGAGATGTGGACATTACAGTATGGGGTGGAGATGTGGATATTACAGTATGGGGGAGATGTAGACATTACAGTATGGGGGGAGATGTGGATATTACAGTATGGGGGGAGATGTGGACATTGCAGTATGGGGGGAGATGTGGATATTACAGTATGGGGGAGATGTGGACATTCCCGTATGGGGGAGATGTAGACATTACAGTACAAAAATTGTAAAAACTGTATGTGCGTTATAATTTATCGAAATTAGTTGATTAATCGATTTTTAAAAAAAAAAAACGATTAATCGAACACAAAAATTTGAATCAGTAACAGCCCTATAATATATTATTTATAATTCATCCATACAGACCTAGTAGGATTGCTGAAGGGTTTTTTGTATACCCCCACTTTGTAATTAATTTATGGAACGCAAACAACAAGATTCTTTTTCGAAAGGCGAAAAATATGGATTCAATAGTAGACGAGGTAACTACTTCTGGAAAAAGTTATCCATTTATTTAAATGTCTCATGACATTTTAAGCACTTGAGATCCGCGATATAGCCGAATGACGGCTACAGCACGGACCTGCATTGCCCGGACTATGTCTATTGATGTCGTCCCGTGCACGAGCGGCCTGCGCGCCCCCTGAAGGGCGCGATCTGTGATCAGCGAGTCTGTGAGACTCGCTGGATCACAGATCTGAGTAAGGGGTCAATCCCGACCCCTTACCACGTGATCAGCTGTCAGCCAATGACAGCTGATCATGTGATGTCAACACAGCCCGTAATCGGCTATTTTTTCTCCTCGCGCTGACAGCGTGAGGAGAAAAGAAAACAGACGATCACCAACGGCAGTGAGAGGGACATCAGTCCCAATCACTTCGAGCTGCCGCCAGCTCATCAGTGCACACCAGTGCCCCCTTCAAGTGCCAACTAGCAGTAGGCAACAGTGACGCCTACCAGTGCCCACCAGCGCCACCCATCAGTGCCCACAGTGCCATCTGTCAGTGCCCACAATCAGTGCCTGAAGAACAGTGCTGCACATCAGTGCCACCTATCAGTGCCCATCAGTGTCACCTACCAGTGCCCATCTGTGCCACCTATCAGTGCCATCTATCAGTGGTACCTATCAGTGCCACCCATCTGTGCCACCCATCAGGGCCCATCAGTGCCATCTTATCAGTGGCCATCAGTACCAACTTATCTGTCCCCATCAGTGCCACCTTATCTGTGCCTATCAGTGCCGCCTTAACTGTGCCCACCAGTGCCGCCTTATCAGCGCATATCAATGAAGCAGAAAAATTACTTGTTTGCAAAATTGTATAACAAGCTATTATCGACTTTCAGACCGGACCATTTTGCTGGCTTAAGACCAGACCACTTTTGCGATTCGGCACTGCGTTGCTTTAACTGACAATTGCGCGGTCGTGCGACGTGGCTCCCAAACAAAATTGACGTCCTTTTTTTCTCACAAATAGAGCTTTCTTTTGGTGGTATTTGATCGCCCCTGCGGTTTTTATTTTTTGCGCTATAAACAAAAAAAGAACGACAATTAAAAAAAAAAAAACATTATTTTTTACTTTTTGCTATAATAAATATCCCTCAAAAATATATAAAAAAACATTTTTTTTTCTCAGTTTAGGCCGATACGTATTCTTCTACATATTTTTGTTAAAAAAAATCGCAATAAGTGATTATTGATTGGTTTGCGCAAAAGTTATAGTGTTTACAAAATAGGGAATAGTTTTATAGCATTTTTATTAATAATTTTTTTTTTTTACTAGTAATGGTAGCGATCAGCGATTTTTATTGTGACTGCGACATTATGGCGGACACATCGGACATTTTTTACACATTTTTGGGACCATTGTCATTTATACAGCAATCAGTGCTATTTAAATGCACTGATTCCTGTGTAAATGACAGTGGTAGTGAAGGGGTTAACCACTAGGTGGCAGTGTAGGGGTTACATGTTCCTAGAGGCGTGTTTCCAACTCTGGGGGGGGGTGTGGCTGTCAGCTAGTGAATGCTGATCTCTGCTCCAATCACAGGGAGCAGAGATCGGCGTCACTAGTTGCTAGGCAGAACGGGGAGATGCAGGGTCGGCGTAACCATTAGGCGGGTCAGGCAGCCGCCTAGGGCGGCAGAATGGGAGGGGCGGTAAAATCCCTGCTGACCAAGTGACTCCGCACCGCTCCCTGTTATTACACCCCCGCCGCATAGAGCAGATTGACGCTCTATTGCGGTATGCTGGGTGACAAGCCAGAGGATGAGACAGGTCACAGGCGGGGATAAGGATAAAGAAGCGCGGGGCGGAGCAGGGGGCGGAGTCTGTGTGGGTCGCTGAGGGACGAGCGTCTTCTCCCCCCCATGACTTGTAGTGTGGAGAGTATACTGTCACAGTAATTGCACAGTGAGAGCGGGGAAAGCTTACACAGGAGGCGGGCTGTGTTCTGTCTCCACCTTCCTCCTAACCCCGCCCTCACTCTGCTGCTTCTCCAATCCGATACTCCGCCTCAGATTTGTGCCCGCCCAGCCCCGCCCACCCTCCAATCACATGCATGCCATGCACTTGCTCTGTGCTGCCAGAGGAGTTTTGTGAACAGCTGAGCGGCACTTTTAAACCATCGCTGTTACAGCCCTGAGGGAGACCAGACTGAATGGGGGAGACATACAGTAATTGGTGAGTGTGACTTCCATCCCCAGAACAACCCCCTCTCTGTTCCCACCACTTTATGCTCTGCACCTTCTTCCCCCCTCCCCCTTTATTTTTCTCTCTCTACCCCACCCCTCTTATGTTTACACCTCTCGTCTTCCTCCCCCCACTAGGCTAGGACCTAGCCTGTCCACATACCACCCTGTCCACATACCACCCTGTCCACATACCACCCTGTCCACATACCACCCTGTGACCCTGTCCACATACCACCCTGTGACCCTGTCCATATACCACCCTGTCCACATACCACCCTGTGACCCTGTCCACATACCACCCTGTGACCCTGTCCATATACCACCCTGTGACCCTGTCCACATTACCACCCTGTGACCCTGTCCACATACCACCCTGTCCACATACCACCCTGTGACCCTGTCCACATACCACCCTGTGACCCTGTCCACATACCACCCTGTCCATATACCACCCTGTGACCCTGTCCACATACCACCCTGTCCACATACCACCCTGTGACCCTGTCCATATACCACCCTGTGACCCTGTCCACATACCACCCTGTCCATATACCACCCTGTGACCCTGTCCATATACCACCCTGTCCATATACCACCCTGTGACCCTGTCCATATACCACCCTGTCCACATACCACCCTGTGACCCTGTCCACATACCACCCTGTGACCCTGTCCACATACCACCCTGTCCACATACCACCCTGTGACCCTGTCCACATACCACCATGTGACCCTGTCCACATACCACCCTGTCCATATACCACCCTAATAGCTAGGAATCAAGATATGTCATTTCTAGCTCAGTCCCCTCCCTCTACAGTTAGAAACACACACAGGGAACACAGTTAACCCCTTGATCGCCCCCCTAGTGTTAACTCCTTCCCTGCCAGTGACATTTTTACAGTAATCAGTGCATTTTTATAGCACTGATCGCTGTATAAATGCCAATGGTCCCAAAAATGTGTCAAAAGTGTCCGATGTGTCTGCCATAATGACGCAGTTCCGATAAAAAAAAAATTGCAGATTGCCGCCATTACTAGTAAAAAAATAATAATAAAAATGCTATAAATCTATCCCCTATTTTGTAGACGCTATAACCTTTGCGCAAGCCAATCAATATACGCTTATTGCGATTTTCTTTTATATCAAAAATATGTAGAAGAATACATATCGGCCTAAACTGCGAAAAAATGTGCTTTTAAAAAAAAATAAAAAAATGGGATATTTATTACAGCAAAAATTACAAAATATTGTGTTTTGTTTTTTTCAAAATTTTCGCTCTTTTTTTGTTTATAGCGCAAAAAATAAAAACCGCAGAGGTGATCAAATACCACCAAAAGAAAGCTCTATTTGTGGGAAAAAAAGGATGACAATTTTGTTTGGGTGCAGCGCCGGCACGACTGCGCAATTGTCAGTTTAAGCGACGCAGTGCCGAATCGCAGGAAATGGCCTGGTCATTCAGCAGCCAAATCTTCCGGGGCTGAAGTGGTTAAAAAATGCACTATACCAAATTACATGGTATTGTTGTACCATGCGATTTGGTGCAGGCAAAAACGCACTGTGTTTGTGATCTGCGTTTTGGATTGTTGCTAGGAATATAATGTCACCCGCAGCAGATCGCACACCCAGTGCATTTTGAACATGGTTCGGCCTAGCTCCGGAGCGGCGGCGGCCATCTTGGTACACCCGGCGGCCTTAGGAAAGGCCGCGGCTTTGGCCTAGCTCCGGAGCGGCGGCCATCTTGGTACACCCGGCCACTGTTTACAATGTGATCGCTCCGTCAAATGACGGAGCGATCACTTGTAAACATACCCTGCATTACCCAGCCAATATCCTGCATTACCCAGAATATACTCTGCATTACCCAGCCAATACTCTGCGATACTCTGCATTACCCTGCATATACTCTGCATTACCCAGCATATACTCTGCGATACTCTGCATTACCCAGCCAATACTCTGCGATACTCTGCATTACCCAGCCAATACTCTGCGATACTCTGCATTACCCAGCCAATACTCTGCGATACCCAGCCAATACTCTGCATTACCCAGCCAATACTCTGCGATACTCTGCGATACCCAGCCAATACTCTGCGATACCCAGCCAATACTCTGCGATACCCAGCCAATACTCTGCATTACCCAGCCAATACTCTGCATTACCCAGCCAATACTCTGCGATACTCTGCGATACCCAGCCAATACTCTGCGATACTCTGCGATACCCAGCCAATACTCTGCGATACCCAGCCAATACTCTGCGATACCCTGCCAATACTCTGCGATACTCTGCGATACCCAGCCAATACTCTGCGATACCCAGCCAATACTCTGCGATACCCAGCCAATACTCTGCGATACCCTGCCAATACTCTGCGATACCCTGCCAATACTGCCAATACTCTGCGATACCCAGCCAATACTCTGCGATACCCAGCCAATACTCTGCGATACCCAGCCAATACTCTGCGATACGCAGCCAATATTACAGTGGGGGAGATGACGTGGATATTACAGTGGGGACTATATGGTGGCGGAATTTTCACAGGTTTTTGCAAATTCGATTATTATTTGCTGATCCGAAAAATGATCCGATCCGTGACTCTGATCCGAGGATCGATCCGATCCGTGAGTTTTTTGATCCGTTGCACCCCTAGTAAAAAGTAAAATTAGCACAATTTTTTTGTATAATGTGAATTGTGATCTTTATTCTAAGCAAAAAAATAAAAATCGTAATTCTCATTTTGGCCAGAATTGTGCGTCGTGTTTGGGGTTTTAAGTAATTTTCTAGCAAAAAAAAAAAAGGATTTTAACTTGATAACAACAAATGTCAGAAAAAGTTTTCGTGTTTAGGGGATTAAACTTCCCTCAATTACACACCAAAGTGTATTCCTTTGATCTAAAGGACAAATCGTTACAATGTTTATACTTAAAGTGGTTGTAAACCCACTTTTTGTACTTTTACCTATAGGTAAGCCTTATTCTAGGCTTACCTATAGGTAGTGGAAATATCTCCTAAAGGTGCGCCGTTTAGGAGATATTTAACTTGTAGTCCGTCGGAAATGGCGCATGCGCAGGGAAGAATCGAAACTAACGGCCTTTTCTTCCCTAGCATATGCCGCAGGTCGCGGCTCCCGTGCACGGGAGTGACGTCACGCGGCTCGGGCAAATCACAGAGCCGGAGTCCGCAGCCCCGAAGGAAGAGGGCAAGAAGATGGACGCTGCCCACACAGGGGACGTCGCTGGATTCTTTTGCATGTAAGTGGTACATAATGGGCTAGTATGCGATGCATACGAGACCATTATGCTTTTCTTTTGCAGGCTATACAGGGAGCAAAAGAGGAAGTAAAACCCATCAGGGTTTACTTCCTCTTTAAGTTCCACTGCTAAAGAATGTTGTGAATCTCGACAGACTGACCATTTTTATTTATTTTTTCCCCCTTTTCTTTTGACTGTTGGCTTTAGCAGAGTAGAGAGAATTCTCTGCATAGAAAGAATCGGGAAATACTTTGTCAAAATCGCAACGGGAAAATAAAAATTACGATTCTTAGCGATTAATCATGCAGCTCTAGTGTGCCTATTCACGTGTTCCTGACCCATAAAGAGACGGGCTGCTCTTCAGCAGACACGCAACTGTGCCATTCATTCTTAAGGGAGAAAATGAGTGTAGCGCTAAAAGCAAATCATCTGTGTACCTCAAACAGTGACAATAATGATAAATAAAAATAACGATAAGTGAAAATATAAACTGTGAAGGCAAATAACACAACAATGATTGGTGTACATGGAAGGCATATTGTCACAGTTTGAGGTACACAGAGGATTTGCTTTTAGCGCTACACTCATTTTTTGTATATTTCTTTGTTTGAGTGTTAGCAGCTTTTTTCACCATTTTAGGTTTAGCGCAGTATTTTCCCCCACTTTATAAATAAAACCTGGAAGCTGATTGGTTTTTATGCAGAAACAGACATCTCAAGTCTCCCGGAAGGTGTGAGAGACTCCCGCATTTCTGCGGTGGCACCCGCAAGCGCCTCCCGATCTCCCGGGAACGATCGGTGCGACGGCTGTCTCTCCTGCTGCGCACCGATCCTCCCCAGCTTCTCTGTGTACGCCTCCCCCTCTCCCTACGCGTCCTTCTCCGCCCCCCGCCTCGCCCCCGCAACCGGCTCCCCTCCTCTCCCGCTGGCTGCGGGGGGGGGGGGGACTTGTAATTGGACACAGTGAGCGAGATTTATGAATGAACAGGAACCTCTGTCTCCTCTTCATTCATCTTTAGTGCCGAGAAAGGGACCGGGGAATCTGTGTCCTCAGTCCATTTGTCTGTCTCAACAGGGAGATGTCAGGGGTCTGTTTACACCCCTGACATCTCACCAAAGCCCCCCCAAAAAATATAAAAAATGTAATATTGTAAAAAAAAATAAAAAAGTGTAAAAAAAATAAAAATAAATAAAAACCATTGTGAATTTTTTTTTAAAACAAATTAAAATGTAAAAAAAAAAAAAATTATTAAAAGTAAAAAAACTACTGACACCATCCACTGCCACATAACCACCAACCCCCTTCCCCAGAAGCACTGCGAAAAAATATTGAGAAAGTGATTCAACCACTTCCCGCCCGCTAAATAGCAAATTGACGCCCGGGAAGTGGTTCTGTTATCCTGACTGGGCGTCATATGACAACCTTCAGGATAACATGCCGGCGCGTGCCCGTGGGGGCGCGCATCGCGGCGACCGCGAGTGAGGGGTGTCGGTCTGACACCCAGCATCTCCGATCGTAATAAGAAGCCTCTGTCGGAGGCTTCGTACCACGTGATCAGCTGTGACCAATCACAGCTGATCATCGCGTGATCCCGGAAGTGCCGGTAAACGGCATTCCTCTGTTCGCGCTGACAGGGAGAGCGGCTTCTCTCCCTGTCGGGGGGGGGGGGGGGGTCTGTGCTGATGCCCCAACAATAAAGTTAGCCAGTGCCCACCACAGGGCCAATCACTGCCCACCTCAGGGCCAATCACTGCCCACCTCAGGGCCAATCACTGCCCAGCAGTAACACCTGTCACTACATATCAGTACCTAATCATCAGTGCCTCCTGTCAGTGCCAATCAGTACTGTCTATCAGTGCTTCCTGTCAGTGCCCATCACAGCCGCCTGACAGTGCCCATCAGGGCTGCATATCAGTGCCTCTTCATCAGTGCCACTTTATCAGTGCCAACTCATCAGTGCCGCCTCATCAGTGCCCGTCAGTCAAGGGGAAAACAACATTTTATGAAAGAAACTAAAAAAAAAAAATGTTTTCTCAAATGTTGGTCTTTTTTAATTTGTTTAGCAAAAAAAATAAAAACCGCAGAGGTGATCAAATACCACCAAAAGAAAGCTCTATTTGTGGGAAGAAAATTATAAAAATTTAGTGTGAGTACAGCGTTGTATGACCGCGCAATTGTCATTCAAAGTGCGACAGTGCTGAAAGCTGAAAATTGCCCTGGTCAGGAAGGGGCGTAAGTGCCTGGTATTGAAGAGTTAAATAATATTTTGCAGGGGGGGTGGTGTTTGCGGGCACGAAGCGCCACCTCCCTGAAATTTGTTTTTGCAGGTTGGGATGTCTGCAGAAATGTGAATTGATTTTGCACTCTCCAGCTTTTAGTAAATAAAGCCCTGTCTGTATCAGAGCAGATGATCAGACACGTTCAGATCTTCACCAGTAATTGATCACCAGGGACAGCTAGTGACTGAGCATGCTGGGAGTTGTAGTGTCACTTCCAGGAGGTGTCATCTACTTACCTGCCCGGGCACTGCCCTGTGCGGCACATGCACTCTTCTCCTCCAGCCTCCTGCAGTGTGGAAGTGCCGGTGTTCTATCACCAAGTGTCCGGCTGTCACTAGGTGTCCGAATTGTACTGCGCATGCGCAGCGCATGCGCAGTAGGGAGCATGAAGATGTTCGGAAATTGTCGGAAGATGAACGGTGCCTGCGCCGTGAGTCGAGGAGAAGCCCCCACCATCCAAGCGGACATAGGGTTCGCCACGCTTCGGGCACGGCCTCGCTGCGCTCGGCTCTTTTATATTCTAAGTCTATGCCCACTTGGATGGTGGGGCTTGAAAGTGGACTCACGGCGCAGGCGCCGTTCATCCTCAGCAATTTTCGGAATCAGGGTGTCCTGTGTACTGCGCATGCACAGTACACCTCGGACACTTCGTGATGGGGGACTGGTAATGATACAACACCGGTGGGTATCTATTCTCCCCTCCCTCCCCTGCATGTGCACGGAGCTAGGTCACCTGACACACAACAACAACAATAACGCGTTGCCGGGGCAACCGAGGCCGGGCTACAGCCGCCTGGTGGGGCCAAAAAGTGTTCAACGCGGATCTGGTGTGTTATTAGGAGTGCAGGGAGAGCTGATCACTAATAAAGTCCATATGATGTGTGTCTGCTATGAGATCTGCAGGAAAGGAGAGTCCTTCTTATACAGAGCTTGTCTAGTTCTTGCACAAAGGTGCCTGTTGTGAGTCACAAGAACAGATGGCAGAATGTGATGAAGAGGTCCAGCTTCAGACCCCATTCACACCCCTCCCAACTGTCCCTGATTTGGAGGGACTGTCCCTGATTTGGAGCAATGTCCCTCTGTCCCTCTTTCCTCCTCATTTGTCCCTCATTTTGGTCTGATCTATATAGTTGTATATAAAATGCACTTTTTATCGATCAAAAAGTGTTTCCCAGCGCTAAACCTTTCATCTAATTCTAAATTGCTGCATTTGCAAATTTTAAAAGCCAATATAAGGAAATAGTAGTGGTTAAAAAAAAAAAAAAAGCCCTTATGGATTTAATTAACCTTTTTTTTTAGTTTACCGTATTTATCGGCATATAACACGCACTTTTTCCCCCTAAAAAATCGGGGGAAAGTCGTGGGTGCGTGTTATACGCCGATACCCCAAAAAAAATTTTCAAAAATGGCAAGCGCCGCCGAAAAATAGCGAGCGCCGCTGAAAAAGACCGAGGCGCGGCCGAAAAAACCCGAAGCCGCGCCGGAATAGACCGAGCAGACTGTTCGGCTCTACTCGGAGTCCCGCCTCCCTGTGCTCGCTCCGGAAACAGCAGGGAGGCGGGACCGCGATCGGAGCTGAACAGTCGGCTCGGCCTTTTCCGGGGCCGCTTTGGTCTTTTTCGGCCGCGCCTCGGACTTTTTCGGCGGCGCACGCGACAGAGTCTCAGCGGCGGGAAATTTAAACCCGGACCGGACTTCTAATGTCGCTGGGCATGGCTGCAATGACGCTGGGCAAGGCTGCAATGACGCTGGGCAAGGCTGCAATGACGCTGGGCAAGGCTGCAATGACGCTGGGCAAGGCTGCAATGACGCTGGGCATGGCTGCAATGACGCTGGGCATGGCTGCAATGACGCTGGGCATGGCTGCAATGACGCTGGGCAAGGCTGCAATGACGCTGGGCAAGCTGCAAATGACGCTTAAATGTAAGTTTTTTTTTTTTTTTCCCCTAAACTTCCCTCCTAAAACTTTTTTTCCTTAAAATGCCCTCCTAAACTTGGGGGTGCGTGTTATACGCCGATAAATACGGTAGTTAATTCTCTTTTAACCACTTCAGCCCCGGACCATTTGGCTGGCCAAAGACCAGAGCACTTTTTGCGACGTGGCTCCCAAACAAAATTGACGTCCTTTTTTTCCACAAATAGAGCTTTCTTTTGGTGGTATTTGATCACCCCTGCGGTTTTTATTTTTTGCGCTATAAACAAAAAAAAACGACAATTTTGAAAAAAAAACATGCCTTCTTTTTTACTTTTTGCTATACTAAATATCCCCCAAAAATATATCAAAAACATTTTTTTTTCCTTCAGTTTAGGCCGATACGTATTCTTCTACATATTTTTGGTAAAAAAAAGCAATAAAAATAAATACATTTTGGATGCATTAAACTGAATTGCAGGCCTACCCTGAGGAAGCCATCATTATGGCGAAACATGTCGGAAAATAACTGGCCTGCTTCACCAATTGAGTTTTGTACTTAGTTGGATCTATGGTTGTATTGAACTAAATTTAGCTAATATGTACTAATATGTATATGTCTATTGTAATTTTACTATTGACTATTCAATTTAATTGGGGGCCTCGAGCACAATTATTTGTATCAACAAACAAAGAAATGCTTTAAAAATCCTTTTTAATATTTTTCTAAATAAAAAATGCATTGAATTGTCGACAAACCTTTTTTGGCACTGCCATAATCCCTCTGGTCCATTCCTCCCATATACACATACCGATTGAACATGTTGAGATTTTTTTTTAAGAACTAACGATCTTCTAATCGTTGATAGGGGGGACTTGTTCAAGGAAGAAATACAGAAATATAATAAAGTCTCATTGCAATGAAAATACATAATGTAAAGCAATGTACATTTATGAATAGGATGCTTTGCTTTAACCACTTGCTTACTGGGCACTTAAACCCCCCTCCTGCCCAGACCAATTTTCATCTTTCAGCGCTGTCGCACTTTGAATGACAATTGCGCGGTCATACAACACTGTACCCAAATGACATTTTTATCATTTTTTTCCCACAAATAGAGCTTTATTTTGGTGGTATTTAATCACAGCTGGGGTTTTTATTTTTTGCTAAACAAACAAAATAAGTGGAAAATTTTGAAAAAAAAAAAAAATCATGTTTAACCGCTTCCTGACCGGCGCACGGCGATGTACGTCGACAGAATGGCACGGACAGGCATAAGGGCGTACAGGTACGTCCCCTTTAAGATGCCACTGTGCCATCGAGCGAGCGCCAGTCGGGACCCCCGTGAGGACGGTCGCAGGTCCCGCGGACTCGGTCGCCGCGGGGATACCCGTGATCGTCTCACGGGAAGGCTGAACGGGGAGATGCGGAAATAAACAGCATCTCCCCGTTCTGCTTAGCAACTAGTGAAGCCGATCTCTGCTCCCTGTGATTGGAGCAGAGATCAGCATTCACTAGCTGACAGCCACACTCCCCCCCCCCCCCCACAGTTGGAAACACGCCTCTAGGAACATGTAACCCCTTCACTGCCACTGTCATTTACACAGGAATCAGTGCATTTAAATAGCACTGATTGCTGTATAGATGACAATGGTCCCAAAAATGTGTTAAAAATGTCCGATGTGTCCGCCATAATGTCGCAGTCACAAAAAAAAAATCGCTGATTTGCCGCCATTACTAGTAAAAAAAAAAAAAAATTATTAATAAAAATGCTATAAAACTATCCCCTATTTTGTAAACGCTATAACTTTTGCGCAAACCAATCAATAATTGCTTATTGCTATTTTTTTTAACAAAAATATGTAGAAGAATACGTATCGGCCTAAACTGAGGAAAAAAATGTTTTTTATTATATTTTTGAGGGATATTTATTATAGCAAAAAGTAAAAAATTATGCGTTTTTTTCAAAATTGTCACTCTTTTTTTTGTTTATAGCGCAAAAAATAAATCCCGCAGTGGGCGATCAAATACCACCATAAGAAACTCTATCTCTGGGAAAAAAAGGATGTAAATTTTGCTTGGGAGCCACGTCGCACGACCGCGCAATTGTCAGTTAAAGCGACGCAGTGCCAAATCGCAAAAAGTGGTCTGGTCTTAAGCCAGCAAAATGGTCCGGTCTGAAAGTGGTTAATAGCTTGTTATAAAATTTTGCAAACAGGTAATTTTTCTGCTTCATTGATATGCGCTGATGAGGCGGCACTGGTGGGCACAGTTAAGGCGGCACTGATAGGCACAGATAAGGTGGCACTGATGGGGACAGATAAGTTGGTACTGATGGGCCCTGATGGGTGGCACAGATGGGTGGCACTGATGGGTGGCATGGATGGGTGGCACTGATAGGTACCACTGATAGATGGCACTGTGGGCACTGACAGGTGGCACTGTGGTCACTGATGGGTGGCGCTGGTGGGCACTGGTAGGCAGCACTGTTGCCTACTGCTAGGTGGCACTTGTAGGGGGCACAGGTGGGCACTGATGAGCTGGCGGCAGGTCGCAGTGATCGGGACTGATGTCCCTCTCACTGCCGCTGGTGATCGGCTTTAAAATTGCAGATTACCGGCTGTGTTGACATCACATGATCAGCTGTCATTGGCTGACAGCTGATCACGTGGTAAGGGGTCGGGATTGACCCCTTACTCTGATCTGAGATCCAGCGAGTCTCATAGACTCGCTGATCACAGAGCGCGCCGCGCACGCCCTTTCAGGGGGCGCGCGGGCCGCTCGTGCACGGGACGACGTCAATAGACGTAGTCCCGGCAATGCAGGTCCGCGCTGTAGCCGTCATTTTGCTATAGCGCGGAACTCAAGTGCTTAAAATGTCATGAGGCGTTCAAATAAATGGATTCCTTTCTCCAGATGTAGTTACCTCGTCTACTATTGAATCCATATTTTTCGCCTTTCGAAAAAGAATCTTGTTGTTTGCGTTCCACAAATTATATACAAAGTGGGAGTATACAAAAAACCCTTCAGCAGTCCTACTAGGTCTGTATGGATGAATTATAAATAATATATTATAAATGTAGCCAGAGGGAGGGGGGAGCTCTCCACAAATCACAATATTTTAAAAAATAAAAAAAAAAAAAAACCTGGATATGGGGCTCAACCCCATCTCTAAACTATTCTCCCAAATTTCTCATGACAAAATTGACATCAGAAAAATTTGCTTCCCCCATCTTATTTTGTGCCGGGGTTGTATGTTGGGTGTATTTTGTTTGTTATTTGTGATGTTTTTGTATAAAAAAAAAGAATAATAAAGAATGATTTGATAAAAAAAAAAAACATTTGCATAAACAAAATTTTCATGACAGCTCACAATTGAAAAAATGTAACTTTATTGTGCGTATTAGAATAAATATACACAGACCTACACAAATAGACAACTGGACAAACACACTATAAATTTACAAGAATACCTGCTACCTAGTTTCCACCCACTGTAATAAATGGCATCAATGGCATGAACTGAAAGTGTATCATATACAGTGCCTTGAAAAAGTATTCATACCCCTTCAAATTTTCCACATTTTGTCATGTTACAACAAAAAATATAAATGTATTTTATTGGGATTTTATGTGATAGACCAACACAAAGTGGCACATAATTGTGAAGTGGAAGGAAAATGATAAATGGTTTTCATTTTTTTTTACAAATAAATATGAGAAAAGTGTTGGGTACATTTGTATAGCGCCCCCCTGAGTCAATACTTTGTAGAACCTCCTTTGACTGTAATTACAGCTGCAAGTCTTTCTGGGGATGTCTCTACCAGCTTTGCACATCTAGAGAGGGACATTTTTGCACATTCTTCTTTGCAAAATAGCTCAAGCTCTGTCAGATTGGATGGAGAGTGTCTGTGAACAGCAATTTTCAAGTCTTGACACAGATTCTCAATTGGATTTAGGTCTGGACTTTGACTGGGCCATTCTAACACATGAATAGGCTTTGATCTAAACCAGGCATGTCCAAAGTCCGGCCCGCGGGCCATTTGCGGCCCATGTTCCGGTTTGATGTGGCCCCCACTTGGAATTTCCATATATATACATCTGTGGCCCCCAAAGCTTAAGCGTGTTATGTTTGTTATGCTGTTAATATATCTATCTTCTTTAGCCTGACAAATCCTGAGCGCCGTGGGAGGGCGTTGCGGGGCGTGTGGCTGGGCGTGTTCACAAGTCTATGTGCCGGAACCGCTATGAAGCTGACAGCGCGAAGAGCCAATCACAGGCACTGTGACTATTCCGGATCTCTGCATCGGTGGACTGCAGATGCAGAGATCGGGGAAATGTCACAGTGCCTGTGATTGGCGGTGGCGCTGCGCGCTGTCAGCTTCCTTGCTGGCTCGGGCACATGGAATTGTGAACACGCCCAGCCACATGCCCCAGGTCATACTAAGAATGAGCGTGGCACTCAGGATTTGTCAGGCTAAAGAAGATAGATATATTAACAACATAAAAAACATAACACGCTCAAGCTTTGGGGTCCAAGGATGGATATACTTGGGGGGGGGGGGGGGGGGGCACAACAAACCGGAACGCAATTCCTTTCCTTGAGAGAGAGAGAGAGAAATATATAGAGAGAGAGAGAGAGAGAGAGAAATATATAGAGAGAGAGAGATTTTTAAACATAACACGCCTGAGCTCATTGTTACCCTGAGTGGAGAAGAGAAGATATATATATATTATATCATCATATATTGTCATCAATGTTATGAAATGAATAGTATGCCTTTGCATAAAATATTTAATTTGCATTTAATTTTAATGGTTCAAAAAATGTCAGGCAAAATGGTCGGCCCTCACGCATGCTTCTTTTTTACTTTTTGCTATACTAAATATCCCCCAAAAATATATCAAAAACATTTTTTTTTCCTTCAGTTTAGGCCGATACGTATTCTTCTACATATTTTTGGTAAAAAAAAGCAATAAAAATAAATACATTTTGGATGCATTAAACTGAATTGCAGGCCTACCCTGAGGAAGCCATCATTATGGCGAAACATGTCGGAAAATAACTGGCCTGCTTCACCAATTGAGTTTTGTACTTAGTTGGATCTATGGTTGTATTGAACTAAATTTAGCTAATATGTACTAATATGTATATGTCTATTGTAATTTTACTATTGACTATTCAATTTAATTGGGGGCCTCGAGCACAATTATTTGTATCAACAAACAAAGAAATGCTTTAAAAATCCTTTTTAATATTTTTCTAAATAAAAAATGCATTGAATTGTCGACAAACCTTTTTTGGCACTGCCATAATCCCTCTGGTCCATTCCTCCCATATACACATACCGATTGAACATGTTGAGATTTTTTTTTAAGAACTAACGATCTTCTAATCGTTGATAGGGGGGACTTGTTCAAGGAAGAAATACAGAAATATAATAAAGTCTCATTGCAATGAAAATACATAATGTAAAGCAATGTACATTTATGAATAGGATGCTTTGCTTTAACCACTTGCTTACTGGGCACTTAAACCCCCCTCCTGCCCAGACCAATTTTCATCTTTCAGCGCTGTCGCACTTTGAATGACAATTGCGCGGTCATACAACACTGTACCCAAATGACATTTTTATCATTTTTTTCCCACAAATAGAGCTTTATTTTGGTGGTATTTAATCACAGCTGGGGTTTTTATTTTTTGCTAAACAAACAAAATAAGTGGAAAATTTTGAAAAAAAAAAAAAAAATCATGTTTAACCGCTTCCTGACCGGCGCACGGCGATGTACGTCGACAGAATGGCACGGACAGGCATAAGGGCGTACAGGTACGTCCCCTTTAAGATGCCACTGTGCCATCGAGCGAGCGCCAGTCGGGACCCCCGTGAGGACGGTCGCAGGTCCCGCGGACTCGGTCGCCGCGGGGATACCCGTGATCGTCTCACGGGAAGGCTGAACGGGGAGATGCGGAAATAAACAGCATCTCCCCGTTCTGCTTAGCAACTAGTGAAGCCGATCTCTGCTCCCTGTGATTGGAGCAGAGATCAGCATTCACTAGCTGACAGCCACACTCCCCCCCCCCCCCCCCCCACAGTTGGAAACACGCCTCTAGGAACATGTAACCCCTTCACTGCCACTGTCATTTACACAGGAATCAGTGCATTTAAATAGCACTGATTGCTGTATAGATGACAATGGTCCCAAAAATGTGTTAAAAATGTCCGATGTGTCCGCCATAATGTCGCAGTCACAAAAAAAAAAAATCGCTGATTTGCCGCCATTACTAGTAAAAAAAAAAAAAAAATTATTAATAAAAATGCTATAAAACTATCCCCTATTTTGTAAACGCTATAACTTTTGCGCAAACCAATCAATAATTGCTTATTGCTATTTTTTTTAACAAAAATATGTAGAAGAATACGTATCGGCCTAAACTGAGGAAAAAAATGTTTTTTATTATATTTTTGAGGGATATTTATTATAGCAAAAAGTAAAAAATTATGCGTTTTTTTCAAAATTGTCACTCTTTTTTTTGTTTATAGCGCAAAAAATAAATCCCGCAGTGGGCGATCAAATACCACCATAAGAAACTCTATCTCTGGGAAAAAAAGGATGTAAATTTTGCTTGGGAGCCACGTCGCACGACCGCGCAATTGTCAGTTAAAGCGACGCAGTGCCAAATCGCAAAAAGTGGTCTGGTCTTAAGCCAGCAAAATGGTCCGGTCTGAAAGTGGTTAATAGCTTGTTATAAAATTTTGCAAACAGGTAATTTTTCTGCTTCATTGATATGCGCTGATGAGGCGGCACTGGTGGGCACAGTTAAGGCGGCACTGATAGGCACAGATAAGGTGGCACTGATGGGGACAGATAAGTTGGTACTGATGGGCCCTGATGGGTGGCACAGATGGGTGGCACTGATGGGTGGCATGGATGGGTGGCACTGATAGGTACCACTGATAGATGGCACTGTGGGCACTGACAGGTGGCACTGTGGTCACTGATGGGTGGCGCTGGTGGGCACTGGTAGGCAGCACTGTTGCCTACTGCTAGGTGGCACTTGAAGGGGGCACAGGTGGGCACTGATGAGCTGGCGGCAGCTCGCAGTGATCGGGACTGATGTCCCTCTCACTGCCGCTGGTGATCGGCTTTAAAATTGCAGATTACCGGCTGTGTTGACATCACATGATCAGCTGTCATTGGCTGACAGCTGATCACGTGGTAAGGGGTCGGGATTGACCCCTTACTCTGATCTGAGATCCAGCGAGTCTCATAGACTCGCTGATCACAGAGCGCGCCGCGCACGCCCTTTCAGGGGGCGCGCGGGCCGCTCGTGCACGGGACGACGTCAATAGACGTAGTCCCGGCAATGCAGGTCCGCGCTGTAGCCGTCATTTTGCTATAGCGCGGAACTCAAGTGCTTAAAATGTCATGAGGCGTTCAAATAAATGGATTCCTTTCTCCAGATGTAGTTACCTCGTCTACTATTGAATCCATATTTTTCGCCTTTCGAAAAAGAATCTTGTTGTTTGCGTTCCACAAATTATATACAAAGTGGGAGTATACAAAAAACCCTTCAGCAGTCCTACTAGGTCTGTATGGATGAATTATAAATAATATATTATAAATGTAGCCAGAGGGAGGGGGGAGCTCTCCACAAATCACAATATTTAAAAAAAAAAAAAAAAAAAACCTGGATATGGGGCTCAACCCCATCTCTAAACTATTCTCCCAAATTTCTCATGACAAAATTGACATCAGAAAAATTTGCTTCCCCCATCTTATTTTGTGCCGGGGTTGTATGTTGGGTGTATTTTGTTTGTTATTTGTGATGTTTTTGTATAAAAAAAAAGAATAATAAAGAATGATTTGATAAAAAAAAAAAACATTTGCATAAACAAAATTTTCATGACAGCTCACAATTGAAAAAATGTAACTTTATTGTGCGTATTAGAATAAATATACACAGACCTACACAAATAGACAACTGGACAAACACACTATAAATTTACAAGAATACCTGCTACCTAGTTTCCACCCACTGTAATAAATGGCATCAATGGCATGAACTGAAAGTGTATCATATACAGTGCCTTGAAAAAGTATTCATACCCCTTCAAATTTTCCACATTTTGTCATGTTACAACAAAAAATATAAATGTATTTTATTGGGATTTTATGTGATAGACCAACACAAAGTGGCACATAATTGTGAAGTGGAAGGAAAATGATAAATGGTTTTCATTTTTTTTTACAAATAAATATGAGAAAAGTGTTGGGTACATTTGTATAGCGCCCCCTGAGTCAATACTTTGTAGAACCTCCTTTGACTGTAATTACAGCTGCAAGTCTTTCTGGGGATGTCTCTACCAGCTTTGCACATCTAGAGAGGGACATTTTTGCACATTCTTCTTTGCAAAATAGCTCAAGCTCTGTCAGATTGGATGGAGAGTGTCTGTGAACAGCAATTTTCAAGTCTTGACACAGATTCTCAATTGGATTTAGGTCTGGACTTTGACTGGGCCATTCTAACACATGAATAGGCTTTGATCTAAACCAGGCATGTCCAAAGTCCGGCCCGCGGGCCATTTGCGGCCCATGTTCCGGTTTGATGTGGCCCCCACTTGGAATTTCCATATATATACATCTGTGGCCCCCAAAGCTTAAGCGTGTTATGTTTGTTATGCTGTTAATATATCTATCTTCTTTAGCCTGACAAATCCTGAGCGCCGTGGGAGGGCGTTGCGGGGCGTGTGGCTGGGCGTGTTCACAAGTCTATGTGCCGGAACCGCTATGAAGCTGACAGCGCGAAGAGCCAATCACAGGCACTGTGACTATTCCGGATCTCTGCATCGGTGGACTGCAGATGCAGAGATCGGGGAAATGTCACAGTGCCTGTGATTGGCGGTGGCGCTGCGCGCTGTCAGCTTCCTTGCTGGCTCGGGCACATGGAATTGTGAACACGCCCAGCCACATGCCCCAGGTCATACTAAGAATGAGCGTGGCACTCAGGATTTGTCAGGCTAAAGAAGATAGATATATTAACAACATAAAAAACATAACACGCTCAAGCTTTGGGGTCCAAGGATGGATATACTTGGGGGGGGGGGGGGGGCACATCAAACCGGAACGCAATTCCTTTCCTTGAGAGAGAGAGAGAAATATATAGAGAGAGAGAGAGAGAGAGAGAAATATATAGAGAGAGAGAGATTTTTAAACATAACACGCCTGAGCTCATTGTTACCCTGAGTGGAGAAGAGAAGATATATATATATTATATCATCATATATTGTCATCAATGTTATGAAATGAATAGTATGCCTTTGCATAAAATATTTAATTTGCATTTAATTTTAATGGTTCAAAAAATGTCAGGCAAAATGGTCGGCCCTCACGCATGTTTACTTCATGAAATCTGGCCCTCTTTGAAAAAAGTGTGGACACCCCTGATCTAAACCATTCCATTGTAGCTCTGGCTGTATGTTTTGGGTCGTTGTCCTGCTGGAAGGTGAACCTCCGCCCCGTCTCAAGTCTTTTGCAGACTCAGATATTCTTCTAAGATTGCCCTGTATTTGGCTCCATCCATCTTCCCATCAACTCTGACCAGCTTCCCTGTTACTGATGAAGAAAAGCATCCCCACAACATGATGCTGCCACCACCATGTTTCACAGTGGGTATGGTGTGTTCAGGGTGATGTGCAGTGTTAGTTTTCCGCCACACATAGCATTTTGCTTTTAGGCCAAAAAGTTCAATTTTGGTCTCATCTGACCAGAGCACCTTCTTCCACATGTTTGCTGTGTCCCCCACATGGCTTCTCGCAAACAGGACTTCTTATGGCTTTAAACAATGACTTTCTTCTTGCCACTCTTCCATAAAGACCAGATTTGTGGAGAGCACGACGAATAGTTGTCCTGTGGACAGATTCTCCCACCTGAGCTGTGGATCTCTGCAGTTCCTTCAGAGTTACCATGGGCCTCTTGGCTGCTTCTCTGATGAATGCACTCCTTGCCCGACCTGTCAGTTTAGGTGGACGGCCATGTCTTGGTAGGTTTGCAGTTGTGCCATACTCTTTTCATTTTCGGATGATGGATTGAATAATGCTCCGTGAGATGTTCAAAGCTTGGGATATGTTTTTATAACCTAACCCTGCTTTTAAACTTCTCCACAACTTTATCTCTAAACCTGTCTGGTGTGTTCTTTGGCCTTCATGATGCTGTTTGTTCACTAAGGTTCTCTAACACACCTCTGAGGGCTTAACAGAACAGCTGTATTTTTTACTATTACTATTTCTTACAGACCACTTTGACCTACAGGTAAGCCTAGATTAAGGCTTACCTGTAGGTCCAAGAAATATCTCCTAAACCTACACGGTTTAGGATATTTGCAAAAAGACAGGCACCGCTGTCTACGGGGCGCAGGCACACTGAGCACGCAAGTGGCAGATCCCTTGTGCATGCGCGGGAGTGACGTCAACGTGGCTCCGGCCAATCACAGCGCCGGAGCCGCGAGACCCGGAAGTCATTCCAGGATACATGGCAGCGGTGAAAATGAAGGAGGACCGCTTCGGGGTCTTTGTTCTCAGGTATGTTATTCATATAGAGCTAGTTAGTATGCTATGCATACTAGCTCATTATGCCTTTGCCTTGCAGGGTTTATTTTTTTTTGTATGGGTTAACTTCCTCTTTAAATTACACACAGGTGGACTCTATTTACTAATTAGGTGACTTCTGAAGGCTATTGGCCACTAGATTTTAGTTAGGGGTATCAGAGTAAAGGGGGCTGAATACAAAGGCACACCACACTTTTCACATATTTATTTGTAAAAAATGTTGAAAACCATATACCATTTTCCTCCCACTTCACAATTATGTGCCACTTTGTGTTGGTCTATCACATAAAATCCCAATAAAATACATTTATGTTTTTGGTTGTAACTAGGGATGCACCAAAATTTTGTCCGCTGAAACATATCGGCGAAAATGGCCTTTTCGTCAATTTGCCAAAAGAGAAAAATGGCCGATAATGGAGCCGAAATGGGGCGGGGCTCCGGCTCCCCACCCCTGTTGCCTTTTTCCATAACGGGGGTGTCCTATAGCGCAGAAGAGAGAGGAGAGCCGCCGCCGCCTGGTTGATTAGAGCGCCAGGAACATGACAGCTTTTATTTCAATAGCTGTGTGTTCCCTGCCGCGTGCCGTCATATACAGCCCCTCCCCCTTGTCCGGGGGAACTTTGATAGACAGATCACCCGTCCCAGGATTGGATAGGACACAGAGGAGGGGCTGTATGTGACGAAGTGTGGCGGGGAACACACAGCTATTGAAATAAAAGCTGTTATGTTCCTGGCGCTCTAATCAACCAGGCGGCGGCTCTCCTCTCTCTTCCCCTGCACAGGCTGGCTGCACTGGGAACGCACAGGCTGGCTGCACTGGGAACACACAGGCTGGCTGCACTGGGGACACACAGGCTGGCTGCACTGGGGACACACAGGCTGGCTGCACTGGGGACACACAGGCTGGCTGCACTAGGGACACACAGGCTGGCTGCACTGGGGACACAGGCTGGCTGCACTGGGGACACAGGCTGGCTGCACTGGGGACACATTGGCTGGCTGCAATGGGGACACAGGCTGGCTGCATCTGACGGGCACTGGTGAGGCTGCATTGATCTCTTGTATCATGTCTGCAGTCTCTGACCATCTCCTGTACCATGTCCCCAGTCTCTGACCATTTCCTGTACCATGTCCCCAGTCTCTGACCGTCTCCTGTACCATGTCCCCAGTCTCTGACCGTCTCCTGTACCATGTCCCCAGTCTCTGACCATCTCCTGTACCATGTCCCCAGTCTCTGACCATCTCCTGTACCATGTCCCCAGTCTCTGACCATCTCCTGTACCATGTCCCCAGTCTCTGACCATCCCCTGTACCATGTCCCCAGTCTCTGACCATCTCCTGTACCATGTCCCCAGTCTCTGACCATCTCCTGTACCATGTCCCCAGTCTCTGACCATCTCCTGTACCATGTCCCCAGTCTCTGACCATCTCCTGTACCATGTCCCCAGTCTCTGACCATCTCCTGTATAAAGATATTTTTAAAAAATAAGTTTCGGTATCGGTCATTTTCGGTATCGGTTTTCGGCCTAGTGTATTTTTCGTTTTCGGAATCGGCGCCAAAAAACCCATTCTGTGCACCCCTACTCTATATATATATATGTTTAGTTGCAGGTTTGTCCCTACATAGGATTGTTACTCTTTATTGCTTTAACTAAATATCCTATAAAGAGACCCAGTCACCAGCTACAACTTTTCAATTTACGGGATTTTATTGAAACATAAATGTACTTTATTATCACAGGTATTTCTATAATGCCGACAATTTACACATTTATATGGCACATTCATATCATCCCTCTCGGATCTTACAATCTATAGCCGACCACAGGAGGATTGAACCTCGGCTGGTTCAGCAGGGACAGGCCTGAGATTCAATCCATCCATGGGCAGGCTGGTTATACTGAAATCGATTGACTTCAGTACAAGTCTGTGGGATTTTTATTCAGGCAATCACTTCCAGCAGTGATCATTCTGTTCTGCCAGCAGGGAAAGTACCCCGCTGGCAAAACACAATAGCACTATGGGAGGGATTCCCCCATCTGTGTTGATGGGGGAAATCAAGCAATTTTCTTTCCGTTCACCCATTGTGGACGGAAAGAAAGGTGCATAATCTGTGGGCTGCTAAAGTCCTTAAGGTTGGCCATAGAAGTGTATTTTTTTTTTTCAATCAGGCAGTGGGCTGATTGGAAAAACCAAATGGAATCCCCACCCCCATCTATTCACATAAAACAAACACCCTAAAGAACACAGTTATATAGAAATGTAACAGTACCACACCAGTATAGTTAAGTAAAAGTAGTCAAATTTTATTACAATATCCAATAAAAAAATTCCATAGATGGGACTATATTGCAAATGTAGAAACAGATGTAGAAATTTAAAAATCTTGCAAATGTAGTTACCGACCAGCCTGTGACCCCCCAAACTGTCCTGTCAAGCATTATGTGTCAAAGACAGGGGTTTAGTTGCACACATTCACAAATGCATGCGTAAGCCACAGAGCCACGGCAAGGCACCCCATTTTCTGTGGAACCTAAGAGGCATTGCCACCATTGGTGGTAGATGAGTGCATGTAGGTGGGAGCAGGGGGTACGCTGGGCGTGGGGGAGTAAGGGCAGATGAAACTTGGGGGGAAGTTCCACTGGCCACACTCACCCTATACCCAGCGTGGTAGAATCCCGTCTTGGTGGTAGATAAGGGCATATAGGTGGGGGCAGGGGGTATTACCAATATGCTGGGCATGGGGGAGTGAGGGCAGATGAAACTTGGGGGGAAGTTCCACTGTCCACAATCACCCCATGCCCAGGGTGGTAGCGTCCCCTCTTGGTGGTAGATGAGTGGGTGTAGGTGGGGGCAGGGGGTATTACCAGTATGCTGGGCATGGGGGAGTGAGGGCAGATGAAACTTGGGGGGAAGTTCCACTGGCCGCAATCACCCCATGCCCAGGGTGGCAGCGCTCCCCTCTTGGTGGTAGATGATTGCATGTAGGTGGGGGCAGGGGGTATTACCAGTATGCTGGACATGGGGGAGTGAGGGCAGATGAAACTTGGGGGGAAGTTCCACTGGCCACAATCACCCCATGCCCAGGGTGGTAGTGTCCCCTCTTGGTGGTAGAAAAGTTGGTGTATTGGGTTGTGAGGCAGTTGATCCAGAGGAAGGCGAAAAACCCCAGCAAAGCATGATCCAATGTGCTCCAGCTGGGGAAAAATTCCTTTCTGATCCCCCGAGAGGCAATCGAATATTTCCTGGATCAGCCCTGTGTTGGTAGTAGATGAGTGGGTGTTTCAGAGCCTGAGGTATTGTCACCCTTGGTGGTAGATGATTGCATATAGGTGGGGGCAGGGGGTATTACCAGTATGCTGGACATGGGGGAGTGAGGGCAGATGAAACTTGGGGGGAAGTTCCACTGGCCACAATCACCCCATGCCCAGGGTGGTAGTGTCCCCTCTTGGTGGTAGAAAAGTTGGTGTATTGGGTTGTGAGGCAGTTGATCCAGAGGAAGGCGAAAAACCCCAGCAAAGCATGATCCAATGTGCTCCAGCTGGGGAAAAAATTCCTTCCTGATCCCCCCCGAGAGGCAATCGAATATTTCCTGGATCAGCCCTGTGTTGGTAGTAGATGAGTGGGTGTTTCAGAGCCTGAGGTATTGTCACCCTTGGTGGTAGATGATTGCATATAGGTGGGGGCAGGGGGTATTACCAGTATGCTGGGCATGGAGGAGTGAGAGCAGATGAAACTTGGGGGGAAGTTCAACTGGCCACAATCACCCCATGCCCAGGGTGGTAGATGAGTGGGTGTAGCAGAGCCTGAGGTATTGTCCCCTCTTGGTGGTAGATGATTGCATATAGGTGGGGGCAGGGGGTATTACCAGTATGCTGGGCATGGGGGAGTGAGGGCAGATGAAACTTGGGGGGAAGTTCCTCTAGCCACAATCACCCCATGCCCAGGGTGGTAGCGTCCCTTCTTGGTGGTAGATGAGTGGGTGTAGCAGAGCCTGAGGCATTGTCACCCTTAGTGGTAGATGAGTGCATCTAGGTGGAGGCAGGGGGTATTACCAGTACGCTGGGCATGGTCCCCGGGAGTGAGGGCAGATGAAACTTGAGGGGAAGTTCCACTGGCCACACTCACCCCATGCCCAGGGTGGTAGCGTCCCCTCTTGGCGGTAGAGTGGGTGTAGCAAAGCCTGAAGCATTGTCACCCTTGGTGGTAGATGATCGCATGTAGGTGGAGGCAGGGAGTATTACCAGTATTCTGGGCATGGTCCCCGGGACTGAGGGCAGATGAAACTTGGGAAGTTCCACTGGCCACAATCACCCCATGCCCAGGGTGGTAGTGTCCCCTCTTGGCGGTAGAGTGGGTGTAGCAAAGCCTGAAGCATTGTCACCCTTGGTGGTAGATGATCGCATGTAGGTGGAGGCAGGGGGTATTACCAGTATTCTGGGCATGGTCCCCGGGACTGAGGGCAGATGAAACTTGGGAAGTTCCACTGGCCACAATCACCCCATGCCCAGGGTGGTAGTGTCCCCTCTTGGCGGTAGAGTGGGTGTAGCAAAGCCTGAGGCATTGTCACCCTTGGTGGTAGATGATCGCATGTAGGTGGGGGCAGGGGGTATTACCAGTATGCTGGGCATGGGGGAGTGAGGGCAGATGAAACTTTGTGGCCAGTGGAACTTCCCCCCATCACCCCATGCCCAGGGTGGTAGCGTCCCCTCTTGGTGGTAGATGAGTGGGGGTGTATTGGTTTGTGAGGCAGTTGATCCAGAGGAAGGCGAAAACCCCCAGCAAAGCATGATCCAATGTGCTCCAGCTGGGGAAAAAAATTCCTTCCTGATCCCCCGAGAGGCAATCGAATATTTCCTGGATCAGCCCTGTGTGTGGGGGAGGGCGGGCAATTGGAGCCCCACCCTCGGTGGTAGGTGAGTGGAGGAGGAGGGACCATCCCCCACACAGAGCTCTGGAGGGAGGAGCCATTGTCCGGACTACAGCCGGGTCCCGGTGTGTCTGTGTGATCTGCCTCCTCTGCTCAGGTTCTAAAGGAACTACAAGTCCCAGCAACCTCTGTCCGCATGAGGAACTACAACTCCCAGCATGCACTGTGCAAGATGCTGTGGGACTACATATCCCAGCATGATTTTCTCTATGGAGATATTACAGGTTCCAGTGATCTCTACATACCCCAGTCTGCTCCCCTCCCCCTCCTGGGGGGGAATTGCACCCCTCCAGCCATCTCACCCCTCCCCCGCAGGCCCCGGTCCTGGGGGGGAGGGGTAAAGGGCGGTAGGAGATGAGTGTGGGGTACAATTACCACTCCCCCGCAGGCCCCGGTCCTGGGGGGGGGAGGGGTAAAGGGCGGTAGGAGATGAGTGTGGGGTACAATTACCCCTCCCCCGCAGGCCCCGGTCCTGGGGGGGAGGGGTAAAGGGCGGTAGGAGATGAGTGTGGGGTACAATTACCCCTCCCCCGCAGGCCCCGGTCCTGGGGGGGAGGGGTAAAGGTCGGTAGGAGATGAGTGTGGGGTACAATTACCCCTGAGGAGGGGGAGGGGAGCAGGCTGGGGTATGTAGAGATTGCTGGGACTTGTAGTACATCTATAGAAGAAATCATGCTGGGATTTGTAGTCCTGTAACATCTTATTCCAGGCTGGGAGCTGAACCCCCATTACTTACACAGTACATGCTGGCAGTTGTCTTAGCAGAGGAGGCAGCCCCGGACACACAGACACGCTGTGATTGGGCTGTATTCCGGACAATGGCTCCTCCCTCCGGAGCTCTGAGGTGGAGATGTTTCCTCCTCTCTGCTCTTCTCACACTGAGCGCTCTCGTCCGCTGCTCGGCTGTTTATATGATCAAGCTCTGACGTCACATCGTAACGGCTCCAGCATGAAGATGATTTCCCTTCTCCCGATTGGCTATTTACTGGTCTCCTGGCAACGCTCACCACATCCTCTGGTCAGGGTCGGCGTAACCATTAGGCGGGTCAAGCAGCCGCCTAGGGCGGCAGAATGGGAGGGGCGGTAAATCCTTGCTGACCAAGTGACTCCGCACCGCTCCCTGTTATTACACCCCCGCCGCATAGAGCAGATTGACGCTCTATTGCGGTATGCTGGGTGACAAGCCAGAGGATGAGACAGGTCACAGGCGGGGATAAGGATAAAGAAGCGCGGGGCGGAGCAGGGGGCGGAGTCTGTGTGGGTCGCTGAGGGACGAGCGTCTTCTCCCCCCCATGACTTGTAGTGTGGAGAGTATACTGTCACAGTAATTGCACAGTGAGAGGGGGAAAGCTTACACAGGAGTCGGGCTGTGTTCTGTCTCCACCTTCCTCCTAACCCCCGCCCTCACTCTGTTGCTTCTCCAATCAGATACTCCGCCTCAGATTTGTGCCCGCCCAGCCCCGCCCACCCTCCAATCACATGCATGCCATGCACTTGCTCTGTGCTGCCAGAGGAGTTTTGTGAACAGCTGAGCGGCACTTTTAAACCCATCGCTGTTACAGCCCTGAGGGAGACCAGACTGAATGGGGGAGACATACAGTAATTGGTGAGTGTGACTTCCACCCCCAGAACAACCCCCTCTCTGTTCCCACCACTTTATGCTCTGCACCTTCTTCCCCCCTCCCCCTTTATTTTTCTCTCTCTACCCCACCCCTCTTATGTTTACACCTCTCGTCTTCCTCCTCTCCCTCATTCTCTCCCCCACTAGGCGAGGACCTACCCTGTCCACATACCACCCTGTGACCCTGTCCATATACCACCCTGTGACCCTGTCCACATACCACCCTGTGACCCTGTCCACATACCACCCTGTGACCCTGTCCACATACCACCCTGTGACCCTGTCCACATACCACCCTGTCCACATACCACCCTGTGACCCTGTCCACATACCACCCTGTCCACATACCACCCTGTGACCCTGTCCACATACCACCCTGTGACCCTGTCCACATACCACCCTGTGACCCTGTCCACATACCACCCTGTGACCCTGTCCACATACCACCCTGTGACCCTGTCCACATACCACCCTGTGACCCTGTCCACATACCACCCTGTGACCCTGTCCATATACCATCCTGTGACCTTGTCCACATACCACCCTGTCCACATACCACCCTGTGACCCTGTCCACATACCACCCTGTGACCTTGTCCATATACCACCCTGTGACCCTGTCCACATACCACCCTGTCCATATACCACCCTGTGACCCTGTCCACATACCACCCTGTGACCCTGTCCACATACCACCCTGTGACCCTGTCCACATACCACCCTGTCCATATACCACCCTGTGACTCTGTCCATATACCACCCTGTCCACATACCACCCTGTGACTCTGTCCATATACCACCCTGTCCACATACCACCCTGTGACCCTGTCCACATACCACCCTGTGACCCTGTCCACATACCACCCTGTGACCCTGTCCACATACCACCCTGTCCACATACCACCCTGTGACCCTGTCCACATACCACCCTGTCCACATACCACCCTGTGACCCTGTCCATATACCATCCTGTGACCCTGTCCACATACCACCCTGTGACCCTGTCCACATACCACCCTGACCACATACCACCCTGTGACCCTGACCACATACCATCCTGTGACCCTGACCACATACCACCCTGTGACCCTGACCACATACCACCCTGTGACCCTGACCACATACCACCCTGTGACCCTGACCACATACCACCCTGTGACCCTGTCCATATACCACCCTGTGACCCTGTCCATATACCACCCTGTGACCCTGTCCATATACCACCCTGTCCATATACCACCCTGTGACCCTGTCCATATACCACCCTGTGACCCTGTCCATATACCACCCTGTGACCCTGTCCATATACCACCCTGTGACCCTGTCCATATACCACCCTGTGACCCTGTCCATATACCACCCTGTCCACATACCACCCTGTGACCCTGTCCACATACCACCCTGTCCATATACCACCCTGTGACCCTGTCCATGTACCACCCTGTGACCCTGTTCACATACCACCCTGTCCATATACCACCCTGTGACCCTGTCCACATACCACCCTGTGACCCTGTCCACATACCACCCTGTGACCCTGTCCACATACCACCCTGTGACCCTGTCCACATACCTCCCTGTGACCCTGTCCATATACCACCCTGTCCATATACCACCCTGTGACCCTGTCCATATACCACCCTGTCCATATACCACCCTGTGACCCTGTCTATATACCACCCTGTCCATATACCACCCTGTGACCCTGTCCATATACCACCCTGTGACCCTGTCCATATACCACCCTGTGACCCTGTCCATATACCACCCTGTGACCCTGTCCATATACCACCCTGTCCATATACCACCCTGTGACCCTGTCTATATACCACCCTGTGACCCTGTCTATATACCACCCTGTGACCCTGTCTATATACCACCCTGTGACCCTGTCTATATACCACCCTGGCCTGTCCATATGCTACCCTGGCCTGTCTATACACCTGTGGACCAAGGCTGGTGTGAGCAAGCGAGCTGGTGTCGCCACTGTTTGTCTTTAGACCGGGTCCAGGGGTGCAGGTGTGGGCCTGCGGACCACGGCTGAAGAAACAGTATCGAGGCGCCGCAAAAATCTCCACCCGCCACCTCCACCGTATACATGGGCATGGGAAAGTGGGTGGAGTCAGGGGTAGAGCCAAGTGGAGGGGGCGGCAAAATTAGGTTTCGCCTAGGGTGTCAAAAATCCTTGCACCAGCCCTGGGGAGATGCTGTTTATTTCCGCATCTCCCCGTTCAGCCTTCCTGTGAGACGATCGCGGGTATCCCCGCGGCTATCGAGTCTGCGGGACCTGCGACCGCCCTCACGGGGTTCCCGACTGGCGCGCGCTCGATGGCACAGCCGCATCTTAAAGGGGACATACCTGTACGCCCTTATGCCTGTCCGTGCCATTCTGTCGACGTACATCGCCGTGCGCCGGTCAGGAAGCGGTTAAACATGTTTTTTTTTTTTTTTTCAAAGTTTTCCATTTATTTTGTTTGTTTAGCAAAAAATAAAAACCCCAGCTGTGATTAAATACCACCGAAATAAAGCTCTATTTGTGGGGAAAAAAATGATAAAAATGTCATTTGGGTACAGTGTTGTATGACCGCGCAATTGTCATTCTAAGTGCGACAGCGCTGAAAGCTGAAAATTGGTCTGGGCAGGAGGGGGGTTTAAGTGCCCAGGAAGCAAGTGGTTAAAGCAAAGCATCCTATTCATAAATGTACATTGCTTTACATTATGTATTTTCATTGCAATGAGTCTGTATGATATTGAAAAACGTTTGTGACAGTGAACGTTCTTTTCCTTCCGGTCACACACTTTCCTGGCTCATACGCATTTCATTTACATTTTTTTTTTTTTCCTTGAACAAGTCCCCCCTATCAACGATTAGAAGATCGTTAGTTCTTAAAAAAAAAAAAAATCTCAACATGTTCAATCGTTATTTTCAATTAATGAATTATTCAAAAATCGAACAATCGGTCTTTCGACGTAATTGTTGTTTGTTTTTCTACTCATGTATGACCTGATTTAGTGCAAACTTTGCATTTGGGTGCTAAAAATGTGTATTCTATTATGGGATTCCAGGCCTGAGCCAGCAAAATTACCAAAATATTCATATCCTTTAAAAAGGGTATTTTTTGAAGGGATAAATCAATACGTTTACCCCTTTGTTACGTTACTTTGAATTTCCCGGCATGCGCGCCTGCCGCGAGCTCTGTGACCGTGGGTCCCGCGGACTCGATCGCCGCGGGGATACCTGCGATCGTGTCACGGAGCTCAAGAACAGGGAGATGCCGATGTAAACAGCATCTCCCCGTTCTGCCTAGTGACAGGACACTGATCGTCTGCTCCCTGTCATCGGGAGCAGCGGTCAGTGTCCACGTCGCACAAGCCCATCCCCCAGACAGTTAGAAACACTCCCCTAGGACATACTTAACCCCGCCCCGCCCCCTAGTGGTTAACCCCTTCGCTGCCAGTGACATTTTTACAGTAATCAATTTAATTTTATAGCATTGATCGCTGTATTAATGCCAATGGTCCCAAAAATATGTCAAAATTGTCCGATGTGTCCGCCATAATGTCGCAGTCACGATAAAAATCGATAAAAAACGCTGATCGCCGCCATTACTAGTAAAAAAAAAAATATTAATAAAAATACCATAACACTATCCCCTAGTTTGTAAACGCTATAACTTTTGCGCAAACCAATCAATAAACGCTTATTGCTTTTTTTTTTATACCAAAAATATGTAGAAGAATACGTATCGGCCTAAACTGAAGGAAAAAAAATATTTTTGATATATTTTTGGGGGATATTTAGTATAGCAAAAAGTAAAAAAGAATGCATGTTTTTTTTTTCAAAATTGTCGCTTTTTTTTTTTGTTTATAGCGCAAAAAATAAAAACCGCAGGGGTGATCAAATACCACCAAAAGAAAGCTCTATTTGTGGAAAAAAAGGACGTCAATTTTGTTTGGGAGCCACGTCGCAAAAAGTGCTCTGGTCTTTGGCCAGCCAAATGGTCCGGGGCTGAAGTGGTTAAAAGAGAATTAACTAAACTAAAAAAAAAGGTTAATTAAATCCATAAGGCCCCTTTCACACTGGGGCGGGGAGCCGCGGTGACGGTAAAGCAGTGCTATATTTAGCGCTGCTTTACCGTCGTTTTAACCGTGGTATTCAGCCGCTCGCGGTGCGGTTTTACCCCCCGCGAGCGGCCAAAAAAGGGTTAAACACCCCCTACGGCGGCGCTTTGCGGCGGTATTGCCGCGGTTTCCCATTCAAAACAATGGGAAGGAGAGGTATAGGAGCGGTGAACACACCGCTCCTATACCGCTCCAAAGATGCTGCTAGCAGGACTTTTTTTGCCGTCCTGCTAGCGCACCGCTCCAGTGTGAAAGCCCGCCGGCTTTCACACTGGAGTTAAAGGGGCCGGATTTTTTCAGGCGGTGAACAGGCGCTATTTTTAGCGCTGTACCGCATGAAAAACGCCCCAGTGTGAAAGGGGCCTAAGGGCTTTTTTTTGTTTTACCACTTCTATTTCTTTATATTGGCTTTTAAAATTTGCAAATGCAGCAATTTAAAAATTGGATGAAAGGTTTAGCGATGGGAAACACTTTTTGATCGATAAAAAGTGCAATTTATATACAACTATATGGATCAGACCAAAATGAGGGACAAATGAGGAGGAAAGAGGGACAGAGGGACATTGCTCCAAATCAGGGACAGTCCCTCCAAATCAGGGACAGTTGGGAGGGGTGTGAATGGGGTCTGAAGCTGGACCTCTTCATCACATTCTGCCATCTGTTCTTGTGACTCACAACAGGCACCTTTGTGCAAGAACTAGACAAGCTCTGTATAAGAAGGACTCTCCTTTCCTGCAGATCTCATAGCAGACACACATCATATGGATTTTATTAGTGATCAGCTCTCCCTGCACTCCTAATAACACACCAGATCCGCGTTGAACACTTTTTGGCCCCACCAGGCGGCTGTAGCCCGGCCTCGGTTGCCCCGGCAACGCGTTGTTGTTGTTGTTGTGTGTCAGGTGACCTAGCTCCGTGCACGTGCAGGGGAGGGAGGGGAGAATAGATACCCACCGGCGCTTCCACACTGCAGGAGGCTGGAGGAGAAGAGTGCATGTGCCGCACAGAGCAGTGCCCGGGCAGGTAAGTAGGTGACACCTCCTGGAAGTGACACTACAACTCCCAGCATGCTCAGTCACTAGCTGTCCCTGGTGCTCAATTACTGGTGAAGATCTGAACGTGTCTGATCATCTGCTCTGATACAGACAGGGCTTTATAGGGGTCTCTACTAAAAGCTGGAGAGTGCAAAATCAAATCACATTTCTGCATAAAAACCAATCAGCTTCCAGGTTTTGTTGCCGAAGCTTTAATTGAACAAGCTGAGGTTAGAAGCTCCTCTGCAGAAGTGGCACTTATTTTGTGCTCTCCAGCTTTAACCACTTAAGGACCGAGCCTCTTTTTTTAGATTTGTTGTTTAAAAGTTAAAAACTTTTTTTTTTTTTTGCTAGAAAATTACTTAGAACCCCCAAACATACATTTTTTGTCCCCTAACCCCCTAGGGAATAAAATGGCGGTCGTTGCAATACTTTCTGTCATACCGAATTTGCGCAGCGGTCTTACAAGCTTTTTTTGGTAAAAATACACTTTTTTGAATTAAATAATAAGACAACAGTAGCCACATTTTTTTTTTTTTCATATTGTGAAAGATAATGTTACGCCGAGTAAATTGATACCCAAAATGTCACGCTTCAAAATTGCGTCCGCTCGTGGAATGGCGACAAACGTTTACCCTTAAAAATCTTCATAGGTGACGTTTAAAAAATTCTACAGGCTGCATGTTTTGAGTTACAGAGGAGGTCTAGGGCTAGAATTATTGCTCTCGCTCTACCGATCGCAGCGATACATCACATGTGTGGTTTGAACACCGTTTTCATATGCGGGCGCTACTCACATATCAGTTCGCTTCTGCATGCGAGCTCAGTGGGATGGGGCGCGTTTTAAAAAATAAAATAAAATTTCTTAATTATTTTACTTTTTTTTTTTTTTTTACACTGTCCTTTAAAAAAAAAAAAAAAAAAATTTGTCACTTTTATTCCTATTACAAGGAATGTAAACATCCCTTGTAATAGAAAAAAAAAGCATGACAGGGCCTCTTAAATATGAGATCTGGGGTCAAAAAACCTCCGATCTCATATTTACACTAAAATGCAATAACAAAAAAAAAATATTGTCATTTAAATGGCCCTTTAAAGCGGTGTTGTCCTCAAATTTGCAAGTTAATCTTAAATTAATCTGTTAGTGCCAGAGATGACCAAATGCCCATTAACCTGTTGCTGACCGCCCGCCGGCGGAGCGGTGCAGCTCTTGTGGCGGGCCGCCATCATATGACGGTGCTCGCTTTTTGGCCACTAGGGGGCGCGCGCGTGCCCGCCGCGTAGCTGGGGACCCGATGCGCGTGCCCGGCAGCCGCGATGTCCGCCAGGCACCCGCGATTGCCCGGTAAGTGAGCAGGCCGTGGATCTGTGTATGTAAACGCACAGATCCACGTCCTGTCACTGGAGAGGAGACCGATGGTGTGTCCCTTGTACATAGGGACACTGATCGGTCCCCTCCCCCAGTCAGTCCCCTCCCCCCACAGTTAGAATCACTAATCTAGGGAACATATTAACCCCTGCAGCGCCCCCTAGTGTTAACCCCTTCCCTGCCAGTCACATTTATACAGTAATCAATGCATTTTTATAGCACGGATCGCTGTATAAATGTGAATGGTCCCAAAAATGTGTCAAAAGTGTCCGAAGTGTCCGCCGCAATGTCGCAGTCACGATAAAAATCGCAGATCACCGCCATTACTAGTAAAAAAAATAATAATAATAAAAATGCTATAAATCTATCCCCTATTTTGTAGACACTATAACTTTTGCGCAAACCAATCAATAGACGCTTATTGCGATTTTTTTTTTTTTTTTTTTTTACCAAAAATATGTAGAAGAATATGTATCGGTCTAAACTGAGGAAAAAAATGTTTAAAAAAAAAAAATATTTGGATATTTATTATAATAAAAAGTAAAAAATATTGCATTTTTTTTCAAACTTGTCCCTCTTAATTTGTTTATAGCGCAAGAAATAAAAATCGCAGAGGTGATCAAATACCACCAAAATAAAGCTCTATTTGTGGGGAAAAAATGATAAAAATTGTATTTGGGTACATCCTTGCATGACCGCGCAAATGTTATTCAAAATGCGACAGCGCTAAAAGCTGAAAAATGGCTTGGTCAGGAACGGGGGTGTTTGTGCCTGGTAGGCAAGTGGTTAAAAAAAAAAAAATTTCGCCGTAGTTACCTTTATAATCAGAATATAGAATAATGGCTTCCGGGCTTTCCTTCCGTGGGAGTAGGCGTGTTCCCCGGCTGCGCAAAGACCCCTGGGAGCTCTGTCCGAGTCTTCCCATGAATCAGTGGGGAACGTTGTAATGCCGAAATCTCGCGAGATCTCGGCATAATGTGATAGCAGCTCGGAATTCAACAGCGCTGCTTGCTCTTAGCATTGAGCATGCGCGGGATCGAGCGGTGAATGCTGGGAGCACCGCATTCACTGCATCCCGGAAGTAAATGCTTGTGGGTTTCTAATGCCCCCAAGCAAAATGGAATCGTCCATCAAGAATTTTTTAAAGTTATCCAAACGGACGGAATCGGCGATCGGTGGGGAAAAGAACTGCAACAGGTAAGTGACATCTTCTTAATGTCTTTAGTAAACCATGTTAGGGGAAGAAAAAAATGCATATTTCGGCGGAATCCCGCTTTAAGATCTGTGTTTTTGACGTCCCTTCCGCCCTGCAATCATATGGAAACGTTTGGGGGCCATCTTCCCCTCACTCGTCTCCATACCAAGCAAGGGGAAACTTCACCTCCATACCAAGCAAGCCCCTCTCCCGCCACCGATAAAAGTGGACTTGCGGCGAATCCACCGCAGAGACCCCTCTTATCGGAAAGTGGAGCGCCGGCCGAAGAAGAGGATACAGGGATATGACAGCTAAATGCCGCCATAACAACAATATTCCTCTTCAAACTTAGGACGTATATCGGCGTGCGGAGACCTGTAAGTGGTTAATGAATAACCCCCCCACAGTCCTCGCGGCACGGATCAGGAAGGAAGTACGCAAATTGATTCTCGCCATCTGTGGGAGTTTTACCCACTTCAGTCCCCAGACTTTTAGCTCTGTAAGGCTCCGTTCGCACCACGCAGGCGCAAAGGAGTGAGCTTTCCCACACGTCGCTTGTAGGGCAGTCCATTCGTTTCAATAGGCTGCACTGTGCTCGAGAAAAGCGCAAAAAAAAGTCCCTGTCCTTTTTGCAAAAAAGTGCCGCACTGAACCCCACGGTGGTGCCGCATCATGTGTCTTGATGCATGCAAAATCGCCCATGGGGGGGGGGGGGGGGTGCTCTGCCCTTAAGAATGAATGGCACATTTGCGTGCCTGCTAAAGAGCAGCCCGTCTCTATGCCGGTCAGGAACGCGTGAATATGCACACTAGAGCTCCACGATTAATCGCTAAGAGTCGTTTTTGCATTTTTTTTTCCGTTGCGATCTTGACAAAGTATTTCCTGATTCTTTCTTTGCAGAGAATTCTCTCTGCTCTGCTAAAGCCGACAGTCTTTGAAAGGGGAAAAAAAAAACGTCAGTCTGCCAAGAATAACAACATTTTTTAGCACTGGAACTAAGTATAAACATTGTAACAATTTGTCCTTTAGATCAAAGGAATACACTTAGGGACGTTTAACCACTTCCCGCCCAAGGACGTCATATGGCCTGGAGAAAGAATCGCTCGCCGCCGGATAGCGAGCATAGAGATTTCCAGTGACCATATGGTCACCAGTCATCTTTAAGACCGTCGGAGGCCCGGGCACGACGTTACGACGTCACGCCCAGTACCCGGAAGTAAACAAAGCCGCGGCTGTCAGCATGAGATTGGTGAATTTTTTTTTTTTTACCGATCTCATGCTTTCCAGCCTGGAGGAGATGTGGGGTCTTATTGACCCCACATCTCTCCATAAAGAGGACCTGTCACATAGATTCATATTACAAGGGATGTTTACATTCCTTGTAATAGGAATAAAAGTAATCAAAAAAAAATTGTAAAAAAAATGAAGTAAAAAAAAATAAAATAAATAAATTTTTTTTTTACGTAAAATAAAAAAAAAAAATAATTTTTTTTTTAAAACGCCCCTGTCCCCGGTTGCTCGCGATCAGAAGCGAACGCACATGTAAGTCCCGCCCACATATGTAAACGCCGCTCAAATCACACATGTTAGGTATTGGCTCGTGCGTTAGAGCGCGTGCAACAATTCTAGCACTAGACCTCCTCTGTAACTCTAAACTGGTAACCTGTAAAAAAATGTAAAGCATCGCCTATGGAGATTTTTAAGTACCGAAGATTGGCGCCATTCCATGATTTGCGCAATTTTAAATTGTGACATGTTAGGTATCTATTTACTCTGCGTAACATCATCTTTCATATAAAAAAATTGGGCTAACTTTACTGTTTTGTTATTTTTTTTTTTTTCATTCACAAAACCGTTTTTTTTTCCAAAAAAAAGCCGTTTGAAAAATGATTGCGCAAATACCGTGTGAGATAAAAAGTTGCCACATACCACACCACATACCACAGATGAGAATGAGAGGATGTCCGTGATAGGCGGAACACTGACTGCTGGGAAATAGAGTGTTCCGCCTTTCACAGACAAGGAGGCGCGGCGTTTGAACACTGCCAAGGCCGCCGTCTGTCTGCATGACACACTGATCAGGTAGGCAGATGGCTGCGACTCGAGTATAAGCTGAGGGGGGTACTTTCAGCCCAAAAAGAACTGAAAATCTCGGCTTATACTCGCGTATATACGGAATCCCCATTTTTATTTTTTTTAAAAAGCTAATTTTTTTTTTCAGTTTAGGCCGATACGTATTCTACATATTTTTGGTAAAAAAAAAAAAATCGCAATAAGTGTATATTGATTGGTTTGCGCAAAAGTTATATCGTCTACAAAATAGGGGATAGATTTATAGCATTTTTATTATTTTATTTTTTTTACTAGTATTGGCGGCGATCTGCGATTTTTTTTTTTTATCGGGACTGCGACATTATGGCGGACACATCGGACACATTTTTGGGACCATTGGCATTTATACAGCAATCAGTGCTATAAAAATGCACTGATTACTGTAAAAAATGTCACTGGCAGGGAAGGGGTTAACACTAGGGGGCGATCAAGGGGTTAACTGTGTTCCCTGTGTGTGTGTTTCTAACTGTAGAGGGAGGGGACTGACCTAGAAATGACATATCTTGATTCCTAGCTATTAGGAACTCACGATCTGTCTCTCCTAACAGAACAGGGATGTGCGTGTTTACAACTTTCGCAGCGAGGTACGTCAGAAGTTCGGCCCCCCTCCTCCTTCCCTGCCGCCAGGCCATTTGGAAAGTAATATATAAAGTGCTAGATCATAAAACTAATAAAACTAAACGACCAGCAGCGACAAAAACATGAGATATCGTCATAGTAGACAGAAAATTATAAATACAAAAATCTGCGCTTATTCACATGAAAACAAACAAAATGTGTCTGAATGGTGATCCAGTAATTGGAACAATACGAGTGAAATATTGAAAAAGTGACATAAGTAATTGAAAACAAAAAATAATGAAATTGTATGTATGTAAATAAATGTCTCTTGTAGAATAAAGTGCAGTCTTTGAGTACAGAAAAGGATTGTCGCTCTGTGAGTAGGAACTCTTACCAGAAGATGTAGACCTCCTATAATAGCGAGGGTCGTAGGCGCTTTCAGATATAGCCCTCTGCGGGGGTCAGAAGGTAGGCCTCGTCTCCGGAGCTCACTGGCGGTCACGGACCGGCATCTACGATCTCCAGCTAGTGCTCAAATTTCATCCGAAAATCTCGATGGATCAGATGTCACGGAGCGTATAAAAAAAAAATAGGAGGCTCAAATAGTGTAATATAGCGTTAAAAATGTGTTTATTGTTAAAACCAAAAATCAATTCTCACACAGTATAAAAATTTGTTTGGATAAAAGAATGTTTACCGGCAAAACAAAATGGAAAAACACCCGAACTTCCGGGGTCACTTGGGGCGTGCGTGATGACGTCAGAGCGTAGCTCCGCCCGACATGTTTCGTCATATGTGACGTCTTCCTGGGGCACCATTTAGAAAGCGCAGTGGGGAATCCGGCTATGAAGCTGCACGGCTTCACTGACGGGTTCCCTCACTAGGAATGGCACGGCAGAACCTGAGAGCCGATGGTAAACATCGGCTTGGGTGGTGACATCGCTGGATTCCAGGACAGGTAAGTATTCCAATATTAGAAGTCAGCAGCTACAGTATGTGTGTAGTGTGTAGCTGCTGACTTTTAATTTTTCCGTGGGGGGGCGGGGGCTGGAGCTCCACTTTAAGGTAAATCCTTAATAATAATAATAATAATAATAATAATACATTTATAGGTAAATAATAGGCTGTTTACTTTGCAAGTGAATTTTCTTTAGCTTAGTGAATAAGGCGAAGCCGTGCAAACATCCACTATCCAATCATGTGCAAGCAAACAATCCTTTTTTTTATTTTTTCCCACCTTGCACATCACAACATTCCCATATTTGCCTCTACAAAATAAACCTCATTGTAGTCCTGTGTGCACGCACTGCGACCTATATATCTTTTTTTTATTTTTGCCAACATTTTAACCACTTCATACCTATAGTAATATGACGCCCACAAGATGGATCTCCCATCCTGGGTGGGCGTCATATGACGTCCTCCTATTTGCGGCCGTCTAGGGGGCGCGCGCACGTGGCGTCGCTCGGGATCCGGTGCGCATGCCCGGCGTGAAAACAGCGGGACCGTGCGGGACCGTGGAGCTGTGAGTGTAAACGCACAGCTCCACGTCCTGTCACTGGAGAGGAGACCAATGGTGTGTTCCCAGAACAGAGGAACACCGATCGGTCTCCTCCCCTTGTGAGTCCCCTCCCCCTACAGTTAGAATCACTTGCAGGGAACATATATTAACCCCTGCAGCGCCCGCTAGTGTTAACCCCTTCCCTGCCAGTCACATTTATACAGTAATCACTGCAATTTTATAGCAACGATCGCTGTGTACATGACAATGGTCCCAAAAATGTGTCGGAAGGGTCCGCCGCAAAGTCGCAGTCACGAAAAAAATCGCAGATCGCCGCCATTACTAGTAAAAAAAAAAAAAAAAATGCAATAAATCTATCTCCTATTTTGTAAACGCTATAACTTTTGCGCAAACCAATCAATATACGCTTATTGCGATTTTTTTTTTTAACCAAAAATATGTAGAAGAATACGTATAGGCCTAAACTGAGTAAAAAAATTTGTTTTTTTTTTTTCAAAAAAAAATTGGATATTTATTATAGCAAAAAGTAAAAAAATATTGTGTTTTTTTTTCAAAATTGTCGCTCTTCTTTTGTTTATGGCACAAAAAATAAAAACCGCAGAGGTGATCAAATGCCACCAAAAGAAAGCTCTAGTTGTGGGAAAAAAAGGACGTCAATTTTGTTTGGGTGCAACGTCGCACGACCGCGCAATTGTCAGTTAAAGCGACGCAGTGCCGAATCGCAAAAAGTGCTCTGGTAAGGAAGGGGGTAAAATCGCCCGGTGCTGAAGCGGTTAAATAAACTAAAAGTACATTTTTCTTTTTTCTTTTTGCACTAAATACGTTTTTTGCTTTTTTTTTTTTTTTTTTTTTTTCTTTATTCTATTTACAGATCTTGGTAACCAATGGATAAGGAATCCACCAGAGATGGTCTCAGCAATGATGCCCACTATGCCATTGTGAAGTCCAGTGTTGGAGCAGCGGACCAACAACACCAACCCAAACCTCCCTCCACTTCTGACACTTTGGACCTAAGCAAGAAAAAGCTCTGTAGTCTCAGTGAAGAGCTGTACAGGGACAGTCCTTGTATTAAGGTACATTGTACACTTGTGGTCCTGCTCCATATATCTATAGGGAATATTTTATACATACTCGCAGCTCTGACAGTGTACACTCCGCTCAGCCAAACTCGCACTATCCGGCTTCTTCAGTATAGCGGCACGAAGGTCAGTGATGAGGTCAAAGCAGGAGAGATTGTCTGCTGTCGTTTATTCTCTGCCACTTGCCCTGTTTAACTAGCCTGGGACACTAAAGATAAATTAACCACTTGTTGACCGCAATACGTATATATACGTTACGGCTTGCAAGTGGTTTACCGGGTTTTTGGCTGAAGCTATCAGCCATAACCCCATTTTTTTTTTTAACCGGCAATTCTCTTTCTTATGAAAGTGGTCCGAGAGGCTAATTAGCTGCTGGATCGCCTTCAGAAGCACTGGAAGGGGTCCCCCCCACTCGGGTAACCGCCCTGCCCCTGACACCCCCCCTGACGCTCGCCAATGTTTCTCAGGCTTACCGCTTCTGCTGCCTGGGAAACAATCTGATAGTTTGTACAGCTGGCCATAAAGGTGAACAGAGACCAGGTCACCTCTATGATCTTGGAGGACCAAAACGATGTCATGACGTCACTTCCGGTCTAGGGGGCAAGTAAACATTTATTATTATTTTTTTATTTTGATCTTTTGCTCTTAAAGATAGAGGAGATATTTTGGGTCCTATAGACCCCAGAGCTCTCCATAAAGAGGACCTGTCATCCCTTATTTCTATTACAAGGGGTGTTTACATTCCTTGTAATAGGAATAAAAGTGAAGGTGGGTTTGGTTCACACTGCTGTGATGCTTGCGACTTTCTTGTGACGTGCTTGCGATTTTTTTTTTTCCTTTCTACTTACTTTTGACTTTTCTGATTTAACATTGCAGTCCATGGCGCTCAAATCTCACCTAAGTTACAGAACAGTAAAAGGGCCCCTCAAATGGAGTAAAGGGCCCAGGGATCAGTGGAAAGAAGAGCCCCAGGACATATGGAAATGGCCCCGGCAGTCAGGGGGCCCTTCATGGTTTATTGCATCATGGTCCTTAACCGCTTCCCGACCACCTCCTGCACATTTACGTCGGCAGAATGGCACGGCTAGGCAAAAGCACGTACAGGTACGTCCCCTTTAATTGCCTAGCCGTGGGGTCGCGTGCACGCCGCCGGCGGCGCGCTCGCGACCTGGTCGGGAGCTCCGTGACCACGGCTGCGGGACCAGCGGACCCGATCGCCGCTGGTGTCCCGCGATCGGGTCACAGAGCTGAAGAACGGGGAGAGGTCTGTGTAAACAAACCTCTCCCTGCGCTTCCTACACTGCCTGTCATTGATCGGCTGTTCCCTGTCATCGGAAAAGCCGATCAGTGACGTCAGAGATCAGCCACGCCCCCTAATGTAAAAAAAAACACCACACGTCACAGACCATAACCCCTCCCCGCCCCCTAGTGGTTAACTCTTTCACTGCCAGTGTAATTTATACAGGAATCAATGCATTTAAATAGCATTGATTGCTGTATAAATGACAATGGTCCCGAAAATGTGTCAAAAATGTCCGATGTGTCCGCCATAATGTCGCAGTCACAATAAAAATCGCTGGTCGCCGCCATTACTAGTGTAAAAAAAAATATTAATAAAAATGCTACAAAACTATCCCCTATTTTGTAAACGTTATAACGTTTGCGCAAACCAATCAATAATTGCTAATTGCGATTTTTTTTTTTTTTTTTTTTTTACCAAAAATATGTAGAATAATACGTATCGGCCTAAACTGAGGAAAAAAAAAAAAATGTTTTTTTATATATTTTTTGGGGATATTTTATTATAGCAAAAAGTAAAAAATATTGAATTTTTTTCAAAATTGTCGCTCTATTTTTGTTTATAGCGCAAAAAATAAAAACCGCAGGGGCGACCAAATACCACCAAAAGAAAGCTCTATTTGTGGGAAAAAAAGGACGCCAATTTTGTTTGGGAGCAACGTCGCACGACCGCGCAATTGTCAGTTAAAGCGACGCAGTGTCGAATCGCAAAAAGGGGCCTGGTCCTTTGGCTGCAAATTGGTCCGGGGCTGAAGTGGTTAAGGTTCTAGTTCTGCCTCTGCACCTGAGCATTTTGATGCGCGTTTCTAGAAGTGTTATGCCCCGTACACACGGTCGGAAAATCTGACCACAAAATCCATCGGATTTTTTCCGACACTGGTGTTGCATACACACGGTCGGACAAAGTTGTCGGAAAATCTGATCATCCTGAACGTGGTGACGTTCGTTGCGTATGACGGGACTACGTAGAGGCTAGTAGCTTTGGTCTTGTAATGTGATCTGAGCATACGTGGCACTTTGTCCGTCGGAATTCGCTACACACGATCGGAAAAAGTCCGATAGGACTTTGTTGTCGGAAAATTTGAGAGCAGGAAATAAAACTTTGAAAAAGAAGGTATCCGCGCTTAGGAATATAAGAACTGCTGCCCCCCTAAGGGAACTACACCTAAATGTAGCAGGGATAAATAAGAGTAGATAAAAAGGGGTGTTGGCGCTGTTCAAAGTAAAAGATGTATAAATATATATATATATATAAGTGATAAAACCTAAAAACTTCAGAGAATATAAAACGTGGATAGCAATTCCATGTGATAAAAGTACGTGAAAGAAGGTGCTATAAAAGTAGGGTGAGATAAAAAGCACATAGGTTTCAGGGTGTCTCAAACAACACCAGCTCAGGGTACAAATAGAGGGTACATGGGTTTAGGGGTGTCCCAAACAACTAATAATGTACAGTGAACCTGAGTATTGACAGGTGTTTTATAAAAATGACATCTATTAAAAATAATACTTATAAACAGAGTGCAAGTGCATACATCTACTCTGTGCAACAAAGTGCATGTGCATACATATAATTTTTGCAACAAAAGAAATAAATAAAGAGGCTCAGATTAAGATCAATTAGGTGTGCTACCAATATAGAAATGTGGACGGCAAAAATAAACATAGGAGTATGGGGATAATGATCCAATAAATGCTCGTATTGCTGGGTACTATTGTGCGGAGTGGGTTAGAGTCAGTAAATCTATATTGGTCATATATACACCACTTCACATCGCCCAGAATAACATAAAGTCCACAGTATAATGTATATGGGACAGTGTAGAAAAAACAGTCCGTGTTTAAATGCGGTAGATGAATTTCAATCTGGTGAAAAAAGTGGATGTGTGATTGGTCTCAGTGGTTTATCCTGTATCAGCAGCTGTGGGGGTCCCGTACTCCCCTCCTTCCGATCGTGCCCCTAATGTGTTTGCACTCACCGGAGTGCCCAACCCCTGCAGGGGTAATGGGCATAAAAGTGGAGTTCCAGTTGTCCTTGTTTGGTCGTCCTCCGTCTGTGGGTTGCTGTCAGCTGGGCCTTTATTCCTCCGTGTTGTGCTCGTTCAGGGCAGATAGGAAAAAATATGGGGAAGGGGTATATTCATAGCGTGACTCCGTTTTTGTAAAAGTATTAATTTATTTGAAGGGTAATTAAAATCGATCAAATGCATAAGGGGGGTTATCCACCAGGTGGACTAACCTAAAAGAACACAAAGGGCTAATAAGCCCATGCAGGAAAATAGGGCCGGCGTGTCACCACCGCTAATCCGGGGCTGTAGCGTGCGTTCCACGGCCGTGGTATGCTAAAAACCGGAAGCGGCAGTGGGCCGGAAGTGACGTGTTGCGTACCAAGTTAGACCCGCCTTACGCGTTTCGTCATAGGACGATTTTTTTTTTTTTTTACCAAAAATATGTAGAAGAATACGTATCGGCCTAAACTGAGGGGAAAAAAAATGTTTTTTTATATATTTTTTGGGGATATTTTATTATAGCAAAAAGTAAAAAATATTGCATTTTTTTCAAAATTGTCGCTCTATTTTTGTTTATAGCGCAAAAAATAAAAACCGCAGGGGCGACCAAATACCACCAAAAGAAAGCTCTATTTGTGGGAAAAAAGGACGCCAATTTTGTTTGGGAGCAACGTCGCACGACCGCGCAATTGTCAGTTAAAGCGACGCAGTGTCGAATCGCAAAAAGGGGCCTGGTCCTTTGGCTGCAAATTGGTCCGGGGCTGAAGTGGTTAAGGTTCTAGTTCTGCCTCTGCACCTGAGCATTTTGATGCGCGTTTCTAGAAGTGTTATGCCCCGTACACACGGTCGGAAAATCTGACCACAAAATCCATCGGATTTTTTCCGACGGATTTTGTCCGACACTGGTGTTGCATACACACGGTCGGACAAAGTTGTCGGAAAATCTGATCATCCTGAACGTGGTGACGTTCGTTGCGTATGACGGGACTACGTAGAGGCTAGTAGCTTTGGTCTTGTAATGTGATCTGAGCATACGTGGCACTTTGTCCGTCGGAATTCGCTACACACGATCGGAAAAAGTCCGATAGGACTTTGTTGTCGGAAAATTTGAGAGCAGGAAATAAAACTTTGTCCGTCGGAAAATCCGACGGAAAAAGTCCTATGGAGCCCACACGGTCGGAATTTCCGACAACATTGTCCGATAGGACATTTTCCGTTAGAAAATCCGACCGTGTGTACGGGGCATTAGACTATTGTTCAACACTTTGAAAGACTACAAGAGCTTTTTTGGGTGGGGATCGCGCATTCTTGGCCCTAATAGACTTTAATGGGTGTGTCTTAAAGAAGCGCAATTTTTCCACAATGCTCCGCATCTCACCTAATGCTTCCCGTCACTGCACTGCAGATCCTTGTGTTGTGTAGAAATGAATGAAATGTAATATTGTGAGGGGAAAAGTAAACAGTATCTAGTGTTAACAATGTAAGGCACTGCGCTCTACCACCCGGACACAACACACACCAAGCCACATGGTAATTCGGCTCATTTTAGCACGTGACTTGGTATGACCTTTGACTGAATGCCAGTTGCCTGGGAGCCGTGCTTGATCCTCTGACGTTATTGCTTTTTGGGTTACTGACCTGGAATATTCATGCAATAGAGTCAGAGATAAATGGGAACTCCTTATTTGCATACTGTATGTGTTCCAGGGAAGGATTAAAGCCATTTTCAGGAGGGATGGTCTGCAAGGATCTCCTCCTTATTTCTCTCAGCGCAGGGTTCCATTAATACTTTATACATTAGACAATGTTTGCACCTGTTTGGCACCGTTTGCATTTTTGTAAGATAAAAATATGGTAATAAGCTGATATTCTCCTTTTAGAGAAAGACCTGAACAAAATAATGGAGTGGGCTAATACAGGGCAAATGAGGTTTAATCTGAAGAAATGTAAAGTAATGCACTTGGGGGCAAAAAAAAATAAATGCAAACTGCTCACTAGGGGGAGAACCTCCTGGGGGAATCGAGGATGGAGAAAGATCTGGGGGTTCTGGTAGATGACAGATTGAGTAATAGAATGCAATGTCAAGCTGCAGCTACCAATGCCGGCAGAATATTTTCATGCATTAAAAAAAGGGATATACTCCAGAGATAAAACGATAATCCTACCACTTTATAAAATTCTGGTTAGACCACATGTGGAGTATTCCTTCCAGTTGCGGTCACCAGTCCTCAGAAGGGATGTACTGGAACTGGAGAAAGTCCAGGAGGACCACAATTACGAGGAACGACTGCAAGCACTAAATTTATTCTCGCTGGAAAAACAACGCTTGAGAGGAGATATGATAGCAATAAATTTCTCAATGGTGATCCCAGCATAGGAAAAAAAAAGATTTAGTCTCAAAGAACAAAAATGTTTTTCTCAGTTTAGGCCGATACGTATACTTCTACATATTTTTGGTAAAAAAAAATCGCAATAAGCGTTTATTGCTTGGTTTGCGCAAAAGTTATAGCGTTTACAAAATAGGGGATAGATTTATTGCATTTTTATTTTTACTAGTAATGGCGGCGATCTGCGATTTTAATTTTTTAATTTTTTTTTTTTTTTTTTCGTGACTGCGACTTTGCGGCGGACACTTTTGACACATTTTTGGGACCATTTACATTTACACAGTGATCGTTGCTATAAAATTGCACTGATTACTGTGTAAATGTGACTGTCAGGGAAGGGGCTAACACTAGGGGGCGCTGCAGGGGTTAATATATGTTCCCTGCAAGTGATTCTAACTGTGGGGGGAGGGGACTCAAAAGGGGAGGAGACCGATCGGTGTTCCTCTGTACTGGGAATACATGATCGGTCTCCTCTCCAGTGACAGGACATGGAGCTGTGTCTTTACACTCACAGATCCACGGTCCCGCTGTTTTCCCGGGCAATCGCGGGTGCCCGGCAGACATCGCGGCCGCCAGGCACGCGCACCGGGTCCTGAGCGACGCCCCCTAGACGGCCGGGAATAGGAGGACGTCATATGATCATATGACGTCCACCCAGGATGGGAGATCCACCTTGTGGACGTCATATGACAGTGGCCGGTATTGAAGTGGTTAAACTGCGCAGGTTTTTTTTTTCAATGTCAGGGCAATAAGGATGTGGAACTCCCTTCCACAATTGGTGGCAGTGGGGAGTATGGCTATTTTTAAGAGACTCGTGGATGTGCATCTTAAAGAAAACAACATACAGGGATATGGGATATAATTACAAACATTGACACACGTACACCTACACAGGTTGAACTGGATGGACTGTTGCCTTTATTTAACCTTGCCTTCTATGTACCTAATGTAGCAGTAGGACAGATCCTAACCATATGGTCACGATCTTTCTGGAGCCAGGACAGGCTCTGTAACCTCAGCCGACAGCGGGCTTCAGCCTGCTATCTCCTGAAAATGGGTCACAGGAGTGCAGAACGAACTGCACTCCTGTGATCCACAGGAGAAGTACAACCAAATGGGCTTTGGCTGTACTTCTCCTTTTAGGCTTGATTCACATCTATGCATTTTGCTTTTGAGCATTTTTGCAGTGCTTTTTGCGGTGCTTGCCGCATTTTTGGACATGTGTTTTTACCGCGATTTTGCTGCGTTTTTTGCGTTTTTTTTACACTGTGGTTGCTTAGCAACCAGCTATATACAGTGTAAAGAAAAAAAAAACGCAAATCGCGGTAAAAACACAGTAAAAATGTGGCACTTGCGTTTTGGATGCGGGTCCATTGACTTCTATTACATGCAAAACGCTGCATTTTGCATGAAAAAAAGTCCCCGACCCTTTCCAAAAACGCAGAGGCACAAAAATGCATTGATGTGAACATGTTCCATAGGAACCCATGTTAACAAATTTCCCTGCATTTCTGAAAAATGCAAAATGCATCAAAAACGCGCTAGTGTGAATGGAGCCTTAAAGCTGGCCATACCCTAGTTAGTTTTCAAATGAACATTCATTTGAAAATTCTCATCAGTACATTCAATGGCATGATAATGTCATTTGAAAGTACTTCAAAAATGTTTGCTTATAACATTTGATTTCGGTGTACCGTATATACTCGAGTATAAGCCGAGTTTTTCACCACATTTTTTTTGTGCTGAAAGTGTCCCCCTCGGCTTATACTCGAGTCAAGCACTTTTATGCAGCAGAGAATGACATTTTCCGACCCGACTTTAGGGCATCGTATCTCAGGGCCCCAAAGTTGGTTCGGAAAATGTAATTCTCTGCTACAGAAAAGTGAATAACTTTTTGAATAACAATAATGGTTAAACTGTATTGCGCCTATGTTGCCAAGTTTGGCTGTTGTCATATTGGTATTTCATTGTGTATTTAACTGTTTGCCTGGAGTTAAGTTATTTACAAAGTGTAGCATTTCACAGCAATCCATCAGAAATTCTGTCATTTGGTTTCGTCTATTAAACTGATGAAATGTCACCTTCTATAGATGATTGCAAATTGTTGAACATAGGCCATAACTTTTTGAATGCAGCAATAGCTGGAAAAAACAGTGTGGTTTTCTAGTGACCGGTGTGATTTGTGAAAGGTATAAACTTTTACCTGCGACACCTAATCTGAGGCTTCTATAGACAGGTATGAAGCCTGGCTATGTTGCTGTAGCCTAGATATTTACAATTACCTGAATGTAAAGCGGACATTGCTGAAATGTGGTTAATGAGCCTTTTTCCAGGTCACTTTAGACAGTGAAGTTGTTTGATGGGTTGTTATGCCCCGTACACACGGTCGGAAATTCCGACCACAAAATCCGACGGATTTTTTTCCGACGGATTTTGTCCGACACTGGTGTTGCATACACACGGTCGGACAAAGTTGTCGGAAAATCCGATCATCCTGAACGTGGTGACGTTCGTTGCGTACGACGGGACTACGTAGAGGCTAGTAGCCAATAGCTTTGGTCTTGTAATGTGATCTGAGCATGCGTGGCACTTTGTCCGTCGGAATTCGCTACAGGCGATCGGAAAAAGTCCGATAGGACTTTGTTGTCTGAAAATTTGAAAGCAGGAGATCAAACTTTTTCCGTCGGAAAATCCGACGGAAAAAGTCCGATGGAGCCCACACACGGTCAGAATTTCCGACAACATGGTCCGATAGGACATTTTCCGTCTGAGAATCCGACAGTGTGTACGGGGCATAAGAAGTGTGTAACCTTCATTATAGTGTGAGTGCAGGACTCCATGGTGATGCCCAACGCTCCCTTTCCCATGTACTCACAGGAAGTGGTTTGCTGATGCTGGGCGTCATTCAACCCAGGAAAAGATAGATCACATAATGGGTGATTCTCTGGAGATATCGCAAATAAGGGGGGGAGTATTACAATGTGATATCGCAAATAAGGGGGGGGAGATATATATATACATATGAGATCAGAAGAGGGTAAGACTCTATTGGGGAGGAAACCTGGATGAGTGAAATACTGATCTAGAGAGTAAAAGAGCTGTTTTAGGGGGGAAAAGGTATTTTATTAGAGTTGTTAGATAGTAGAGTTTTAGAGTTTTTAGTTTATTTTAGAGTTAGTAGAAGTAGTTTATGTAGGTTTTTAATATAGAGGTTTTTATTTTTAGCAGGTAGTTATAGTGTAGAAGAGACTGTCTTCCATGGGATGTCCGGGCCTGGAGGCGGGGTTTTTTTTCTTTTTTTTTTTTATTTTTTTTTTTCTTCTGTTGTTCCTGCCTCTTGTTTTTTTTTTTTTTATTATTTATTTATTATATTATTTTATTTTTTGTTTTTTTTTTTTTTGGGAAAGGGTTAAGGGGTACAATATAGCACTAGTAAAATAGAATTATAGGTAAAATCGGAAAGATGAATACCGGATAAACTTAGAGAAATGAGTGAATGGGAATGTACCCAATTTTAAAGAAAGGAGATTTTGTAGTTGATTTTTTTTTTTTTTTTTTTTTTTAATTTTACATTCTTTTTAAATTTTTTTACAATTAGTGGGCTATTTTTTTTTTTTTTTAATGATGTAGCCTTAAGCCCCGTACACACTATCAGACTTTCCGACAACAAAACCATGGAATTTTGTTGGCTCAAACTCGTCTTGCATACAGATGGTCACACAAATGTTGGCCAACAATTACGAACTTGCTAGACGTACTACATGTTTTTTCAGCTCTTTAGCACCACCCTTTGGGCTCCTTCTGCTAATTTCATGTTAGTAAAAGTTTGGGGAGTGTTAATTCGGGCTTTTCTTTTCACGTTTTTAATTTTGTGCTTTTCAGTTCGTTTCTGATGTTCGTCAAGCAGCCATGTTGCGGAATTGGAGGAGATAACGTGTTATTTATTATTGGCCTTGGAGTTATTGCTTTGACATTATTTTTTTGGTTGAATAATGATTTGATTTGTTATATTTTCTATATTTTTGGATGCATAGAATGCACTTTTTGGTTAACTTCAATTGGCAGATAGCATGTCTAATTTTTTTTTTTAAATGCACAAATAAAAAAAATAAAAAACATAATATTATTCTTGATATCACTAGAAAAAAAAAAGCCTTTGAAAATTTGTTTGCAATAACTCCATCAGTATCACCAGCAAAGCAGCTTCATTATTATCCCATTAAAGAAGAAGAGAATTGGGCGCTGCATTTGGAGATTTTATAATTTGCCACGTCACGAATGTTAATTCTCCATTACAAACGCTAGTTTACAAGACCGACCGCTTCTGCTTCCGAGCATGTGTGTTTGTACTTTGGACTTTTGTCCGATGGACTTGTACACACGATCGGAAAGTCAGACAACACACATTTGTTGGCGGAAAATTTGAGAACATTCTAGCCAACATTTGTTGGCGGAAAGACCGACAACAATTGTCCGATGGAGCGCACACACGATCAGACTTTCCGACGGGAAATGTTGGATGTTAGCTTGTTGGCGGAAAGTCAGACCGTGTGTGCGCTCCATCAGACAATTGTCAGACTTTCCACCAACAAATGTTGGCTAGCTTGTTCTCAAATTTTCCGCCAACAAATGTGTGTTGTCTGACTTTCCGATCGTGTGTACACAACACACATTTGTTGGCGGAAAATTTGAGAACATGCTAGCAAATATTTGTTGGCAGAAAGAACGACAACATTTGTCCGATGGAGCGTACACACGGTCGGACTTTGCGCCAACAAGCTCACATCCAACATTTCCCGTCGGAAAGTCCGATCGTGTGTATGCGGCATTAGGCTTAAAAAAATAAAAAAATGTAACCCACATACATACACTGCCCTTCACCCTAAACTACTAATACAGTTCCAGGCTTCACCCAAACACAGCCATAGCAGCATGGCACAATGTTCACTCTCCTGCGCCTCACCAAGTCCCAATGTGGTGTCAAACTCCTATCTTGACATGTTAATGTATGTGGATAATGCACTCCTCGCTGCCTTCCAATGACTGGGGATGTCCAAGTGGACTGTAAGCATAGGATAACACAGATGGCGAAAAGGCCTAGTGCATTATCCTCAATACATGTTTGTATTGCATAATCTAGAACGGAGGTGAATATACCCAAACCAAAACTGAGAGGCAGGGATTCGGGCCAAAAGAGCTCATTGCCTATACTAAAAAACATGCAGACAAGGCTCTGAAGAAGAGGGAAACCTTAAAACGCGTTAGCCGATGTGTCTACAAGCATTGTGAATTTACGCATATGGATTTAACCAGATGATATGTTAAAGCTATGATGCAAGCTTTGGTTTGTGAGTATATTCACCTCTGTTTTATAATATTCAATAAAAACATGTATTGAGGATAATGCTCTAGGCCTAGGCACCATCTGTGTTTTCCTATACTTATAGCAGCAAGGCAGTTGGTTGTGTAAAGACCCGGCTGTTTGTTCATACAGAGCCACTAATTTGCTGGAAGGGCTTCTTCTTATCATCTGTTTTCAATGTCCGTGTGTACTGGGCACACGAATAGCTGTGTGTTTAGCAGCCATTTTGTTCACGTCACAAGTCTCCCCTGCTATTTTGTCATAAGAATGCATAGCCACAGTGACTTTTCCCCCCTCTCCTTCCTTTACTATATACAATACACAAACGGTTAACTGATGCCAGGACCTTATCAATCCATTGATTAGACACACAGACTTCTCCATTACCCAATCCACAATATTAGTCTGGAAACCCTAAAAAAACTGTCACCCCTGTAAGCTTAAGCAATCCAGAGAACTAACGGATACCGGTCGTAAATAGCTCAGCTGAAGGGAACGGACATTATATTTTTTGTTAGACTGGTTAGCAGCCAAGATTCCAAAAACTTTAGCATGTTTCTTAAAGTGGGGTTGCGACCAAAAAAAAAAAAATGTGTCTTAAAAATCATTAAAAAAAATAATTGGAAAAAAAAATGTTTTTACTCACCTCTAAATGCCTGTTGCTAGGGGGTCCCTCGTAGTCTGCCACCTTCATTGCCCGGACCTGTCCTTCCTTCCTTCCTTTCCTCCTCCCTCTATGACCTTTTTTTTTTTCCTTCCCTAGTGCTCCCCTTCCCTCCCTTTTTTTCCTTCCCTCTTTTGTTTCCCTCTCCCTCTTACCTTTTCTTTTTCTTTTCCCCTCCTCCCCCTTTTTCCCTTTTCTCTTTTCCCTTTCCCTTTTCCGGTCCATCCCTTTCTTTTTCCCTCGTTCTTTTTTTCCTGCTCCCTTTTTTTCTTCCCTCTTTTCTCCCCTTCCCTTTCCCTTACCTTTTTACTTTCTTCTCCGCGTTTTCGTTTTTTTCCCTCTCCCTTCCTTCCTTGTTTCCGTTTGTTTTTTTTTTTTTTACCTCGTTTCCTTTCCCTCCCAGTCCCTTTTTTCCCTTGTTCCCTTTTCCCTTCCCTTTCTTTCCCTCTTTTCTTTATTCCCCCTGTTTAGTTCTGCCTTCCTCCCTCGTATTTTTTTCCGTTTTTTTTTTTGTTTTGCTAAACGTCACTTCCTGTAGGCGCCGCACAGTCATCTGGGGCCTGTCATGTGTCCCAGGTGACTGAGCGTCGAATCACGGCGCACGGCGCCGCTCGCGCATGCGCAGTGGGTGCCCGGCTGTGAAGCAACAGCCGGGTTCCCACATTAAGAATGCCGGCGTCGCGAGCGGAGCGGGGAACGAGGGGGGGTCTCGTTCCCCCGCATCGCTGGACCCCGGGACAGGTAAGTGTCCGACTATTAAAAGTCAGCAGCTGCAGTATTTGTAGCTGCTGACTTAATTTTTTTTTTTTTTTTGGCACTCCACTTTAACTCATAAAATCATAATAGCACAGCCATAATATAGAAATATTTACCTCTCTGTTAGCGTTTTGAGTCCAAACACCACTACCCTAGGAGTACTGGGAGCAGAACCAGCACAATTCCTCTCCTAGGCGAACTGGGCATCCGAAACCTGTCACATTTATATTCATTTTTAAGCTAAATTCCAGCTGGACAATAATCTGCATGTAAGCAGACTGTACCAGTAGGTATTCTGAGATATGAATACCTATAGAAAACTATCAAAGTCATAAACATAGTGACATCCCAGAAACCACTTCTCAGACGCCTAATTGGTCAGATGGCCTCTGCCAACACCCCTTTGATACCAGAGAAAAGGGGAATTCCAGCACATTTGGAAAGCTCTTGTGTACCATCAAGCAACTGAGAACCTGTCGGGTTATGAGAGCCAATTTAGCACCTTGTTCATTGACTGAAATCTGCTGAAACGGGACATTGCAAGTATTTTCATTTTAAACTCCTTTTTATTTCTTTGTTGCTTTATTGTCTCTTTATTACTTTGTAACACCCTTTTTCTGTAAATCTTTTATTTGCACTATTCTGACCCTTTCATTATTAAACCCTATTTTGAAAAGTGTTGTCTCTTAGACCCCTTTCACATTGAGGTGCTTTTCAGGTGCTTTTGCGCTAAAAAAATTAAAATCATTAAAAGCTTTCACACTGGGGCGGTACGGTGACGGGGCGGTGAAAAAACTCCTGCAAGCAACATCTTTTGGAGCATGTTCAGAGCCCTAAAAATAGCACCTCAAAAGCGCCCCACTCCATTGAAATGAATGGGAAGAGCATGAAAAGCGCACGAAAAGCAATTCGTAAGCATCTCCAAAATGGTTCTTTTTTTTTCATAATAAATGGTTCTTGTGAGTTTGGGACAAGCCCTTGAATTTACACTGCCATACTGCTCAGGGTTCATAGACCAATTCATTGATTGAATTCACTATACACATCACCATTTGCTCCAGCAGTGGGGTTTTCTTTTATGAAAATAGGTGTGGTGTAGGCAGCCTTTAGTTTCAGTTGGGTAAGTAGTCCACAGATTTTGTTTGCAGTTTTGGGTAGAGGACATGGCTTTTGGTTCGGGGGGTTTGATTTAAGTGTCAAAGTTAGGTTTAGTAGTTGGGCTTTTGTTAAGGGTTGGATTGAGATTAAAGTGCAACGAAAGCCAAAACTTTTTTTTTTCAGTGTGGGTAGTGTTGGGAATGGTTTAAAACTTTTAGCCATTTGTGTCCCTTTTTTGAGAAGCTTTTTCCTCACTTTTGTAATTTGTAGACACAATAGGAAGTGAGAGAGCTACCCAAAGTGAGCAAAATCCTCTCCCACAGTTGTCGCTGGAACAAATGTTACATAGGTTGAAAAAAGACACAAGTCCATCCAGTTCAACCACAAAAAATAAATAAATAATAACCATGTCATACAATCCCATATACCCACAGTTGATCCAAAGGAAGGCAAATAACCCCAGCAGAGCATGATCCAATTTGCTAAAGCAGGTGAAAAAATTCCTTCCTGATCCCCCGAGAGGCAATCGGATTTTCCCCGGATCAACTTTACCTATAAATGTTAGTACCCAGTTATATTATGTACATTTAGGAAAGTATCCAGGCCTTTCTTAAAGCAATCTACTGAGCTGGCCAGAACCACCTCTGCATGGAGTCTATTCCACATTTTCACAGCTCTTACTGTGAAGAAACCTTTCCGTATTTGGAGATGAAATCTCTTTTCCTCTAGATGTAAAGAGTGCCCCCTTGTCCTCTTTGTTGACTGTAAAGTGAATAACTCAACACCAAGTTCACTATATGGACCCCTTATATATTTGTACATGGTGATCATATCTCCCTTAACCTCCTCTTATCAAGAGTGAATAAATTCAGTTCCTCTAATCTTTCCTCATAGCTGAGCTCCTCCATGCCTCTTATCAGTTTGGTTGCCCTTCTCTGCACTTTCTCCAGTTCCCAGATATCCTATTTGAGAACTGGAGCCCAAAACTGAACTGCATATTCGAGATGAGGTCTTACTAATGATTTGAACAGAGGCAAAATGATATCTCTCTCTCTCTCTGGAGTCCATACCGCTCTTAATACAAGAAAGGACTTTGCTTGCTTTGGAAACCGCAGCTTGGCATTGCATGCTATTATTGAGCTTATGATCTACCAAAACCCCCAGATCCTTCTCCACTACGGATCCCCCAGTTGTACTCCCCTTAGTATGTATGATGCATGTATATTCTTAGCCCCCAAGTGCATAACTTTACATTTATCAACATTAAACCTCATCTGTATACCACGTCCACCGCCAGCCCTCTGTCCAAGGTTCCCATTGGAGATTTCTGTTTTGTTTCCTTTATTATCAGTCCCAGTGGGGACACAGATGTCAACAAAAATGTGTTCTAGCCACCAATCCAAAACTGAAGAAAAAAGTTTTGACTTTTAGATGCAGTGTATTGGGTTATATTTGAGGGATCAAAAAGTGGTCTGATCAATTTTAATGTCATCTTTTTATTTTGTTTCCAGAATCTGCACCTTGAAGGGAATGCCCTTAGCTCCCTTCCTGAGAGTCTCTTTCTGTATCTGTCAAACCTTGTCTGGTTGGATCTTCGGAACAATAAAATCACAAGTTTGCCTAGTACAATTGGGAAGCAAAGGTACATTTGTATTAGAAAGCAAGCTAATGTAGGTTGATTTGTAAAGGTACAAATTTGACCATGCCACTGCTGGACGCAGTTGTTCACAGACAAGGTGTGCATAGAGGTAGTTTCTCCTCCAGTAGCCACATGTCTCAATGGGCCCTTATGGTGCCAATGAAACCAGTGTTTCTTTTGATGTTATTGGCAAAAACAATGTATTTGTATTTTTTTGCTATATATTTCAAATAAACAAATCCATTGCAAAACTATTTTTTTTTTTTTTTTTCGAATATGCAGTTTTAACTTTAAAACTAGAGTTGCCATAGATAGAAACTGCAGCTTTATTCCTTAATTTGGCTTCTTTATAATGACTCTGAAACATATTCCTGGTACTAACCACCATGGCACAGCTATTTTGCAAATAAAACAAAGGTGTCTCTATTTTGTGTAATTTTTACATGGTGCAAAAAAACAAATCTTGAAAATGGTTAAAAAAAAAAAAAAAGTAAAAGAACAGCTAAGAGCTACTAATTTATTAAATTTTATTTTTATTTAGTACATTTTTTTTTTACATTTTTTTTTTGGGAGACTGATGCAACTGATAAAATAAAGGACACTAATTAGATTTGTGCATAAAAAAAAAAAAATTATCAACATTCATTGTAAAAATATTGTTAGTGTGTATTTATGAACTAAGTCTGCATACATTTGCAGATTTCATTCACACAGAAGGCACTGTCGGCATGTTTTATTGTTTTAGTTAATTGCAGAAGACCGCTAGATTTAACCAGTTGAATACTTCCGAAGAACAAGGCATGGCCCCCCAAAAAAAACAAATTCAAATACCATGGACGTACCACCTGCTCTATTACTTAGGAGCCGACAGTGCCTTCTGTATGAATGAAATCTGCAAATGTATGCAGGCTTAGTTCATAAATACACACTAACAATATTTCTACAATGAATGTTGATCATTTTTTTTTTTTATGCACAAATCAAATTAGTGCCCTTTATTTTATCAGTTGCATCAGTCTCCCAAAAAAAAAAAAAAATACTAAATAAAAATTAAATTTAATAAAATTAGTAGGTCTTATCTATTCTTCTTTTAGCCTTTTTCACGTTTTTTAAATTTTTTTAATTTTATGAAATGTATACTGTATATACCATAGAGCTGTATTGTGTATACCATACTTGGTTCAATCAACTCAATTTAATAAAAGACCTACTGGACAAAATGCTATAATAACTGATCAACAGTTAAAAAAAATTTAAAAAAATGTTCGCTGTGCAAAATGAAGAACAGTAAATAGGTTATAGACTCGATGAGGTTGATTTACTATTTACTGTTCTTCATTTTGCACAGCGAACCTTTATTTATTTATTTTTTAAACTGTGGATCAGTTATTATAGCATTTTGTCCAGTAGGTCTTTTATTAAATTGAGTGGATTGAACCAAGTATGGTATACACAATACAGCTGTATGGTATATACAGTATACATTTCATAAAATGGAAAAAAAAAAAAAAAAAAACTGTCAGAACCAGGGGTGGACTGACCATTCGGCTATTCAGGCACTGCCCAAGGGCCCCGGGCCACTAGGGGGCCCCATCAGGGTTGCCAGCCTCAGTAAAACTATGGACAGTATGTAAAAATCTGTTTTTTTTTTTTTACATCTGTCTCTGAAATGTCCCTTACCGACATCCTTTTGGTCTAAAAATCCAGAGATTATAGCTGCCCCACCTCTCCAGTACCTTCTCAGCTAATAGAAACATGTCTGTGTATACTGTGTGTAATTGTATGTGTATAGTGTGTGTGTGTGTGTGTGTGTGTGTGTGTGTGTGTGTGTGTGTGTATACTGTGTGGCCCAATAATCTCTGATTGCCTGGGGACCCCATAATCTCCTATTGCCCAGGGGCCCCATGAGCTGTCAGTCCGCCCCTGGTCAGAACCCATCAGTTATCAGATTTTCAAATTGTGGGTGTAATTAGGATCCCCCCAACATATGCAATGAGTATCACATTTTGACTTTTCATATATCCAATTGAGCAAAAACAAATAAGAAACTCAAAAGGTTTTAAAATACACGCACCTGTGAATTATTTACTCTACCTGATGCATAATTTAAAGAGGGCCTTTCCATTATTGAAACAGTTACAAAATAATTAATGTCATTAAAGGAGAAATAGATAGAAACCTGTACCCCGGTACCAGTGTAATATATGCTGCTGTTTTCCATACTTGCCTTGCTTCATATAGAGTCTCCATACTGGATGTCCTGCAGCATACAGCTACTATTGGGACCAATTGTAGTTGCATGGTCTGCAATGGCTACCGTATTTTAGTTATTGGTGCTTAGTTACACAGATATCCTTGTTTCTGCACCCTGTAAGGGATGTCTCCTGGGTGTTTTCTATGTTAGGTCTGTCCCTCTTTTATGTTGTACATGGGATAAATGCTTTATATTCCCTCCCACAGGCTACTGAAGTATCTTCTTTTAGAAGGAAACCCAATAAAGGCCCTTCCTGTACAGCTTGGTAAGTGTGTAATAATTGGTATATTTATTTAACCACCTCAATACAGGGCATTTTCACCCCCTTCCTGCCCAAGCCATTTTTCAGCTTTCATCGCTGTCACACTTTGAATGACAATTGCGCGGTCATACAACACTGTACCCGGATGAAATTGTTATAATTTCCCCCCCACAAATAGAGCTTTCTTTTGGTGGTATTTGATCACCTCTGCGGTTTTTATTTTTGGCGCTATAAACAAAAGAAGAGGGACAAGTTTGAAAAAAAAATAACTTTTTGCTATAATAAATACCCCCAAAAATATATAAAACAAAACATTTTTATCCTCTGTTTAGGCCGATACGTATTCTTCTACATATTTTTGGTAAAAAAAATCGCAATAAGCGTTTATTGATTGGTTTGCACAAAAGTTATAGCGCCTACAAATTAGAGGATAGATTTATAGCATTTTTATTATTATTTTTTTTTAACTAGTAACGGCGGCGATCTGCGATTTTTTTTTTTTTTTATTTATTTTTATTTTTATTTTTTTTATCGTGACTGGTAGGGGCCAGGAGCGGGTGGGGTTGAATAGGAGACCTAATCAACCCCACCAATATCATAATAGAGGTAATCACCACAATGGAGGTAGACCTCCCTTTCAGCAGGGCTATGCTGCCAATAGGGGCCCCTTGAATAGAGGTCACCAAGGAAGCAATTATCAAACAAGAGGGAATCTTGTTATTATAGGGGTCAACATCAGGGGGACAGTACCAACAAGTTTATCCAAATAGAACTCCCCAATGGGGTTGACCCCCTCCTTTTAGGGCCCCCCCACATGGTGATTATCATTCTTATGGAGGACCCCCTCCTCACTGGGGTCCCCGCAGGGGGATTGTCCATATTATTCACCCAAACCCCAAAGACCTAAACCAAATGGACCTCCTCAGGATGTTTATGAAATTTGTGATTAATAACAGATACCAACCACTTTATGAAGGCGACCAGGACACTGTGTATGGTGAGATTTATTAGAGAAGGGTTGGGTGGATCCTACCCATGGAGGAAGAAATGTAGAAAAAGAGGAGGGAGGTCAGGCAGAAGGGTACAACAGAAAAAGAAGGCAGGAGAATTAGGGTCAGGGATATATAATCTCAGTGGGACAAATTTGACTAGGGAAGAATTGATCACTCTTGATAAGGGGAATAAGTATGCCACCAAGAATGGTCTCAATAAGTTTTGACACCTATTTAGGGATTCAGAAATTTATTAGGAAACTTAATGTTAGAAAGTACTATGCCCAAAATCCCATTGAAATAATAATATTGGAAGGTAGACACACAGGACTTGGGAACAAGTCTGTGTTCAACCCTAAGATTTTGAATAACAAATATGTTGACGTGTTCAAACGTCTTGTCACAGCTAACCTTGAGGAATTACCGATGAAAAAAGTGTATGAACATAGGGACATCAAAAAAGGTATTAAACTATCAGAGACACGAAAGGATATTGTTGTGCGGACAGTGGGGGATTGTGGTGTTATCAACTGAGCAGTAATGAATAGTATATTGAATGATAGAGAAGCGTGACATTTTAAATACAAACCCTATAAAGCAATACAAGAAAGAATTAGAAAAGCTAGTCCAATATGGAGTAAGTAAAAATATACTAAACAAGCATGAGGAAAATTATCTAGTACCTACTGCATGTAGAACTCCAGTTATATATTATATTCATAAGGATAAGGTAAATACCCCTGGTAGACCCATTGTTAGTGGGATTGAGTCCCTAACCACTAGGTTGGTGGAGTACATAAATCTCCATCTACAGCCCTTAGTAAGGGATACCAAAGCATTCCTTAAAGATACAAAACACACGCTACAGTTGCTTAAAGAATGCAGCGCAGGTGGCGGTATAGTATTGGCAACGGCCTATGTGGCTTCATTATATACTAATATAGACCATCATGGAGCTATACAAGCAGTTAAGTGGGCATTAAAAAGGAGCCAGAAGTATGTATGAAAGGAATGAAATTTTATTCTGAAATGTTTAAAATTTTGTTTGACACATTTATTTTTGGTACAGTAACATTTATTATTTGCAGGTAAGGGGGGTCGCAATGGGGGCAAAGTTTGCACCCAGTGTGGCTAACTTGTACATGGCAAAGTGGGAGGAGGGGGTGTTCTATTCAATCCAGTCCCTAGAATTCTTTTGTATAAACGCTTTATTAACGATCTGATCATAGTTTGGGAGGGAGAGATAAATTATGTGGAATCTGTTAGTAACAATTAATCAAAATGACCGTAATATAAGTCTCACATTGGAAATTAGTGATCAAAAGATACACTTTCTGGATTTAGAGATTAGTAACACTCGATATTGTATGGAGACGATCACATACTTCAAGGATACAGATCGGAATTCTTATATTCCCATGATGAGTTGCCATTATAGGCCCTGGATTGTTAATATCCCCAGGGCACAGTACATGCGGATAAAAAGGACAAGGGTTGTAGATTTTGATAAACAGATCGATTAACTAAGATGTTTAGGGGCAAAGGATATGATGATAACTTTCTCGAGAGAGGATAAAAATAGGGAAAAGAATTTGGGCAATAAGACTTGTTTAGTTTTGGACTATAACTTACAGAATAAGGATATAGAAACATGGGGACAAGGTGCTTTGGGGGTGCTCTCCCTCTTTTCCTGCCAGGTTGCATGCTCGGATAAGGGTCTGATATGGATTTGGGGGGGCTACGCCATTTTTTATATTTTTTTTAATAGCCATACCAGATCTGAAGGGCCTGGTATGGATTTTGGGGGGACCCCCACGCACTTTTTAATTTATTTTTTTGGTTCGGGGTTCCCCTTAAAATTCATACCAGACCCAAAGGGCTTGGTAATGGACTGGGGGGGGGGGGACCTATGGCGTTTGTTTTCAATAATTTTCATCTATATTGCCGGGACCCGACAATTCATTACAGCCGCGTTCCGTTTTAAATGACACGGGAAAACTGCGGCACTTTACAGGCTTACTATAGACACCACCCAGGCACGATATTTAAAGGAATATTTCATTTTTATTGCTTTACTTCACTTCAGCATTAAAATCACTGCTCTCGAAAAAAACGGGAATTTTAAAAACTTTTTTTTTGCATTGATACATGTCCCCTGGGGCAGGACCCGGGTCCCCAAACACTTTTTATGGCAATAAATTGCATATAAGCCTTTAGAATGAGCACTTTTTGGTTTTTCATTTTAATGTCCCATAGACTTTAACGGTGTTCCGTGGCTTTCGAATTTGCCACGAACTCTGCATAATGTTCGGTGAACAGGCAAACATCGGGCTTATCCCTAGTATTTATACACCAAGCTTTCAACATTTTTTGAGAATATTTTTAGGACTCTTTTGTGAGTCGTCATTTTTCTGAACTTGCTGTTACTTATGTTCTGGCTTTGACAAGTCTGTTTGGATG